>CM040122.1:386689899-387289899 GCA_022559845.1 Amorphophallus konjac
ATAGAATGGACGAACAGTTTCAAAATCTAAAGAAAATGGTGGACGTGAAATCCACCCCGGAGGTTGCTTTGCTAATCCTTCCGGTGATCCATCTTCCTCCCTCCGAAATGCCTACGTACCGCAGGTACAACGGCACTGGCAACCCCTTCATTCACCTTAAGGACTTCATGTATGAGTCCTCCTATTGGCAAAATGATCAGAGATCCCTGGCATATCTCTTTCGGAGATCATTGGACGGTCCTGCACTAGAGTGGTTTTATTCATTGGAGCCCGGTGAGGCCGAGAATTTTGATACGGTGCAAAGGAGATTCTTGCAAAAGTATCGGGATAGGGTCGGTCTCTCTCTTTCCATTACCGACCTAGTGGCCGAGAAAATGAAGCCCGACGAAGATTTTGTCCGCTATGTCGACAGATGGAGGTCCCTGGCAGAAAGAATAAGAGATACCATCTCAGAGCCTGAACAAGTAAAGATGATTGTGTCCAATGTAACCCTACAATTCAGGCACGTCCTGGCCATGAACAAGCTTACCACAATGGAAGAGCTCTATGAAAGGGCCCGGTATATCCAGACCCAGTTAAAAGACTCCCCCATTATGCACACGTTTGAGCCGCCGAAGCCCAAGATGGTCAGAAAGACAGGCACTGGTGGAGCGACAGAAGGGGTTGTAACAAATAAGCAAGTGAGTGCAGTCAACAACGCCAACTATGCACTCAACCCAAGGCCTCCACAAATGTCCCGACTTCCCCTCCAATAAGGTCCTTTCCCCTCTCGTCCTCCACCCCAAAACAATCCGCCCCAGAACAATATGCCTCAACCACTTCAACCTCAGCAACAACAACCACAACCTCAGCAATAACAACCGCCACTTCAGTACCACCAAGTTCCACCCCCGGGGAATTATGGCCCCCCATAGCAACAAAGGAGGCCGATTGGTCCCAAGAGAGCCTATTACCCACTATTGCCAGAAACTTTGGCAGATATTTTCAGTGCCCTCTTGGCCTCAAACACACTCGTCCTACCCAGGGAAAGGCTCGCGTGGCCCCCGAATGTTGATACCTCCAGATACTGCGTCTATCACAGGCAGCCAGTGTAGACACGTCAAAATTGACGTTACTGTGAGTACATCTCATATTGCCTTGTAATGCCCCGATTTAACCCTCAAATTAGCTTCGTTTGAGTATTTTTTTTCCACTTTTCTTGGATTTCTCACTTTTTTCTCTCTTTTCTTATTTTTCCCTATTTTTCTGGATTTTCTGGGCATTTTCCCCTTTTTTTGGATTTTTCTGGGTATTTTTATGAATTTTTTGGAATTAACGACTTGAAGAGGGGCGTCATTTCTTTTTAAGAAAATTAAAATAAAAGAAAAGAAAATTAACGACATATAATGAGGGCGTCCATTTCTCTCAAATTCCTATTTTTCTAGAATTTTCTGAAGTTTTTTTCAGAATTTTTTAGAATTAACGACCAAGAATGAAACGACGTAGGGGAAGGGCGTCAATTTCAATTGATTATTTTATTAATATTTTGCCACCCTCTTCGAGAGGTGATTTGGTGGACTTCCGGGTGTCAGAAAAATACGTAAAAATAGTCATTGGAATCAGCACAATGAGATGCACCTCCACCTAAAAAATGGGAAAATAATATTGAGAAATGAAAATTGGCCCTATTTTGAATATTTTGATTTAACGACCTTGAATCGGTCGTCTATTCTTTTAACTATTTATCACGCCTCTTTTTCAGACGTCTTTCACAAGATTTCAGGAAATTAACGCCTTGGTCTTAGGCGTGTTTTAAGAGACGCTCTCTTGCAGGTCGTCAATTCTTGAATTGACGCCCTTGTTCAAGTCGTGTTTCACCTTTCGGGTTCTAAACGAACGCAGCCTTTCCCAGAGAGTCCCTACTTCGTTTGGTCACCTTGCCCATTCTTATCCTTCCCTCCTTGGGCTCTTGCCCATTCTTATCCTTCCCTCCTTGGGCTCTTGCCCGTTCTCATCCTTCTATCTTTGATTCAATCCTATTAATAGAGCTTCTGCAGCTCTGTTAAGAGGTTAGATTCGAATTCTTCTTTCTTCTCCCCTCCGTTCTTCTGTGTTTTTTTTCTTTTCTGTTTTCTTCTTCTTTCTGTTTCTTTGTCTTTTCCTTCTTCACAGGAAGCTATTGCATTGGCTAAGGAGGGGGGCTCTTTACGGTTAAACTTCATCCTTTGGAAGACTTCCTCCCAAACGATTAATCAAAGCCAAAGAAGCAGCACAGGCCCTTCTTCCTTTTATCTATTCTTCCTTTTGTTTATCATCATCGGTTCATTCATATGCATGCATGTTCATACATGTTTATTTTTTTTAACTCAACCACGTTGAGTATCTCCCATAAGTGCAACTCTTGCACTCTTTCCCTTATTCATATATTTGCATCTTCATACATTCATATTTTTCACACCCTTTTTGCATAGGGGTTTAGGGGCAACCACCCTTAAGGTGTGTTCTTCATCATATTTTCATGCTCATATTTTTATTAAGAATTGATGCTACACTCACCATGTTCTAATTCCATATTCTTTTGGTGTTTGTCTTTGTCTTGCAAGGGTAATCAAATAAGAGAAACTCTCTTCATCGGCCGGCCGATATAGAAGAGAAAGGAGCACTCACATCCCCGCGTTTCAAGGTATTTTTCGCGATCCCTCCATGTGATTATTTTGTTATATTCTTTGAGGCCCTCCCGTCTCTGGCGATCACATCTCCTACTTTGCACCTCGTGCATGCTTTTTCTCCTTATTATGCTTGTTTCCATGCTTATGCTCGCTTGCTTATTCAATTATTATTTATTTGTTTAAGTGGATCTCTAATTTTAGAATCTACAGCCAGGACACATAGTAGAGAACTGCTTTCAGTTTAAAGATTACATCAATGATACGAATGGTGAAGGCGGAATTGACTGGGATGAAATGAGGTGATACGTCGCCACTCTCAAAGCCAGGAGACCTCCTCCTAGGCCACAGTTCCAGCAACAACAACAACTTCAACAGCAGCCACAACAACAACCACAACAACAACAACAACAGCCTCAGTAGGCCCAACCACAACAGCCCAACAAGGGCATAATCCAGAATCCATTGCCGGAGCACCAACAACCCAATCACCAGGTCAACCCCATCTCCTCCTTTCCGGAAGTCGGGAGAGAGCAAGGTTGGCATTCGAAAAGCACCTCCATCTTAGCTACCGCCGACCCTATCATCAGGCAACCCCCTCACCTTGCCCGGGTAGCACCCCTCTCTCATCAACCCGCATCACCACTTATAATACGGCATTCGTTGTTTCCACAACCGTCACACCCTCTCATACGCACCCTTCCTACTAACTCACCCATGACCTATCAGCCATCCACCTCCGCCATACCCTCACTTCCTCTCATTCTCTCTCATCCCTCTATTTCGCCATCTACCCCCGCTACCCCTGTGCCTTCCAAACCACTCATTATCCGCCGTTCGTATGAGGCCCCGCCTGTCTCCACAATACACCCACCAATGCCTTCAAAACCACTCATCACCCATTACCCATCTCAAAACCATTACCCATCTCAAGCCTTATCCATGTCCACTTTACCTCCACCTCCACCTTCCAAACCCCTTATCCTTCATAGCCCGTATGATATCCCCTCTACCTCCACCATGCCTCCACCAAACAAACCCCTCATCAGAATCCCTACTCCCATTGTTACTTCGGCTCCATCAACCATTCCTCCACCACTACCCCTCAAACCTTTATTTAAACCCACACCTAATCCCATCGAGGTGCAAAAATCGCAGGCAATCATGCTCCGGAGTGGAAGGATTTTCCATAAGGTTTTCCCTCAGAATAGTCAGGACCCCGAGTAGTCTCAACCAGAAAAGGATGGAGAGCAGCCAGAAAAGTCCGTCCCTGGAACACAGTATGATTTGTTAAAACACCTGGATAAGATGCCCGCTCGAATCTCCATCCTCGAGTTGCTTCAAAGGTCCACGTCCCATCAGGCGGCCTTAATGGAATATCTTCAAAAGGTCATGGTAAATGAAGACCTCCCTGTAGAGAAGATTTCAGCCGTCCTGACGCCAACAGACACACAACCGGCCATCATGTTCCACAACTACGAGCTCGCTCCCAAGGAAGCTCGGAAATATGTGTTGTGCATTTCAATAAAAATTAATGGGGTATCCATAAACCCGTGCCTTGTAGACACGGGTGCGTCCATAAATGTGATCTTCATGAGCACTTTTTAGTTGTGTGGGGTCGACGAGGAACAGATAAGACCTTCCTCGATCACAGTCACAACTTATGACAATAGCAAAAGGCCGCCACAAGGGATGATTATCCTGAAAGCAGAGCTAGGCCCTGTGTCAGTCTCCACGGAATTCCATGTCCTCGACGTGGACCCCACATTCAAGGCCATACTGGGTCGCCCCTACATTGAAGCCATAGATGATGTGCCTTCCACCAACCATCAGTGCTTGAAGTTTCCTTATAATGGGAGAATTATTAAAGTGGTCAGTAGACCTGTCCTTCACACGGTGGATGCTATCAACACCTCTCTGCCCTCTGTTTGGCCGTCTCATCGGCCCATATTGTCGCTACTAGATGTGTGTGATTCATCTCACATTCCGCTAGCACCAAAGAAGCCGATCAAGACAACAACGCCATGTCTCCCTTTTCATTCCAAAGGTTGGGAGATTATGAGTAATAGCGACTATCAACAGGGTAAAGGTCTGGGCGCGCAACTACAAGGTAGGCTGAAACCACCAAAGAAAATCAGGCCGAACCGTAGGTTTGGGCTAGGCTTCAAAGGACCACTCAAGGCGGATTGGAAGCCCCTCTCGTGGACCCTATCAAACCACTTCAACAAAGGGCCTGTTATTCAGATGGGGGATTACCTGCAAGAAGCACATGGGGGATCACATGCTGTGTATTTGGCTGAAAAATATCCTAAGGTCACCAAAAGAGGCAAGATCAGAGATCCAGAATGCGAATGGGACAAGTGGTTTGATATACGGGATATTTCCGTTGCACTTGAAAGGATGTTCTCGCCTATCCAGTGTAGACACGCCATTCCTGACGTCTCCTGAGAAAGTCTCATATTACTATACAACGCCCCGCAACGGCTTACGCATTTTGAATCACTCGAGTGCTTCCTTTTCTCGGGTCTTCTTCTACCTTTTTCGGCATCCGGAATCGTCTCGTCACGGCATTCGGACGGCATCAACACCAGTCGGACGCATCAGGAGGTTCCGGAATCAAGAAGGGGGGTCTACCGGGCGGTCGCCGACGCCTGATTTGATGACCCGGGTGGGTCTTAATGGGGGCGTCCAGGCCCCTGGACGCCCCCATCTTTTTAATTATTTTATTATTTTTCTCAGGGCCCAAAAATAAATAAAAATATATATATTAATGGAGGCGTCCAGGCCCCTGGACGCCTCCATAAAAACTAATAATAATAAATATTTATAAAATGCCACGTTGGCATAAAAGAAAAAAATAAATAAAAATATATATATTAATGGAGGCGTCCAGGCCCCTGGACGCCTCCATAAAAACAAATAAAAAAATTAAAATGCCAGCCCTGGTATAAAAGACAAAAGAAAAATAAAAAATAATATATTTTGGAGGCGTCCAGGCCCCTGGACGCCTCCATCAACTCCCTCACGGGCGCCGGCCACCGAACGACGGTTTGTCGTGTGTGAAAAAATCCAAATTATAGAGACGTCCAGTCAGCTGGACGCGCCCATTTCTGAATCACGAGGCGCCGCTCACAAAACCACGCGTTGTGCCAAACCGCGTGCGGCCGTCGTCGGTTTCGGTGGACCTGCTTGAGGCGTCCGGGACCCTGGACGCCTCCACAAAAGTATTCCAAAAAAATAATAAAAATAGAATAAAATATTATTTCGGCCCTGATGGAGGTGTCCAGGGTCCTGGACGCCTCCACCCTCCGGAGCTCTATAAATAGAGGCCCACCCCCTCAGTTCTGGAGGAGCTCAGAAGTGATCCGATAGGCTGCCGGAGCCCAGAGGCTACGGAGTCATTTTCTAGCCCGTGGGTTCTTTTGTAGGTGGAGGTTCTGCCGGCTTCTCGGGTGCTCACGCTCGCGAGAGGAAGGTCGTCTTCATCCACCGCGCTTCCACGTCGTCCCCACGCTGCCGGAGCTCCGCCGGATTTCACCCTCGGCTCATCCAATAAGCCTTTTCTTCCCCTTTTCTTCGTAGTTCTTTTGCATTCATCATCTCGCATCCTCTATCCCCCTTCATAAGGGCGCCTCTTCTTTATACTTCTTGCATCCATCATCTCATTTTCCTCCTACTCGAGTCCGAGAGGGGTTTAAAAGATAACACCAACCAGGTGTGTGTCTTGCCATCATTTCGTTATTTTTATCGCAAGGATTTGAATACTACACCTCCATCTTTCTAATCCACTTGTCATTTGTTTGTCGTTGTTTTGCAAGGGTAGCCGAGGAAAGCCCTCTCCGTCGGCCGGCCGGAGGGAGAGGAAGAAGCAACCCGCCATCTCCCGCTCTTGAGGTAGGCGCGATCACTTTCTTATTTTGGGGTCTTTCGGCCCCTGGCGATCACATCTTATTTTCGAGGCCGCGGCGAGTCACTTCCCCAATGGCCGTTTAAATTTCCGTTCTTATATTCTCTTATACTCTGTTATATTCTGCTCATATTCTCGAGGCCGCGGCGAGTCACTTCCCCAATGGCCGTTTAAATTCCCGTTTTTATATGTTATATTCTTATCTATTCGTGTTCTCGAGGCCGCGGCGAGTCACTTCCCCAATGGCCGTTTAAATTCACGTTCTTATACGTTATATTCTTATCTGTTTGTGTTCTCGAGGCCGCGGCGAGTCACTTCCCCAATGGCCGTTTAAATTCCCGCTCTTTGTATTCTCTCTATATTCTGTCATCTTATTATCTGCTCATATTCTCGAGGCCGCGGCGAGTCACTTCCCCAATGGCCGTTTCAATTCTTGTTATTTAATTTTTGCACCATTCCCGTCCCCCCGAGGCCGCGGCGAGTCACTTCCCGCTATGGCCGTTTAAACCCCATATTTTGCTATATCACACTTGTCCCGCTCGCCCCGCCGGAGCAATCTCCCGTGGTGGCCCCTTCTCTCTCTTCTCTTATTTCTGTGTTGCAGCAAACAAACACCAAAAGAAAGAAAAGAGGAGCCCGCGCGCGCTCCGCGTCCTCTCCGCTCTTCCCCGAACCGCGTGACGTCGCTCACAGATTGGCGATCACGGTGGGACCTCTACTGCTTCCTTTCGGCTACCCTTGCAAGTTCGGCACCACCCGTGCCTCTCCACCTTCGCGCCCGCGCGCGCCCCCGTTGTGCTCACGGCAGCACCGTCAGTTTTGATTGGTTCTTTGTTTATTATATGTCTGTTATTTCTGTTGTTTTCCCACTCCATATATCTGTCAGCATTCCATTGCATACATCCATTCCTCTTTTCTATCCTTTTTTTCATTTTTTGAGGATCACCCTTTCCCGGTGAAGGAAGGACTCTCCGTTTGGGAATTCCTCTCAACGGACTAGAATCTCCTACACTGGGACCTCCGTAAGTCCCCGACATCGAAGAATCTCCTCTTCGTTCACTGGGCTGGTTGTACCATTGAAGTTCCCCGGAGTTAGTCATTTCATTCGTGGTGAGACGAGAGACCCTAGCTGACACGGCGGTGAAACAAAAATAAACTAGGGTCCCCATTTTGTGTGAACTTCGGATCTCGCTAAAAATACAAAAAAATCATCAAAATCAAAACACAAAAAAGGGCGTAAAGGCATCCACTTGTTTGATAATCTCTGCTACCTACTTGCTAGTGTATGTTTTTGCGTTCTGGGAAAACTGTGAGCATGTCTCACGAGTCTTCTGAGGAAAACCACCCTAGTCGTGGTTTGACAGCCGACCCGCGAGTCTATGCTATGGACTCGGGTCCTTCTCATGACCCCTCACATGAGGTGCAGGTTATTGCCGGGGACACGTCCCTACCACAGGATATCTCTTCCTTACTGGGCGTCCTCGCCAACACGGAGCTTACCTCTGAACAGCTCCGGGCCTTCCAGGCCATTCTAAAGGGGAAATCTGTTTCCCCCACGCCCCAGGAATCAACTCCGGCCATCGCACCTCTCCAAGAGTCCGTGCAGGCCATTCCATCTCCTTCATTGGCGCAAGCCATCCAGTCTCCCTCGCTTCAAGGTCAAGCGAGCCAACAACCACCCTCATTCCAGTTCCCGTCACAATCTCAAACTCCCGTTGTTCCCCACACACCGCTTCAGCCAGGGCCAACTGTCGGCGGTCCGACAGCTCCCTCTCATTCGGGGTTCCCCCCTCAAGTCTCCGGGAGACAGTTTCTCCCCCAGTGGCAAGTGCCACCTTCACCCCCAGAGGAGCTCGCCCAATCGCTCCTCAATAGGTTCAACCGCATGGACGAGCAGTTTCAAAATCTGAGAAGGATGGTGGACGTGAAAGCCACCCCGGAGGTTGCTTTGCCAATCCTTCCCGTCATTCATCTTCCTCCCTCCGAAATGCCCACGTACCGCAGATACAATGGTACCGGCAACCCCTTCATTCATCTCAAGGATTTCATGTATGAGTCCTCTACTGGCAAAACGATCAGAGGTCCCTGGCATACCTCTTTCGGAGATCATTGGATGGTCCCGCGCTTGAGTGGTTCTATTCTCTGGAGCCCCGCGAGGCCGAGAATTTTGAAATAGTCCAGAGAAGGTTCTTGCAGAAATATAGGGATAGGGTCGGTCCCTCACTCTCCATTACCGACCTAGTGGCCGAAAAGATGAAACCCGACGAGGATTTTGTCCGATATGCTGATAGATGGAGGTCTCTGGCGGAAAGAATAAGGGATACCCTCTCCGAGCCCGAACAAGTGAAGATGATTGTGTCTAATGCAACCCCACAGTTCAGACATGTCCTGGCCATGAATAAACTTACTACAATGGAGGAACTCTATGAAAGGGCCCGATACATCCAAACCCAGCTAAAAGACTCCCCCATCATGAACATGTTTGAGTCGCCGAAGCCCAAAGTGGTCAGAAAGACAGGCGCTGGTGTCCCGGGCGGAGCCACAGAAGGGGTCGTGACAAATGAGCAAGTCAGTGCGGTCAACAATGCCAACTATGCAGTCAACCCAAGGCCTCCACAAATGCCCCGACTTCCCCTTCAACCAGGGTCCTTTCCCTCTTCGTCCTCCACCCCAAAATAATCCACCCCAGGATAATATGCCTCCATTACGCCAACCCCAGCAACAACAACCACAACCTCAGCAACAACAACCACCGCTTCAGTACAACCAAGTTCCACCCCCGGGGAACTATGGTCCCCAACAGCAACAAAGGAGGCCGCTCGGTCCCAAGAGAGCCTACTATCCACCATTGCCGAAACCTTAGCAGACATTTTTAATGCCCTCATGGCATCAAACCAACTCGCCCTACCCAGAGAAAGGCCCGCGTGGCCCCCCAATGTTGATACCTCCAAATACTGCGTCTACCACAGGCAGCCGGGACACACAGTGGATTACTGCTTCCATTTCAAAGATTACATCCATGATATGAATGATGAACATCAAATAGATTGGGATGAGATGAGACGGTACGTCGCGGCTCTCAAGGCTAGGAGACCTCCTCAGAGGCCACAGCAGCAGTTACAACAGCAGCAGCAGCAGCAACCACAACAACAACAGCAGCCTCAGCAGGCCCCACAACAACAGCCCGACATGGGAATAATCCAGAATCCATTACCGGAGCACCAACAGCCCAATCATCAGGTTAACCCCATCTCCTCCTTCCCGGAAGTCGGGAGAGAGCAGGTGTGGCACCAGGAAAGTACCTCCATTCTTTCTACCTCCAACCCTATCGTCATGCAACCCCCTCACCTTGCCCGGGTAGCACCTCTCTCTCATCAACCCGCGTCAGTATCACCATCACCATTTCCACTACCATTACGCCCTCTCATCCGCACCCCGACCTCCTATCAACCGACACTCTCCACTACGCCTTCACACCCTCTCACCTTCTCTCACTCCCCCACTTTACCATCCACCTCTACCACATTTACCCCTACGCCTTCTAAACCCCTTATCATCCGTCAACCATACATAACCCCGTCTTTCTCCACCACATCACCACTAATGCCTTCAAAACCACTCATCACCCACCATCCACCTCAAAACCATTACCCGTTTCAAACCTTACCCACTTCCACTTTGCCTCCGCCTCCACCTTCCAGACCCCTTATCCTTCATAATCCGCGCAATATCCCCTCTACCTCCACCATGCCTCCACCTAACAAACCCCTCATCAGAATCCCTGCTCCCGTCATCACCCCTGCTTCATCAACCATTCCTCCACTACTACCCCTCAAACCCCTGTTAAAACCCACTGCTACCCCCACAGAGGTACAAAAGCCACAGGCAATGGTGCTCCGGAGTGGAAGGATTTTCCACAGGGTTTTCCCCCACAACAGTCAGAATCCCGAGCAATCTCAGCCAGAGAAGGATGATGCAGAACAACCAGAAAGAGCTATCCCTGGAACACAGTATGATCTATTGAAACACTTGGACAAGACACCTGCTCGGATCTCCATCCTGGAGCTACTTCAAAGATCCACATCCCACCAGGCGGCCTTGATGGAATATCTTCAAAAGGTCATGGTTAATGAAGACCTCCCCGTGGAGAAGATTTCGACCGTCCTGACCCCAACAGACACACAACCAGCCATCATGTTTCACAACTACGAGCTCGCTCCCAAGGAAGCTCGGAAATATGCATTGTGCATTTCAATAAAAATTAATGGGGTATCCATAAACCCGTGTCTTGTGGACACGGGTGCATCCATAAATGTGATCTCCATGAGCACTCTTCAGTTGTGTGGGGTCAACGAGGAACAAATAAGACCTTCCTCGATCACGGTCACGGCTTATGACAATAGCAAAAGGCCGCCGCAGGGGATGATTATTCTGAAGGCAGAACTAGGCCCCATGTCAATTCCCACGGAATTCCATGTCCTCGACATGGACCCCACATTCAAGGCTATACTGGGTCGCCCTTACATCGAAGCCATGGACGCTGTGCCTTCCACCAACCATCAGTGCATGAAGTTTCCTTACAATGGGAGAATTATTAAAGTGGTCAGTACACCTGTCCTTCACACAGTGGATGCTATCAACACCTCTCTGCCTTCTGTTTGGCCGTCTCATCGGCCCATATTGTCACTGCTGGACGTACGTGATCCATCTCATGTTCCACTAGCACCAAAGGAGCCGGTCAGGGCAACCACAACATCATGTCTCCCTTTTCACTCCAAAGGTTGGGAGATTATGAGGAACATCGGCTATCAACAGGGAAAAGGTCTGGGCGCACAGTTACAGGGTATGCTCAAACCGCCAAAGGAAATTAGGCCGAACCGTAGGTTTGGCCTGGGCTTCAAAGGACCGTTCAAGGCAGATTGGAAGCCCCTCACGTGGACTCTATCAAACCACTTCAACAGAGGGCCCGTTGTTCAGATGGGAGATCACCCACGAGAAGCATATGGGGGATCACATGCTGTATATTTGGCTGAAAAATGTCCGAGGATCACCAAAAGAGGCAAGATCAAAGATCCGGAATGCGAGTGGGACAAATGGTTCGACATACGGGACATTTCCGTTGCACTGGAAAGGATGTTCTCGTCTCCGCAGCTTGAAGGACCACCATTGATCTCCGAAATACCAGAGAATATTACCACTCTTGCCAAGGTTCCAAACTATCCTCGTCCTCGCCAGAAGGACTCTGTCATCGACGGATCTTCATCCGTCCTCAACATTGCCGTCGACGGCTCATTAGCCGCCATCCTCTCCATCCACTCGTCTCAGCCTTTGCTGATATCTTCTTCCTGGGCCAGACAATTGTCTGATGATCTTCCCAGGTCCCCTTCTTTGCTTACATACCTGCGCGGGCTTTTCAACCCGCGCCAGGTCTTCAACCATGATCTGCTCTATGAGCCTCACAATCCTCTAGCCATAACCCCTTTTCTCTCTCCTCCAATCTCTTTTCACTGCTTTGTCATTAAAAATGAAAACGAAAAAAAAACGTCAATTTTCAAACTCCCCAACAACACATCTTCGTTGAGGAAACCTCCTACATCTCCCACGGGTGCGTACCGCCTTGCGGACCACCCGTCCAAGGTCCGATGAGCGACCTTTTCTACCCCTCCTCTGAGGGGTCTTCTCCTGTACATTCTACACCATCCTCTTCGTCTTCCTCTTCTTCTGTAAATATTGTCAGTCAATCTAGGAATGATAGGCCAAGGGTAGTACCTAGGAAGAAATCCAAGGGTAGGCAGATCCCTCGTCGATTCCTTCTGGATTTGGCCGCCAGGTGTCAGGCCCTTCTTGCCATCCCCCAGTTGTTAGAAAATCCCATCCAGCTACCCGAAATAGAATGCGAGGGCGACTGTGCATCTGATGAAGGGTATGGAGTCTACGAGATCACGGATGAAGAATGCCCCACTGAAGATGAGGGTGAAGAATATGAGGATGCGGCGGGCGCATACGCTAGTGGAATGAGGAGATTCGACGAGCCGTCAACCGCCGTAGAAGAATCCACCAAAGAAGTCAACTTGGGAACTGAGGAAGACCCTAGGATCATCCTCATAAGTGACAACCTACCACCCTCTGAAGAAGAGGCATTAATTGAGGTTCTCAAGGAATATAAGGACACGTTTGCATGGAGCTACGAGGATATGCCGGGTCTGGATTCAACCTTGGTCGAACACCGTTTAACCCTAAAACCAGGGTCCGTCTCGGTAAAACAAAGGTTAAGGCGTTTCCACCCTCAGATGGCTTTGAAAATGAAGGAAGAGGTCGATAAGCTCCACAAAGCCAGGTTCATTAGAGTCGTCCTTTATCCTCAATGGGTGGCGAACATTGTCCCGGTCATGAAGAAAGATGGGAAAGTCAGGATTTGCATCGACTTCCGGGACCTTAACCGCGCGTGTCCAAAGGATGATTTTCCCTTACCTCACATTGATGTGCTGATTGATAACACGGCAGGCTACGAAACCCTCTCTTTCATGGATGGATTTTCAGGATACAATCAAATTCGTTTGGCAGAAGAGGATCAGGAAAAGACGTCATTCACTACCCCTTGGGGAACATATTGTTACGTGGTCATGCCGTTTGGGTTAAAGAATGCTGGAGCTACTTACCAAAGAGCGATGATGGCCATATTTCATGACATGATGCACATATATCTGGAAGTGTATGTGGATGACTTATTGGTGAAATCAAGGACCAGGATGGAACATCCAGAAGTTTTGGCTAAGGTCTTGCAAAGGTCAAGAGAGTTCCAATTGAAAATGAACCCGAAAAAGTGTGTGTTTGGTGTGTCGTCGGGTAAATTGCTGGGGTTCATTGTGAGCAAAAGAGGGATCGAGATAGATCCCGACAAAGCCAAGGCTATCAGGGATATGCCGCCTCCCAAGAATTTGAGGGAAGTCCGAGGTTTAATCGGGAGGTTGCAGTTTATTCGTCGGTTTGTGTCCCAACATTCACAAAGGTGTAGACCTCTCTACGAGTTGACCAAGCCAGGAGTAGAATTCCACTGGAATTCTAAATGTCAGAAAGCTTTTGAAGGGTTGAAGGAATATCTGGCTAGTCCACCCGTTCTCATTCCACCCAAACCAGAAAAACCTCTGATCCTTTACGTCTCAGTCTTGGATGACTCCGTGGGAGCCGTCCTCGCACAAGCTGATGAAGAAGGCAAGGAACGGGCAACCTATTACTTGTCCAAACTTCTCAATCCCTGTGAGCAGAAGTACACCGTCATGGAGAAAACCTGTGCTGCCCTCGTTTGGGTAGTGCAGAAATTGAAGCACTACTTCTTGGCTCATGAGGTCCACTTGATTGCTCGAATGAATCCTATCAAATTCCTTCTGGAGAAAGCCGTCCTTACGGATAGGCTAGCACGCTGGCAAAGTTTTCTCTCTCAGTTCGACATCACCTACATCCAGCAAAAGGCGATTAAAGGCTATGCCATAGCCGAGCATCTCGCTCACCATCCTCTTCCCAAGTTCGATCCCGTCCAATCAGAGTTTCCAGATGAGGAACTAATGTCCGTCAACCAATCAGATGAGCCAATGTGGACACTATATTTTGATGGAGCTCTGAATTCTCAAGGGAGAGGAATCGGCATCGCCCTCCTGTCGCCTGAAGGCCTCACATTCCCATTGGCATACCAGCTCAAATTTCCAGTTACCAACAATATAGCCGAATATGAAGCTCTTCTAGCTGGCCTAGAACTCGCTCATTCTTTTCGTATCACTGAGTTGCGAGTCGTAGGTGATAGTCAACTCATCCTTCGCCAGGTGCTCACTAAATATCGCACTCGCGATCCCAAACTCAAGCCATACCAAGAACTCACTGCTGCCTTTGCCAAACTGTTCGCCAAACTGATCTTTGTTCATGTCCCTCGTCATCAGAATATTCTCGCCGATGCCCTCGCCTCGTTGGCATCATCCATAAGGTTCCCTCTAGGAAGATGGTTTAAGTCCATTTCCATCTACAAACTTCACGCCCCTGCAATCGATGATGCTTCCTACGTAAATATCAAAGACAGGATAGCAAGGAAGATCCTGCAGGAAGATATCCTTGAGAAGAGGGAAATCATGTTGGCAGAGGCCGAAGAAGAACTGGCTGATGAAGAGAAACCATGGTTCTATGAAATTGTCAAATACTGCCAAGATCAGTCTTATCCTGAAGGGGCCACCACAGAGGACAAGAAAGCCATAAGAAGGGTGGCTCAGAAATATACATTGGTTGGAGGTCTACTCTATAGGAGGAGCCTTACTGGTATTCTGTTAAGATGTCTTGGTGACGATGAGGTTTGGAAATGTGTAGAAGAGACGCACTCGGGTGTGTGCGGTGGCCACGTGAATAGTCAGATGCTCGCCAAGAAGATCATTCGCAAGGCTTTTATTGGCCCACTATGGAAGAAGATTGTGCTGTCTATGTCCGTAGGTGTGTCAAGTGTCAACTTCACGCCGATAAAATCCATTCACCATCTTCCTCACTTCATCCAATATCCTCCCCATGGCCTTTCTCCATGTGGGCATTCGACATCATTGGTCCCCTAGGTGATCCCAATTCCCTCACCAAGCAGAAATCTTTCATCCTTACTGCGACGGAATACTTCACCAAATGGGCCGAAGCCGAAGCTTACGCGGAAATCAAGGCGTCAACAGTCTGCAAGTTCATCATGAAGAACATCCTCGCCAGATTCGGCGTCCCAAGCACGATCGTCACCGACAATGGGCCACAGTTCATTTCTCAGGACCTACAGGACCTCTGCAAAAGGTACGCAATTGCATTGCATCATTCATCGCCTTATTACCCACAAGGTAACGGCCAAGCGGAGGCCACCAATAAAACATTGCTCAAAATCATCAAAAAAACCTGCGAGTCTAGTAAGTTTTCAGACTGGCCAGAAAAGCTTATCGAAGCTCTATGGGCCTATCGCACTTCAATCCGTACCCCCACCGGGCAGACTCCATTTGCCCTTACTTATGGTATGGAAGCGGTAGTCCCGTACGAGACTCTGATCCCTTCTCTCAGGGTACAATTGGACGAGGAATTTCCCCTCGACGATCGTCGTAATTCACTCCTCGCCCAGTTGGAACTCTTGGATGAGAAGCGACTGGCCGCTGCCGAACACGCGCGTGTGTATCAAAATAGACTCGCTCGCTTTTACCAAAAGAAAGTCGTTGAGAGAAAATTCAAAGTCGGTGAGATGGTCGTAAAAAGAATTTTTGTCAAACCTGGAGGGCCGCGTTCTAAACTCCAACCCAATTGGGAAGGACCATTTGTAATTCAAGCCGTGTACCCTGGCAACGCCTACAAGCTAGTCAACGCCGAAGGGACCGAGTTATCCCACCCTTGGAATGGGCTTTATCTTAAGAAATACTACCCTTAGCACAAAACAAAAAAAAATGATGAAAAGATAAAAAACATCAAAAACAAAGAAATATTGAAAACCACTAAAAATATGGAAAATTCAAAATGCCGATGCCTGGCAGTCACCATGTAGTTAAGTCCCTGCATCTAACCTTCATGTTAGGATAGGGCCCATTAAGGCTTGGTAGGCACCGGGTCTTGGTTTGCCAGAACCATGGAGATCCCTATCCGGCCACGTCGGCCTATGCTCGCTCGAAGGAAGCTAACATGTGCTCACTTATGTATTTTATTCAAAAAAGTCGGTAGCATCACCTACGGTGGGGCCCACCCAGAAGATCTCCGGAAGCTGTAATCTTTATTCTTTTCTCTTCGACCAAATGAGACAGTCGGCGCCCTTAAAACGCTGAGCATGAGAAACCGAAACTCAAACCCCAAGGCAAGAGTAGGATCCATTTCCTCGAGCATCGATCAGAGCACGAGAAGAGGGCAGTGTCCCCGCAGGCATACGAAAAGGGAGCCCACAAACGTCAAACGACTATATCTCCCTCACAAAAAGAAATACAAAATCAAAATCAAGAGAAAAGCCTGGTCGTGACCGTGCCTGGTGCGATAAACGGAACCCCTCAAAGTAAAAGTCTGAATCCACAAAGGGGGCCGTGGAATGTAAATGCTCGAGATTTGGTCCGAAGTTGTCTGAAAGGAAAGAGTTAATGGGCCCTTATTCGCTCGCCGGGTTAACGGCTTTGCCGGTCCTCTCAGGAGGTTTATCCCCTACGCTCTTCCTTCTCCCTCTAAAGATGAAGGTTCGATGGAGTTTCTGAAAGGTGAAAACTGCCCAGGGTCTGCGACCTTATTTTAATATACACATTTGGTTGCCTACTTTGAAAAGCAAAAGCTATCGCTGCGAAGGAGTCTCTGTGTTTCTGGCTGGTCAAGACCCCTGTTTACCACCTTGATGTCTTCTTGTTTAACCTCGGGCTTAGGCCAATGCAAGCGCGTCACCTATGGGTGCGACGGCGTCTGATTCCGGGTCAGCGTCGCGCGGTTGGTCGTTAGGGTTCCAGGGTGTTCCATCATATACCATCTAGAGTTGTGAGGAAATAGACCCGGGTCGGGCAAATCATTTACCTCAAACACCTTTTGGGTGAATCCCTGTGGTCGGAAGCGACTGGGAGCCTAAGCATGGCATGACGGTATTGTCATCAGGGTAAGTCTTAGCCGGCGGGATCATCATTCGAGGGGTCTAGAGGCCCAAATCAACCTAGATGTGCACTTAGGATACCTGGGAGGTTAGTAAGAAACCCCTGTTCTCACGAAGGTTAGGTGCCATTTGGGTGCTTGCCGGGCGTTAGCAATAAAAAAATTGAAATGATAAAAGCAAAAAAAATGGAAAAGAGAAATGTACATATTTGCAAACAAAAAAAATCTGTTTATGATAAAACAAAAAAATATCAAATATAAAAAAGAAAACAAATCAATTTTGCATGATTACATTTGCGTGCAGCATCTCACTTTTAATACCGCTTGCATTCGTGTGCTTGCCTGTCGCATTTATCATCACCGCATCTTTCCCTTGCCTTCGTTAAATAAAGGCTTGGCCCCTTGACCAGTTATCAAGGACAGTCACAGTGACCATTTGCTTATTGAGCAAGGGGCCAAGTCAGAACAGAAATTCTGATTTGTTTGTTTCAGTGATGTGTGCAGGGATTCAGGCAACTGAAGCAAAGGTGAAAAACAAACAAACCGAACCTTGTATTTTATTCCAAAAACTAAAAAAATTACATCAAGTTCCGCCCTCTCTCTCTGCATTACTCGTCCCACTACTCTCCGGACAAAACACTCTCAAAGGTGCTACCCAACTACGAAAAGCGGTACTCCTACCGCTCTGTACTCCTCTTCCTATTCCCACATCCCGGCGTTGATCACGGAAGCAGCAGAGAAGCTACCAACACGAAAGCCACGCTCTCGTGCTCTTCGGTAGCGCTCCTCACCATCTCTCAGCCACTGTTCAGCAAGACCAAGGCTGATTCGGAGTTCGAATAGTTGGGCCTCCATGGCCCTTCGTTCCTCCCTTTCAGTCAATCTGTTGGCTCTTTCTCTCTCTGCGTCTCTTTCTCTCTCTGCACGTTCTCTCTCACGGTCTTCCCTCTCCAACTGGAGAGTGATCCTCAGTTCCACGCATCCCTAGAGGAGTCGTCATCAGGATGACGCCGCAGTTCCCTCTCCAGTTCTGCTATCCTAGCCTCCTTCTGCGCAGCTTGGGCAAGCGCTTCTTCCGTCTCCTTTTCCTGCCGAGTGTACCATCTCAGATACGCGATAAGGCGTAAACAAGAGAACTCAACACTGAAACTTTTACCTGTATACGGAGCATCCCTTCTGCCTCCGCAGCACGCTGCGTGGCGTGAGCAAGTTGCTCATGAAGCAGAGTCAAGTTCTGAGGTGGGAATCCACAAGCTGGAAGAGGCACCACCTACTCCCATCGCTGGGGAAGCCGCGCCAATCTGGGCATGCTACGACCGCGTGAATTAGCAGCCAACATCTGGAATCTGGGGTTTTAATTAGGAACGTACTGTACACCTACCAAGGCGCTCGTAGCTCCGCGGGCATCGCCCAACTGTTGTTCCATCTCTGCCAAGCGAGTTCGTAAATTCGCTATCATGGCATCCCGGACATCCTGCAGCCATACGAGTCAGCATTTCCACCGGAAAACCAAAAAAAGAGAAAAGGAGAAAGAAGAAAAAGAAAAAGGGGAAACCTACCTCCGCAAGTCCCCGGGGTTGGAGCCGCTCTGCGTACTTTGTCCTATATAGACGCAAGTAGTCCTCGCTATCCCGCGCCTGTGATTCTACAATCGTGCCACCCCGTTGCCAGTCCTCATACTGTTCGGGGAATCGCACGCGCCAGTCAATGCAGGTCGCCGGTCCCCGCGTCTTTCTCCCGACACGAGGTGGCGCAGCTGAATCCACCCATTCTTGAGCCAGTCCTAAAGTCCTCATAACTAATCGTAGCCGAAGCGGCTCGATTTCATTCAGGCAGTGCATCCATAGTTCCCGTCCGAATCGGGCACGACTTGCTAGAACCCACGGCTGGTCGGCATCGACCATGTCTGAGTAGGGTCTCCAGTTTACCATCGCTGCAGGGAACTCCTGTAGCTCTCGCCTTAGCACCATCAGTTGGTAGGTTAGGGGTGCCGCACTCATGATGGGTTCCCACCGCCTGGCTAGCGGCACCATCGCAGGTCGCCAATGCCGAGCTCTCCCCATAGGGAGGTAATAATAGCTCCACAGCTGCTCGGCGCAGGCCATCAGAACTTTGCAAAAACACAAAAAAAATACAAAACAAGCAAAACCAAAAAATACCTGGATGAATGGTGTGAAACCACTCACAGTCATCTCACGATCCGTTTCTTGGAATAGGCCTGCAAACAAGTGTGCCAGCATGGCGGCTCCCCAGGCATAATACCCTACTCTTTCAAGGTCTGACAGCAGCTCCAGGAAGCAACATTGGATACCGTCCCCTTTCGAGCTCAGTACCAATCTCCCCAAAAGGAAGAGGAGAAATCTCCTCAAATCTATGTTGCATCTTTCCCAGTCGCCGAAATCTGTGCAGTACACGGCGCGGCATCCTATTTCTATCCTTTCCATGAACTCTTCTGAGGATTCATCGTCCCGCCGACGAGTGTCGGTGAGCCCTAATGCATCCATCAGGGACGCCCTAGCTACCGACCTATTTTTCCGACCATCCAGGTCCAAACCCAGTAACTTCTGGGCACCTTCTCTGTAGTCCGCGTAAGTGACTCCGGTCACTGCCTCGCCCTCTACCTTCAGGCTTGTGATCCGGACCACATCCTCCAAGCTGGGCACCATGTGCCCCCAGGGCATCAGGAATGCCCGGCTCACTGGGTCCCATCTCTCACACAAGGCTTGGATCAGGACTAGGTCAAGCTGGATCGGCTCGATCCGAAGGAAGGTACCAAATCCCATCACGTCTAGCCTCGCCTTCTGAAAATCTGGGAGGCCCCTGTACGCTGCTACTACCAACTCCCATAAGATTTGTGATTTCATCACAACCTACACATACAAGGAATGGGGGTGAGGTTTGGTCAGAAGAAAGGAAGAAAGAATGAGAAAAGGGCAAGAAAACTTGGCTTACGAGTTGTGATTGGGCCCTTTCGCTGAAGTGCCCTTCAAGGTCTGAAAGCCTCCTGGAACTACTACCACTGGACCTGCTTCTCTTCGAGGAATGGGAAGATTCGCCCTCCATCCAACTCTCAGAATTTTGAACTCCTCCTCTCCCGTAAGAACTTGTGCTCCTCGAGTTAGCTCTCGATATACCTGGGAGGATAAAAGGGACAAGAATTTATAGAAATGGAAGGAGTGCGGGCCAAGATTGCCTCCATCACCTGTCAATGATAGCCCTCGCAATGAGGCACCGCCAAGCGGTCCCATGTGTCGCTTCACCGCTCGCACAGGGTGATTGACTGGACGAAGAATAGGACGAATAGCCCCTATGTTGTCTAGGGATACCCTATCATGATTTGGAGGACGTCCGCAAAATTTGACATAGCATCGGGAAAAGGAACTAGGGCCGTCATTATTGACTTCGACGGCAGATTCCCGTGGAAAATGGTCACAACAAGACGCGATTCTCCGCTTGGAGCGGAGTCTCGACAGACCATCACATGGGAACAGTGCAAAGGAGAAGAAGTGTAGGGAAGAAGGAACGCACAAAAGAACAAATAAACAGCAGAAAATCAAATCACTCCATTCATAATTCTACATAAGCTGTCACAAACACTACAATCATAGAGAGGTGGCGGGTCCACTAGCTCGCCAATCCTCACCATCACTCATCTCTCTGGGCACTCTCCTCCTCTCCCCCGAGGTGAGGGTCCCTCAGAAGCCTCCGGGATCCCCGTGCAGTAGCACCTGCCTCGCCTCTGGGCGCCTGCTCCGCAGCAGTGACTCGCTGCTCCTCCCCTGGCGTGGCAAAGAAGCCACTGGCGGCAAAGCGACCGGACTGGCGGAGTCGCTCCCCGAACTCTCGCGCTCTCTCGTAGCGCGTCTCCATCCCTCCTAGCCTCTGCACGACGGCCTGAAGGCCCAGCTGGAGCTCCCTCACTTGGGCCTCCAAGGCCCTCCTCTCGGTCAGATCCCGCTGTCGCTCGGACCTTCTCTCGGCTTTCTCTCTCTCTGCCTCTCTCCTCATCATCTGCAGAAGAACCCTTAACTCCAGGATGTCTGGAGAAGGTCTCTCCTCACCGCGATGCCGCAGCTCTGCTACAGTCGCCACCCAGGCGTCACGCTCCTCTTCCGCCCGGGTCGCGCGGGCCACCGCACCGGCAAGTTGCTCCCGGAGGGAGGCAATCTCGAGAAAAGGGGCCGAGGAACTGGAAGATCCGCCAGCCACTCCCACCGTCGCTGTCTGCTGGGCACGCTGGAACAAAATAAACAACGGCCGTCAGTGAAACTCCAAAATCTGAAGTTAAAAGTGCGGCACATAACTTACCAGGAGCGACAACTCATGTTGAGCGACGGCCAGCTGCCGCCTAGTCTCTGACAGTTGGGCGCGCGAGCCGCCGATGCCACGCGTGTCCCCAGCTTGGGGAAGCCCCGCGTAGCTCTCTCTCTGCCGCCGCAGGAAGTCGGCACTGTCCTGCACCAGTATACCCCCTTGCTGTCCAGGGAGACGTACGGGCCACTCCTCGAGCCTCGCCTTGCCGCGACTCTCCCTCCTGACGCGGCTCGGCTCGTCCGCACTCGCCCACTCATCGGCCAGACCCAGGGTCCTTGCCATGTCCTGCACCAAGAAAGGGGTCCCGCATCAGTCAAAAGAACGCGTCCCCTGTCTAGGACGCGTCCATCATTTGAGTGCAACACTCGCCGAACCCTTTCCCCCTCGCGCGGCTCGCTTCAAAACCCAAAATGAATTAAAAGAGGAAGAGATCGAAGCACCTACCGCACCGTGTTCACCTCCTCCCACGCCATCGGGCCCCTCAGGTCCCTCGGGGGCCCGGAGCGGCCCTTCCTCCTCCATGGACGCCGTTCCGTGCTCGGGCGCGTCCCTCCTTGGGCGAGGGGTCCCGCGTCCCTCTCCACCTTCACCGTGGTCAGGCCCACCGAACTCCATCGATCAAAAGAGGAGGAAGACGAAAAAGGGGCAAGCGAGTTTCGGCAGAAGGCGGGCTCGTTTGCGGGTAAGGCACGGGAGAAGAAAGGCCACCCGTCGCTTTAAATTTGAATCAAGGATTAAGACGCGTCCTCGCGCCTAGACGCGCCCAAAAGGGGGAAAAGGAAACAAAATTCCCCCGTGCAAAGCTTAGTTCCCCGCTGTTCAGGGCAAGGTCTCGCGGAGCGTGCCTCTAAGGACAACTCAGTGCAAAGAAGAAAGTGTGGGAGAGAGAAAGGTACACACAACACAAAAAAGCCATTTCCATTTCATATAATAGCCGAAAGTACATCATACAGTGAGAAGGGTGACGTGTACAAGCAACTCTCTAACTCTCACCACCACCCTCCTGATCATCTCTCTCCTCCCTCCTCTGCCGGGGATCCCTAGGGGGCCTCTGCGAACCCTGAGAAGCCGTGCTCGCCTCGCCCTGCGGTGGCACTCCAGCCTCGAAGGCGCGACGACGCTCCTCGGCCGAAGAAACCAGATAGCTGCCCATGGAAAAAGAACCAGACTGACGAAGTCGCGTCCCGCGTTCCTTCGCCCTCTGGTATCGCTCCTCGCTCTCCCGAAGCCTCCCCTCCGCCGTGCCGAGACTCAATCGGAGCTCCAGCAGCTGGGCCTCTAGAGCCCTCCTCTCGGTCTGATCCCGCTGTCGCTCCTCCCTCTCTCTCTCCCTATCCCTCTCCCTCTCTCTCTCCACGTTCTCCCTATCCCTCTCCCTCTCCTCTCTCTCCCTCATCGCCTCTCTCCTCGACAGCTCGAGGGCGATCTGCAAATCCAGCACGTCACGAGGGAGCTCCTCAGCCTCCCGTCGACGCTCCTCCTCCATCTCCGCAATCCGGGCGTCACGCTCTGCCACCCAGGCATCGCGCTCCTGCTCAGCACGAACAGCACGGGCCAGGGCCTCCCGAATCTCGGCCACCTGTCAAAGCACGCATGCGCCGTAAGAGAACAGTGATAGAAGGAAAGCAGGTAGAAAAGGGTCAGGGCCAAGCAAGCACTCACTCGAGCTTCGCGGTCACGCTCGGCCTCCTCAGCCCGAGCCACTGCATACGCCAGCTGCTCCTGGAGGGCAGAAACCTCCGGAGGAGGGCCCCGCGAACTGGAACCCGCTCCACCAGCCATCCCGGCTGCCGCTGTCTGGTGGGCCCGCTGAAACACGGGGCAAACGTCAGTCAAAGGCTAAGCATCAAAAATCCAGGTCACAAAAAAAATGCATCACATAAACTCACCAGGATCTCCAACTCCTGTCGGATGGCCACCAACTGTCGCCTGGCGTCCGCCAACTGGGCCCGCAGGTCGGCGATCATGGTATCACGAGCATCCTGCATTACACATAAGTTAGTGTCCCATGCATATACATATAGAAAGGTGGAGCAATTTCATTTCACTTACCCCTGCCATACCACCCAAGGAGAGGCGGTCCCCGTACGTAGCTCGATACCGTCTCATGTAATCTGTGCTGTCCTGTACATGGGACACCACTGGGACCCCGCCCTGCTGCCAGTCCTGGTACTGTGCTGGGAAGCGCGTACGCCAGTCCACAATCTTCGCCTTCCCCTTGGTCTTCCGCCCAATGCGGGCCGGCGCATCTACGTCAACCCACTCCTGGGCCAGCCCCAACGTCCTCATGACCAGTCTAAGCCGCAGCGGCTCAATCTCGTTCAGGCAATGGACCCACACGTCCCGCCTGAAGCGAGGAAGACCCGCTACAACCCAGGGCTGGCCAGCATCGCCCATGCCCAGGTAGGGCCTCCACACCACCTGTATCACCATACATACATCATATTAGTTACCATTCAGTCACACGCATAAACACAAAAAAAATCATACGCATCATACCATGGCCTCGGGATACTCGCTCAGCTCCCGACGAAGTGACGCCAGCTGGTAGCCGTGGGGTGCTGCAACCACGACCGGCCTCCACTGCCGCGCCAGAGGCACGGCCCTCCTGTTCCCATGCCTAGCCCTCCCCATCGGGAAATAGTAATAGCTCCACACCTGCATCCATCATACATCATTAGTACAATAATTACATATTTAACTGTGAGAATGCATAAATAAAATATTTACCTGAAGAAAAGGTGCGAAGCCACTGACTGTCGTCTCCTTCTCCGAAGTCTGGGAGAGATCAGCAATCAAATGGGCAAGCAGAGCCGCTCCCCACGCGTAGTGTCCCACTCTGTCCAGATCCGCCAAGATCCCGAGGAAACGGCAGTGGATGCCATCCCCCTTCGTCCCCAGCAGAAGGCGGCCCAGGAAGAAGAAAAGAAACCTCCGAAGGTCTAGATCCACCAGCTCCCTCTCGCTCGGATCCTGGGTGAAAGCTGCACGAGCATCCCCCTCCAGTCGAGCCAAGAACTCCGCTCCAGTCTCGCTAACCCGCTGGCGCGGGTCGACGAATCCGAGCGCCTCCATGATCTCCACTCGACCGACTACCCTGCTGTCTCTATCAGTCACGCTCGTCTCTAACCACAGCAGGTCCAGGGCACTCTCTCGGTAGTCGGGGTAGGTGACCCCGCTGACTGCCTCTCCGTCTGTAACGACCCGAGAATCCGATTACCGGGAAGGCCCGATAACCCGAGACTCGCACCGCCACCCACGAGCCCGAAGACTCGGAAGGGTTAAAAGGATGGTGTGGAAACTACACAAGCATCACAAATAATTGCAGAAATTAAACAGTTATGATATTAAGCAGGAAATGAATTAACATTTTACATGGTCCACAATAAAATAACAACAACAGCAACAGTAGTCCACGACTAGTACAGTGACAAGAAAGAAAAGTACAGCTACACGGGGCATCCCCCGGCTCTGACCTCTGGCACTACCTCTGGGCACCCGCACCACGCTTCCGCTGCGCTCCTGACACGCTCCCCGAAGGTGGCGCCTCACCTGAAACACGGTGAAAACACGCAGGGAATGAGTCTCGGAACAAGACTCAGTAGGGATCACTCGAACCCTACCTCGAAAAACGAGAAACCACTACTCTAGCGGTAGGAAAGGTACCTCGGAAAGGAAAGCCCTGTACTCTACAGAACTAGACCCTAACGGCACGCAAACCGACACACGTGCCACGGTACGAGAAGACCGAAACTCAACGGTCGAACCGTCAAAACCCGAAGGTCGGAAACACACGACTGACAGTCTGACACTCCGTACTCAACAGGAGTACCACCCACTAGAAGCACAGCCGGTAGCGTCCCCTGACGTCTTACACCGCACCGCAGGTGAACCGCCTGACATGGTAGGTCCTACCCGAGGCGCAAACACCGTACAAGTAACTACAACAAGTGACTAGCTGGGGTCACGCCCGTCGACGTGGGTCCAACCGCCCCCAACCACGTGTGCACACACAGACCGCGCGTCCCTGGTCTGGCCCTCTGACCGGTTTTCCCCTCAGCCGGACTCTGGCTGCAAGACGTGGGGCCCAACGGTAACCGGTCCACAAACCGTCTCTAAAGGTCAGCCCGTACACCACTCCCTGGTGCGACTAGCACACGCGTACTAGTAGGCTACGACTAGTGGAGGGTCACAGAAGGAGTAGACTCTCAAGTCTCGGAAAACAACGGTGCAACTGCAGGTACGAGGAACGCTCCTTGTACCAACACCGACGCACGGTGACCAGCTGACAACAACATCTCCCGGTACACTCTGTACGACGAGAGACACACCGACGCAACCCGTACCCTTGAACGGTCCACACTGGGCCGCTCAGGGATGTGCGGTCACACAGGGACCGCACAAGGATTAGAACGGTCATATCAGGACCGTTCCACCCAGGGTCCAAACGACGGATAAACGGCCAACACAGGACCGTTCAAACAGATGTGCGGCCAACTCTTGACCGCACGTGGGTGAGGAACGGTCACCTACTGGCCGCTCGTCTCCCAACGGTAAAAAGCCTGGACGGTTAGTCCTTAGCCGCACTTGGGGAAGGGCGGCTACGGCTTAGCCGTTCAGGTGTTGTGCGGTCAGGGCCAGACCGCACATCCAACCATAGCGCTAGGGGATGTACGGCCAGCACCTGGCCGTGCAAGGGGTTATGCGGTCAGCTCCTGGCCGCACATCCCAGAGCACTGCACAACGGTCACAACCAACGGTCAAAACCCTTGGGGTTGGGCGGTAGCTGTGGGGCCGCACATTAGGATATGCGGTCCCACGATAGACCGCCCAAGCCCACTGCGCGCCAAGCCTCACCCAAAGCGCGCCGAGCCGATGAACGGTCCGAACGGAACCGCATAGGGGTTGTGCGGCCACTGGTTCGACCGCACATCGCTCACCGGCGAGAAAATGGCGAACCTCACCGGAATCGCCCAATCGGCCTCAAAACAAACCCCACGGAGGGGGAAATGGCGAGAGAAGAACCCCCAAGCCCCCTAGCATGCTCCTACGCCCTTAAACCGTGAAATCGGGGCTCAAAACGATGGATCGGACGAACTCACCCCGCGGCATGATCGACCCTTCCCGGCTCAAAATAAACCCCTCTCGACCTCGTCTCGAGCTGAAACTCACGGGGAAGGAAGACATGAGGCTAAGGAACGTCACCCTACCTCCGGTCCGCGACGAAACGCTCCGATCCGAGCTCGAAGTCGCGAAGAACGCCGCTAGAATCTCGCCTCTCCACGCCTCCCACGCTCGCCGTATGCCCGCACGATCGCCACCACGTCACCCACGTCCTCGCGCCGTCGCACCGCCGCCGTCTGCAGCCGGAACGGGGGTCGGCACGGTCGAACGGGAGAGAAGGAGGGAGAGAGCCGGCCACGGTCGCGTGAGGGAGAGAGAGGAAGGAAGAAGAAGAAAAGAGAAAAGAAGAAAAAGAAAAGAAAAGAAAATGGGAATATATAGAAAATCCGATTTTTCGGAAAAATACCGAAAATTAGAAAAATACATTTCCGGAATCCTCGGAACGCACCGATCGCAACGGTACCACTCGTGCCTCGGGGAACTGCCCGGTTCGCCCGCAGCGAGCGTCCGAAGAAAAAGCCGAAACACACACCGGAAATCGGAAAACACGCGCGGAAAAAGCCGCGGAACGCCTCCGGGCCTCCGAAACGACTCCGGATCGCGCCGATCCGAACACGAAAGATGTCCGAAACGAAATTTCGGACACAACGGAGCCGGACACTCCGAAAACCAGATCCGGGACCCATGAAGAAGGATCCGAAAGGTCCGGGATATTACAGCCCTCCCCCCTTAAGGAATTTCGTCCTCGAAATTGAGAACAACCCAAGGGGAAAGAAGAGGAAGACTCACTCAAACAGATACGGGAACTGCTGACGCATCTCGTCCTCACGTTCCCACGAAGCCTCACCACCAGAGTGTCGTTGCCACACGACCTTGACCAAGGGAATAACCTTGTTCCGCAGGCGCTGCTCTCGCCTATCCTCCACGCGGATCGGAAACTCTGGGAGAGAAAGATCTGGAGTCACCTCAGGCCAAACGGAAAACTCGAGCACATGAGAGTCATCGGGCATATACTTCCGCAACATAGAGACGTGGAACACGTCATGCACCGACGCCAACTCAGAGGGTAACTGCAACCGGTAAGCAACCTCACCGATGCGCTCCACAATCGCGAAAGGACCAATATAGCGGGGACTCAGCTTCCCACGCCGTCCAAACCGCATCACCCCCTTCATCGGAGAAACTCTCAAGAACACATGATCGCCCACGGCGAACTCGAGGGGCTGCCGCCTACGGTCAGCATAGCTCTTCTGCCGACTCTGGGCCGCCAACATGTTCTGACGAACCAGGTGCACAACATCCACACATTGCTGCACCAATTCCGGTCCCGTCAAAACACGCTCACCCACCTCAAACCAATCAAGTGGAGTCCGACAAGGACGCCCATACAATGCCTCATAAGGAGCCATGCCGATGCTCGAATGAAAGCTGTTGTTATAGGCAAACTCCACTAACGGTAGGTGATGAATCCAACTCCCCTGCCACTCCAGGCAGCAGGATCTCAGCATGTCCTCCAAAGTCTGAATGGTCCTCTCAGACTGACCATCTGACTGCGGATGATACGCCGAGCTAAATGCCAACTCCGTGCCAAGAGCTCGCTGGAAACTCCTCCAGAATCCAGAAGTGAAGCGCGGATCCCGATCCGACACGATCGAAATGGGAACCCCATGCAACGGAACGATCCGCTCCACATAAAGACGAGCCAACTTAGGCACGCTCCAGCTGACTTTGACCGGTAGCAACCGCGTCACCTTCGTCAGCCGATCCACCAGCAACCAAATACTGTCCTGCCCAGTCGGGGTTCTGGGCAACCCCACCACAAAATCCGTGGTCACATGGTCCCACTTCCAAGCAGGAACATCCAAGGGCTGGAGAGTACCGCCTGGTCGCTGATGCTCCGCCTTCACCTGCTGACAGATCAGGCACCTGGCCACAAATTCGGCAACATCTCTCTTCATGCCAGGCCACCAGAACTGCCTCCGCAAGTTCCGATACATCTTCGTCGCACCCGGGTGCACAGTGTACCTGCTCCCATGAGCCTCGCGTAACACCGCACGACGAACCTGCTCCTCCGCTGGGACGTACAGCCTGCCACGAAACCTCGCAGCACCGTCCTCGCCGAGCTCCACATCAGCCATCGCAAGAATCCGGGGCAACTCAGGGTCCGCATGCTGAGCCTCTGTCACCTGACGACGAATAGCAGGAGTGACAGTCAGACTCGCAAGCACTGCCAACCCTGGCTCCTGGGGAATCTTGAGCCTGAAAGATACTTCGGGCACCTGTTCCCAGAGCCTCCACTTCCTCAGCATCAAGGTACTGATCACGACCTTCCTACTCAAGGCATCGGCGACGACATTCATCCTGCCCGGCTGATAAGACAGGGTGAAGTCATAGTCCTTCATGAACTCCATCCAACGCCTCTGTCTGAGGTTCAGATCTCTCTGCGAGAACACATACCTCAAACTCTGATGGTCAGTGAACACCTCGAACTTCTCACCGTACAGATAATGCCTCCAGATCTTCAGCGCGAAGATCACTGCCGCCAACTCAAGGTCATGGGTAGGGTAGTTCTCCTCATGGGGCTTTAGCTGCCGAGATGCATAAGCCACCACTCTACCATGCTGCATCAGAACAGCACCCAATCCGACGCCGGAAGCATCTGTACACACCACAAAACCTCCCGATCCAGAAGGCAAAACCAACACCGGAGCCGAGGTGAGCAATCTCTTCAGTTCCCTAAAGCTCTGCTCACACTCCTCGGACCAGACGAAAGGCACATCCTTCCGCGTGAGCCTCGTCATCGGGGTCGCAATGCGGGAAAAATCCTGGATAAACCGGCGATAATAACCCGCAAGCCCCAAGAAACTCCGGATCTCCGTCACCGACCTCGGCCTCGGCCATTGCATCACAGCCTCGACCTTGGCGGGATCCACGGAAATGCCATCACCAGAAATCACGTGCCCCAGAAAGTGCACCTCACTGAGCCAAAACTCGCACTTGCTGAGCTTCGCAAACAACTGGTGATCTCGCAACGTCTGCAGCACCACACCCAAATGGTACGCATGCTCCTCAGCAGACCGCGAATAAACAAGGATGTCATCCACGAAAATGACCACGAACTGGTCCAAATACGGGTGGAACACCCTCTGCATCAAGTCCATGAAGGCTGCTGGGGCATTGGTGAGCCCAAACGGCATCACCAGAAACTCATAATGCCCGTACCTCGTACTGAACGCAGTCTTCTCCACATCGGACTCGCGAATTCTCAGCTGATAGTAACCGGACCGCAAATCAATCCGCGAGAACACTCGCGCAGACTGCAGCTGGTCGAACAAATCATCAATCCGCGGCAACGGATACTTGTTCTTAATGGTCACTTCATTCAGCTGCCGATAGTCAATGCACAAGCCGCAGACTACCGTCCTTCTTCTTCACGAACAACACGGGCGCACCCCAAGGGGAAAAGCTCGGACGAATGTACCCCTTGGCCAACAGTTCCTGCAACTGCGCCCTCAACTCCCTCAACTCAGCGGGGGCCATACGGTAGGGAGCCTTCGCCAAAGGTCCCGTACCAGGTACAACCTCGATCACGAAATCGATCTCCCGCTGGGGAGGTAATCCAGGCAACTCCTCAGGAAAAACATCGGGAAACTCGCACACCACCGCAATGTCCTCGACATTCGGCTCCATCCGGTCAGACACAACCACTGACGCGAGAAAACCCTGACAACCTGAATCAAGCAATCGACGGGCTCGAATAGCAGAGATAAGAAATCGAGAAGAGGCGGAACGGATACCTTGGAAATAGAAGGTCCTCTTGCTCGGATGTTGGAAGTAGACCCTCTTCATCCCACAATCCACCACCGCTCCATGAGTCTCGAGCCAATCCATGCCTAGAATCACGTCGTAATCCCGAAGCTGCAACGCATACAACCTGCCTGGCATACTCCGTCCATCGATCCACACCGGAACCTGGTCGAAGCAATACGGAGTGACCATAAAGTCACCCGAAGGCAACTCCACAGCCAAATCACAGGACAACTGGGTCACCGGCTCCTCGACGCTCGACGCGAAATCCTCCGAAATAAACGAATGAGACGCGCCAGAATCAAATAAAACCCGAGCCGCACAACCCAAAATCTGAACGGTACCTTCCACGAGCTGCGACGCTACTGCCTCTGCCCTGGTCAAGTGCGTGATCTGGCCACGAGCTCTCTGCCTGCCTCCCACACTAGCTGACCTGGGTAGCGGCGGATACTGTCCCTGCTGCTGCTGCTGCTGGGAAACCTGCTGCTGCGGCGGCCTCTGAGGACAGTCGCGCGCCATGTGCCCTGGCTGGTCACACCGAAAACAGATGATCGGCGCCGTGCACTGCCTGCCTGGGTGGGTCCCACTACACCGTGGACAAGGTCCTCGCGATCCACCCACCGATCCCTGTCGCTGCAAAGGAAACGGCTGCTGCACACTGCCCGATGAAGCCTGCCCCTGATCTCTGGACTTCTTCTTGCCGAACCCCTTCTTGAAGAACTTCTTGACCTTCGTGCCAAAGGACGCAGATCCTGTCACCGAAGCTGCCGATGCCGGTACTCCTGAACCACCCGACGCAGACTGAAAGAAACCCTGCTGCTGAGTAGCCGACTGCTGGCTGCGACCTGACACAGACTGCCCCTGGCTGATCGGTCCTCGAGTCCTCTGCATATCCATCTCCAAGGAAATCGCAACACGAGACGCCGTCTCGAGATCAGTGGCCCCATTCGCGATCAGATGGTGCCTCAGCTCCAGCCTCAAGCCCTGCACAAACTGCGTCGTCCTCACCCTCTCATGCTCCATGATATGAGGTGCGTACCGACCCAGCTCGACAAATCGGGCCCTGTACTGCAACACGGACATGTCACCCTGCACCAGCTCCAGAAACTCCCGCATCCGCTGCGTAGCAACAATATCTGGACAGTACGTACGCTCGAAAGCACTGACAAAGTCATCCCACTCGATCTGCTCAAGCGGACGAAGCTGAAAGGACGTCTTCCACTCGGAAGACCACCACCTCCGAGCCGTACCCTGCAACTGGTTGTAGGCCAACACCACTCTGTCCTCGACAGCACTCTTCGCAGAACTGAACACCCGCTCCATCTCATCAAGCCAATCACGAGCCGCATCAGGGTCTGCCTGGCCGCTAAAGTAAGGTGGATGAAACTGCATGAAATCCCTCACTGCTCGGCCTGGCCCACCCCTGACTGACGAGCCCTCACCGGCCTCTCCGCCGAACTGCTGAGCCATGAGATGGTACATGCCACGGAGAAAACCCTCGGCCCCCGGAGCCCTCGCAGCATCCGCGGCCTCGGTAGCTCCCGGAACTCTGCTATGCTCCTCCTGGTCCCTCTGGACCCCTGCTGGATCTCCTGGCCTCCAGCCGACTGCCCCTGCTGAGAGCGAGAACTCCTCCTCGGCGCCATCCTCGCTCCTTAAGCACAAGACAGAAAACTCAGAAACGGAAGGTCAGAATAAAACACGCGGTGCCCAATGCCAGCGTCACATGTACATCATCGTTGTGGACTAGTGGACCACTACAATTACCTATGATTCTCATGTAATTCCACAACCGCGCTCTGATACCAGCTGTAACGACCCGAGAATCCGATTACCGGGAAGGCCCGATAACCCGAGACTCGCACCGCCACCCACGAGTCCGAAGACTCGGAAGGGTTAAAAGGATGGTGTGGAAACTACACAAGCATCACAAATAATTGCAGAAATTAAACAGTTATGATATTAAGCAGGAAATGAATTAACATTTTACATGGTCCACAATAAAATAACAACAACAGCAACAGTAGTCCACGACTAGTACAGTGACAAGAAAGAAAAGTACAGCTACACGGGGCATCCCCCGGCTCTGACCTCTGGCACTACCTCTGGGCACCCGCACCACGCTTCCGCTGCGCTCCTGACACGCTCCCCGAAGGTGGCGCCTCACCTGAAACACGGTGAAAACACGCAGGGAATGAGTCTCGGAACAAGACTCAGTAGGGATCACTCGAACCCTACCTCGAAAAACGAGAAACCACTACTCTAGCGGTAGGAAGGTACCTCGGAAAGGAAAGCCCTGTACTCTACAGAACTAGACCCTAACGGCACGCAAACCGACACACGTGCCACGGTACGAGAAGACCGAAACTCAACGGTCGAACCGTCAAAACCCGAAGGTCGGAAACACACGACTGACAGTCTGACACTCCGTACTCAACAGGAGTACCACCCACTAGAAGCACAGCCGGTAGCGTCCCCTGACGTCTTACACCGCACCGCAGGTGAACCGCCTGACATGGTAGGTCCTACCCGAGGCGCAAACACCGTACAAGTAACTACAACAAGTGACTAGCTGGGGTCACGCCCGTCGACGTGGGTCCAACCGCCCCCAACCACGTGTGCACACACAGACCGCGCGTCCCTGGTCTGGCCCTCTGACCGGTTTTCCCCTCAGCCGGACTCTGGCTGCAAGACGTGGGGCCCAACGGTAACCGGTCCACAAACCGTCTCTAAAGGTCAGCCCGTACACCACTCCCTGGTGCGACTAGCACACGCGTACTAGTAGGCTACGACTAGTGGAGGGTCACAGAAGGAGTAGACTCTCAAGTCTCGGAAAACAACGGTGCAACTGCAGGTACGAGGAACGCTCCTTGTACCAACACCGACGCACGGTGACCAGCTGACAACAACATCTCCCGGTACACTCTGTACGACGAGAGACACACCGACGCAACCCGTACCCTTGAACGGTCCACACTGGGCCGCTCAGGGATGTGCGGTCACACAGGGACCGCACAAGGATTAGAACGGTCATATCAGGACCGTTCCACCCAGGGTCCAAACGACGGATAAACGGCCAACACAGGACCGTTCAAACAGATGTGCGGCCAACTCTTGACCGCACGCGGGTGAGGAACGGTCACCTACTGGCCGCTCGTCTCCCAACGGTAAAAAGCCTGGACGGTTAGTCCTTAGCCGCACTTGGGGAAGGGCGGCTACGGCTTAGCCGTTCAGGTGTTGTGCGGTCAGGGCCAGACCGCACATCCAACCATAGCGCTAGGGGATGTACGGCCAGCACCTGGCCGTGCAAGGGGTTATGCGGTCAGCTCCTGGCCGCACATCCCAGAGCACTGCACAACGGTCACAACCAACGGTCAAAACCCTTGGGGTTGGGCGGTAGCTGTGGGGCCGCACATTAGGATATGCGGTCCCACGATAGACCGCCCAAGCCCACTGCGCGCCAAGCCTCACCCAAAGCGCGCCGAGCCGATGAACGGTCCGAACGGAACCGCATAGGGGTTGTGCGGCCACTGGTTCGACCGCACATCGCTCACCGGCGAGAAAATGGCGAACCTCACCGGAATCGCCCAATCGGCCTCAAAACAAACCCCACGGAGGGGGAAATGGCGAGAGAAGAACCCCCAAGCCCCCTAGCATGCTCCTACGCCCTTAAACCGTGAAATCGGGGCTCAAAACGATGGATCGGACGAACTCACCCCGCGGCATGATCGACCCTTCCCGGCTCAAAATAAACCCCTCTCGACCTCGTCTCGAGCTGAAACTCACGGGGACGGAAGACATGAGGCTAAGGAACGTCACCCTACCTCCGGTCCGCGACGAAACGCTCCGATCCGAGCTCGAAGTCGCGAAGAACGCCGCTAGAATCTCGCCTCTCCACGCCTCCCACGCTCGCCGTATGCCCGCACGATCGCCACCACGTCACCCACGTCCTCGCGCCGTCGCACCGCCGCCGTCTGCAGCCGGAACGGGGGTCGGCACGGTCGAACGGGAGAGAAGGAGGGAGAGAGCCGGCCACGGTCGCGTGAGGGAGAGAGAGGAAGGAAGAAGAAGAAAAGAGAAAAGAAGAAAAAGAAAAGAAAAGAAAATGGGAATATATAGAAAATCCGATTTTTCAGAAAAATACCGAAAATTAGAAAAATACATTTCCGGAATCCTCGGAACGCACCGATCGCAACGGTACCACTCGTGCCTCGGGGAACTGCCCGGTTCGCCCGCAGCGAGCGTCCGAAGGAAAAGCCGAAACACACACCGGAAATCGGAAAACACACGCGGAAAAAGCCGCGGAACGCCTCCGGGCCTCCGAAACGACTCCGGATCGCGCCGATCCGAACACGAAAGATGTCCGAAACGAAATTTCGGACACAACGGAGCCGGACACTCCGAAAACCAGATCCGGGACCCATGAAGAAGGATCCGAAAGGTCCGGGATATTACACCGTCAACCCGTAGCCCGGTAATCCGAGCCACGTCCTCTAGTGTCGGCACCAGGTGCCCCCAGGGCATCAGAAATGCCCGGCTCGGTGCGTGCCACCGCTACCTCAGTGCCTGGATAAGAGGAAGGTCGAGCCGGAAGGGCTCGATCCTAAGGAAAGCTCCAAAGCCCATGGCGTCCACACGCGCCCTCTGGAAGTCCGGCAGCCCGCGGTATGCTGCCACCACCAAGGACCAGTTGATCCGGCCCTTCATCACGCCCTGCACACCACAAAAACTAACAAAGAACACATCAGCATCATGAACAGTAATAAACAATAACATTGAATATACTATTTATTCTTTTTATTTTATTTTTTTTAATATATATATATATTATTTTTTGGAGGCGTCCAGGCCCTTGGACGCCTCCTTCCTATTTTCTTTATTTCTTTTTTCAAAAAAAAAAATCCATGAACAAAAAACAAAAATATATATATATAATATATATATTATTATGGAGGCGTCCAGGGCTTAGGACGCCTCCTTATTTTTTAATTTTATTTTATTATTTACGTAAATAAATAAATAAACAAAAAATAAAAAGAAAAAGTGGAGGCGTCCAGATCCCTGGACGCCTCCTTCTCTCACTACCCGGCCTTCTCTCACAGCCTCTCGCACGCCCGTTTTAGCCTATTGAACCACAGAGTGAGAATTCCGAGGTACTTACCGGGTCGTGATCATCCTCTCCCGCGTCACCAGCATCCGCAGCGGCCTCCGCGGCCAGAAGTGGCACCTCCATCTCCTCCTCCGCAGCAATCTCCTCTGCTACGGCCTCCTCAGCATCGTCTCTCAGTCTCCTCGGACGACGAGCCAGTCGTTTACGCTTGTCTCCACCTCGGTTCGGGCCTCCTAACTCCATTGGGGCGAAGAATGGGTCTGTCTGGTTTGACCGGATCGTTTGAATGAACAGTAAGTGAGTAAGGGGGGGGAGCCCCCCCTATATATAATTTGTGCTTTCATTGGGGCGTCCAGGCGCCTGGACGCCCCCACCTTTTTATTTTTTAAAAAAATTCAAAAAAACTTAGGGGCGTCCAGGCGCCTGGACGCCCCCAAACCAAAAAATTAAAAAATAAAAAACGTAAAAAAATTAGGGGCGTCCAGGACCCTGGACGCACCCCCAAAAAAGTTTTTTTTAAAAAAAATTATAAAAAAATAGGGGCGTCCAGGCCTCTGGACGCCCCCATAATAATAATAAAAAATAATAATAATAAATATAATAAAAAGAAAAAAGGGGTTAGAGTATGTATATAATCCAAACAAAAGAAAAAAAGGAAAGAAAAAGAAAAACCACAAAAAAGTTAATAATTAAGGGGACGGGGGTCTGAAACATCCAAATGCCAGATTTTATTCCATCAGAAAGCAGAATGAGCTACATCAGGGGTTCAGGCTCCTTAGGCCTTAACTTCCCCAGTTTGGTTACATAAGCCCTCCACGGCTCGCATTCTTCCACCACGTGCGCTAAGGCCTTTCCCGCAACACTTGTCTTCCAGGGAGCTTTAATGGCCTTCGCTTCCTTCGCGTCCGCTTCAGTGCCTAACTCCCTTTTCTTCAAAGGAACGATGCCAGTCGGTGGCGGGAACGAATGGCGTGGGATGCCAATCTGGAGGCAGCACCGATGCGCATTATAAAGGACGAACTCGGTCGCACCGATCAGTTGAAGATCAACTGCGGGAGAAGACCTCATGAGGAGATCTAGCGAAAGCAAACATGCCGGTGCGCAAGTAAAGAAGCCTTGTGTCACGGTGCGAAAGTGAGACCGCCAGTCTTCACGTTTCTTCAGCCACGGAACGCGGTTCACTACAGTACCACCGAAGCCTAACACGTCGGCTATGTGATGAAGAGGGCTTTGTTGGAAGAGGTTCGAAGCAGTTGGCATTCCCTCGCGGTGGTCGAATTTGAAATGCAAATCCAGCCAGCAATTCAAGACAAGTGCACAACCAAATGGAGGCTTACCCATGCTCGAGACAGTAAGACCGCTGTAAAGATAGGCAAGGACGGCGGGTCCCACCCTCTTTCCACGCCAGATCCCGCAGATAGCACCGAGTTGGTCTTCCTCCACCATGTTGTCGGTATAAGGGAACAAGAGAGCACCCGCCAGACAAATGGTGAACCCCTTCATGATTCCCTCCAAATAGTCATCGTCTGGTGACCCTCTCAGGGCGTCCATGACCCACTCCGCAAGTTTTTGGAGATCGATCCCCTTTTGAGTACGGACCTTTCGGGCTGCGTCGGACGGCATGAAGCTTCCAAGGACACTTTCAGAAGTCCCCCGTGTCAGCATCCGCATAGCCTTCACCTTCCCGTCACTCTTGAATTTCTTCAATCCGAGCAGAAGTTCCACCTCCTCGAGGAGGATGGTCACCTCGAAGGTCGGGAAGATAAAAGTGTGGGTCTGGGGATGCCAGATCTCCACTAGTGCGCCCATAGCCGCCCAGTCCATACGAATCTTCTCATAATGCTTGGCATGAATAAGGAGCCCCTGCAAATGCCACTTCGAGAGTATGGCTCTCATGCCAATGGAGATATTGGAAGTTAGCTTTGAAAGCCATGGCAGTTTGGAAAACTTCCTCGGGCCTGGGAAGAGTGGATATGGCTGGAAGAGGAAAGAAAGATGAAATGAAGGAAGTAAGAAGAAGGTTCACATGAAAAATTTGAAATGAATGAGCTTACCATATGCGACAAGATCGTCCCACTCAGATGACCCTCGAGGTCGGAGAGTCGCCTGATCTCGCTGCTAGGCCTGCTCCTCTTCATAACGCGGGAAGACTCTCCTTCCATCCTGAAATCTCTAGATTCTCCTCTCTTTCCTCTCCTGAGCTTCCAAAACCCACCTTGGTGCATTTGAATGAACTAGCCTAAGGGGAGTTCTTATAGGAAGGGAAGGGTGCTACAGGACAGAACATGTCACATCAGTGGTCATTGTCAAGATTTTGGTATAGATCTCCTTTGAACTGTGGTGCGATTCTGCTATGATTCTGCTACTTTATGATGTTACTAACCTTTGCTGGCCTGTGCAGGTTTTACTAACGGACGTCTTTGTCCTATCTCCTGTCCCACCTTTCATTGGTTGGTCCCACCATGTCATGCATCGTAGTATATAATATGTACGCTACTAGAACATGTCAAGGACCTTGGGACCCGAACAAATCTGGGATTTGAGTTCCCCTTCAACAAAAAAACAGTGATGATTTCGGAAGAATTTGGGTTGTACGGATAGGCCGTTAATTTGTGGTAGCATGGGGACGACGGTTCCATTCAGTGAGTAGGTACGCGGATAAACGGGCCCCAGCCCAGTATCAGCTCACCGGGTCGGTATCCTGACCCGTTCTTCACAAGTTGACAATATTATCCTTGGCTATTTTCTATTTTAGTTTGTTTTAAATTTTTCTTTGAACCCAGCATGCATTCATATAAGACTTTGATTTATTGCGGAAGATCATTCAAGTGATTCGATTGTGAAAGCCGTTGTGCTCCAATTCCCACAAATATGAGATATTCCACTCCGAATGAAATACTGAGTTTTCTTGAGACAGCCCTACGCTGCTCTTCCAAAGGAGACCCTTGTTTGGACAGACCCTCAGATATTCCTTTACCTTTTTTTGACCCACCTTGGCCGCAGCACTTCCACATTGGCTGGTAACCGCTCCCCAAAGGTGAAACCTCCGGTTTATGACCCAGGTACTTCCACACCGAGAAGTTGGTCTCCTTTTGTTTCGTGCCTTAGCGCACATCTCACCCTCCCTTATTTGATCTCCGTCCAAGCAATCGTCAATATTTGAAAGACCTTCTTCAAGGTCGCCTCATTGAAACTCCAGGAAAGATTCCAAACAGTAACGTCAAAAGCGTGTCTCATCACACCTTGGCATCAACTTATCAGTCCGCTCCCACTTCATTTCACTCCACTTCGATACCATTCCACTACGTGTCGCTCCCTTGCAAAGCAGACGTCAAGGCGGGGCAGCTGTAGACACGCAATTCTTGACGTCTCCTGAGAAAGTCTCATATTACTATACAACGCCCCGCAACGGCTTACGCATTTTGAATCGCTCAAGTGCTTCCTTTGCTTAGGTCTTCTTCTGCCTTTTTCGGCATCCGGAATCGTCTCGTCACGGCATTCGGACGGCATCAACACCAGTCGGACGTATCAGGAGGTTCCGGAATCAAGAAGGGGGTCTACCGGGCGGCCGCCGACGCCTGATCTGAGGACCCGGGTGGGTCTTAATGGGGGCGTCCAGGCCCCTGGACGCCCCCATCTTTTTAATTTATTTTATTCTTTTCTCAAGGCCCAAAACTAAATAAAAAAATAAAAAAATAAAAAAATATATATTTTAATTTAGGCGTCCAGGCCCCTGGACGCCTCCATAAAAACAAAAAAAATAATAATAAAAAATGTTTGTAAAATGCCTTGGCATAAAAAAGACAAAAAATAATTAAATATATATATATTAATGGAGGCGTCCAGACCCCTGGACGCCTCCATAAAAACAAATAAAAAAATTAAAATGCCAGCCCTGGTATAAAAGATAAAAGAAAAATAAAAAAATAATATAATTTTGGAGGCGTCCAGTCCCCTGGACGCCTCCATCAACTCCCTCACGGGCACCGGCCACCGAACGACGGTTTGTCGTGTGTGAAAAAATCCAATTATAGAGACGTCCGGTCAGCTGGACGCGCCCATTTCTGAATCACGAGGCGCCGCCCACAAAACCACACGTTGTGCCAAACCGCGTGCGGCCGTCGTCGACTTTCGGTGGACCTGCTTGAGGCGTCCGGGACCCTGGACGCCTCCACAAAAAGTATTCCAAAAAAATCAATAAAAATAGAATAAAATATTATTTCGGCCCTGATGGAGGTGTCCAGGGTCCTAGACGCCTCCACCCTCCGGAGCCCTATAAATAGAGGCCCACCCCCTCAGTTCTGAGGGAGCTCAGAAGTGATCCGATAGGCTGCCGGAGCCCAGAGGCTACGGAGTCATTTTATAACCCGTGGGTTCTTTTGTAGGTGGAGGTTCTGCCGGCTTCTCGGGTGCTCACGCTCGCGAGAGGAAGGTCGTCTTCATCCACCGCGCTTCCACGTCGTCCCCACGCTGCCGGAGCTCCGCCGGATTTCACCCTCGGCTCATCCAATAAGCCTTTTCTTCCCCTTTTTCTTCGTAGTTCTTTTGCATTCATCATCTCGCATCCTCTATCCCCCTTCATAAGGGCGCCTCTTCTTTTATACTTCTTGCATCCATCATCTCATTTTCCTCCTACTCGAGTCCGAGAGGGGTTTAAAAGATAACACCAACCAAGTGTGTGTCTTGCCATCATTTCGTTATTTTTACCGCAAGGATTTGAATACTACACCTTCATCTTTCTAATCCACTTGTCATTTGTTTGTCGTTGTTTTGCAAGGGTAGCCGAGGAAAGCCCTCTCCGTCGGCCGGTCGGAGGGAGAGGAAGAAGCAACCCGCCATCTCCCGCTCTTGAGGTAGGCGCGATCACTTTCTTATTTTGGGGTCTTTCGGCCCCTGGCGATCACATCTTATTTTCGAGGCCGCGGCGAGTCAGTTCCCCAATGGCCGTTTAAATTTCCGTTCTTATATTCTCTTATACTCTGTTATATTCTGCTCATATCCTCGAGGCCGCGGCGAGTCACTTCCCCAATGGCCGTTTAAATTCCCATTTTTATATGTTATATTCTTATCTATTCATGTTCTCGAGGCCGCGGCGAGTCACTTCCCCAATGGCCGTTTAAATTCACGTTCTTATACGTTATATTCTTATCTGTTTGTGTTCTCGAGGCCGCAGCGAGTCACTTCCCCAATGGCCGTTTAAATTCCCGCACTTTGTATTCTCTCTATATTCTGTCATCTTATTATCTGTTCATATTCTCGAGGCCGCGGCGAGTCACTTCCCTAATGGCCGTTTCAATTCTTGTTATTTAATTTTTGCACCATTCCCGTCCCCCTGAGGCCGCGGCGAGTAACTTCCCGCTATGGCCGTTTAAACCCCATATTTTGCTATATCACACTTGTCCCGCTCGCCCCGCCGGAGCAATCTCCCATGGTGGCCCCTTCTCTCTCTTCTCTTATTTCTGTGTTGCAGGAAACAAACAACAAACACCAAAAGAAAGAAAAGAGGAGCCCGCGCGCGCTCCGCGCCCTCTCCGCTCTTCCCCGAACCGCGTGACGTCGCTCATAGTTAGTGGTCGAACCGTTCGATCCGGTTCTGATAACACTAGTTTACATGCATGAAACTATTCTCCTACACGAAAGAGAACATGGAGTTGGTGCTGTTTTGGTAGTGCAGATAACAACATTCATGGGTGAAGAACATATGGTAGGGAATCTGCCGAAGCGTGCTCATCTCACTATGGTACCACAAGTAGGGTCGTCAATGGGTCGGATCCGGGTGGGGCTTAGGTCGGCCTGGCTCGGGCCTGACTTATCAATATTGAAGCTCGAGCTTGAACCGGGCTCGAGCTATGTCGGGCCGGGCCGGGCCCGACACTATTAAAAAAGTGTAAAGTCCGATTAAGGCCCAGCCCGGCCCGACAACTTAAATAAAAATTAAAAAATATATATTTAATAATATAAAATTTCTAATATCACTAAATTAATTAGAAGTTTGATATTAATTATATAATTTATGTGAAAATAGAGTTTTAAAATTTTTAATTAAGTATAATAACATAATTTTAACTAAGTAGTTTTTAAAATTTGAAATGAGAAAAAAAAAGAGAACGGGCCGAGCCGGCCTATAGGCCAAACTCAAAACTCGAGCCCGGCCCGTGGACTTAGTCGGGCCGAGCTTTTAGGCCCGACTAGGGGCCCACGGGTCAGAAAAGACCTTACAATCTCGCCCGAAATCAGGCTAAATCCGTGAACCTGTCGGATCAGTCCGACCCATTGAAAACCCTAACCACAAGTCCTCTACTTAACATATATTTCAAGGATCTGTTATGTAATGCCCCGGATCTTTGCTGGATCCTTAGTGGATCTTTGTCGGATCTCTATTAGGTCTTTCGGATCCTTTTTGGAGAGTTTCGGATCACTTTTGTAGCTCCCGAGTTGAGTTTTACGATCCGTGTGGGTTTTTCCCTCGTACTAGTTACGGAACCCTACGGTGAGTTTATTTCTCAATTCATCGACTCGTGGACGCCGCAGTTCCGATGTACTCTTCGAGCCGATCGTTTCGACTATATTACGTATTTTTCTGAATTAGTGAATTTTCGACGCATTTTACGGATTTTCAAAAATTAGAAAAATTTCTAATTTCTCCTTTTCTAACCCACCTCTCTCTCTCTCTCTCTCTCATCTCACTCACGCTCTCACTCTCTCTCTCCCGTTCTCTCTCGTTCTCTCACCCTCTCGGCTCCGACTGCGAACGGAGGCGACCGTGGGCGAGGAGACGACGCTGGGGAGCTGCTGAGGCGCGTGATGGAGCGAGGATCGGTGCGGTTTGGGCGTGATCCCAAACGGTGGATTCAAAGCCGACGGTTCGGTTCGTGATGTGGTTTTCGGCGTGGTTTAGTCGCTTCGGCGCTCGGTTTCTTCGGTGGAGGTAGGGAGAAGGACCGCCACTTCGTTCCGCACATTTTCCCAGCTTTTGTGCGTAGTTTGGTGCTCGATCGGGGGAGATCGGGCCGGTTTAATGAAAACCGTAGTTTTTGGGGTTTTCAGGGTTCGCCGGAAAACGGCAACCATTTGCGGCGTGGTTAGTGTCCAAATGACCGCTGGGATGTCTGGATCCCATTCACGTCAGTTTCGTGTCGATCGGTTGTCATTCGGGGCCGGTAGGAGTCCGGGAACCCCGGTGACCCGTTTTGGGTCGATTCGTCAGAATCTCCCCGTTCTTGCGTTTTAGTGCGTGCATGTGGGCTTTTTAGCCTCCAGATGTTATTTTTCATCGTTTAGCTTTGTATCCCCTGCGCTTCGGCGTGCATGGGGCGTGGAACGGGCCGATTCGGCGTTTCCACTATTTCCCCGCCGTGGCCGGTGTAGCGGTCGTTTCAGAGACCGTCACAGTCTCTGACGGCCCTATGATAGACCGCCACAGGCTCTGGGCGTTTCAATTTTTGTGAGGCTGTGGGAGTGTGACGGTCCATCATTGGTGCGTCACAGCCCTCTGACGCATCCAGGTAGGTGCGTCACAGCCATTTCGTTTTCTTGAGGTTCTGGTTAGTCGGTTGCCCTGACGGCCCAGTCCTCATGCGTCATAGCCCTGTAACGCACCTTCCTTGGGCCGTTACATTCTGTTTGACCGGTTTTGATCGTGTCAGTCGGTTCTTGTAGCGGTCGTTCCCCCGTGCGTCACAGCCTTGTAACGCGCCTGTCCTAGGACGTTACACGCTGTTTGGCCGAGTTGGGTGGCTGTATCGGTTGGCTCTAACGGCCTTGCCCCCATGCGCCAGGGTGCTGTAACGCGTCTATGTTGGACCGTTACCTGCTGTTCGACCAGATTTTCAAGCTTGGGCCTGTTGGCTCTGACGCACCTGTCCTGGTGCGCCAGGCTCGTGTAACGCGCCTGTGGTGGTGTGTTACAGCCCTGTTGTGGTCGTGATGGCCGTTGGGTTGTTCGGTGTTCGCCCGTGTGTTGGGCAGTCGTAGGTTTGTGTTCTAGGGCTTTGTTTGTGTGGCAGTGGTCTTCTGGATCGGTCGGGTTAGGTGACTGGGTGCGGTCTTTTCCCTGACTGCGACAGTTCCCTAACGACGCAATCTAGAACTGCCAATGCCCTTGCCTCTAGTTGCGTGGCGGCTGTTCCTTGACTGCTGGGTTCGCCTAGTGGTTGAATGACCGTCCGTTTTTGCCAGAGTGTTGTTATTGCCGTTTTGGTTTCTGCTTGTCTTGGCTTGGTCTCGTGGTTTGCCCATGACCCGTGGGTGTCTGTTGACGTCCTATGAGGGCAGTAACCATGATGGGAGAGCCAGGAGTGCTTGTGCATGCCATGTTTGTGTCGGTGTTGTCTGGCTCCGGTCAACCGGGGGTTACCCAGGGGTTGACAAGTGGCTGTGTGTGTCTCGGCGGTTCTGTCCAGCTTGAGACATTGGTTCTGGATGCCTCGAGGTGTCATCTTACCTCGGTCCGTGTGTCCAGGTGTGCTGAGGGTTCTCTTTGTTCCCTCAGGTCTCCGTGCGTCATTTTCTTGCGGAGTGTGTCGTTTCTGTGGCTTAGGAGTTAGACCTATTGGCGGCTTGTTCCGCTGTTCGTGACGATCTTACCTTTGAGTCGTCCAACTCAAGGATCGTTGCATTGGTAGGTCTAGTTGCCTTGCCCTGAGTCGGTCGGCAGTTGTCTGTACTGCCATTGGTGCTTGGAAGTTTGGGTGACAGTGTCTGTTTAACATGTCTGTACTTCGGCACTTGTGTTTTGGGTCTCTGTGTTCGTGAGCCTCCTTTTTCTGTTACCCTCGACTTTCAGTTGTCGACCCGCCTCAGGAGTGGTGGGAGGGATGTTCCCATTAGACGGTTCCTAACATAGTTCCGTGGGCTCCCGGCATCGTTACCGTAGCGTCCTACGGGGGGAGAATACTAGCTAGAGGCCTGGCTTAGGCGAGAGCTAGTGTGTGCACACGTGGTTAGGGGCTTGTGGACGAGGCGCCGACAGGCGTTCCCCTGACTAGTTACTCGAATTCGGTTGCTGTTCTGGTTTGGGTCCGGTCAGCGAGTACTGGAGTCTCCGCCTGTTTGGTTAGGCGTTGTTAGACTCGGTACGTGGAGCGCAGCATAAGACGTCAGTGGACGCAGCTGGCTGTGAAGAGGCACTCCCGTCACGTGACACGTGACTCTCGACGTTTCTGTGCGTCGCGACCTTCCCGGGTTAGCCTTTCTGTGGCTGTGTGCACGACGTCCTAGTCGTGTTGTCAGTTGTCGGTCTAGGTTTTCCTAGGCTTTCTTGTTGTCCTTGCAGGTCTTCGCTTTAGGCCTGGCGTTTTGTCGGCAGATCGGCAACTCCTGACCGTGTCAGCTCTGAGTCGCCTTCCTGCTGTTGCTTGGAGTAGTTTGGGGTGCCGAGGTTAGTTCGGTAGCCACTGTTTGGCACGGGCTCTTCCCCCTCTTCTTTAGCTTGCTCCCTACTTCTGCTACCCGTCTGTTCCTTTACTGCGTTCTAGTGTAGACTTGCACCTTTCTAGTGTAGCTTTCCTGTTTGGCTACTGCTGTCGTTTACTTGCAGTTTTAGCGTGTTACTTCGTGTTTTTCAGTGGGGATCCGCGTGACCCCTACTGAGCCAGTGACACGAGGCTCACCCCTACTTTTCAGGTGGGGTGACGTTGTTCGTTCTGCTTCCGTGTGGTTCCGGGTGCGCGTGCTTGTAGTGTGTGGTTGTGGCCAGCTGGTACCCTCGTCGGGTTTCCCCCGACTCTCTGGTATGTCCTTCTTTTCTGTTGACTGTACTTGGTAAACTTGCTGTCTTTCCTTTGGACTTGACTCTGGGTATATAATTGTTAATTGTAATCTGTTAATTAAAAAGTAATTTAATTTCTGCTATTTCAGTAACCCGGTCTAATGAAATTTAATTGCTTACTGTTATATCTGTCAGTTCAATGTACTACACGACAATCCTTTTTCCCTTCGGAGCTTTACCGCTCTTGGGAGACCTCGCGGGTTCCAAGTGGTATCAGGTGTATTCGATTATCCTATCTGGTATATCTGGTATCCGGGATCCGGGTCGTCACAGTTGGTATCAGAGCGGTGTTCTGAGATGTTCGGAGTTCTTTTCTGAGCTATCAGAGCATTGTCGTGTGAAGTATATGGGAATCTCAGATATATAGTTACCAAAGTCGTTAAAGTCCAGTACAGTCTTCGGCTGGCTTCGGTTTTGCGGTTCATTGTCGCTTGGTTTTCGTGTATTGTCTTGTGTGTGCTGTTCTAGCACTGTGCGCGGTGGTTTTGCTCTCGTCAGGGTGTGACGAGGTGCCTCTTTACCGTTGTGATGTCTGTCTCGATCATGTTGTACTTGGCAGTGTTCGGCGGAAGGCTTGAATCTGCGGTACGTTGTTTGAGGGTTTTCTTGTAAGTGTTCAGGTTGCTGTTGACCTTTTGCCTTGGTCTGATGACCGTACACATTTCCACGTTGTTTTGGTCGTCCCGGCTTGAGTCTGTTCAGCTCCTGATGTGTCCTGCTTCTGTTGAAGTGCTCGATTAGATTCCGTGATTGAGAAGTTGCTCAGGCAAGCTAGGATTTTCCCTTCCTGGTGAGCTTTTGTTGTTGAGCTTGTTGCTTCTCATTCCTTCTGGTGGAGTCTTTTCGAGGTTAGCCTTGGAATTGCTGTCTTAGTGGTGCTTTTGTCCTGTGTCTACTTAAGTGTGGATAGCTTTACACTGAGCCTGATTTGTTCCTCATTTTACGGTTCCTTGGCTTTGGACCTAATCCTTGTGTCGAGAGTTGTCACGTGCCGTATTTTGTCGTGCCGTGTCCAGCGGCCGATGTGTTGTGGGGGCTCATTTATCGTTTCAGGACGTGGAGGTAAGCTGAGATTAGCATTTTTCCTTGTGCCTTGTGCTGAAGCTGCTGCTCTTCTCCTGTTGCACTCAGGCTCTTGTGATCGGGTGTTCGCTGGATCGGTGCTCGTGGCGTGTTATTTGCGATCTTCATAGATTACGATGGCGCCTGGTGTATGCTGAGATGCGATTGCTGAGGTTGTTCTGTTGCCTAAGTGCATTCCTTGTGTGCGCGGCGGAAGCGTGTGGGTTGGCTACCCACTGGTCTAGGATCGTTGTTGTTAGATTTTGGCCGATCGAGAGATTTGCTTCTTCTCGATGTGACTTCATCTTGGCTTCTTGTGCCTTGACTCTATCTGTTGCCGTGCTGTTGCTGGAGTTATTCTGCTATCGGTATTGGCCTCTGCGAGTGTTGGGGAATTTGTCGGCATTCCTGCTGATTGAGTACCCTCTACTCTGCGTTTCTTCTCGTGGGTGTTGTGCTCTCGAGGCATGTCTGTGTTCCTTGAGATACGTTCCCTGAGATTGTGGCTTTCCTTGTCATTTTCTCGTTGTTATGGGTCTTTCTTGACGAGCTGCTCGATGCATGACTTGTCCTCTATAGTCATGTGATCAGCTACTGTTGTGCCTTGATGTGACCATGCTTGCAGTCGTGTTCCGTGGTTCTGTGTGCTGTACGGAGCCAGAATCCTGCGAGTATCGCTGTTGTGTGATTTTGTGTTTCTGCCTTGGACCATTGTCTTGTCAGTAGCTTGCCGTACTCTTCTTTCCTGGTAGAGTAGCTCGCGACTCGATCAGATTGTGTTGTCTGATGAGGACTGACTTGATTGCGCTTGTGGTCCAGTGGTGTTGTCGTCGTTGGCGTCATGTGTGCCAGGTATTCCCTGCCGCCGTTGGCACTGGAGCCGATGATGTGGTCGAGATATCAGCTGAGAGGGCTGTGTCTACTTGTGTAAGCTGCTGCTTGCCGTGCTGTCGTTGTGTTCCTCGGTTTCGGTTGTCTGTGGTTGTGGCAGTCGTGTCTCCATTTCTGGTGAGACGTGAACGACGTTGCCCTGTTTCGGAGGTGTCAGACTTGTGTTCACTTGCGTTGTGCTCTGCCCAGAGCGTGTGCTAGGCCTGTCAACGGATAGGGATATTATTCAGATCCGCTTCGATTCCTATTCGTTTTTTCGGATACGGATAATATCCGAATTCGAATCGGAGCGGATACGGATATTATAATATTCGCTTTAAAAAATATCTGTTCGTAATATTATATATCATATAATACATATTTTTAAATAATGTATTATAAAATAAATGATATTATAGAGAAATTTAGATATTTTATAGTTGTATTTTAATTTAAAATTTATTTTTTATATTTTTGACATTTTATAATTTTATTTTATATACTGTTAATATTTTATAATTATATTTATATACTTTTAAATTTGAATCGGATAATTGGGATTTTAAAACGGAGCGGATACGGATAGTCAAATATTCGCTTCGTATCTGAGTCAAATCGGAGCGGATCAAAATCGGATAATTCGAATCGGAAAACGGAGCGGATACGGATAGTCATATATTCGCATCGTATCCGCTCCGTTGATAGGCTTAGCGTGTGCTTGTGATGGTAGTCTGACTGTGTTCCTTTGAGCTGTGTTTCTCGAGATTTGTGTTATTTCGTGGTTGTATCAGTCGGGTTGTCCGTCCGTGCTTCTTCCTTCTTGTTAGTCCTTAATTTCGAGGACGCAATTTCTTAAAGGAGGGGAGGATGTAATGCCCCGGATCTTTGCTAGATCCTAGTGGATCTTTGTCAGATCTCTTTTAGGTCTTTCGGATCCTTTTTGGAGAGTTTCGGATCGCTTTTGTAGCTCCCGAGTTAAGTTTTACGATCCGTGTGGGTTTTTCCCTCATACTAGTTACAGAACCCTACGGTGAGTTTATTTCTCAATTCATCGACTCGTGGATGCCGCAGTTGCGATGTACTCTTCGAGCCGATCGTTTCGACTATTTTTACGTATTTTTCTGAATTAGTGCATTTTCGACGCATTTTATGGATTTTCGGAAATTAAAAAAATTTCAAATTTCTCCTTTTCTAACCCACCTCTCTCTCTCTCATCTCACTCACGCTCTCACTCTCTCTCTCTCTCTCTCTCCTATTCTCTCTTGTTCTCTCACCCTCTCGGCTCTGGCTGCGAACGGAGGTGACCGTGGGCGAGGTGACGACGCTGGGGAGCTGCTGAGGCGCGTGATGGAGCGAGGATCGGTGCGGTTTGGGCACGATCCCGAACGGTGGATTCAAAGCCGACGGTTCGGTTCGTGATGTGGTTTTCGGCGTGGTTTAGTCGCTTCGGTGCTCGGTTTCTTCGGTGGAGGTAGGGAGATGGACCGCCACTTCATTCCGGACATTTTCCCTGCTTTTGTGCGTAGTTTGGTGCTCGATCGGGGGAGATCGGGCCGGTTTAATGAAAACCATAGTTTTTGGGGTTTTCAGGGTTCGCCGAAAAACGGCAACCATTTGCGGCGTGGTTAGTATCAAAATGACCGCCTGGGATGTCTGGATCCCATTCACGTCAGTTTCGTGTCGATCGGTTGTCATTCGGGACCGGTAGGAGTCCGGGAACCCCGGTGACCCGTTTTGGGTCGATTCATCAGAATCGCCCCGTTCTTGCGTTTTAGTGCGTGCATGTGGACTTTTTAGCCTCCAGATGTTATTTTTCATCGTTTAGCTTTGTATCCCCTCCGCTTCGGCGTGCATGGGGCGTGGAACGGGCCGATTCGGCGTTTCCACTGTTTCCCCGCCGTGGCCGGTGTAGCGGTCGTTTCAGAGACCGTCACAGTATCTGACGGCCCTACGATAGACCGCCACAGGCTCTGGGCGTTTCAGTTTTTGTGAGGCTGTGGGAGTGTGACGGTCCATCATTGGTGCATCACAGCCCTCTGACGCATCCAGGTAGGTGCGTCACAGCCATTTCGTTTTCTTGAGGTTCTGGTCAGCTGGTTGCCCTGACGGCCCAGTCCTCATGCGTCACAGCCCTGTAACGCACCTTCCTTGGGCCGTTACATTCTGTTTGACCGGTTTTGATCGTGTCAGTCGGTTCTTGTAGCGGTCGTTCCCCCGTGCGTCACAGCCTTGTAACGCGCCTGTGCTAGGACGTTACACGCTGTTTGGCCGAGTTAGGTGGCTATATCGGTTGGCTCTAACGGCCTTGCCCCCATGCGCCAGGGTGCTGTAACGCGTCCGTGTTGGACCGTTACCTACTGTTCGACCAGATTTTTAAGCTTGGGCCTGTTGGCTCTGATGCACCTGTCCTGGCGCGTCACGCTCGTGTAACGCGCCTGTGGTGGTGCGTTACAGCCCTGTTGTGGTCGTGATGGCCGTTGGGTTGTTCGGTGTTCGCCCGTGTGTTGGGCAATCATAGGTTTGTGTTTTAGGGCTTTGTTTGTGTGGTAGTGGTCTTCTGGGTTGGTCGGGTTAGGTGACTGGGTGCGGTCTTTTCCCTGACTGCGACAGTTCCCTAACGACGCAATCTAGAACTGCCAATGCCCTTGCCTCTGGTTGCGTAGCGACTGTTCCTTGACTGCTGGGTCCGCCTAGTGGTTGAATGACGGTCCGTTTTTGCCAGAGTGTTGTTATTGCCGTTTCAGTTTCTGCTTGTCTTGGCTTGGTCTCGTGGTTTGCCCGTGACCCGTGGGTGTCTGTTGACGTCCTATGAGGGCAGTAACCATGATGGGACAGCTAGGAGTGCTTGTGCATGCCGTGTTTGTGTCGGTGTTGTCTGGCTCCGGTCAACCGGGGGTTACCCAGGGGTTGACAGGTGGCTGTGTGTTTCTCGGCGGTTCTGTCCAGCTCAAGACATTGGTTCTGGATGTCTCGAGGTGTCATCTTACCTCGGTCCGTGTGTCCAGGTGTGCTGAGGGTTCTCGGTGTTCCCTCAGGTCTCCGTGCGTCGTTTTCTTGCGGAGTGTGTCGTTTCTGTGGCTTAGGAGTTAGACCGATTGGCGGCTTGTTCTGCTGTTCGTGACGATCTTGCCTTTAAGTCGTCCGACTCAAGGATCGTTGCATTGGTAGGTCTAGTTGCCTTGCCCTGAGTCGGTCGACAGTTGTCTGTACTGCCATTGGTGCTTGGAAGTACGGGTGACAGTGTCTGTTTAACCTGTCTGTACTTTGGCACTTGTGTTTTGGGTCTCTGTGTTCATGAGCCTCCTTTTTCTGTTACCCTTGACTTTCAGTTGTCGACCCGCCTCAGGAGTGGTGGGAGGGGTGTTCCCGTTAGACGGTTCCTAAGCTAGTTCTGTGGGCTCCCGCCTTCGTTACCGTAGTGTCCTATGGGGGGAGAATACTAGCTAGAGGCCTGGCTTAGGCGAGAGCCAGTGTGTGCACAAGTGGTTAGGGGCTTGTGGACGAGGCACCGACAGGCGTTCCCCTGACTAGTTACTCGAATTCGGTTGCTGTTCTGGTTTGGGTCCGGTCAGCGAGTACTGGAGTCTCCGCCTGTTTGGTTAGGCGTTGTTAGACTCGGTACGTGGAGCGCAGCATAAGACGTCAGTGGATGCAGCTGGCTGTGGAGAGGCACTCCCGTCACGTGACACGTGACTCTCGGCATTTATGTGCGTCGTGACCTTCCCGGGTTAGCCTTTCTATGGCTGTGTGCACGACGTCCTAGTCGTGTTGTCAGTTGTCGGTCTAGGTTTTCCTAGGCTTTCTTGTTGTCCTTGCAGGTCTTCGCTTTAGGCCTGGCGTTTTGTCGGCAGATCGGCAACTCCTGACCGTGTCAGCTCTGAGTCGCCTTCCTACTGTTGCTTGGAGTAGTTTGGGGTGCCGAGGTTAGTTCGGTAGCCACTGTTTGGCACGGGCTCTTCCCCCTCTTCTTAGGGTTTCTCCCTACTCCTGCTACCCGTCTATTCCTTTACTGCATTCTAGTGTAGACTTACACCTTTCTAGTGTAGCTTTCCTGTTTGGCTACTACTGTCGTTTACCTACAGTTTTAGCGTGTTACTTCGTGTTTTTCAGTGGAGATCCGCGTGACCCCTACTGAGCCAGTGACACGAGGCTCACCCCTGTTTTTCAAGTGGGGTGACGTTGTTCGTTCTGCTTCCGTGTGATTCCTGGTGCGCGTGCTTGTAGCGTGTGGTTGTGGCCAGCTGGTACCCTCGTCGGGTTTCCCCCGACTCTCTGGTACGTCCTTATTTTCTGTTGACTGTACTTGGTAAACTTGCTGTCTTTCCTTTGGACTTGACTGTGGGTATATAATTGTTAATTGTAATCTGTTAATTAAAAAGTAATTTAATTTCTGCTATTTCAGCAACCCGGTCTAATGAAATTTAATTGCTTACTGCTATATCTGTCAGTTCAATGTACTACACGACAATCATTTTTCCCTTCGGAGCTTTACTGCTCTTGGGAGGCCTCGCGGGTTCCAAGTGGTATTAGGTGTATTCGATTATCCTATCGGGTATATCTGGTATCCGGGATCCGAGTCATCACATATTAGCTACTAAGTAATTCGATTCCACTAGTTTGTGAATAACAACATATAGCATGCAATAAGATTAAAAGCATTAATACAAGAGGATTCCTTCTTGACCGAGCCTGAAAGAATACAAGTAAACAGTTTGATCAATGAGAGCTCAGAGCCCCGGATGAAAGGCATCCACGGTTTCCATGCTAGCTAGCTGAAAAGCTGTCCCTGCTTTCTCTTCTTCCTAGGCTTTCAAGTGTTCTTTTTTTTCTGACCGGGCTTTCCAATCCATGTTTCTCCAAGAGCACAGACAATATTTTTCAACTTTTTGTTGCGTGGTTAAAATAATGGCCCGAGTCTCCAAACAGCAAGAAAACAAGATCATCGGAAGGAAAATAGTGCATGAATCCAGGAACCAAACTTTCCATCGCGAATCATGGCTTCATTTCTGTAACCATTGTCAAACAGAGGATATGGTGCTCAACAGACGATGGCCCTAGTTATCCGTGCTTTCCAACTTCCTTTGTAGATTGGTGCAGAGATTGTATGTCATATGTCTAGCCAGTGTTGTACGTAGTGCACCTTTTAAAGCTGTGATTTTGTAAGAGGAGGCGGAGAGGGAGAGCGGAGCAACTTCGTGGGGCCAATTAGGCCGTGTTTGACAAAAGGGTGGTCGGTCGGTTAGTCGACACCGGCTAACCGGTGGACCCCGCCTCCCCTCGCCTTCCCCCTCACACAAACCCCCTAACCGACCACAGGTGTCGTAATCGACCCTTCGAGGTCGATTACGGCACCCCATTACCCCGTTATCAAATCCCCCCTTAATGTCCAGGTGGGAGAGGGGAATAAGGGATCAAACCACACAAACACAAGATTTTTACTTGATTCGGAGAGGTGATATGTCTTACTATGTCTACAGTCGCACTGAGTTCTCTTCTTTTTCACGAAAAGAATATATAGTTATAAGAGATGTTATCTTAAATGCAAGGAGTCTAGGATAACGTGTCATGGGTACTATTACGATAATATCTCCGGAATCTTCGACTCGGAGACTTTCGCCCCCAAATTCTCAATTTTATGAGAAAAATTTATCAAGATGAAGATTAGACTCCATGCTCCTCTTCCATGTAGATAGGATATATATAGTTGCAAGGAGAAGGAACAAATTAGGGACGAGGAAGATGAGACATTGGTGAGAAGGGGAGAGGAGAGGATGAAAGTGTGAGGTGGAATGATGAAGGATGAAGCGGGGACAATGGGAGTGCAAAAGTTGGCTTCCTATATATGCTGGAGTAACCTAACAAATAATTAGATAAATAAATATTTAAATTTAATTAAATAATAATTAAATGAATTCTGTGTTACCGTGTTTCGACAAGTCGCGTAGTTAGTTAGATTTCTACGGAAGAACGGTGTCTAAGGAAAGAGGTCCATGGACAAACGCTTTAAGTGGATAAGTGGTTACTTAATTAGGCCCTCGCGAATGCGAGGAGAACCTTCCACTGTCTCACCTCTTACCTGGCCGTGATTCTTCGATTTTCTATCTAAGCACCCGACTGTGAAAAACTTGATCTAAATCTGTTTAACAAGATTTTCTGTGAGAGCCGATCGTGCCTTATCCGTCAATCCATTTCTCTTATCGACTTAATGTCGTTAAACATGATACTTTCTTATCGACTTAATGTCGTTAAACATGATGCCTTAAATCATCCTTAAACTTCTCTTATAATAACTTGTGCTCTTATACTACTTGTTCCTTGAATGATAAATTTTTGCTAGATCTGTATTTTATTTCATGAGCTTCACCTTGAAATTCATTGGCCATACATACTATGTGGATGTCTAAATATACTTGGGATCTATGATCCATAACCACAATGCCTGGCGTTAATGAGGCCCGGTCTAGTCCTGGGAGGAACGCCCGAAAGTACTTGTGCCCATGGGAGCTATTATTGACCTGGTGTGGCATTGTACCGAAACATGCGTGCAAGATTAGTTTATAACATTCCATAATTCGTGAAATACTTGACTTGCTTGAATACTTGAAAGTACTTGAATTACATGAAATACTTGACTTGTACGTACTTGCGTGAAATGGGCAATTCCATGACAATACTTGCTACATGGTCGTTCTCTATTTGAATTTTACTCTTGATACATTGTCTACTTGTGATTCCAATTATTTACAATCCTTTACTCTCTCTCTTATTCATGTTTCATGTTTTAGTTACGTTTCTTGACATAGCACAATAACTTTAACCAAAATGTTAATTACTTAAAGTTGCATGATATAGAGATATAAATCTTACTGAGCGTTTCGCTCACCCTGTATTTTCGGTTAATGTTTAAGGTAGTTCCAATGATAAACTCTAAATAAATGGGGACGGACAAGAGTGAAACGAGGGACTAAGTTTATCTTAGATACCTAGGTTTTAAATTGTTACTCTTGCTAGAATTAAACGCATTGGAAGTTATATTATGTCTCTTAAGACTTAATGATGTTGTAAAATCTTATTTCGATGAAATAATAGTACCATTTTGTCGTTATCTCCTTTGTGATTGGACCCCTTATACGCATGCTCTGATCGACACGAATGATTACGACTCGTCGCGTCTGGATATTCCTCGTCGGGACGTGACATATGCTTAGGAGGAGAAAGATGATGTGTGGTTACAGTAAAAAAAGGGGAAGGGTCTTGCCTGAAAGAAAAGAGAAGTCGTGAAGTGTTGGAGAGCAAGGCAAAGGTAAAGTTGAGTTTTAAAGTTGAGTTAGAGATGGCAAACTTATTAACCAGACGAATAATGGCTTCTACATCAGACAACTCCTCTTTCTTCTGATATTTAGGTCAAAAATCTATACCCAAATGAAGAATATGTGACACAGATAAGTAGTGTTTCACTGTTAGTGTAATTTCCATTTCTTCAAGTCTTTGGTTCTTTATGCATCACCAATAGCTGCATTATGAGTCTGAGCGTGTGTGTGTGTGTGAGAGAGAGAGAGAGAGAGAGAGAGAACCTTGTGCAATTATCCCTAATTTAAGTTAAACCTAATTTGACAGTGTCCTTGCAATCTTCGTGCCCCTAAATAATGTCCCAAACTCTTAATCAATTTCGAAAACACATCCCTTCCATCGAGGGATACACTCTTTTTCTTAAAAAAATGATTAATTATCTTTATATCTTAAATTACTTCAAAATAACATCTATGTATTTGTCTATCTCGTCCGATCCAAACGTCAGCGCCATTCTTCGAGTTGCATCGTGCACGTCTCGGCTCACCAACACGGCGGCTGCTTACACTTGTGTTGAGCTTGACGTGCTATCGTCTCACTCGGACAGATTTTGGGTTCGAACCATATCATGATCCCCCTTTAAAAAAAGTAACTATCGAAAAAAATGTATTAAAAAAATTATTTGTATGTCTCTCCTCCCCCACCGCAATCTCTGCCCATTCCACAAAGGACGCGTTTGTGAACGCCTACGGCAGTGACTTTCGAGCCATAATCTTCTGACACGTTTTAATTTTTTTCAAACGTCCAAAGGTGTCTGAGTTGACGCGACATGTAGGTTTGAGTTTTCGAGCATAGATACAAAACTTGTTAAATAAAGGGAATTCTCGTAAGCAGGTTATAACAAGATTTTGGAGATTTTTCGTCGTTACAAATTTTGAAAGTGTCGTACGAATGTACGGATGGAGCATTTTCATGAGAAACTATAAGTTGGGCCATTCACAAACGCGCCCTAAATCTCTTCCTCATGCATGATATCTCTCTCCCTTGCCTTTGCCCCCCTCTCTCTGATCCTCAGCCAGTGGGTTGGTACGCTAGCTAGTAGAGGTGGGTTTCTCTCTCTCTCTCTCTCTCTCTCTCTCTCTCTCTCACACACACACACACACACACACACGGACAGAGTTAGGGTCTGGGTTTCTCTTTAAGTAAAAAAGAACGCGTAAAAGTTTTTGAAGAGCCCGGCCATACCGATGTTTGTCTCTTGCTTCTCTACTTTCGGCTTTAGAAGTCGGCCCACTGACAACATTATGATGTTTTTTTCTTTTGTTTTCGTAATAACGAATACATGATCAAATATGTAAGATGCCCTTTTGATGTGGTATCATCCACTTTTCCCAAAAAAAAAATAATAATAAATCTTTTGATACGTCGAGCAAAGCTATTTAAATTTATCTGGTTCAGGTTGGGGGCACATCCCCGTGCTGGACTTAACAACGGCGACAGAAACATTAACACCGATGGACCCACATGCAACATCAAAACCAACAGGTTCATATGTTAAACCCCCCCCCAACTGGCTCATCTCCATCAAGGTCCCGCACCCATTGACAGTACACTGGAAAATTCAATGTAAGAAACACCCCCCCCCCCCCAACAACTAGAGGGTGGTTCCAGCTCTCTGTCAACCTCCCCCAAGGAGGAGGCAAGAAGACATCACCTCACTGTACTCTATAATGACAAATATTTTGATTAGTCATATTTGTGGAATTAATTCTCGTTGGATCTGAACTTTTAGGGTCACTTTGACATCTGGTTAGTGCTAACCTGGCGGATGAGAGAGAGAGAGGTGTGGACCCCGCTCTCTCCTCACACCCAATCATGCTAATTGAGGTCGGTTAACGTGATCGACCCCCCGAGATCGAGCACGCTAACCGCACCCGCAAAGGTGCTCTTAAAGGCCAGTTTGAGATCTGATTAGGGTGGGAGAGCATATGAAAAGAGAGAGCAGTGGGCCCTACCTCTCTTCTCACACACAGAGACGTTAACCGGGCTATGCAAGCACAAACGACTCCCGTTTGAGATCGGATTAGGGTGGAAGAGCAGATGAGAGAGAAAGAGCAGTGAGCGTCACCTCTCTTCTCACACACATGGGCATTAACCGGGCTCACGACTCTCGAGATCGTTTACGCTAATCAGACTCGATTATCAAACGGCCACTAAAAGCTTTTTTTAAGAAAAACAAAAAACCAAAACAGTTTTTGAAGGACGTATCCCTACAACTATCTTTGCTTGTATCTTACTGCACCGTTGGCAAAACATGGGAGATTTGGAACCCAAGATAAAGCTAGCGAGAAGGTGCTTTGAAGCAAAGAGAAGTGATCTCACTTATGTTCTTGTGTGCTCAGTTTTATATAAGGAGAAGAGACGAGTTCACTTATGCTTCGAAGATTTTCTTTATATATATATATATATATATATATATATATATTGGATGGAGTTTAGTAGGATCTATTAGAAAAGTTTATCTTTAAGAACAATTTGGTGATCACTAAACCCATATATAATTAATTCCTCTCGATCAGCTAATCCAATTTCAACATCTTTTCAGATGTATATATATGATCATGTCATGCATGTCGGGATTTAACGGCAGCATTCGACGTGTGGTTACGTGAATGCATGTCTCTGATGGTCCTCTCGTGGGGTCTAACCCAGCATGGTACGCACGTTGCTTTGGCTACTTCCAAATGCATCTATTATCCAATGTTGGACGATGTGTTTGCGCAGTTAATTAAAAAACTCACTCTCCTTCCCACGCAGGACGTGAACAAGAAGGCATGTAGCTCAAATGATAATTAGCGATTTTCCGATTGCTGCCCTATAGATGCTGGGGGAGAATTCTCCCGGACGAGAATTATAGAGAAGCATTCTAGCTCAGAGACTCTCATTCTCCCTACAAAATTCCTTAAACCTGGCCTAGTGTTGTTTTGCTCCTATGAGGCTCGTCTGTTTATGAGCCTAGACTGTCTAAAAGATGTCACAGGTCAGCTCCAATTCTACAGTCTTTATACTCAATCATCTTATGATTTTGAGTTGAATGTCACCTAAGCAACAAAGTCAGCCGAGGAGGGAATATCTGGCCAATCCGTTATCACCCATCTGTCCGGCCTACCACGGGGGTCCAGCCCTCCAGACCCGTTAGGTTGCGTACCGGCCCAACACACCGCCTACCCCAGCGCAGACCCAATGAAAGTGTCGTACGCACATGCGCCTTCCCTGTCAACGGCCACGACGAACGTCTACGTCAACGCATTAACGACAGAAGGCACACCTGTTCGGCTACGACTAGTAGACGTCCCCCACGTCACTCTTTGGCGAGTCCCGTCACATTAATAGTCTGCAAGTCTTGTCGCATTAATGGCGAAGTTACTCCTCCGATCGACGAAGAGACAGTGAGTTGACACTCATATATATCTCTCTGTCTCATCAGACACGCGAGTTGAGCCACTCACATCTCCCCCAGTCACGATAATCTAACGGTCAACTCCCTCCCTCCGAGCGACGGTATAAATAGGATCTTACCTAACGGTCATCATCGCCAATGTGTCGGGAGGCCCCCCTACACGTAAGGGAAATTAAGTAGATTACTCATTTATTCTTCGAGAGATGGAGCCCGCGATCATAGGTATTGGTTGAGTTAGTACAAACATTAACCGGTGGCTTCACCTGATCATAGGTACTTATTAACAGAAGGTTTTGAAAAGTCACTTCCTAAAACAAGAGAATGACACCCGTCTGGAGCCCTCAGCCTTCTGTAAACTTCTTTTCTTTAGAGCACCCTTGACGCCTAACGAAAGCATCCCATAGATTCAAATCATTTTGCTCAATATTTGATGTACGATCTCTTGGATGTGACAGGGAACGTACTTCCATTTGAAGACTTTGTTTTGCATGATAACCACAGACTATATAATATGCAATTGTCAGGAAATTCTCCAGTTGATATCTCAAGAGGGGTTAACAAAAGTGGAGACATTGCCTTACGTCGCTGGTACTTTTGTCGTTAAAATGATCCTTAATTTCTTCGACGACATTGTAGAGGTTAAAAATTATCTCATTTGTCTCGTACCAAAAAAATATAGAGGCTATAAAATATCTCATTCATTCGTACTATATTTTAAGATTTATTTGTTAGAAAAGATCATTCAATTATTCGATAAAATTATAATTACTAGAAAACGACATCAGAATGAGTCTTGAGAGTGATCACAGAGGACAACCCTATGATATTTAAGTCAGAATTATTTAAAAGAGAGAACCGAGAACAAGTGAGTAGAGAGGGAGAGGAAGTAACTTGTAGCGTGGTGATGGAGTCTGGAGAGTGGTTAGAGAGTGTTTGGAGGGCAGGAGTGCTTAGAGAGTCAAGAAGATAAGAATCACGAAGGGATCTCTCTCTCTTTACTTTCCTGCGGGAGTCTCTTGCGAGTGCAGACGAGTGGGGAGTCCTCTCTCCTTCTCTGGTCGTAGGAAAGTCTTCCTCAGTTGGTGATGTAAGTCTCTCGGTCCGTCCTTCTCTCTTTGTTGTTGTTGATCTCTCTCTCTCTCTCCCCTCTAGGCCCAATCAGGGACTTAATTATAAAAGGAGCAGTGGCGTGTCTCTGACTTAGCAATAGAATCATCTGTGGAGTGGTATCTTACTTGATCGTGGAGATCTCTCGTCGCCCTCTTGCTCCCTCGTGGCAGGCATCTCGACGATGTGGGCGTGACTCGATTCTCGTCGGAGTATGTCTCGTAATGATAGCCTCAACGTTCATCCGTTGGCAAGTTTTGTAACATCCAGGACCCACGCGCACGTATATCCTGCCTGTGGGTTGGAGAGGCTTCGATGAGCCTGTATTGGGCCTCGGGACTTCCGACGGGCCGGGGTGGAATGTCATACGCTTGGCTGCCCTAACCCGCGACAGGCTTGATGTTATTGGGCCACAACAGACCTAATGTCACCGGGTCACGTGGGCCTAATGTCAATGGGTCGCGCGTGCCTAACAAATTTTACCTTCCTCAGTATAGGACCACACTTCTCTCATGAAAGTCTAGAAAAAGATGCAGGGTGATTGAAAGACCACGCCCCCAATAATGATGCTCCTCCGAGCCTTTTGAGTACCAACGGATTTTCTTCCTCTCCTTGCATATAAGCATATTGCCAAGATTTAGAAATAAATATTGAAATTCAAAAAAAAATTATTCATTTGAATGGTAAAATTCAGTAACTGGTTAATATTTTATTTTGCTAAAATAAATTTCAATAACCATACTTTATGCATATATAAGTATCTAGAAATTTGTGTATACGTCTTGCATATATTCTTGTATTATATTTTTAAAACTTTGTCATCATTTATGTGCACGTACGCCTGTGTCAACACCTTATGCTCTTGCCATACTAATAAGTGCTTTCTGTCAACCACAATGGGAAGGGGATTCAACATTATTGAAGTAGTAGGAGCCTCTGTCCACAAGTTCCTCATCCCCCAGCAATTCATAGGCCTGTATATAACCTGGCTTGATTCCCCCATTCTTCTTCTTCTACTCGTAGCATTTACTTTGGTGTCACATCCAAGGACACCAAGAAACCCTAGGAAAGTGATATAGACAAATCAGATCAGCTAGCTAATTAGTTCCAGCTAATTTTAGTTGCCAACCAGTTCAACTCTTGGCTGGTTCAATTGGATCCACCAGTCCAAAACGACGTAGAATTAGTGGTCTAACAAGAACTCGGGAAAAGAGAGATCATGAACTCTCATGATCATTCTCATTTCAGTTTTTTGTTGTTCTCTCTCTTTTTATATGGTCAAAATTAATGTTTTAAAACTCGACCCGAATCTCGACCCGATTAGGTTAGTGAGTCACGGGTCAATGATTTAATCGTTAATCTGTGATCCGTAATATTAGAACAATAAATATCGATATTATTTATCGCCGTAGAATTTTAATGTACCTCAAGTTAGAAATATGAAAGATACACTCTAGCATATATTATAAAAATAAAAATAAATCCATTAAATAATCACTAAGATAGTCTGAAAAAAGAATAAGAATATATTAAATAAATACTACATATGATAATTTATCGACTACAATTAGTATCTCGTAAAACAAAAGTTTCATGGCGCGTGAAGTTAAAATTTTTCTTCATCTAAATTTTCATACGTCAATGGGCCTTCATCTTATTCCTTGGCTTCATCCCCCTCTACGAGTATTCTGGAGTCTTCATTTTCTTCCTTCTGTTATTCTACGGATCGCACGTACTCATATTGGGAATAAACTAGAATTAGAAATACTAGAAGTTGAGAGGTTAAAGCCCAAGTCCTTCAACTTCCAAAAGTTACGGTAATCCTTCATTAATATCATTAAATGACAAGGTCAAAAGATTAAATTATAATTTAAACTTAACCTAATGATAAGAAATTAAAAATAGAAAATATGTCTCTAACCCACTTGGGTCATATTAATTTTATCGGGTTGAGTCAGATTAGTCAAGTTTGAACGGGTTTTAGATCTTGGACAGGCTAAGCATTGTTTTAACCCGATTTTAAAACCGGGGGATAGGTTGACCTGTCTGATCGGTCGAGCCGAACCGAGAACTCAAAAGAGGATTGTCATTTCAGCGGCGTACATCTTGTATGTGCATGAGCAGTAATGCCGCTGTTTGAGAATTGAGACCATCTAGTAACATTTGTTTAAGTGATTGTTTAGTCTGGCTGTAGCCCGAGACTATCTTGTTAACATATAACACAAAACCGATGTAAGAGCAGGCATGGTAACGACACTAACACACTAGATAAATCCCTCTCTCGTCGACTTTAAACATGTCTAGAATGGTAAATTTCACTATCATATTCGAGATCAGAAAGCACTGTATATCCGTACTCAATTGACACCTAAAGACTACTGAAATGTTAATGCCATGTTCGTATGTCTCAACAGCTTTAAAGATGAATCCAATGGCATAGACCTTCGGCTAACCGACATGACATCTAAAAATCCACTTTCTTTATGTGATTTACACCCATGGTAGGCTCTCGTGACAAGATAAGAGGGGAGAGGGGGGCGACTCCCGCATGGTCGAGAGATTGCATGTTCGAATTCGGACATGAGACGAGTAAAAAATTATTTGATCTTTTTGACTGTACACCTCATATTTGTTGGCACGTTGGTGAAAAAAAAGGTAAGATTTATATCTTAAAAGGTTCGTGGCCCAAAATGACATTAATAAAAGTTGAGAGTTAATAAACAAAGTGCTAAAATATTATTGGATCCTTGTGAGAAGTTAGGTAGTTTCTCACGAGACATCCCTTGATGGAAGGGAAAACTTCTCCCTAAAAAGGTGGAACCGATCCTCTCTCTCTCCGGTGACAAATGCATCTTCTCCATCACAAGGGTGTACAAGGAAGGAAGGAATTAGAGAGAGAAACGTGATTTCTTCATCGTATTTTTGATATCTTCTATCATTTTGATCTTTATTGTCTCTACAATGGAGCAAGGTACGTTTCCTTATTTCTATGTTTTGTGAAAATTAGAAATTCAAAAATTCTGAGATCAAAGTTCATACTTGAATGGATAATTACATGAAACAAAGAAAATTTACATGTGGTATCAGAGCCAGGTTTAGAAATTTTGATTTTTCTATTAAAATAAAATTATTACAGTGATATAATTCATCAAAGTGTCATCCGGGTGCACATTGGCCAGACAACGCGACCGGGTTGATCGTTATGGGATTTGTCATATTTTGTGTTATCAGTTTATTATTTATCACTGTTTATTTATGTACGTTGTTTTGCGAGTATTGTAATGGCACTATTATCGCATCACCATTCCCAAATTTTTTTTACTGTTCAAACTTCACTTCCCAAAAACTGTAGTGTTCATCTCAACGTTCGTCACTGTTCATACACGTACTAAGTGTTTATTCTAATTTCTTTGATCATATGAACAAGATACCTTAATGATTATATGATTCCATGGATTGATACTGCTACTTATTAAAGACACTATTAGGTATTAGCAGAACCACTACACTTGGTTGGGTTTCTTTTGGTTCGGATGTATTTTGGGAAGCAGATGAACAATATTCTTAGTGTTATGACCCAATGACATTATTATTATGTTTATATCCTTTTGTTAAATAGAAATACAGAATATGATATATCTTTGTGAAGTTATATTCATGAAAATTTATGTAAGAAATGTATGGATTGAGCCCAAACAAAGTATGGATCTTAAGAGGAAAGCTAATACAGAAAGTATCGAAAAGTTATTACAATTATATATATAGTCTTTTTTCTTAAAGTTAAAATTTTTACATGTGAGTTAAATTATTTATTCCTCTTACTTATGAAATTACATGAGAAGGTTAAAATATATCAAAGTTTACAAATTTGATTTTGGAATTATTTGCAAGAGTGGGAAAAAAGATTAGTGTTTATTTTGATGATTATAGTTTATAAGTGTTTATTTTGATGATTATGGTTTATATCATGTAATTTAAAATTCTATTATAGATAATTTGTTAGTCATCAAAGTGGCCAAATCAGAATAGCAAATGAATTTTTTAAGTTGTATGATTTTTGTTCAATTATCCATTAATTGTGGATGCTTACCTTAAAATGACATAATAGTTTATATATAGATAATTGAATTTCATTTATTATAAACCACTTAGGAATCAACCCAAAGGTTGATTATGTGATCTTATGATAAATGATATGATGGTGATGATTAGCCTATTCTATTAGTTGTGTTTAACATATCCAAAGATAGCAATCACATCTAATTAGAGTACACATAATTATCAAATTATAATAAATTTATTATTATTTTTATTATTAGCATCAGTATAATTTATGTTTTGTATATCTTAGTATTTCTCAAAGGAAAACTTTGATATGCACGTATAGTTTATGAATGTATTTATCTAAATTTGAATGGTGATTTATTTTAAAATTATGACTCAAAGCATTAATGTGTAAGCATTTTATCTTTCCTTGCAGCATATGTTCCTGTTTCTCTTCATTCGCAAGTTACGTCTGTTGAAAAATTTAATGGGCTAAATTTATATGATTGGTGTGAACAAATCCAATTCTATTTAGGTGTTTTGGATCTTGATTTGACACTCCAACATGAGAAACCCGTTGCTATCACTGACTTAAATGGCACTGAAGAAAAATCTTTCCATAAAGCTTGGGAAAGATCAAAGAGACTAAGCCTTATGTTTATGCGAATGACTGTAGCAAATAACATCAAGTCTACTCTTCCTAAAACTGAAAGTGCTAAGGAATTTATAAAATTTATGGGAGAACGTTTCCAGACTGCTGACAAATCACTTGTTGGTACATTAATGAGTACTTTAACTACCATGAAGTTTGATGCTTCTCGTACCATACATGTAATGACCCGGATTTTTTGGATCCTTCTTCGTGGGTCTCGGATCTGGTTTCTCGGAGTGTCCGACTCCGTTGTATCTAAAATTTCATTTTGGACATCTTTCGTGTTCGGATCAGCGCGATCCGGAGTTGTTTCGGAGGCCCGGAGCGCGTCCGCGACTTTTTCACGTGCGTTTTCTGATTTCCGGTGTATGTTTCGATAATTCCTTCGGAACCTCGTTGTGGGTGAACCGGGCCATTCACCTGGGCACGGGTGGTACCATCGCGATCGGTGCGTTCCGAGGATCGCGAGGGTGTATTTTCTTATTTTTCAATATTTTTTGAAATTTCTGGATTTTCCTATATAAACCCCCTCCCTTTTTCTCTCTTCTCTCCCTCTCTCTTCTCACGCTCTCTCCTCTCTCCCTCTCTCTCCGGCGGTCGACGGGGCGGAGTGCGGGCGAGGCGGGGACGGCACGGGCGAGGCATGGGCGAGGATGGATGAGGATCGAGGTGGTGGAGGCGCGGTGAAGCTCGGCTGTGGGTTTGTGGAACGGCGAGGCTTCAACGGTATTTTCTTCGCGGATCGGCGAGCTCGGGACACGAAATCTTCGGTGGAGGTAGGTAGATGGACCCCCGGCTCGAGCTTTCCCTTTCTCACGAGTTTTGTAGGCCGTGGCGAGCCGAGCGGGTTTATTTCCGCATTTTGGGAAAAATCCATATTTTTGGGGAGTGAGCCGGATCTCTCGTTTTACGGTATTTTTGGCCGATCTAGGGGTTTAGATGCATGCCTAGGGGCTTGGGGACGGATTCCCCTTTGTTTCCCCATCACCCGGGGGTGATCGGGGCGTGGATCGGATTTTTGGGTTGTTTCCCGCCGTTTCGCTCTCGGACGGGTGTGACGGTCCTTCCAATGACCGTCACAGCCTGTGACGCCCCAAGGTAGGTGCGTCACAGGGGCCGTTTAGCCAACTGGTGGTCTGTGGGTGTGACGGTCTCACGATAGACCGCCACGGCACTATGACGCACCTGGGTTGGACCGTCAGGGATGATCTGACCGTTGGCTTTTGGTCGTTGATTTTGACCGTTCGGGGTCAAGGCTTGTGACGCACCAAGGCTGGCGCGTCACAGCCGTATTACGCCCCTATGTGGGTGCGTCAGAGCGGACGTGTTCCCACCTTGTAACGCACCAGAGTTGGTCCGTTACAGCCTGTGACGCACCGAGCGGGACGCGTCACAGTTAGTTTCATCTTATCTTCTGACGCATCAGGGCTGGCGCGTCACAGACTGTGACGCCTCAGGGCTGACGCGTCAGAGACCGTGACGCACCAGGGTAGGTGCGTCACACACCACCTTGCACCGAGCGTCTGACGGCCCGTTGTTGGTGCGTTAGAGTGGTTGTGACGGTCGAGGCATGGACCGTTACAGACTGTGACGGCCCAAGCTTAGACCGCCAGGCTCTGTGTGGTGCCGAGATGAGTTTTTGTGTTCTCCGCGATTGTTTCGCGTTGTGTAGGTCCCTAGTCGACCTGGTCGTGACCCAATGGTCGACTTGCGGTCTTGTGAGTGCCCCAGACAGCCGTGGAATTCTGTGTCCGTGTTTTGAGGGTGCCGGGAGGACCGTGCTACCTCGTTTAGCGTGCCCGTGGGTTTGAGAGTCCAGGTGACTTCTCGCGTGACGGGCTTTCGTGTTACGCTAGACGAAGTCACCATGTGTCGGTGGGTGTGCGGTGGGGTCTCTCCCGCATGCCGTGAGTTTTCCTGGAAGATGTTTCCCGAGTGGGCCATGTGTTTGGCCTTAGACTGCGAGTCCAGTTATCGGCGTGACAGCTTGTGCGTTGCCCTCGGAACCATGCTTCTGTACTTTCCGCGTGGGCCATGCTTGTGACCTTGGACTGTGAGTCCAGTTGCCCAACCTAGGCCTGGAGGGTTCTTGCCTTTCCCTGAGAGTGGGATTTAGTTTGGCGGCATGTGAGCTGCCTTGGGAACCATGTTTCCGTGTTTCTGCGTGGCCAGGTGTGCGGCCCGTGGACTGTGAGTACTGTTTCTTCTCCGACTGTGGTCACCGTGCGACGGTGCTGGTACGTGGGATGGTCCCCGTACGTCGTCGGGTTCGGACGTTATTTTCTGTTGACTTGAGACTCTACTCCGTAGTGACCCTCCACTAGTCGTAGCCTGCTTACACGCATGTGGTTCCACCAGGGAGTGGTGGAGAGGCTACCCTTAGAGACGGTTTGTGGATCGATTTCCGTCGGGCCCCACGTCTTGCAGCCAGAGTCCGGCTGAGGGAAAAATCGGTCAGAGGGCCAGACCAGGGATGCGCAGTCTGTGTTTGCACACGTGGTTGGGGGCGGTTGGACCCACGTCTGTGTTTGCACACGTGGTTGGGGTCGAGCCTGGTGTTCTTGTCGTGCTCTATTGCGTCAGAAATGATGTGTCGATCCCGATTGTTTTGCAGATTTCGAGATAGGATTGGGCTGTGGTGTCCCAGTAAGTCTTTGATCATGCGCTCTTGCGTGCGAATGGGTGGTGTCCACCTTGGAGCTGGCTTGAGATGTGAAGGTTCCGCGGTGAGTTTCGGGACTCGAGGATGAGCGTCAGCGGTTGTCGTTATGGCTCGTGTAGCGGCTCTTGGTGCGGTGCGCTGCATTTCGAGGAATTGCAGTGGTGGGGCATCGAAAGATGCTGTGATCATGGTCCGACGTGACACTCGCCGAGTGTGTCGGAGGCGCTGACCTGACGTGGCGATGGTTTTCTTGGTGCTGAATGGTGCCGTTTCCAGCGTGCACGAGGTTCGAGGTCGGGTCGAGCGTGGGGTTCTTCCGTTGGTCGGAAGTGCGTTGGTCTCCCCTTTGGTTGGAGAGATTATGTTGGGCTAAGGCTCGTCATCTTGCATTGCGTAATTGGATTGGTTGGGCTTGTGTGCCATGAAGTCCGTGCAAGACGTGCCCCTTATCTTGGCTAGGTGGTTGCCTGTGAGAAGTTGTGCTCATTCCCTTATCGTGTAAGGGTGTTGGCACTTTTTCAGAAGGACGAGTGCCGGTTAGGCGGTGCTTCCAAGAATTTGTGGCTATGCGCATGGATCAGAGTGCGCAGCAGAAGCCTGGTGGGCTTGCGACCCACTGGTTCAGGATCGTAGCGTTGGTTGCTACGGGCGGATTCCTGAGTTTGCATTGAGCATTGGAGGATTGGTTCCTCTGTGTGAAACGTGTTGTTGCCGTGCCGTTGCTTGAGGTGTCGTGATTCTTGGCACTGGCAAAATGGAGTGTTGGGGAATGTGCTGGCTAGTGCGCCGCATGAGTACCCTGTTCCTATGATGGAAGCCACGTCAGGCGTCGGTGTTAGATCCGGATGGGGTTGTTGAGGATGTCGCCTGACGGAGGTCGAGGACGTGTTGGTCAGAGTCGGTGGCTTGGTGCCCGACTTGTGTTCCCAGTCGTGTCCTCGGATGAGATCATTTTGGGAGAAGTGATCTCTGGCAGGCTGTGGGTTCCTGTTGGTAGCTGCGAGTGACTGGTAAGGCTAGTCTCGTAGCCGACCACGGTGAGATGTATGTTGCTTGGGGACCCGTGAGCATTGTTCAGGTGGTGTCCCGTGGCTCTGTGGTAATGGCGGAATCAGGATTGGCAGGTGTCCACTTGGATTAGTTGAGGCGAAGGCTTCGATGAGACCAGACGGAAGAGTGATGCCTGTGGGTGGAGGCCTTTTCGTGAGGTTGGCGTCGGTTGGTGGTCCTTGATGGGACGTTGGTGTCGCAATGGTCATCCCTGGTTTGGTGACCAGCGTGAGATGGTTCCCCTGTAAGTCTGAGTCGATTGAGGAGATGACTAGAGACGCTGGGATCTGTCATTCGGTTTCATCGTGCTCCTCTGAGAGGGTCGAGTTGGTGCGATGATCGAGCTCGGATGCAGTGTCCGAGAGGAGTTCAGCCCAGGGTGGTAATTGTCTGTGTGTGAGTCAGCAGATGGCCTGCTGTGAGTTGGATCGTGCCTGTTGGGCCGATGGAGGTTTCCCGTTGACGTGTATATGGCGACCAGTGGATGGTCTTTCACAGACAGAAGATGCTGGTTGTCGAGGCTCGAGCGTGGCGAGAGCCGTGTGCCAGCGAGGCCTTGGGTGGCTGTTTCTGTGGTGTGCCTTTCCGGATGGGATCTGGGCTTTGTCGAAGTTTATCTTCTGTCAAGAGTTGGCACACTGATATGTCTGGCTTTCAACTTGCCATGTGTGGGGTGTTTCTTGGTGCTGAGCCGATGTTCTAGTTGCGGTGTGTCGAGATGACTGCTTGAGCCGGTGGGAGCTCGGTTTTGGTTGTTCCCTTGAGAGGGTGTGCGACCGGTCAGCTGGTTGTGAAGCTAACGTGTAATTTGTTTGCCGACCATAGGATGGATCAGTAGCTGTTTCTCGTGTCGAGGGTGTGTCTCCTCGGTGGGCGAGATGGTGGCAGCGGTGCCATGATTGGTTTTCGTGGTGTCTGAGGTGATGTCGGACTGTGTCTTTTGGTATATGCCTGCTCAGATTGCCGGTGTGGGCGGCCCGCGGAGCGAGGTGTTGTTCGTGATTGTAAGTCTGACTGTGTCTCTCAGGATCGGTGTTTTCGTGAGAATCGAGGTTTTCTATGCTGGGGCTCTGACAGCGTTGTCAGTTGGTTCAGTGTTCTTCCCTTGTGACTTCGTGCTAGGTCCTGAATTTCGAGGATGAAATTCCTTTAAGGGGGGAGGGCAGTAATGCCCCGGATTTTTTATATCCTTTTTTGTGGGTCTCGGATCTGGTTTCTCAGAGTGTCTGACTCCGTTGTATCTGAAATTTCATTTCGGACATCTTTCGTGTTTGGATCGGCGCGATCCGGAGTTGTTTCGGAGGCCCAGAGCGCGTCCGCGGCTTTTCCGCGTGTCTTTTTCGATTCCCGGTGTGTGTTTCGGTAATTCCTTCGAAACCTCGTTGCAGGTGAACCGGGTCATTCACCTGGGCACGGGTGGTACCATCGCGATCGGTGCATTCCGAGGATCGCGAGGGTGTATTTTTCTATTTTTTGATATTTTTTGGAATTTCTAGATTTTTCTATATAAACCCCCTCCCTTTTTCTCTCTTCTCTCCCTCTCTCTTCTCACGCTCTCTCCTCTCTCCCTCTCTCTCCGGTGGCCGACGGGGCAGAGTGCGGGCGAGGCGGGGACGGCGCGGGCGAGGCATGGGCGAGGATGGATGAGGATCGAGGCGGTGGAGGTGCGGTGAAGCTCGGCCGTGGGTTCGCGGAACGGCGAGGCTTCAACGGCATTTTCTTCGCGGATCGGCGAGCTCGGGGCACGAAATCTTCGGTGGAGGTAGGTAGATGGACCCCCAGCTCATGCTTTCCCTTTCTCACCAGTTTTGTAGGCCGTGGCGAGCCGAGCGGGTTTATTTTCGCATTTTGGGGAAAATCCATATTTTTTGGGAGTGAGCCGGATCTCTCGTTTTACGGCATTTTTGGCCAATCTAGGGGTTTAGATGCATGCCTAGGGGCTTGGGGACGGATTCCCCTTTGTTTCCCCATCACCCGGGGGTGATCGGGGCGTGGATCGGATTTTTGGGTAGTTTCCCGCCGTTTCGCTCTCGGACGGGTGTGACGGTCCTTCCAATGACCGTCACAGCCTGTGACGCCCCAAGGTAGGTGCGTCACATGAGCCGTTTAGCCAACTGGTGGTCTGTGGGTGTGACGGTCTCATGATAGACCGCCACGGCACTATGACGCACCTGGGTTGGACCGTCAGGGACGATCTGACCGTTGGCTTTTGGTCGTTGATTTTGACCGTTCAGGGTCAAGGCCTGTGACGCACCAAGGCTGGCGCGTCACAGCCTTGTAACGCCCCTGTGTGGGTGCATCAGAGCGGACGCGTTCCCACCTTGTAACGCACCAAAGTTGGTCCGTGACAGCCTATGACGCATCGAGCGGGACGCGTCACATTTGGTTTCATCTTGTCTTGTGACGCATCAGGGCTGGCGCGTCACAAATAATGACGCACCAGGGCTGACGCTTAAGAGACCAAAACGCACCAGGGTAGGCGCGTCACACACCATCTTGCACCGAGCGTCTGACGGCCCGTTGTTGGTGCGTTAGAGTGGTTGTGACGGTCGAGGCATGGACCGTTACAGACTGTGACGGCCCAAGCTTAGACCGTTAGGCTCTGTGTGGTGCCGAGATGAGTTTTTGTGTTCTCCGCGATCGTTTCACGTTGTGTAGGTCCCTAGTCGACCCGGTCATGACCCAGTGGTCGACTTGCGATCTTGTGAGTGCCCCAGACAGCCGTGGAATTCTGTGTCCGTGTTTTGAGGGTGTCGGGAGGATCGTGCCACCTCGTTTAGCGTGCCCATGGGTTTGAGAGTCCAAGTGACTTCTCGCGTGTCGGGCTTTCGTGTTACACTAGACCGAGTCATCATGTGTCGGTGGGTGTGCAGTGGGGTCTCCCCCGCATGCCGTGAGTTTTCCTGGAAGGTGATTCCCAAGTGGGCCATGTGTTTGGCCTTGGACTGCGAGTCTAGTTATCGGCGTGGCAGCTTGTGCGTTGCCCTGGGAATCATGCTTCTGTGCTTTCCGCGTGGGCCATGCTTGTGGCCTTGGACCGCGAGTCCAGTTGCCCAGCCTGGGGCTGGAGGGTTCCCGCCTTTCTCTGAGAGTGGGATTTGGTTTGGCGGCCTGTGAGCTGCCTTGGGGACCTTGTTTCCGCATATCTGCGTGGCTGGGTGTGCGGCCCGTGGACTGTGAGTCCCATTTCTTCTCTGACTATGGTCACCGTGCGACGATGCTGGTACGTGGGATGATCCCCGTACGTCGTCGGGTTCGAACGTTGTTTTCCGTTGACTTAAGACTCTACTCCGTAGTGACCCTCCACTAGTCGTAGCATGCTTACACGCGTGTGGTCCCACCAGGGAGTGGTGGAGAGGCTACCCTTAGAGACGGTTTGTGGATCGATTTCCGTCGGGCCCCATGTCTTGCAGCCAGAGTCCGGCTGAGAGAAAAATCGGTCAGAGGGCCAGACCAGGGACGCACAGTCTGTGTTTGCACACGTGGTTGGGGGCGGTTGGACCCACGTCGACGGGCGTGACCCCAACTAGTCACTCGTTTGTGGTTACTTGTGCGGTGTTCGTGCCTTTGGTAGGAGCTACCACGTCAGGCAGTTCACCTGCGGGGCGGTGTAAGACGTCAGGGGACGCTACCGACTGTGCTTCTAGTGGGAGGTGCTCCTGTCGAGTCGAGAGTGACAGACTGTCAGTTTCCGTGACTTCGACCTTCAGGTTTTCGGTCGTGTTGACAGTTGAGTTTCAGTTGTCTCACCGTGACACGTGTGTCGGTTTTCACGCCGTGAGACTAGTGCTAGTGACTTTACTGAGGTTGCGTCTTGTTGTGCGGTACCCACGATCGAATGGCCCAGGTTACACTTTGGACAACGTGTCCAGGTTGGCCGTGTCCTGGGAGACAGGCCTCTACGACATGGTTACCATGGATTTTTACTTCGGTAAGCGGTACTAGTGTAGTTTGGTAGCCCCCGACCGTAAGTCCGGGGTGTGGTTCTAGTACAGTAGGAGTAGCGATAGTGTCGAGTTTTGACCGGCCACCCATTCGCTGTTCCTGCTGTCGTAGTAGCCTTCCTTTCCGCTACCGCCGTTGTTTCCGGCTGGGGTTCCGCGGGATCCCTGCTGAGTCTCTGTTTTGGAGACTCATTCCCTGCTTTTCAGATGTGGCAGTTCTTCCTCGAGGTTCGAGGGTGCAGTTCAGAGGTTCTCAGTTGCCAGCGCGCCGGGCCGAGTGTTCACTTGGCATGTGGTACGTTTTTACTACTTTAGACTGTACTTTTTGTTGGACTGGACTCTATTGTAGCTGTAGTTGTTTATTTATTTCTATTAATTGTTGAATTATTCTGCTTTATTTTCTATTTCTTTGTGCCTCCACACTTCTTTTAACCCTTCCGAGCCCTCCCGGTTCGTGGGCGGCGATTCGAGTCTCGGGTTATCGGGCCTCTCCCGGTAATCTGATTCTCGAGTCATTACAGCTGGTATCAGAGCGATGGTTGTGGACGTACATAGGAATTCGAAATATTGCAGTGATTAGAGTCCGTGAGGTCCAGTACAGTCGGCAGCTGGCATAGGGTTTTATGTTCGATTTCTGCCTAGTTTCTCGCTTGAGAGCTTGAGTGCGCGGCGTTGGCGCTGTGAAGGTGGTTGCTGTCTGCGGCGTTGGCGCTGTGAAGGTGGTTGCTGTCCGCGGCTTTCGTGCCAACATGGGGCCTAAGAATTGAGGTCGAGAGCCTTCTCCCTCATCTGTGGTGGCCCTGGTTGTGCTGCGTTGGGCAGAGGTTGCTGGCAGACGTGAGCTCGCGGTGCTGCGTTCGAGGAATCTGCAACGTGGTCAGGTGGCTGGAGAGGATTGTTCGTGGTTAAGTGGCCGTGAGCGTGCTCTGAGGGAGCTGCTGTCGGTTTTTGGCCACTCCAGCTTGAGGTTTGTCCAGCTCCTGAGGTGTTCTGATCGAGAAGTGTGCTCGGGTGAGCGGATGATCTTCTCGGTGAGCTGCTGTTTCGTCGAGCCTGGTGTTCTTGTCGTGCTCTATTGCGTCAGAAATGATGTGTCGATCCCGATTGTTTTGCAGATTTCGAGATAGGATTGGGCTGTGGTGTCCCAGTAAGTCTTTGATCATGCACTCTTGCGTGCGAATGGGTGGTGTCCACCTTGGAGCTGGCTTGAGATGTGAAGGTTCCGCGGTGAGTTTCGGGACTCGAGGATGAGCGTCAGCGGTTGTCGTTATGGCTCGTGTAGCGGCTCTTGGTGCGGTGCGCTGCATTTCGAGGAATTGCAGTGGTGGGGCATCGAAAGATGCTGTGATCATGGTCCGACGTGACACTCGCCGAGTGTGTCGGAGGCGCTGACCTGACGTGACGATGGTTTTCTTGGTGCTGAATGGTGCCGTTTCCAGCGTGCACGAGGTTCGAGGTCAGGTCGAGCGTGGGGTTCTTCCGTTGGTCGGAAGTGTGTTGGTCTCCCCTTTGGTTGGAGAGATTATGTTGGGCTAAGGCTCGTCATCTTGCATTGCGTGATTGGATTGGTTGGGCTTGTGTGCCATGAAGTCCGTGCAAGATGTGCCCCTTATCTTGGCTAGGTGGTTGCCTGTGAGAAGTTGTGCCCATTCCCTTATCGTGTAAGGGTGTTGGCACTTTTTCAGAAGGACGAGTGCCGGTTAGGCGGTGCTTCCGAGAATTTATGGCTATGCGCATGGATCAGAGTGCGCAGCAAAAGCCTGGTGGGCTTGCGACCCACTGGTTCAGGATCGTAGCGTTGGTTGCTACGGGCGGATTCCTGAGTTTGCATTGAGCATTGGAGGATTGGTTCCTCTGTGTGAAACGTGTTGTTGCCGTGCCGTTGCTTGAGGTGTCGTGATTCTTGGCACTGGCAAAATGGAGTGTTGGGGAATGTGATGGCTAGTGCGCCGCATGAGTCCCCTGTTCCTATGATGGAAGCCACGTCAGGCGTCGGTGTTAGACCCGGATGGGGTTGTTGAGGATGTCGCCTGACGGAGGTCGAGGACGTGTTGGTCAGAGTCGGTGGCTTGGTGCCCGACTTGTGTTCCCAGTCGTGTCCTCGGATGAGATCATTTTGGGAGAAGTGATCTCTGGCAGGCTGTGGGTTCCTGTTGGTAGCTGCGAGTGACTGGTAAGGCTAGTCTCGTAGCCGACCACGGTGAGATGTATGTTGCTTGGGGACCCGTGAGCATTGTTCAGGTGGTGTCCCGTGGCTCTGTGGTAATGGCGGAATCAGGATTGGCAGGTGTCCACTTGGATTAGTTGAGGCGAAGGCTTCGATGAGACCAGACGGAAGAGTGATGCATGTGGGTGGAGGCCTTTTCGTGAGGTTGGCGTCGGTTGGTGGTCCTTGATGGGACGTTGGTGTCGCAATGGTTATCCCTGGTTTGGTGACCAGCGTGAGATGGTTCCCCTGTAAGTCTGAGTCGACTGAGGAGATGACTAGAGACGCTGGGATCTGTCATTCGGTTTCATCGTGCTCCTCTGAGAGGGTCGAGTTGGTGCGATGATCGAGCTCGGATGCAGTGTCCGAGAGGAGTTCAGCCCAGGGTGGTAATTGTCTGTGTGTGAGTCAGCAGATGGCCTGCTGTGAGTTGGATCGTGCCTGTTGGGCCGATGGAGGTTTCCCGTTGACGTGTATCTGGCGACCAGTGGATGGTCTTTCACAGACAGAAGATGCTGGTTGTCGAGGCTCGAGCGTGGCGAGAGCCGTGTGCCAGCGAGGCCTTGGGTGGCTGTTTCTGTGGTGTGCCTTTCCGGATGGGATCTGGGCTTTGTCAAAGTTTATCTTCTGACAAGAGTTGGCACACTGATATGTCTGGCTTTCAACTTGCCATGTGTGGGGTGTTTCTTGGTGCTGAGCCGATGTTCTAGTTGCGGTGTGTCGAGATGACTGCTTGAGCCGGTGGGAGCTCGGTTTTGGTTGTTCCCTTGAGAGGGTGTGCGACCGGTCAGCTGGTTGTGAAGCTAACGTGTAATTTATCTGCCGACCATAGGATGGATCAGTAGCTATTTCTCGTGTCGAGGGTGTGTCTCCTCGGTGGGCGAGATGGTGGTAGCGGTGCCATAATTGGTTTTCGTGGTGTCTGAGGTGATGTCGGACTGTGTCCTTTGGTATATGCCTGCTCTGATTACCGGTGTGGGCAGCCCGCGGAGCGAGGAGTTGTTCGTGATTGTAAGTCTGACTGTGTCTCTCAGGATCGGTGTTTTCGTGAGAATCGAGATTTTTTATGCTGGGGCTCTGACAGCGTTGTCAGTTGGTTCAGTGTTCTTCCCTTGTGACTTCGTGCTAGGTCCTGAATTTTGAGGATGAAATTCCTTTAAGGGGGGAGGGCAGTAATGCCCCAGATTTTTTAGATCCTTTTTCGTGGGTCTCAGATCTGATTTCTCAGAGTGTCTGACTCCGTTGTGTATGAAATTTCGTTTCGGACATCTTTCGTGTTTGGATCGGCGCGATCCGGAGTTGTTTTGGAGGCCCAGAGCGCGTCCGCGGCTTTTCCGTGTGTCTTTTTCGATTCCCGGTGTGTGTTTCGGTAATTCCTTCGAAACCTCGTTGCAGGTGAACTGGGTCATTCACCTGGGCACGGGTGGTACCATCGCGATCGGTGCATTCCGAGGATCGCGAGGGTGTATTTTTCTATTTTTTGATATTTTTTGGAATTTCTAGATTTTTCTATATAAACCCCCTCCCTTTTTCTCTCTTCTCTCCCTCTCTCTTCTCACGCTCTCTCCTCTCTCCCTCTCTCTCCGGTGGCCGACGGGGCGGAGTGCGGGCGAGGCGGGGACGGCGCGGGCGAGGCATGGGCGAGGATGGATGAGGATCGAGGCGGTGGAGGCGCGGTGAAGCTCGGCCGTGGGTTTGTGGAACGGCGAGGCTTCAACGGTATTTTCTTCGCGGATCGGCGAGCTCGGGGCACGAAATCTTCGGTGGAGGTAGGTAGATGGACCCCCGGCTCGTGCTTTCCCTTTCTCACGAGTTTTGTAGGCCGTGGCGCGCCGAGCGGGTTTATTTCCGCATTTTGGGGAAAATCCATATTTTTGGGGAGTGAGCCGGATCTCTCGTTTTACGGTATTTTTGGCCGATCTAGGGGTTTAGATGCATGCCTAGGGGCTTGGGGACGGATTCCCCTTTGTTTCCCCATCACCCGGGGGTGATCGGGGCGTGGATCGGATTTTTGGGTTGTTTCCCGCCGTTTCGCTCTCGGACGGGTGTGACGGTCCTTCCAATGACCGTCACAGCCTGTGACGCCCCAAGGTAGGTGCGTCACAGGGGCCGTTTAGCCAACTGGTGGTCTGTGGGTGTGACGGTCTCACGATAGACCGCCACGGCACTATGACGCACCTGGGTTGGACCGTCAGGGATGATCTGACCGTTGGCTTTTGGTCGTTGATTTTGACCGTTCGGGGTCAAGGCCTGTGACGCACCAAGGCTGGCGCGTCACAGCCTTGTAACGCCCCTGTGTGGGTGCATCAGAGTGGACGCGTTCCCACCTTGTAACGCACCAAAGTTGGTTCGTGACAGCCTGTGACGCATCGAGCGGGACGCGTCACATTTGGTTTCATCTTGTCTTGTGACGCATCAGGGCTGGTTCGTCACAAATAATGACGCACCAGGGCTGACGCTTAAGAGACCATAACGCACCAGGGTAGGCGCGTCACACACCATCTTGCACCGAGCGTCTGACGGCCCGTTGTTGGTGCGTTAGAGTGGTTGTGACGGTCGAGGCATGGACCGTTACAGACTGTGACGGCCCAAGCTTAGACCGTTAGGCTCTGTGTGGTGCCGAGATGAGTTTTTGTGTTCTCCGCGATCGTTTCGCGTTGTGTAGGTCCCTAGTCGACCCGGTCGTGACCCAGTGGTCGACTTGTGATCTTGTGAGTGCCCCAGACACCCGTGAGATTCTGTGTCCGTGTTTTGAGGGTGTCGGGAGGATCGTGCCACCTCGTTTAGCGTGCCCATGGGTTTGAGAGTCCAAGTGACTTCTCGCGTGTCGGGCTTTCGTGTTACACTAGACCGAGTCATCATGTGTCGGTGGGTGTGTAGTGGGGTCTCCCCCGCATGCCGTGAGTTTTCCTGGAAGATGATTCCCGAGTGGGCCATGTGTTTGGCCTTGGACTGCGAGTCTAGTTATCGGCGTGGCAGCTTGTGCGTTGCCCTGGGAATCATGCTTCTGTGCTTTCCGCGTGGGCCATGCTTGTGGCCTTGGACTGCGAGTCCAGTTGCCCAGCCTGGGGCTGGAGGGTTCCCACCTTTCTCTGAGAGTGGGATTTGGTTTGGCGGCCTTTGAGCTGCCTTGGGGACCGTGTTTCTGCATTTCTGCGTGGCCTGGTGTGCGGCCCGTGGACTGTGAGTGCCGTTTCTTCTCTGACTATGGTCACCGTGCGACGATGCTGGTACGTGGGATGATCCCCGTATGTCGTCGGGTTTGAATGTTGTTTTCTGTTGACTTAAGACTCTACTCCGTAGTGACCCTCCACTAGTCGTAGCATGCTTACACGTGTGTGGTCCCACCAGGGAGTGGTGGAGAGGCTACCCTTAGAAATGGTTTGTGGATCAATTTTCGTCGGGCCCCACGTCTTGCAGCCAGAGTCCGGCTGAGGGAAAAATCGATCAGAGGGCCAGACCAGGGACGCGCAGTCTGTGTTTGCACACGTGGTTGGGGGCGGTTGGACCCACGTCGACGGGCGTGACCCCAACTAGTCACTCGTTTGTGGTTACTTGTGCGGTGTTCGTGCCTTTGGTAGGAGCTACCACGTCAGGCAGTTCACCTGCGGGGCGGTGTAAGACGTCAGGGGACGCTACCGACTGTGCTTCTAGTGGGAGGTGCTCATGTCGAGTCGAGAGTGACAGACTGTCAGTTTCCGTGACTTCGACCTTCGGGTTTTCGGTCGTGTTGACAGTTGAGTTTCAGTTGTCTCACCGTGGCACGTGTGTCGGTTTTCACGCCGTGAGACTAGTGATAGTGGCTTTACCAAGGTTGCGTCTTGTTGTGCAGTACCCGCGACCAAATGGTCGGGGTTGCACTTTGGACAGTGTGTCCAGGTTGGCCGTGTCCTGGGAGACAGGCCTCTACGGCATAATTGCCGTGGGTTTTTACTTCGGTAAGCGGTACTAGTGTAGTTCTGTAGCCCCCGACCGTGAGTCTAGGGTGTGGTTCTGGTACAGTAGGAGTAGCTGTAGTGCCGAATTTTGACCGGCCACCCGTTCGTTGTTCCTGCTATCGTAGTAGCCTTCCTTTCCGCTACCGCCGTTGTTTCCGGTTGGGGTTCCGCGAGATCCCTGCTGAGTATCTGTTTTGGAGACTCATTCCCTGCTTTTCAGGTGTGGCGGTTCTTCCTCGAGGTTCGAGGGTGCAGTTCAGAGGTTCTCAGTTGCCAGCGCGCTGGGCCGAGTGTTCACTTGACATGTGGTACATTTTTACTACTTTAGACTGTACTTTCTGTTGGACTGGACTCTGTTGTAGCTGTAGTTGTTTATTTATTTCTGTTAATTGTTGAATTGTCATGCTTTATTTCCTATTTCTTTGTGCCTCCACACTCCTTTTAGCTCTTCCGAGCCCTCCCGATTCGTGGGCGGCGGTTCGAGTCTCGGGTTATCGAGCCTAGGGATGTCAAAAAAATCCTTAAACCCGATTATCCGTGTATCCCGATCCGTGACGGGTCGGATAATACCCGCATAATCGGGTTCTGGTATGGATTCGGGTATTTTTAAAATACCCGTTTCATATTCGGGTCAGGTATGGATTTAGTACCTCCGAATCCATACCCGATCCGAACCCGTTCTTAATTAAAAATACATTAATAACTCTCTCTCCACTCCACATTTCACAAATCCCCGTATCTTACCTTCGGACCTTCCCTTGTAAGTTGTAACGGCTGTTCGGTTCCTCCCCAACCCCAACACGTTGCCTTCTTTGATAAATAATACCTTCCCTTGTAAGCTATAAATAATACCCGGATAATTAATACCTTCCCTTGTAAACTGTAACGACTCTTCCTCTCCCCATCAATCACATTGCCTTTCGAATCTCAATTGGCCAATCCTTTACCCTACGGTTATATAGCCTATGCTCTTCTAGTCTTACTCTTTAATCTTTACTCTTTACCCGACTGCACAGCTGCACATGATGACAATACGGCATCCCCTTTTTTTTCCCTTCCCTATTAGCAGGGCTGCAGGTTGCATCTGCTTCACAGAGTCACATGCCACGCCGCCACGGCATCACAGGGAAGGTTTGGACTCTGGAGGGATGAACTGACGAAGGGTTGATTTCCTCGTTGAGTATTTGCTCCGAAGTCCAACTACAGTGAGGACCGTGAGGTATGCGGAATATGCCTGTAGAGTGTAGCTTGTCCTTTGGTTATTATAGTTTATTTAACATCATGCAGATGCAGAGAGTCCTTTGGTTATTATAGTTTAGTTAACATCATGCAGATGCAGAGAGACGTTGATTAGTTAATGCTTATTTAACTTTAACATCATGATTCATGATTCATGCAGATGTAAGAAGCTTCGGTTAGTTAATATTTATTTAACTTAATCTAATCAATTTTGTTGATGTTTGTTCAACCAAGTCTCATCCTGCAATACAGGTACATGAGGTTTGATTTCAAGTGTTTTATATGTAGATCCTCATCCTCCTGGACTATTCATATATAATATTTTATTTTTATTTAAACCTTAATTATTTGTATGACTTGTATCATTTACGTTTCATGTGTGAAAGTTAAATATGTTGGATATTGTGTTAATTGTCATTGTGTTTTTATGATATTTAGGAATTATGGATTCAAATTCTATCACACCGATTGATCCAACTCCAAATCTAACTGTTAATTTTCAGTCAACACCTAACACCTCACTATCTCAAGTTTCAAGACTTGTCGGTGATGACAAAAATGATGAATCTATTGATAATGGAGGTGACATAGTTGTTAGTAGAGTGGTGGATAATAAGACATATGTGAATCTGAAGAAAAGTGGAGACGAAAAAGAATCAGAAACTAGCAATGATGATATTGATATAGTCATTCCAAAAAGAAAGTTGACATCCGATGTTTGGAATCACTTCAAAAGATAAAAAATGGGTGACAAACTGAAGGCAGAATGTAATTATTGCAAAAAGATGCTCTCCGCGGAAAGTAAAAATGGGACCTCACATTTACTTGAGCATTGGAGAAGATGTGCCTGTAGGAAAACAAGAGATATTAAACAATCCTTGTTAAATCCAAGTAACAATAGTGCAGGAAATTCAGAGATTGGTACTTATGTTTTTGATCCTGAAGTTTCAAGGAGAGAACTTGCATGTATGATCGTCTTGCATGAATACCCACTTTCTATTGTGGAACATGTTGGGTTTAGGGACTTTAGCCATAGCCTACAGCCTATGTTTAAGATGATATCAAGAAACATAGTTAGAAGTGATATACTGAAGATATACAATGCTGAGAGGAGCAAACTTATGCATGCAATTGAAAGTAATGCAAGTAGGGTTGCTATTACAACTGACATGTGGACTGATAACAACCAAAAGAAGCACTATATGGTGGTCACAGCACATTATGTGAACGAATCTTGGAAATTATGCAGTCGCATTATAAGGTTTCATTCTTTTCCTTATCCTTTTTTATTATAACATTTTTTATTTGGTTGTGATAAATATATCAACTTGCATATTCTAATCATTTTTAAATTTAATAGGTTTAAGTACATGCCTGCTCCAAATACTGCTGATGTTCTTTCTGATGCATTAATGGAAACTTTAATGGATTGGAATGTTGATTGTAACCTATCTTCATTGACGGTTGATAATTGTTCTACTAATGACAGTATGATTGAGAAAATGAAAGGCAAACTTGATACTGATACACTTGTCCTAGGTGGAAAATATTTTCATATGAGGTGTGCTGCACATATTCTAAATTTGATTGTGAAGGAGGGGCTTAACAAGTTTGATAAGGGAATTGATTGAGTGCGTGAAAGTGTTTCTCATTGGATAGCATCACCAATGAGGGTAGAAAAATTTGAAGAAACAACTAGACATTTAAAAGTAAGTGTTTCTAAGAAGTTATCTTTGGATTGCAAAACTAGATGGAACTCTACATATTTGATGCTTGAGTCTGCTTTACCTTATAAAGAGGTTTTCAATCGTTTAAAGTATCGTGACTCAAGCTTTAAATGTGCCCCTACTGAGGAAGACTGGTCAATTGCTAAAGAGTTATGTGATAGACTGGAGAGATTTTATGATGTCACTAAACTATTTTTAGGAGATACTTATCCAACAGCGAATCTGTTCTTTATGGAAATTGTTGAGCTCAAATTGTCAATTTATACATGGATGTCTTCTAGCATTGATGAAATAAAAGAAATGTCACTCGCTATGATATGAAAGTTTGACAAATATTGGGATGAGATTCATGACATGTTGGCTATAGCAACTGTATTGGACCCAAAATACAAGATGGCTTCAATTAAGTGCTATTTTCCTTTGATTTATAGTGAGAGAGAAGCAGAAGGTAAGATAAAAGAACTTCTAAAGAGTATAGCTAACCTGATCAAGGAATACCAAGCAAAGGAAAAGAAAAAGATTGAATCAATGACTCTTGGTTCTTCTCAAACTCAGTCAAGTGTTTCTTCTTCTACGGGATCTAAATATGCTTTTGATACTTGGATTCAAGAAAATGAAGTTGAGGATATTCTCAAGACAGATCTAGACACTTACTTGGAAGAACCTCGTGCACCAAGGGTTGAAAACTGTGATATATTACTTTGGTGGAAAACTTATGGGTTAAGATATCCTATACTCCAAAAGATTGCTAAAGATATTTATGCCATTCCTATGTCTACTGTTGCTTCTGAGTCAGCTTTCTCTACTAGTGGTAGAATGTTGAGTCAACATCGCAGTAAACTCCTACCTATAATATTAGAAGCAATGATGTGTTCCCAAGATTGGTTGTGGGCTCTTAAGAAAGGTAAGTAAATACTTTTGAATTTAAGCATCTTGCTTATTTTGAATTTGCATGTTTCTTATTTATTTTAATCACTTGGTATTTTTTGTTTATCTTTTATTAGATTCAGCAAGGTTCCGATGGTTGTGTTGTTATGACTTGTTTGGAGGATATGGATATCACTGACATACAGGTAAACAAAGTTATTCACATTGTTGATATTATATCTTTATAGTATACTTATATTGTTGTTCTAACTTATGACTATTCTTTTATAGTTATGTGCCGCAACATCATCTAAAAGGTCAGCACCGTGAAGAAAAAAGAAGAAAGATTGAAGTGTTGCTATATCACTCTTGTTAGTTGAAGTGATCTAAATTTATCATATTTTTGTGAATCTAATGGACTTATCACTTTACTTTTGAAAATCACGTTCTATATGTCCGAGAAACATTCAAAATCTCAAAACAAAGTTATCACTTTGCTTTTCAAAATAGCAAAACCCCCCACCCCACCCCCTCCCTCTTATTTTATTTCCCTTCTTCTCCCTGATAGCCACAGAGGAGGACAGGAAACGTTGCCCTTTTCCTTTTGCTGCTCCGTTAATCTGTTAATTTTTTTTTATCTCACTTCACACCTCCGCGGAGGATAGGAAACGTTGCCGATTTCGCTGGTGGGCGACGGACTTCTGCTGCAGTTGATAACTTACCCATCAAAGTAACTAATGTCGATCTAAGTACAACTTTATGACTTAATTAATTTTGTACAAAGTTAAAATAAAAAATTTATAGATATTTTACTTAATATTACTTTTATAACTTAAAATTTCGTATAGTAAAAAATTTCACATAGTAATTTGGTCTTTAAATTTACTGTAATTCATCTTTTTTAGATAGAAATGGATACCCGCGGATATATCCGTATCCGTGATGGATATATTTGTATCCATACCCGTGAAAATAATAGGGTATTATTTGGGTATGGTATTAGTAAAATTTTCACGGATAGGGTATGGTATTAGTCTACCCGAGCCGAACCTGATCCATTGACATCCCTAATCGAGCCTCTCCCGGTAATCGGATTCTTGGATCGTTACAATACATAAACATGTCATTGAAATGACTAACATTGCAACAATGTTAAAGTCACTAGGGATGAATGTGGATGATAATTTTTATGTACAATTTATTCTTAACTCTTTGCCTCCTCAGTATGGCCCATTCCAAATGAACTATAATATAATGAAGGACAAATGGAATGTGAATGAATTGCACAGTATGCTTGTGCAGGAGGAGACAAGACTTAAGAATATGGAAAATCATTCTATTCATCTTGTAAAGCATCAAGAAGTTGGAAAGTGATTTAAAGGAAAGAAAGGAAAAGGTAAGCTGAGATCGTTGAAGGTTAATGAATCTTCTATTCAAATTCACAAGGAAAAAAAGAATGACAAATGTCATTTCTGTCATCAGCAAGGGCATTTTAAGGTAAATTACCCTAAACGTAAGGTATGGTTCTAAAAGAAAGGTAAGTCTAGTGTTTTTGTATGTTTCGAATCAAATTTGACAGAAGTTCCTTATAATACTTGGTGGATTGATTCTGGATGTACCACTCATGTTTCCAATACAATGTAGGGATTCTTTGCAATCCAAACCACAAGTCCAAGTAAAAAATTTATCTTCATGGGAAATAGAGTCAAAGCTCCAATTGAAGCTATAGGAACTTATCGTTTAGTATTAGACACTGGACATCATTTAGATCTATTTCAGACTCTTTATGTACCTACTATTTCCCGTAATCTTGTGTCACTTTCTAAACTTGATACTTCTGGATACTCTTTTAAGTTTGGTAATGGATGTTTTAGTTTGTTTAAGCATAATCATTTCCTTGGCTCTGGCGTTCTTTGTGATGGTTTGTACAAATTGAAACTTGATTCTCTTTTTACAGAAACTCTTTTGACCCTGCATCCTAGTGTTGGTACTAAACGTGGTTTAATGAATGAAAGGTCAGCTTTCTTATGGCATAAGCGTCTTAGTCACATATCCAAAGAAAGATTGGAAAGATTGATAAAGAATGAAATCCTTCCAAATTTAGATTTTACTGATCTTGGTGTATGTGTGGATTGTATTAAAGGAAAATAAATCAAACATACAAAGAAAGGAGCCACAAGAAGTACACAACTTATTGAAATTATATACACCGATATATGTGGGCCTTTTGATGTTTCATCTTTTGGTGAAGAAAAGTATTTTATCACTTTCATTGATGATTTTTCACGTTATAGTTATGTCTATTTGCTGCATGAAAAATCTCAAGCTATAAATGTCCTAGAGGTATTTGTCAGTGAGGTTGAAAGACAATTAGATAGAAAGGTGAAAATCATTAGATCTGATAGGGGTGGTGAATATTATGAAAAATATGATGAAACTGGTCAATGTCTTAGTCCATTTGCTAGATTCCTTGAAAGGCATGGCATATGTGCTCAATACACAATGCCAGGTACACCACAACATAATGGTGTAGCAGAAAGACGAAACTGTACCTTAATGGATATGGTTAGGAGCATGTTAAGTAATTCAACTTTACCCTTATTATTGTGGATGTATGCATTAAAGACCGCTGTGTACCTATTAAACAGGGTTCCTAGTAAGGCAGTTCCAAAGATACCTTTTGAACTTTAGACTGGTAGGAAACCTAGTTTAATGCATGTACATGTTTGGGGTTGTCCAGCGGAAGCAAGGATTTATAATCCACATGAAAAGAAATTGGATTCAAGGACAACCAGTGATTTTTTCATTGGTAATCCAGAAAAGTCTAAAGGGTATATATTCTATTGTCCTAACCATAATCCAATAATTGTTGAAACTGAAAATGCTAGGTTCATTAAAAATGGTGAAGTTAGTGGGAGTATAGAACCACGCAATGTGGTGATTCAAGAAGTCAGGGTACAAGTTCCTTTATCCATAGCTTCTTCTAAACTTGTTGTTCCTACAATTGTTGAACAATTAAATAAATTTTAAGGACAACAAATGAATGATCAAGCATCTTACAATGATGTCATTGTTAATGAATCTATGGTAAATGAATCACAAAAAATAGCAATAAAGAGATCTTAAAGGCAAAGGAGGGCTGCTATTTCTGATGATTATGTGGTTTATTTACAAAAGTCAGAATTTGACTTAGAAAAGGATGATGATCCAGTTTCTTTTTCACATGCCATTGAAAGTCCTAATTATTCTAAATGGGTAGATGTTATGAAAGAAGAGTTAAAATCTATGGAGCAAAATGAAGTTTGGGAACTTGTTATATTACCTGAAGGTTGTAAAAGAGTTGGGTGTAAGTGGGTCTTTAAGACCAAACACGACTCAAAGGGTAATGTTGAACGATATAAGGTCATACTTGTTGTTAAAGGTTTCACTCAGAAAGATGACATTGATTACAAAGAGACTTTCTCGCCAATCTCCAAGAAAGACTCATTTAGAATTATTATGGCTTAGTAGCTCCTTATGACTTAGAGTTACATCAAATGGATGTGAAGACAGTCTTTCTGAATGGGAATTTAGATGAAAATATTTATATGGATCAACCTGAAGGTTTTTCAATTAAGGAAAGGAACACATAGTGTGTAAATTGAAGAAATCAATATACGGATTTAAACAGGCTTCCCGACAATGGTATATTAAGTTCAATGATACCATTACTTCATTTGGATTTAAGGAAAACACTGTTGATCGGTGTATATACATGAAGGTCAGTGGGAGCAAATTTATAATTTTTATCATGTATGTTGATAATATCTTGCTTGCAACTAATGATTTTAGTCTATTACAAATGAAGGATATGGGAGAGGCAACCTATGTGATTGGAATTGAAATATTCCAAGATAGATCACAAGGAATGTTAGGATTATCTCAGAAAGAATATATCAATAAAGTTCTATAGAGATTCATGATGGAAAAATATTCAGCAGATGTAGTTCCAATTCAGAAAGGGGACAAATTCAGTCTCATGCAATGTCCAAAGACTGAATTGGAACGTAAAGAAATGGAAAATATTCCTGGAGAGGGGGATTCCTGCAGCCCACTCAAAGAGCATACCCAACTAGGCCCAACAAGGCCCAACGAGGCAAGCTCGCCCAAGTGACAGCCCACAGGGCCCACTCGGAAAAGCCCAATAAAACAATGCTCGAGGAAACAACTCTCCTAGGCGGCCCCAAGGCTCGGAGAGCCCGAGCCTCAGTCAGGTCACAGGAAGACCCGCGCACGAGCTACCCCTCCGCCCGAAGGGGGGAAGCGCTAGCCGGTCTATCCGACCCATCTCCTCACCGAGCTAGGCCTATCGCCCGATAGGGCCGGCCCCCTTAAGCTCGGGACGACCGATGAAATCATTGCAGCCGTTAGAGTCCACAGCGGGCCAAACACTAAGAAGTCTAGGAGCTCCGGTTTCCCCGCGAGGATAATGCCCCCACGATGAGGCCATCAAAGCCCACGACGAGGACGTAACCTCCACCGGAGACCTCTCAGCTTGCAGGACTCCAGAAGGCGGCGCACTATAAAAACCTGGGATATCCTCCGGTGAAAGGTAAGTCAAGAAGGGTATTGTTCCACCCCCAACTCCTGAGCAAGGATCACTTCACCCCATTGGTGGAGAGGGATCTCGCGCCCTCACCTTCCCCTCCCTATCGCTGCTCCCACCATTGCTCTACTGACTTGAGCGTCGGAGGGTTTTACCCCAGGGAATCCCCCTGGGCCGTCTGACCCATTTTCCTATCTTGCAGTTCATTATCTTGGTGATTACCAGCCAGCTCAGGAACCAGCGCGAGATTACGCCTCTTCATCTGGCGCCGTCTGTGGGAAACGCACGAAGAGCCAACATGGTGAGGAGGAGCTCAGGGAGGAGGTCCGCCGGCGAGAGGGGTAAGGCCGTGGTAGCAGCAGGGGATGGCCCTTCCAGGGCCTCACAGAACCCTCCCTCCAACGCCAGCATCCCCGCCGACGGACCACCACCACCCCCCCCCCCCCCCCCCGCGGCAGCGGGGCTACCCCCCTACGGTGGCGCCGAAGCCTTCCAGGCCCTCAACGCCAAACTGGATGTCCTCGTGGATCTCATGAAGACCCAGGCGGCCAGGGATGCAAGGTCATGTGGACGTCAAAAAAAAAAATATCGATGATGATCATACGGCATGCACATCTCGACACTCGAGAGCAAGCCGAAGACGGAAATGCCAAATAAACCTCATGCCTCGCCCGATCAGGATGAGGACTCACTTGATGGTCCGCTAGCCAATGAGGGAGCCCCCCGGGCGGAAGATACGGCCACAACTCTACAGCCGGCCGTGCCGAGAGCTGAATCAAAGAAGAGTCGGGAACTCCGACACAGCCCGATGTGCACCGAAAGTCACGTAAAGTCCGAGACCAAGCCCCAGAGGCTGCGAACGGAATATTGCAGAGGCCATACAACGCAACCGAAATATTCTGGGAATGCCAACATTCATATAAATGGCCGCGACTTCGAGAAGAATCTGTTTAGTGCCTAAAACGGCACGAAGGGGCCTTAAAACGGCGCGCCTTAAAACGGCACGCCCCCCTCTTAAAACGGTGCGCCCCTCTTCTTTCTTTGGCTACACAGCGAGCTAGAAGGGGGCCTTCATCTTTGCTTAAAACGGAGCCCCTTTGAATATGGCACCGTTTTAACCCCTGAACCTATTCTCTGAAGCGCTTCCGGCGTGCAGTGAAGCCATCCCGTCATCAATACGGTCCCCTGTTTCCTGCGAACAGCACGTCGACGAACTGCCCAAAATGGCTAAATGTCTGCTTCGATCCGTTGGGCAACCGAGCATATGCCGTGAATGGAAACTCTCGAGCCCTGCACCGTCGAACGCTCACTTCGTCCGTCGACCGCCCATTCCCCTGCAAATGATGAAAGCAACATGGCTAGCGGTGGATACGCCAGCGAAGGAGGAGGCCATGCCTCTAGCCCTCTCCCGATCACACTGTAGCCGCGGCGGAGGTGACGTCCACGACAGCGGCATTCGACACGGCGACATGGCAGAGGCGTTGCAGGCGAAGTAAGATGGAAAGAAGAAGAAATAAAGAAAAATAAGGGGGGCCTCTCCCTTCGACAGGGCCACTAGCCCCTATAAAAAGCCCACCACGGGGAACTTTGATCGGTTGGACAAGTCTCGGAAGCCTAGAGAGCAGAAGCTTTTCTTCTGAGAGAAAACTCTTGAAGCCCCGAAGCCTGTGTGAAGAAGAAGAAAGAAAGAGTGGGAGAGAAAGGGGAGGAAGAGTGAGAGCCAGCCGTGTGAGGGTGGGTCATTGTCTTTCTCCTCTTCCCTTGTATTCTGCTCGGCGACGTCCAGCCTCGATGTAGCTCTTCCGTTTAAATGGAAATGAAGCATTGGGCCTTCAACCCCGATCCTTACTTATCTCCTTCATGAAACCCGATTTTGATGCTCGCTCATCCCTTTCCTTTTGCAAGTCCAAATGTTTCCGTAGGATCATATATGCATAGATATATACATAAGTATCTATAAATATATATATATATATATATATATATATATATATATATATATATATATATATATATATACATGCGTGCATTCACTTGTTTTTACTGCTATCCCCTGGATCTCCCCTCCGCCATGTTCTTGTGTCGGCTTTGGCTCTCACGCTGTGCTCGGCCACGATCGGACGACTCTTGGGTCACCGGAATCCCTTGTAGGCTTGCCCTCGGGATCTCCGGCCCTATACGGGAGAAGTCTACACGATCACAACAACCCATGGGTCACCGGACTCCCTTGTAGGCTAGCCCTCGGGACCTTCGGCCCCAAATGGGGTAATTTTACTGGTGTCGTCGCTTATGCGCACACCGGGATGTTCCGGGGCCGTCGGAGTTCTCTTCGTATGGCGCGCCCCATTTTTTTCCCGGACCCTTCGGGTCTAGGGGAAGTGTTGCCCGATTTTCGCCAGGATCAAGAACATACCAGAACAAACAAACAAGCCATTCTCTGAGGGCCAGAACATCATATGCTTGAAGCCTCTGCATCAAACTGGACTGCCCTGCACACAAACTCTTCTAACGAAACACTTGAATCATCACGCTAATCCACCTGAATAAACAATTAAAACACTTAAATCTTCTTTCCATAAACATAATCCATCAATAAGATGAACAACTAATCAATAAATTGACTTGCAGTTTAAAGAAACAAGAAACATAGCATAAAAGGGTTGAAATAAAACCTCTTTGAAGCTGTCCCGGCGTGGCCTAATCCGGCGCGGTCACCCCTCACCGCGCCGATTTAACACCATTCTCGCAACCCCCCATTTCCTTTGAACGCTAAAACGGCGCGCCCCCATGGGAGCTTCTCTACCCGGCGCGCCCTTCTGCCTTGTTTAACCATTAAAACGGAGCTTCCCCTTCTTTGCCTTAACCGGCGCACCCCCCCCCCCCTTTATTGGGCCTATTCCGGCGCGCCCCTTGGCCTTCCTTAAACCGGCGCGCCCTTCCCCTTGTAGCATCCTTACCCGGCGCGCCCCCCCTTCAATACCACCTAATCCGGCGTGCTTGAAAGGGGGATAATGATTAATCAAATGGGAGAAAAGAATTAAAGTTAATGAATAAAACTAATCAAAACTTTCTCCCTCTACTATAATCCAAATTTTGTTCCGAGGGCGCTGCCCCCGGAAACCCCCGCAGGGGACGCTGCCCCCTTGACCTGACCGAACCCCGCGACCTGACCGCGCAGGTCGATCCGCGTGCGAGGGCGCACGTTGTCGAGTTTTGGCTTTACACTTAACAACCCGCTCCCCCGGACTATGCAATGATGCCCCGTGGTATCGGATGTTGACCTCGGGATCCCCGATATGGTCATGATCTGTGCACCTCTTGGGCCGATAGTTCATCAACTTGACCCACTTCTTCCGGGATCCGATCCCGCACCCACATGAAACGTGCCGTACCTACAGTAGATATCCGAATGTCTTTGTTGTTACCTTCGATGCTTCGAATATGGACTCTCGACCGAACACTGGATGGTCCGTTAGTGACTGATATATATATATACCGGGATCTAATCCCGCACTTGCATTAAATTTGCCGCACTCGCAGCAAGTATTTGTATGGTTTTGAACACCGTTTTGCATACCGATGCGGAGGGTTTAAATCATGTCAACCCAACTCGCATGCTTTAATGAAAAATGATCTTTAGGTCATTTGGCCCCTTTTCTTGGCGATTAATCTGAGGTCTTCCCCTCTCCGAGGGGATGTAATTAACGTCGTGGCCTTTATGGCGCGGCGGGTCTCCAGTCCCGACCCGATATCCACATTCGTCTGATTAGTCAGACGGAGCGCACCCCGGGCTTTGGACCACTCCAGTCTTGAAGCCCGAACACATTGTCACCTAGGTGACTGGCACGCCCTCGCACTAGATAAACAGATAAAAAGAACACCCCGATATCGCTCGACACCTTGAAATCCAGTGCGTTCCACAAGTTGGCACGCCCGGTGGGACAGATGATCTCGAATCGATATAACCACCAATATCCCAATATTTTCATCCCTTGAAATCCAGTGCGTTCCACAAGCTGGCACGCCCAGTGGGACAGATGATCTCGAATCGATATAACCACCAATATCCCAATATTTCATCCCTCGAAATCCAGTGCGTTCCACAGGTCCCGTGCCCCGTCAGGGAGCCCCCCCCGCAGGAGTACGTCCCAGCACACAGTTAGGGGCCGCTTCACCCTCCGCGGCCAGTAGCTCATCCGTAACAGGGTCGGAGGACCCTCGCAAGCTCCACCTCCGGAGCAAGAGGCCTCCTCCACGCCGAGGAAAGGTAGGCAGGGGGCGCAACGGCCAGATCCGGAAGCCGACGTTCCCGGAGACCGCCAAGGCATCCCCCCTAGCCTCGCGGCATGACAGCAACCGGAGTTATCCCTCCGGCTGCGAGATTTCGAAAGGCGCTTCACTGAGAAGGAGCGCGCCCTTCGCGCCCTGCAGAAGGCCTCTTCCCCGGAAGACGAGGAGAAATCCCCGTTCTCCGAGTATATCTTGAAGGCGGAGGTATCTCCCAGAGTCCCCATACCAACCTTCAAGCTTTACGACGGCCAAGGCGACCCGGCCGATCATTACGATAGCTTCGACGCCCTGATGACTCTACACGGAGCGTCGGACCCCATCAAGTGCCGAGCCTTCGTGACCACTCTGGTCCAGGGCGCTCAAGCATGGTTCCGGGCTCTCGCCCCCGGATCCATCCGAGACTTCAAGTAGTTCGGGCGAGTCTTCAAGGAGAGCTTCGTCGGAAGTGCCCCCCCAAGGTCGGTGGCGGGGCTCTTGGCCCTCAAACAGGAGCAAGGGGAAAGGCTCCGGGCTTACGTCCACCGGTTTAAATCGAAAGCCCTCCGAATCCCCCGCCTGGATGTGGCCTCGGCCACAACCGCACTGACCGGGGGTACCTGGGATGAGAACCTCCGCCGCGAACTCGTCCTCCACCCTCCCTCGACCCTTGCCGAGCTAGTGACTCTGGCTCTACGCCACGCCGAGTGCGAAGAAGTGCTCAGCGCTTGCCGAGACGCAACCGGCTCGGGTCGGGAGGGGGACAAGAAGCGGGGCCCCGAGCCAAATCCTAGCTCGGGAAATAAGCAAGATCGAGATGGAGAGCGCAAGCGGAAGTACGAGCGGTACACCCCATTAACCGCCCCGGTCTATGAAATCTATGAAGACGTCAAAGACTCGGGACTTCTCTGTCGGCCCGAGCCGATGAGGTCGAAGAACCGCAAGCGAGACAGACATTGTCTATTCCACGGTGATCACGGACATCACACCGGTGATTGCCACCAGCTCCACGACGAGATCGAGCGCCTCGTCCGCCTGGGGCACCTGGCTCGGTTCACTGTCGAGCGCAGAGAAGATCAAGGCGCCGCAGAGGAGATTGACAACGCCCCCCGAGGGGTCCACATCAACGTCATCTCCGGAGAAATAGCATCAGGAAGCGACAGCAGCCGTGGAAGGAAGCGTCATGTCGAGCGGGCGAGCCGAGCCCCAGAGCCACCCAAGTCCCCGTCCCAGGTCATAGTCTTCTCCGATCAAGACCTGGAGGGGCTGAGCACCCCGCACGATGACGCCCTCGTAATCTCGGCCACTATAAACCATTGAAACGTAGATAGGATTCTTGTGGACAATGGAAGTGCCCCTGATGTGTTGTCTTATGACTGTTTCCTCAAAATGGGAGAGAGTCCATCCAAACTCCGCCCGATCTGGACGCCCCTCTGTGGGTTCAATGCCCTGGACACTCTCCCCGAGGGAGCCCTATGCCTGCCGGTTACCCTCGGCACCCCACCCAAAACCGTTACGGTCATGGTAGACTTCATAGTGATCAAAGGGATGATAGCGTACAACGCCATTTTCGGCCGGGGAATCCTCAGCCGGATCAAGGCAGTACCATCTACCTATCACCAGAAAATGAAGTTCCCCACCAAGAACGGGGTAGGGGAAATTCGAGGTAACCAGGCCACGGCCCGAAGGTGCTACAACATCTCGGTGGAGGCCACGCGGCCGGACGGGAATAATAAGGGCCCCCAGGAAGTCGAGGAAAAGTCCGCAGCTACTAAGCCAAGAGGCGAGTTGCTGACGATCTTCCTAAACGACGACCCGACCCTAGGAGTAAGGATCGGAGCCGACCTACCACCCGAGGAACATCAACAATATAAGAATTTTCTTTCTGAGTACATCCGAGTCTTCGCTTGGTCCGACGATCAGCTCCCTGGGATACCTGAGGAGACCGTGCTGCACCGACTCAACCTCAACCCCACCATGAAGCCCGTGCAGCAGCGCCGAAGGAAGCACGCACCAGAGAAACAGACGATCATCAAGGCGCAGGTCACCAAGGGGCAAGAGACTGGTCTTTTTAGACCGGTCCTGTACCCAACGTGGCTAGCCAATGTCGTCCTGGTACCAAAGGCTTCCGGCGAATGGCGGATGTGCGTGGACTTCACCGACTTGAATAAGGCGACCCCTAAAGACTGCTATCCCTTGCCCAGCATCGACCAACTGGTCGACTCGACATCGGGCAACGAGATGCTCAGCTTCCTGGATGCCTATTCGGGTTACCATCAGATCAGGATGAATTCTGAAGACATCGAGAAGACCGCCTTCATCACCGACTACGGCGTGTACTGCTATACCCGGATGTCTTTCGGGTTGAAGAACGCCGGAGCCACATACCAAAGACTGGTCAACCACATGTTCGAGGAACAGCTAGGTCGGAACGTCGAGGCCTACACTGACGACATGCTCGTCAAGACCCCCAAGGCCCAGGACCACTTCACCGACCTCGCCGAAGTCTTCGGCGTCCTCCTGAAGTACAATATGAAGCTCAATCCTGCCAAGTGCGCCTTCGGAGTAAGATCCGGGAAGTTCCTGGGTTTCCTGGTCACTCAGTGTGGGATCAAAGCTAACCCTGACAAGGTCCAGGCCATCCTGGACATGCGCCCGCCCGCCTGCATCAAGGACGTCCAGCGTCTGACAGGGCGTATCGCCGCTCTCAGCCGTTTCCTATCCCGTGCGGCCGAACGATGCTTGCCCTTTTTTAAACTGTTGAAGGGGCCCAAGTGGGCATCTGCTACATTCGCATGGGATGAGGAATGCCAGAAAGCGTTCGCTGAGCTTAAGGAGTTCTTGGCTTCGCCCCCGGTGCTCTCCAAGCCCGTGCCGGGCGAAGTTTTGCTACTCTATCTCTCGGCGACGTCATCAACGGTCAGCTCGATCCTGGTCAGAAATGACTCGGGAATCAAAAGACCAGTCTACTATACCAGCAAGGTGCTTAGCGAGGCCGAGAGGAGGTACCCCGCAACCGAGAAGCTTGTGCTAGCACTGGTTACCTCTGCGAAACGCCTCCGACCCTACTTCCAGGGGCACCCCATCACCGTGCTAACCGGCGAGCCGTTGAAGAAGATTTTGGCCCACCCCGAGGCCTCGGGGCGACTCGTCAAATGGGCCCTTATGCTTGGGGCCTACGACATCTCGTATCGCCCGCGCGCAGCTATAAAAGGTTAAGCGCTCACCGACTTCATCGCCGAAAGCACCATCCCGGCCGAAGGGAGGCTACTGACCATGCCCGGGCCAACCTGAGAACTCCACGTCGACGGTTCTTCCAACTCGGTCGGTAGCGGTGCTGGGATCCTCCTAAGATCCCCCGAAGGAGTGGAGCTCAGTACGCCTTGAAATTCAACTTCCAGGCGTCCAACAACGCTTCCGAGTACGAGGCCCTTATATCGGGAGCACGCATGGCCCGACGGTTGGGGGCTGAGCGAGTCAGGATCCACACCGACTCTCAGCTAGTCGCGAGCCAGGTCAACGGCGAGTATGAAGCTCGAGAGGCACCCATGATCAAATACCTCCAACTGGTCAGGAGCTTGGCTCAACGATTCGAGGGATTCGAGGTAGTCCGAATAGCCCAGGAAGAAAACTCTCGAGCGGACGCCCTCTCTCGATTGGCATCCTCCCTAGACCCAGAAGGTACCCGATCGGTCCTCCTCGAAGAGCTAGAGCGCCCGAGCATTGACTCGGAGCTCCTCGTTGTTGACTCGGCCGTATTGGCTTCGAGACTCCCAAGAGCCCTCCGAACCTCGGGAAGCACGCCGAATGAAGTACCAAGCCCGGCGCTTCGTCGTCCTGGATGACACACTCTACCGAAGGTCTTTCGCCGGCCCTCTCCTGAAGTGCCTCGGCCACGACGACGCCAGCCGAGCCATTCGAGAGGTTCATGAAGGCCTGTGCGGAGCGCACTCAGGGGCAAGGTCACTGGCCAGAATCCTGTTATGACAGGGGTACTGGTGGCCCACCCTGCAGCGCAACTGCTCGGCCTATGCTCAACAGTGCGACCGATGCCAGCGGTTCGACCACTTGGTCCATCGGTCGGCCACAGAACTCGTCACCCTCGCCGAGCCTTATCCCTTCGCTCGGTGGGGGATCGACATTCTCGGACCATTCCCCACGGCTCAGTCCCAGAAAAAGTTCATCATCGTCGCCATCGACTACTTCACTAAATGGATCGAGGCCGAAACCACTGCAAGGATCACCGAGACAGTCGTCTGGAGTTTCGTCTGGAAATCGATCATTTGTCGCTTCGGCATCCCCCGAGTGATAGTGAGCGATAACGGTCGGTAATTCGATTCTCGATATTTCTGAGACAGATGCGCCGACCTAAACATCCGCAACCACTTCACTTCGGTCGCCCACCCTCAAGCTAACGGGCTAGTCAAAAATGCCAACAAGACTATCTTGAAAGGCATAAAGACCAGACTCGGCAAAGCCAAGGGTAGTTGGCTCGAGGAATTACCTAGCGTACTGTGGTCACACCGAACGACTCCCAGGACGACAACCGGTGAAAGTCCTTTTCAGTTGGTGTACGGCACTGAGGCCGTCATTCCATTGGAGATCGCCAACCCGTCTCTTCGAGTCATCCGCTACTCGACCGAGGAAAATAACCAAAAGTTACTCGAGAACCTCGACCTAGCAGATGAACTCCGGGACATTACCAGCATCCGAGCGACGGAATACCAGCGACGCCTCACTCGATACTACAACGCCAGAGTCTGAAGCAGACACTTCCGACCGGGAGACTTCGTCCTCAGGAAAGCTGAAGCCTCTCGACCACTAGAGGCGGCGGGCAAGCTGTCCCCTAACTGGGAAGGCCCCTACTGAGTGGTCGAGACGCTCGGGACAGGTGCGTACAGGTTAGCAACAATGGAAGGGGAACCCATTCCTCGGACATGGAACGCAGCCGCACTACGCAAATTCTATTTTTGAACTTGTACAGCAAGATGGACGGAATAAATCCCTTTTCTTTTCATTCCAAACTATTGATACATCAGAAAGGCAAAGGCCAGTACATTGCATGACAAAAAGTAAGAAAATCCGTCTAACACCGCTGCAAGGGGGCATCGCTCGGTTGACTCGATCTCGATCTCCTCGCATCCAGCCACTGATTCTGCCTCGCGTAGAAACTGGCTCGGACAAGAGGGGGCCGATCCAGTTGACTCAGACGACCCCCAAAGGTGACAGAGGGACTGCAGAGAAGGTAGCCACCTTCTAAAGTCGGAGAAGGCTACCTTCCAAGTTGATGGAGGCTAGGGAGAAGGAGCACCATGAAGCCCTTCTTTTTCCAACCCACCAACTCATTGGAAGGGAACAGAGAGCAAGCAGCCTCCAAAGAGTGAAAGGAATGAAGAGCAGAAGAGGAAAAAAGAGGCTGCAGACGGAGGAAGGCTTCGGTGAGGAGGGAACTTGATGCGCCTCCCCCCCCATGCAGAGGGGGAGTGGCGGCAGGCTTCCCTAATACCCCCATCCGTCCTCCGCCTCGGCGCCCGCCCTGAAGCCACGCCAGAACTGAGAAAGGGCAAGAGCCGTGCCCTCACACGTCGAAGCCCTCTCCAGATCCGCGCGGCGACCGTCGGACCCGTCTCAAACCCGCGTGGCGACCGTGGGACCCTTCCAACTAGTCGGGACGGCAAGAGCCCTATGCTCCCCGTCGTCGGCGGCGTCGCCCTCCGAAGGATCCTCCATGCTCCGAATGCAACGGCACAACGCAAAGTGAAGAGGAAGGAGTGAGGAAAGACTGTTAGAGAAAATCCCAAGCGGTAAAGAGGAAAGGGCGCCTTTCGGTCCTTCTTATAGGCCAAAGGAGGCTACACGCCTTAAATGACCCCCCCCCTCGGAAACACGCCAAAGGATTTCTCCCCTGAACAGTCACCTCCAACTCCTCGTTTCCCGCCCTAGCGGGATTCACGAAGCGGCCTGACATTCAAAGCATGAGGGAACGGAAGGACGCCCCGTCAGAAGCCTACCAAATCAGCATGCGAAAATCACGCAGGACATATCGGCACTTTCCAACTACTTCAGATACGCCAACCAAATCACGGCAAGGATGGCGATCAAACAAGTAAGTCATTTATTATCTCATAAAGAGGAAACTCCCTAAAGGAGGAAAGAGAGACAAACAAGAGAAAGGGACAAAATAAGGTAAAATACATCAGGCCTCGGACCCACTTTGAAGCTTGGGAGCAACGGAAGTAGGCGTGTCACCCCCAGCACCTTCGGTGACGGTCGACCCGGGCACTGACCTCGCCTGTGCGAGAACTGTCTCGGTCGCGAGCCCTCCCGAGGCGTCCGGAGTTGGTGACCCCGCCGAAGGAGACCCCCCTGGATCCTCCCCGCTCGACGCAGAGGAGCTAGAAACCGACTCATCCGAGTCATACACCTGGCCCAAAGGGAACTCGATCCCGGAGTCTCGATCGAAGGCGTAGTCCACCGCCCGGCGATAACCTTGCTTAAACCCCTTTCGGGCGCCACGGCGAAGCGCTATCTCGTAATATGGTAGGGCGGCTCTCTCCAGGTCGGCTGAGTAAGCGTCCGAGCTTCTATATCGCTCGACCGCCTCCGCCTCGATCTGCTCCGTCCTTCCAACGAGCTCGACTCGAGCCTGCTCCGCCTCGGCCGCACGCTCCTCTGCTCCCGCTAGGCGTTCCTCTGCCGTGACCATCCTTCGTTCGGCCTCGCTCGATCGCCTCTCCGCCCGGACTCGGTCTGCCTCGGCCACGGAACGAAGGCGCTCCGCTACCTCCGCCCGGTCCAGTAACTCGGCCCGTTCGAGCTCCCAGCGACCGTCCAGCTCGAGGTGACGCAGACACTCCTCTTCCAAGAGTTTGCTTTTCCTCTCGAGCGACCCCCGGGCCTTAGCCAACTGCTCAGTCAGTGCCTCAGTTTCTAGCCGGCTCGCCCGTGCCGAGTCCATGATCGCGGAGAATTCCCGTCGGAGCCCCTCATGTTCCTCACTGAGGCGGGCCAGTTTCCTCTCGCACCCCCCGAGGGCCCAGGCGAGATTCGACCGCTCCGCCTCCGCCCGAGCGTACGTCTCCGCCATCAAGGCCGCTGTCCGAGCTATGACTAGGCCGCCCTCCATGAGGACGTCGAGGATTCCGGAGGGGGAGTAGCGCTTGTCTGCCCCCCTCATCTTCACGGCAACCTCTCGGCAAACCCGATACAGGTCGCCCGAAACACCGAGCCTTTCCAAGGCCTCCAACATGAAGATCCGCTCCCCACCGGACGCCCCGCCAGAAGGTTCGGCTCGAACAACGGGGTCGACCGCCCCGCACGCCGCGGTCGGTTGGGGTTGCGACGCCTCTCCGGGCGAACCCCCAACCTCGACCGACGCCGCAGGATCGACCGCACCGGGAACTTCGAGCACTTGGGGCTGCGACGCCCTCGCGGGCGAACCCCCATCCCTATCAGTCTAGGCCCGCGCCTCGCCGTCCGAGACATCGCCGACCTCGACCGGTCTCCTGGTCTCGGCGATGGCCACATCAGCACCGGTCCCCTCCATCCCCGGGGAGGGGAGAACCGACCTATCTCCGCCCTCTAAGGGGCCCCTGGTCTCCTCGGCCCCCTCTCGCCTGGTAGGTGGGGGAGCTGGCCCTGAAGGGTCGGCCCCATCTTGCCCCCGAGAGGGGAGCGCCGCCGAGCCTGAATCACCCCCGGCGGCGGTAGGATGTTCGGCCTTCTTGGCCCGTTTCTTGGCCTTCGCGGCTTCCCGCAATCTCCCCTCCAGGGGGTCCTTGCGCTTCGCCCCGCTTGACCGTGAAGATCCCTCGGAGGCCACCCCCTTGCCCTTATCCCGGGCTTGGGAACGACCCGCGGGAGTAACAGGTTCATCGGCCGCCGAATCATCCCCAAGATCGACGACCTCGGTGACCTCTTCCAAGGGCTCCCGCCGGATGTCTGCAATGAAGAAGAGGATTCGGTTAGGAAACGAAAATTCGACCCTCCGACCCCGCAGCAGAATCCGAAGAATGGCACCTGATGGCTTGAGCTGTGTAAGCAGATACCGCTCCACGTTCTCCAGCGTCACCAGCTCCTCAGTCGACCGGCGATTTGTCAACAAGCGAGCGGCGTATTCCTCCACATCGGCGGGGAACTCCTCCTGCCGCGGGGGAAGATTCGGATGGAAGTTGGGCATAACCTGGCACCTCCAGGATTCATCCACTGCTTCCACCTTCACCCATAAAAATTGCCTCTTCCACCCTTTGTGCGAAGAATCCTTCGCCGCCAACGGAATACAACTTCGATTCCTGCGCACCTGGATAAAATAGAAGCCTTTCCCCGCCGATGGATATGCCTTCAGCTCGAAGAAATAATGAAAAAGATCCAGGGACGGGGGAACCCCCTGCAGGCAGCAGAGGATCCGAAAGGCAGAAAGTAGGAGATACGAATTGGCCACCAGCTGAACAGGCGCCAACACGAAAAAATTGAGAAGCTTCAAGACGAAAGGCTCGAAGGGGAGGCAGAATCCGCTCTTCCACGCCAGGAGAAAAGTACAAATATGGCCCGTACGGCTGTCCAAGCTCGTCTCGTACGGGGCAGCAGCTACAAAGCTATACCGGAGAGGCAGGCGAAACTGATGCTCCAATTTCTTCACGTCAGCCTCCCCCAACTCGCTGCGATTGGGGACGGGCTCCCGCCTCACCTGTTCGATTTCCGAGCGCAGATCCGCCATCGAGCTGGAAGAAGAACCTTCGCTAGAGCCTGAAGACTCCGGAGGAGGAGGAAGCCGCCGGATCGCCTCCCCGGTTACACGCGCCAGCTCCTCAAATGCCGTCGTAAGAGCTTGCTCCCCCGCTGTATCTTCACGGTGCATCAAGGAGCCCCAGAAGCAGAGAAATGGAGGAAAGGCCGATAACCCTGAAAAGACTGGGAGGAACGAGCAGCGCCCTACGCCTATAAACCCTCGCGGGAGGCGGCGCGTCATTTCAACCTCCGAGAAAAAGGGGGCCCCTTCATTTCAAAATCCGTCAGGATCATTATAACTATGGGCCCAGGCGACCACTACACGTGACATCATCACGTCAACAGGATTCCACCCACCCGAGCCACGCCAGTCCAAAGCCTCAAAAAAATTACTCAACCGAGTCTCCTTGGCTCGGGAGTAGAAGGGGGACAAGTTGAGAGGGGGATTCCTACAGCCCACTCAAAGAGCAGACCCAACTAGGCCCAACGAGGCAAGCTCGCCCAAGTGACAGCCCACAGGGCCCACTCGGAAAAGCCCAATAAAACAATGCTCTAGGAAACAACTCTCCTAGGCGGCCCCAAGGCTCGGAGAGCCCGAGCCTCGGTCAGGTCACAGGAGGACCCGTGCACGAGCTACCCCTCCGCCCGAAGGGGGGAAGCGCTAGCCGGTCTATCCGACCCATCTCCTCACTGAGCTAGGCTTATCGCCCGATAGGGCCGCCCCCCTTAAGCTCGGGACGACCGATGAAATCATTACAGCCGTTAGAGTCCACAGCGGGCCAAACACTAAGAAGTCCAGGAGCTCCGGTTTCCCCGCGAGGATAACACCCCCACGATGAGGCCATCAAAGCCCACGACGAGGACGTAACCTCCACCGGAGACCTCTCAGCTTGCAGGACTCCAGAAGGCGGCGCACTATAAAAACCTGGGATACCCTCCGACGAAAGGTAAGTCAAGAAGGGTATTGTTCCACCCCCAACTCCTGAGCAAGGATCACTTCACCCCATTGGTGGAGAGGGATCTCGCGCCCTCACCTTCTGTAACGACCCGAGAATCCGATTACCGGGAAGGCCCGATAACCCGAGACTCGCACCGCCGCCCACGAGCCGGGAGGGCTCGGAAGGGCTAAAAGGAGTGTGGAGGCACAAAGAAATAGGAAATAAAGCAGGACAACCAACAACAACAAGCTGAAAGAAAGAACATCAACAGCTACAACAGAGTCCAGTCCAACCGAAAGTACAGTCTAAAGCAGTAAAACGTACCACGTGCCAAGTGAACACTCGGCCCGGCAAGCTGGCAACAGAGAACCTCCGCTCCGCACCCTCGAACCGCGAGGAAGAACCGCCACACCTGAAAAGCAGGGAATGAGTCTCCAAAACAGAGACTCAGCAGGGATCCCGCGGAACCCCAACCGGAAACAACGGCGGTAGCGGAAAGGTGAGCTACAACTACAGCAGGAACAGCAAACCGGTGGCCGGTCAAAAACTCGGCACTACAGCTACTCCTACTGCACCGGAAGGTACACCTCGGTCACGCAGACGAAGCTACCGAACCACACTAGTACCACCTACCGAAGCAAGAACACACGGCAACCACGCCGTAGAGGCCTGTCCCTCGGACACAGCCGACCTGGACACGCTGTCCAAGGTGCGACCCCGACCATCCGATCGCGGGTACCGCACAACAAGACCCAACCTCGGTAAAGCCACTAGCATTAGACCCTTGGCGCGAAAACCAACACACGCGCCACGGCGAAACAACCGAACTCAACGGTCAACACGACCGAAAACCCGAAGGTCGAAATCACGGAAACTGATAGTCTGTCACTCCGTACTCGACAGGAGTACCACCCACTAGAAGCACAGCCGGTAGCGTCCCCTGACGTCTTACACCGCACCGCAAGTGAACTGCCTGCCGTGGTAGCTCCTACCAAAGGCACGAACACCGTACAAGTAACCACAAACAAGTGACTAGCTGGGGTCACGCCCGTCGACGTGGGTCCAACCGCCCCCAACCACGTGTGCACACACAGACCGCGCGTCCCTGGTCTGGTCCTCTGACCGGTTTTCCCCTCAGCCGGACTCTGGCTGCAAGACGTGGGGCCCGACGGCAACCGGTCCACAAACCGCCTCTAAGGGTAAGCCCGTACACCACTCCCTGGTGCGACTAGCACACGCGTACTAGTAGGCTACGACTAGTGGAGGGTCACTGAAGGAGTAGACTCTCAAGTCAACGGAAAACAACGTCCGCATCCGACAAAGTACGGGGACTATCCCACGTACTAGCACCGTCGCACGATGACCACAGTCGGAGAAGAAACGGGACTCACAGTCCACAGCCGCGCACACACCCTGCGCGAGAGTCGAGAAAACCCAAGTGACGCTAAGTCACTGGGCTCTGGACAGTCCTCTAGACGCCCTACACCCAACGGTCCTTGAGTCACAAGACTCGGGGTCAAGACCGTTGCACGCAACAGCACAAGGCCGTCAATCTAGTCCAAGCTCTAGGTCTAAAACCACTGTAGCACGAATACCGAGGCAGCTCACGAGCCGCCGAAACCATTCCCTTGGGAAGGGAACTCACAGGACTAAGGCCACACACACGGCCCACGCGGAAAGCACAGAAGCACGATTCCCAAGGCAACTTGCACACCACCAAGCTGCAGCCCAACTCAAGGAAAAGAGGGAAGCCTCCAGCCCCAGACTGGACAACTGGGCTCGCAGCCCAAGGCCTCACACAGGACCCACTCGGGGATCGCTTTTCGGAGAAACCGATGACACACGTCAACGCACGGTGACACGAGTCGAAAACTCTACATCCGGGACTCCAACGTACCACGACACCTGGCCCCGACGACGTGCACAACATCCGTCAGGCCACGGGTCGGCACGTGGTTCGAGAACCACACACCCGGGACTCGAATCAGTCAAAACGGAAACACCGGGTTAGACTGGCACATGTGCGGTTCACCCTGGGCCGCTCAAGGGATGTGCGGCTAGGGCACAGCCGCTCAAAAGGACATGCGGTCAGGCAGGAGCCGCACAAGGCTCTAATCGGACTAACCCCAAATGGAGGATGGACGGTTAGGGCTGGACCGCCCAATGGGATGTGCGGCCAAGGATCGTCCGCACAACCTAACCGACCTACTCCAGTGCCGGTCAAAACGGTTTTGACCAAACCGCACAACCCAACCGACACTAAACTGTTGACCAAGGGTCAACTGGGATATGCGGTCAGCTCCTGGCCGCACAAGCCCACGGAAGGACAGACGGCTGGGTACCAACCGTCCATGGGGGAGACATGCGGTTCTCACCTGACCGCACATCAAATGTGCGGTCTATCGTGCGACCGCACAACCCCAAAACCAAGAGAAAATGAACGGGCCAAAGGCAACCGCCCTCGCGATGGACGGGCCCGGTTCGACCGCCCAACCATCACGGCGGGTAAACCCAGGGGGTCTCCCGATCGTAGCCTTTCCACGCCCCGTTCGTGCCGAAACGAAGGGGATACAACCACAACCACCCTGGCAATCACATGGACTCCGACCGGAGTCAAAACGACGCACGAATCGCGAGAAACGAGCGATTCTACCGAAGTTACCCAAAAAGGGTTACCGAGCTTCTCGGAGCTCTACCGGTCCAACGGGACCACCAATCGAGACGAAATCAGGGGGAAAAGAACGCTCTCGCCCCAAGGAATCCGTTGACAGTAACCGATCTGGAAACCGTCGCCGTTTCCCGACCGACCCTACGAAACCCACAAAACCACAGTTTCGCTAGAACGGACCCAAACACAGCTGTTTCCGCGCCGAACGACGTGCAATGGCAGGGGAAACGAGCAGAACGCAGTGGTGTTCCGTCACCCTACCTCCACCGAAGAAACCGTGCGCCGAAGCGACTAATCCACGCCGAAAACCGCCCGGAACGCGAACGACGCCATCTCAGAATCCACCGAGGGATCGCGCCCGCCTCCGCCTCGATCCTCATCCATCCTTGCCCGCGCCTCGCCCGCGCCGTCTCCGCCTCGCCCGTACTCCGCCCCGTCGGCCGCCGGAGAGAGAGGGAGAGAGGAGAGAGCGTGAGAAGAGAGAGGGAGAGAAATGAGAAATGAGAGGGGAGAGAGAGAAAAGCTATTTATAGGGAAATCCGGAAAATCGGAAAAATCCAGAAAAATAGAAAATCACACCCTCGCGATCCTCGGAACGCACCGATCGCAACGGTACCACTCGCGCCCTGGTGAACGGCCCGGTTCACCCGCAACGAGGTTCCGAAGGGAAAGCCGAAACCCACGCCGGGAATCGGAAAAACACACGCGGAAAAAGCCGCGGAACGCCTCCGGGCCTCCGAAACGACTCCGGATCGCACCGATCCGAACACGAAAGATGTCCGAAACGAAATTTCAGACAAAACAGAGTTGGACAATCCGAGAAACCAGATCCGGAGCCCACGAAAAGGATCCGAAGAATCCGGGGCATTACAGCCCTCCCCCCTTAAAGGAATTTCGTCCTCGAAATTCAGGACCAAGCACGAAGTCCCAGGGGAAGAACACAGAATCACTGACACGCTGTCAGAGCCCCAGCACAGAAAACCTCGATTCTCACGAAAACACGGATCCTGAGGGACACAGCCAGACTTACGATCACAAGCAACACCTCGCTCCTCGCGCCGAGCACACCGGCCACAGAGCAGGCATATACCAAAGGACATAGTCCGGCATCACCTCAGACAACGCGAGAATCCACCGTGGCGCCGCAGCCACGATCTCGCTCACCGAGGAAACACAACCCTCGACACGAGCAACAGCTACTGATCCACCCCAGGGTCAGCAGACAAAACACACATCAGCTTCACAACCAGCTGACAGGTCGCACACCCTCCTCAAGGGAGCAACCAACACAGAGCCTCCACCAGCTCAAGCAGCCAGCTCAACAGACCGCAACTAGCTCATCGGCTCAACACCAAGAAACACCTCACACATGGCAAGCCGAAAGCCGGACACAACACCGTGCCAATTCTCGTCAGAAGACAAACTTCGACAAAGTCCAGATCCCATCCGGAAAGGCACATCGCAGAAACGACCATCAAAGGTCTCGCTGGCACACGGCTCTCGCCACGCTCGAGCCCCAACAACCAGCATCTTCTGTCTGTGAAAAGACCATCCACTGGTCGCCAAATACACGTCAACGGGAAACCTCCACCGGCCCAACAGGCACGATCCAATTCACAGCAGGCCATCCGCTGACTCACACATAGACCGATGCCACATCTCGAGCTACACTCCTCTCGGACTCCGCATCCGAGCTCGATCATCGCGCCAACTCGACCCTCTCGGGGAGCACGACGAAACCAAATGACAGAACATGGCGTCTTCAGTCATCACCTCACGGGACTCAGACTTATAGGGAACCACCCCATGCTAATCACTAAACCAGGGATAACCTTGCGACACCAACGTCCTATCAAAGACCACCAACCGACGCTAATCTCACAGAAGGCCTCCGCCCACAAGCGTCACTCATCCATCTGGTCTCATCACATCCTTCGATCAAACCAAGTGGACACCTGCCAATCCCGATTCCGCCCTTACCACAGAGCCACGGGACACCACCTGGACAGCGCTCGTGGGTCCCTAAGCAATAAACATCTCACCGTCACAATCCGACAAGACCGTAGAACCAACGGAAGCCCACAGCCTGCCAGAGATCACTTCTCCAAAAACGATCTTAACCGAGGACACGACTGGGAACACAAGTCGGGCACCAAGCCGCCGACTCTGACCAACACATCCTCGACCATCGTCAGGCGACATCCTCAACAACCCCATCCAGGTCCAATACCGACGCCTGACACGGCTTCCAACACAGGAACAGGGTACTCATGCGGCGCACTAGCCAGCACATTCCCCAACACTCCATCCTGCCAGTGCCAAGAACCATAATACCTCGAGCAACGGCACGGCAAAATCACGTTTCACACCGAGGAACCAATCCTCCAATGCTCAACGCAAACTCAGGAATCCGCCCGTAGCAACCAACGCTACGATCCTGAACTAGTGGGTCACAAGCCCACCACGCTTCCGCTGCGTACTCAGATCCGCGCACACAGCCGAGAAAGCAAACGCCGCCCAACCGGCACTCGTCCTTCCGGAACAGCGCCAGCACACCCTCACACGACAAGGGAATGGGCACAACTTCTCACAGACAACCACCTTGCCAAGACAAGGAGCACGTCTCGCACGGACTTCATGGCACACAAGGCCAACCAATCCGGGCACACAATGCAAGACGGCAAACCTTAACCCAACACAATCTCTCCAACCAAAGGGGAGACCAAACGCACTTCCGACCAACGGAAGAACTCCACGCTCGACCTGACCTCGAACCTCGCGCACGCTGGAAACAGCACCATCCAGCACCAAGGAAAACCATCGCTTCCATCAGGTCAGCGCCTCCGACACACTCGACGAGTGTCACGTCGGACCACCATCACAGCATCTCTCGATGCACCACCGCTGCAATTCCTCGAACTGCAACACGGCATGCCAAGAGCCGCCACACGAGCCATAACCGACAACCGCCGATGCTCACCCTCGAGTCCCGAAACTCACCGCGGAGCCTTCACATCTCAAGCCAACTCCAGGGCGAACACAACCCATCCACTGACAGAAGCACAGGAGCAAAGACTTAACGGGACATCTCTGCCAAATTCTGCCTCGAAATCAGCAGAACAATTGGGATCGACACGTCATTTCTGACGCAACAGAGCACGACAAAACATCAGGCTCGACGAAACAGCAACCCACCGAGAAGATCCTCCGCTCACCCGAGCACACTTCTCGATCAAAACACCTCAGGAGCTGGACAAACCTCAAGCTGGAGTGACCAAAAACCGACAGCAGCTCCCTCAGAGCACGCTCACGGCCACTTAACCAAGAACAGTCCGCACCAGCCACCTGACCACGCTGCAGGTCCCTCGAACGCAGCACCGCGAACTCACGCCTGCCAGCAACCTCTGCCCAACGCAGCACAACCAGGGCCACCACCGATGAGGGAGAAGGCTCTCGACCTCGATCCTTAGACCCCAAGTTGGCACGAAAGCCGCGGGCAGCAACCACCTCACAGCGCCGCACAGCGCACCCAAGCGAGAAACAAGGCGGGAAGCGAACACAAAACCCTAAGCCAGCTGCCGACTGTACTGGACCTTATGGACTCTGATCACTGCAATATCTCGAATTCCTATGTACGTCCACAACCACCGCTCTGATACCAGCTGTAACGACCCGAGAATCCGATTACCGGGAAGGCCCGATAACCCGAGACTCGCACCGCCGCCCACGAGCCGGGAGGGCTCGGAAGGGCTAAAAGGAGTGTGGAGGCACAAAGAAATAGGAAATAAAGCAGGACAACCAACAACAACAAGCTGAAAGAAAGAACAGCAACAGCTACAACAGAGTCTAGTCCAACCGAAAGTACAGTCTAAAGCAGTAAAACGTACCACGTGCCAAGTGAACACTCGGCCCGGCAAGCTGGCAACAGAGAACCTCCGCTCCGCACCCTCGAACCGCGAGGAAGAACCGCCACACCTGAAAAGCAGGGAATGAGTCTCCAAAACAGAGACTCAGCAGGGATCCCGCGGAACCCCAACCGGAAACAACGGCGGTAGCGGAAAGGTGAGCTACAACTACAGCAGGAACAGCAAACCGGTGGCCGGTCAAAAACTCGGCACTACAGCTACTCCTACTGCACCGGAAGGTACACCTCGGTCACGCAGACGAAGCTACCGAACCACACTAGTACCACCTACCGAAGCAAGAACACACGGCAACCACGCCGTAGAGGCCTGTCCCTCGGACACAGCCGACCTGGACACGCTGTCCAAGGTGCGACCCCGACCATCCGATCGCGGGTACCGCACAACAAGACCCAACCTCGGTAAAGCCACTAGCATTAGACCCTTGGCGCGAAAACCAACACACGCGCCACGGCGAAACAACCGAACTCAACGGTCAACACGACCGAAAACCCGAAGGTCGAAATCACGGAAACTGATAGTCTGTCACTCCGTACTCGACAGGAGTACCACCCACTAGAAGCACAGCCGGTAGCGTCCCCTGACGTCTTACACCGCACCGCAAGTGAACTGCCTGCCGTGGTAGCTCCTACCAAAGGCACGAACACCGTACAAGTAACCACAAACAAGTGACTAGCTGGGGTCACGCCCGTCGACGTGGGTCCAACCGCCCCCAACCACGTGTGCACACACAGACCGCGCGTCCCTGGTCTGGTCCTCTGACCGGTTTTCCCCTCAGCCGGACTCTGGCTGCAAGACGTGGGGCCCGACGGCAACCGGTCCACAAACCGCCTCTAAGGGTAAGCCCGTACACCACTCCCTGGTGCGACTAGCACACGCGTACTAGTAGGCTACGACTAGTGGAGGGTCACTGAAGGAGTAGACTCTCAAGTCAACGGAAAACAACGTCCGCATCCGACAAAGTACGGGGACTATCCCACGTACTAGCACCGTCGCACGATGACCACAGTCGGAGAAGAAACGGGACTCACAGTCCACAGCCGCGCACACACCCTGCGCGAGAGTCGAGAAAACCCAAGTGACGCTAAGTCACTGGGCTCTGGACAGTCCTCTAGACGCCCTACACCCAACGGTCCTTGAGTCACAAGACTCGGGGTCAAGACCGTTGCACGCAACAGCACAAGGCCGTCAATCTAGTCCAAGCTCTAGGTCTAAAACCACTGTAGCACGAATACCGAGGCAGCTCACGAGCCGCCGAAACCATTCCCTTGGGAAGGGAACTCACAGGACTAAGGCCACACACACGGCCCACGCGGAAAGCACAGAAGCACGATTCCCAAGGCAACTTGCACACCACCAAGCTGCAGCCCAACTCAAGGAAAAGAGGGAAGCCTCCAGCCCCAGACTGGACAACTGGGCTCGCAGCCCAAGGCCTCACACAGGACCCACTCGGGGATCGCTTTTCGGAGAAACCGATGACACACGTCAACGCACGGTGACACGAGTCGAAAACTCTACATCCGGGACTCCAACGTACCACGACACCTGGCCCCGACGACGTGCACAACATCCGTCAGGCCACGGGTCGGCACGTGGTTCGAGAACCACACACCCGGGACTCGAATCAGTCAAAACGGAAACACCGGGTTAGACTGGCACATGTGCGGTTCACCCTGGGCCGCTCAAGGGATGTGCGGCTAGGGCACAGCCGCTCAAAAGGACATGCGGTCAGGCAGGAGCCGCACAAGGCTCTAATCGGACTAACCCCAAATGGAGGATGGACGGTTAGGGCTGGACCGCCCAATGGGATGTGCGGCCAAGGATCGTCCGCACAACCTAACCGACCTACTCCAGTGCCGGTCAAAACGGTTTTGACCAAACCGCACAACCCAACCGACACTAAACTGTTGACCAAGGGTCAACTGGGATATGCGGTCAGCTCCTGGCCGCACAAGCCCACGGAAGGACAGACGGCTGGGTACCAACCGTCCATGGGGGAGACATGCGGTTCTCACCTGACCGCACATCAAATGTGCGGTCTATCGTGCGACCGCACAACCCCAAAACCAAGAGAAAATGAACGGGCCAAAGGCAACCGCCCTCGCGATGGACGGGCCCGGTTCGACCGCCCAACCATCACGGCGGGTAAACCCAGGGGGTCTCCCGATCGTAGCCTTTCCACGCCCCGTTCGTGCCGAAACGAAGGGGATACAACCACAACCACCCTGGCAATCACATGGACTCCGACCGGAGTCAAAACGACGCACGAATCGCGAGAAACGAGCGATTCTACCGAAGTTACCCAAAAAGGGTTACCGAGCTTCTCGGAGCTCTACCGGTCCAACGGGACCACCAATCGAGACGAAATCAGGGGGAAAAGAACGCTCTCGCCCCAAGGAATCCGTTGACAGTAACCGATCTGGAAACCGTCGCCGTTTCCCGACCGACCCTACGAAACCCACAAAACCACAGTTTCGCTAGAACGGACCCAAACACAGCTGTTTCCGCGCCGAACGACGTGCAATGGCAGGGGAAACGAGCAGAACGCAGTGGTGTTCCGTCACCCTACCTCCACCGAAGAAACCGTGCGCCGAAGCGACTAATCCACGCCGAAAACCGCCCGGAACGCGAACGACGCCATCTCGGAATCCACCGAGGGATCGCGCCCGCCTCCGCCTCGATCCTCATCCATCCTTGCCCGCGCCTCGCCCGCGCCGTCTCCGCCTCGCCCGTACTCCGCCCCGTCGGCCGCCGGAGAGAGAGGGAGAGAGGAGAGAGCGTGAGAAGAGAGAGGGAGAGAAATGAGAAATGAGAGGGGAGAGAGAGAAAAGCTATTTATAGGGAAATCCGGAAAATCGGAAAAATCCAGAAAAATAGAAAATCACACCCTCGCGATCCTCGGAACGCACCGATCGCAACGGTACCACTCGCGCCCTGGTGAACGGCCCGGTTCACCCGCAACGAGGTTCCGAAGGGAAAGCCGAAACCCACGCCGGGAATCGGAAAAACACACGCGGAAAAAGCCGCGGAACGCCTCCGGGCCTCCGAAACGACTCCGGATCGCACCGATCCGAACACGAAAGATGTCCGAAACGAAATTTCAGACAAAACAGAGTTGGACAATCCGAGAAACCAGATCCGGAGCCCACGAAAAGGATCCGAAGAATCCGGGGCATTACACCTTCCCCTCCCTATCGCTGCTCCCACCATTGCTCTACTGACTTGAGCGTCGGAGGGTTTTACCCCAGGGATTCCCCCTGGGCCCTCTGACCCATTTCCCTGTCTTGCAGTTCATTATCTTGGTGATTACCAGCCAGCTCAGGAACCAGCGCGAGATTACGCCTCTTCAATTCCTTATGCTTCTGTTGTTGGAAGTTTGATGTATGTTCAGACTTGCACCAGACCAGATATCAAGTTTGCTGTAGGCATGCTGGGTAGATATCAAAGTAACCTAGGACTAGATCACTGGAAAGCTACAAAGAAAGTGGTAAGATATTTGCAAGGGACAAAGGGTCATATGCTTACTTACAGAAGGTCCAGTCATCTAGAGGTGGTTGGATATTCAGATTCAGATTTTACTGGATGTTTGGATTCTAGGAAATCCACGTTCGGTTACTTGTTCCTCTTAGCCGGAGGAGCAATCTCATGGAAAAGTACGAAGCAATCTATCATTGCTGCTTCCACTATGGAGGTTGAGTTTGTGGCATACTTTGAGGCCACAGTTCATGGAAATTGGCTGCGGAAGTTTATTTCAGGACTTGGGATTGTCGACAGTATAGCCAAGCCGTTGAAGATTTATTGTGATAATTCTGCAACAGTCTTTTTCTCTAAGAACGACAAGTATTCCAAGGGTGCTAAACATATGGAATTGAAATACTTTGCCGTCAAAGAGGAAGTTCAGAAACAAGAGTGTCAATTAAGCATATTAGCACCAATCTTATGGTTGCGGATCCATTAACAAAAGGGTTACCACCAAAGACATTTAATGAGCATGTTGAGTGAATGGGCATCATCTTTTGTTCTCATTGATGTAATGTTATGCTCTTTATGTATTTGACACTTAGAGCTCACTTTTGTATTATTTTCTGATATATATATGTCCTATTTTTATTTTATTAATATGCATATGAATAGATAAATGTTGACAGGACTTGTCTTTGATAAAGACATTAAGGTGGACTATTATATGGTTTCTCAATTACATGTTATGTTAGGTAAGATTAATGTTGTGCGAGCCCCGGGGGGGCTTACCTGGTTCGCATTTAATCCTCGAGGGATGTGAGCCCGGAATTTTATGGCGGCGGTACAAAAAGGGGTGGCATGATGCGTAGGGTAAGACTCAAACTCGGGTAGGCCAGTAATCGCTCAGCTCTCCGTACCACTCCGCTAGGTTCCCCGTTACCAAAAAAAGATTAATTTTCTGGTACATGGAAGGGACTATGTCGATACAATGATGTGGAACCGCCATGACTCACATTAGTTCTTACTTAATGATAACATTTAAAGTTACCAATGTACGAAGGATTTTAGCTTTTGCGCATTATGTTTGTTTATTAATCTATGAAAAGTGATATTAATGTCACTTGTGCCAAGTGGGAGAATGTAAGATTTATATCTTATATTAAAAGGTTTGTGGTCCAAAATGATATTAATAAAAGTTGAGGGTTAATAAACAAAGTGTTAAAATCTTATTGAGTCCTTATGAGAAGTTAAGTAATTTCTCACGAGACATCCCTTGATGGAAAGGAAAACTTCTCCCTAGAAAGGTGGAACCAGTCCTCTCTCTCTCTCTCTCTCTAGTGACAAGTGCATCTTCTCTATCACAGGAATGTGCAAGGAAGGAAGGAATTAGAGAGAGAAACACGGTTTCTTCATCGTATTCTTGATATCTTCTATTATTTTGATCTTTATTGCCTCTACAATGGAGCAAGGTATGCTTCCTTATTTCTATGTTATGTGAAAATCAGAAATTCAAAAATGCTGGGATCAAAGTTCATGCTTGAATGGATAATCGCATGAAACAAAGAAAGTTTACAAAAAGATCATATACTTATAAGTGATCCAACAAAACCTTAAATTCAAGGTGTCAGATGTCCAGATTTATAGGGTGTTTGGTTACAATTTTTCACATCTTTTTTCTCTCAAAATAAAAATTAGGAATGGACAGCCTACTTAACTATGTTTGGTGAGTCTCTCCAATTTTTTAGGATGAAATTTCATCCCATTGTAACTTTTCCTAAAATAAAAATAAGTCTTTTCATATTTTTTTTAAGAGAGCCCTGACCTCTCTCTCTCCCGGTCCCCTTCTCCCGACGCTCCTTCTCTCTCTCTCCCGACCTCTCCTTCCTCCCTCCTCTCCCCTCCGACGCCTTCTCTCTCTCTTCTCCCTCTGTCTTCTTCTCTTCTGTCGGAAACGACCATTGCAGAACCCACCACCGCAGTCGGCCCATCCAACCACGCCCACGCCGCCGTGGTTTGCCGGGCACACGCCGCCGCGGTCTGTCGGGCACACGCCGCCCTACCTCAACGCCGGTGCCACGCCGCCGGCCTAGCTCCTCTGCGACCCTCTGGCCGGTGCCGCCCTTGGTCCCTTCCCCGATTCCCACGGCCCCACCAGCGCCAGCGTCGCGGCCGAGCTCCTCCGCCCTCCACTGCCCCTCTGACACCGTGCAGATTAGCTCCAGTGCGACAAGCTCCGCTCGACCGTTGTGGCTCTCACGATCCCCCCATGTTGCCGCCGTCTGCAGGGGTCCGCCACCGTCTTCAAGTGTCCGCCTCCACGCCGATGCCTACCGCCGCGACCCACCTCCCTGCCGAGGTGGGAAGCCGCGACACCCCTGTAAGTCTGGTCGACGACGGGGGCACATGGCATGGCTTGCGATAGGGCGAGGCTGCCTCCAGCGGTGCTACGGAGGCGACGGTGGGTAGCGACGCAGGGGTGGTCGGAGGTGGCCAACTGCAAGGGCTACTGGTACAGCTGAAGAACGGCGTCGACACTGGTTGTCTTGTTGATGGCGAGCCGATCATATTCCCTGTTGGTGGGTTTAATGCACGGTAGAGGGAGGAAGAGAAACAGTGGAAGAAGGAGAAGAAGAAAAACTTGCTATGAGAGGAGAAGAATAGGGAAATGAAAGAAAAATAAATGAACAATAGATGGGATGTTACGATGGGGAAGAAGACAAACGAAGAAGAGAAGAGAATAGAAGGGGGCAATAGCCAGCAACGTCGATCTGTCGATCCGTCGATTTTTAACTCGGTTATTATTGCCGAACAAGTTTATATAAAATTTAAGAATTATGACATTCTTACCGAATAGATAGTTACATTTTTCATCAATTTCAAAATTTGGGTTAAAAATTGACATATCATAATTTTATTAGGTAGAAATAGTTGTTTTACAAAAAAAAATTACTCCCAAACACGTTATTAGTCTTAAACTAACTATGATAGATTCCTAATTATCAAAAAGAAAAAGGGAGAGAGAGAGAGAGAGAGAGAGGATCAAACTAACTACTAACTAGGACAGCCTATTATCAAAATGAGAGCTTTGTGTTATAAAGTGTCATGTAAACTAAAAGTGCCAAAACATGGTGGCATGAAATTCTACTGAAGGCATACAGTGCACGCACAAGTTGCAAGATAAGGCAATCTCACGTTGCGTCTCGAGGTGCCTGCGGATCCATCTGCCGCGCCCCTACATGTCTGGTCGTGGTGTGCATTGTGCAATTAGACAGACGCAGAGAGCGGCCCAGGTTCTCATGGGGCCCCTGTTGCGTTCATGAGGAGCTCCTTCACGAGGAGCTGCTGAGGGGAGGCCACAACATCATGTTCATGCCTCCGTTGGGGCGCTATATTTAATTGGCAATCATGTCCATGCCTTTAATTGTCTGCTGCTGCTGCTGTGCACCAGCTTATATCACATGAATCCATGACATTACATGGGCAGTTGACATACTGCTGGAATTGTTCCCTTTCTCTGAACAGTGTAAGGTTACGTTTGGAACAGGGGAGAGATGTTGAGAATTTCGATCATTAAAATTTTTACCCTCTCAAAATCGTTTTAAAATATCTCATAAGGGCTCGTTTGCAAAGGATGTTGGAGAGGGATTTTGAACTCTCCAATTATTAAAATCTCATATTTTTTAAAAACGTTTTTAAATATCTCAATATCCTATCAACTTTTATTTACGATAGATTTCGAGATTTGGAGAGATATAGGAAGAAATAGAAGAGAAATAGAAAATCTCCGAACACTATCTAAAAGGTGTTTCTTCTCTCTCTGAGAGATTTTGAAAAATCACTCGACCTTATATCCTTTCCAAACGTGCCCTCGGAACGTCTTTGATTGGGATTGCGAGGAGATTCTAATAATTAGAATTTCTTGGCCAATCCAAAATCCTACCAAATGTCACAAATCCGCCTAAACTTGTGTGCACGAGGGATTTTAAGAGGGGAGAGAAACTAGACTCATGTCTCCTCCTCCTCTTGAATCTTCAAAATCTCTCATGGACCAATTTTTGGGCGACCCTGTCAGTGAATTTTAAAGTCAAATGGCAAATATACCCTGGTCTTCTCTCTCCCGATTATGTGACGAGAAATAAAGCCGCTGCATGCACGTAATTTCACCTTTCACAGTTTCACCCCCTTCACATTTTTTTAATACGCTCATCTATCATAAATGTCATTTCAAATTTGACTGAAAATCCCTCTCACTCGTGCAACTGTCCAGAAAGGCCAATTTTGAAAAATCTCTCGAAACTACGGGCGTTTTCAAAGACATCATCATCAGTACCCCCGTCAATTTTAATTTTACGCAAATTTTAAAGTTTAAAAAAAGATAAGAAGAAAGATAAAAAAATTTCAAAATCTCTAAAAAATGTCTCAATACTAATTTCTCTCACTCTCGCTCTCTAAGACCCTCTTTGTTATCCGAGTAAAGATACCGTGTTCGACCACTCTCAGTTGGACACGGTGCCCGAGTTAGATTAGTGACGTGTGTGTGTGAGGGAGAATGTGAACCCTCTCTCATTCTCTCTCACCTGATTCTACAATCACCCGACGATTCGATTAACAAAGAGGACTTAAATAATTTTGAAAAAATCCCCCACCCTAGACAACTTTAACCAGGATCACTTGCATAACAAGCTCGGATACCGTGTGGGTTTGAGTTACAGTACCTACATTGGTTCATGGTGTCTGCCACTTCCAACCTGTGGGGGAAATGGCATGTTTGGCTGAGACGGTGGCATGTATACCCAAGAGATGCTTAACAATCCCTCTGTGGGCAATTGCCTCTCTAAACGTTGGAGAAATCGATGCCCTCGAAACCCGGCGATCTCCCTGGTTTCATGGGAAGAAGCATGGGAACCACTCACAGTCACAGAGTTTGGCCTCGCAAGCCCCGAGGAGGAGGAATAACGGAAGACCCGGTCATAATTCCAGTCAATGAGTTTTTAATTAGTCACCACTAATGGGGATTCCTGATACGAGACAGCTCCTTAATTACTATTATTACCTCTCCGCACCTTCCTTCAAGCTAGGGGTTAGCCCACTTAACACTAATAAAGAAATGCTAATCCAGAATGATTTGCCTGACATGCCTGTGCTTCAAGCCCCCTTCTCCTCAAAATGAAGCCAACAAACAAAAAAAAGAAAAAAAAAGTAGGGACAGATATTCCTGAAGGCCGATGACAAGGGGCATGGTAATATATTTAATTATTTAATTTAGTAGGGCAGACCTAAAGAATAAAAAAAAAATACAAAGGATAGAATGATAAGAGAGGAGGAACAAGTTGTTCATGAGCCTTTAATCTTGAGTTCATGAGTCAGATCTGAGTTGAGTTTACATCGATTTGATTCGAGTCTGACTTATCAATATTAAAATTCGAGTACAGTTCAGACCCGAGTTATGTCGGGTCGGATCTAATACTATTAAAAAATTGTAAAGTTCGACTAAAGTTCGGTCCGATCGGATAACTTAAATAAAAAATAAATATAAATATATTTAATAATCTAAAATTTATAATGTCGTTAAATTAATTATAATTTTGATTGAATTACATTTGTACGAAAAAAGAGTTTTGAATTTTTAATTAAATAAAATAATATAATTTTAACTAAATAATTTTTAAAATTTGAAGGGTGAAAAAAATAGAACGGGCCAGGTTGACCCGTGAGTCGAGTTCAAAACCCGAACCCGACCCGTGAGTCTAGTGGGGGTGAACTTTTAGTCCTGACTAATGACCCACAGTCGGAAAAGATCTTATAACCCGGCTCAAAATCATACCAACCCCGTGAATCTGTTATCAGAGAATGAGGGGAGAGGAACTTGAAAACAAGGTTCAAAATTGATGCTACGTAATTTTTTATAAATCAGGGGTGAGCGATATCTCTGACTAATAACTTCACGTCCGTCAACAATGCTCTACACATCACAGAGCAAATTCGAACTCAAGATTTCATCGCCGTGAGATGAAGCGGTGAATCATCGAGACACGTTTCTAGTTAATTTATTCGTGTGATATTTTTAAAGTTAAAATTACCGGACTTACATATCAAAATAGATGTGATTTTACCGATCCACACTGTTTGCAAGAACCCTTTTGGAAGGTAAGTGATGTGAAATGGACGTTCCACTACGACTAGAGGTCATTTGATTTGACGTGAGTAGTAAGTAATACCGTATTTCACATGTCAGGAGAATATAATATTTTAAAATACTTTTATGTCAAAATAGAGAACCCCGAGAAATATTTCGATCATGCACGATGAGTCATACGACTGGAGGTCGTTCATGTGCGTTTGGAACGACTTTTAGAGATGATTTTTGTCTTTAAAAATCACATTTTTTAAAATATAAAATAAACGAGTTATTATTATATCATTTTTAACTATTTATTTTTAAATTTAAAAATATAAAGAACAAATAAATTACTTTTTAAAATTTTTAAAAATCTCTTATTAAAAAGATTATTCTATCTCTTAAGGTTTTTTTTTTCAAAAAAAAATCTCGAAATTCACGTTAATTATCAAATGCGCAGTGTTATTATGTAAAAAAATGATGGGTGATGAGCAACTGAAATAAATAAACAAAGGATGGATAGATGTGGGGCCCATTACTGCTGCTACCATATACAGAGCAGCTTCTTGGCAGAAGAGACGCGACTTCAGAACCCCCACCCCCCCCTTCTTCCTTGTTTGAAAAGTTTTTCCAAGGGCGACAGCAGCGGTCAAAAGAGCCACTCATGGCGTTAGCCCCTGGCGCCTCGGATTCCCTTTTTTTTTTTCTTTCTTTCTTCTAAGGGAGGGTGTGAAGAGAGAGAGAGAGAGAGAGAGAGAGAGAGAGAGAATAGGGGGAGGGGGGTGATGGGTGATGGGGTCTGCAAATTGACTCGTCGCTGTGCTCTTCTCGTGGGGGCCGTGGGAGGGGAACTCATTCCCACACACCCCGCACCTGCATAAAAGCCCTGTTCTTCACAGTGCGAGCACCTCCCCCGCCCCGCACTGCACAAGTCTCTCAGACCCTTCAGATTTGTATATTCGGTTATTTAATAATGAAAGGTAAAGGATGAGAGAGAGGGGGAAGGGAGGGGAGTGGGGAACATCCGGTCATGTCAGCAGTCCTAGGCCATTGTACTACTGTTGTTGCTGCTGCTATTGCTTTGCCCACCTACGGATGAAACGGGGGGGTTGTGGGGGGAGTCGCAGCGAGAGTCCCTGTTGCCGTTGGGGGGCAGAATTCCGATCAGTGTTTTGGGATTTTTCTTTGCTTTCCCCCCTTCATGGCTTCTTCCCCTCCGACATTTGTGCAACCCCCTCGTGACCGTGCCCCCCGCCAAAAGGTGGGGTTTTTATGTGGGATGGGATAAGGTTTTTGAGAAAAGTGGAGTTGGGTTTTCACTGGTTCTTGCCAGACGAGAGGGGAGGACGGCCGTGGAACTTACCGTCAGCCTTGCCGGTAAAAGAGGCGGGATTTGGGGCTTTGGGCTTGTCCGTGGTGGAGGCGTCCGGTGCTCTGGTGTGGTGTTTCGGTCACACAGGGAGGAAGAGAGAGAGAGAGAGAGAGAGAGTTGGGTTCGTCAGATGAGGGTTTACCTGTTCGTAGGAGAGGAAAGTTGGGAGCTCTGGCTCCAATAGCACTAGGGAGAATCCTTCTTTCTTGGGTTTTGGTTGTGAAGTGTGGGTGGGTTGTCTAAAAAAAGACAGGTTCTTTGTGTGGGAAGAAGAGGAAGAAGGGTGGAGTTTCCCATGAGAGTAATGGCTTCTCTTTCATGGTGCTCCTCTCTTCTGGTTCTCACCCTTCTCCTCAGTGCCCATCATCCAGTGAGCTCACAGCTCGCTGAACGGCGAACCATGGAGGCTCTCCGTGACGCCCTCGCAGTGCCCGACTGGGGCCCCAAGAGCTCGGACTACTGCGCCTGGCGTGGTGTCACCTGCAAGGGCCCGAACGGCACGGTGGAGGAGCTCCAGCTGTCTCATCGTGGCCTCCGAGGTAACCTCTCCCCCATCTCCGACCTCAGGTCACTGAAGAAGCTCGACCTCTCGGCCAACTCCTTCCATGGCCCGATCCCCGCTTCCTTCGGAACCTTAGCAGTGCTAGAATTCCTTGACATGTCGACGAACACGTTTGATGGGTGGATCCCGCCGTCCCTGGGCGCGCTCGGGAGCCTCAGATCATTAAATCTGTCGAACAACTTGCTCACGGGCAGAATACCCGACGAGCTGGGCAACCTTGGGCGCCTGCAGGAGCTCCAGGTTTCGGGGAACAACTTGAGTGGCTCCATTCCTGGGTGGATAGGGGACTTGCCCAACGTGAGGGTGTTCACTGCTTATGAGAACAGTCTGGAGGGGAGGATCCCCAAGAACTTGGGCTCTGTTGCTCCGCTTCAAGTCCTCAATCTCCATTCCAACCAGCTCGAGGGGACCATTCCTGAGAGCATATTTGCTTCTGGGAAGCTGGAAGTTCTGGTCTTGACCTTGAACAAGTTGTACGGTGGCCTTCCCGAGTCGATTGGGAACTGCACTGGCCTCTCAAATCTCCGGATTGGGAACAACAGGCTCACTAGTGCCCTTCCTCCTACAATTGGCAACATTGGTAGTCTCACCTACTTTGAGGCTGACAACAATTATCTGGAGGGTGAGATCATCCCTGAGTTTGCTCGGTGCGCTAACCTCACCCTCCTGAATTTGGCCTCGAACAGGTTCACTGGCGCTGTACCTGATGAGCTTGGGGAGCTTAAGAACCTCCAAGAATTCATTGTTTCAAGTAACAGTCTCACAGGGCAGGTACCTAGGTCACTTCTTAGGTGCAAGAACCTTAGCAAGCTTGATCTTAGCAACAACAGATTCAATGGTAGCTTACCTGAAGATCTCTGTAACACGTCGAGGTTGCAGTTTTTGCTCCTTGGTCAGAACTCCATAAGTGGGGAGATACCTCCGGAGATTGGAAACTGCGTGAGGCTTCTTGAACTGCAGTTGGGCAGCAACTATCTGGTTGGTAAGATACCTCCTGAGATCGGCCGCATCAGGAACCTGCAGATAGCTCTCAATCTGAGCTTCAATCGTCTCGAAGGGCCACTGCCCAGAGAAATCGGGAAGCTTGACAAGCTTGTGTCATTGGATGTCTCTAACAATCGGCTGTCAGGAAGTATCCCCTCAGAATTCAGAGGCATGCTCAGTTTGATAGACGTGAATTTTTCAAACAACCAGTTCACAGGACAAATACCAATATTTGGTCCATTTCAGAAGAGCCCAGGTTCAAGCTTCACGGGAAATAAGGGGCTTTGTGGGGAACCTTCCAACCTCTCTTGTGAGATTTATCTTGGCCCAAACAACGATGACCATCACAGGGTTTCATACAAGATTATATTAGCTGTTGTTGGTTCGGGTTTGACGGCTTTCACTACTGTGTCAATTGTGGTACTTCTGTTTATGTTAAGGGAGAGGCAAGAAATGGCTGCCAAGGCTGCTGCTATTGCTGTAGGAGATGTATCAGTGACTCCTTCGGTAGCAGCTGGTAATGTCTTTGTTGAAAATATGAAGCAAGCCATCGACTTTGATCGTGTTGTTAAAGCTACTCTGAAGGATGCAAACAAGCTCAGCAGTGGGACGTTTAGTACTGTTTACAAGGCTGTGATGCCCTCCGGGCTGATTCTGTCAGTGAAAAGGTTGAAATCTGTTGACAGGACTGTCACTCATCACAGGAACAAAATGATAAGAGAGCTCGAGAGGTTTGGGAATCTTTGTCACACAAACCTGTTAAGGCCTGTCGGCTTTGTGATTTATGAAGATGTTGCCCTGTTGCTTCACCATTATATGCCTAATGGGACACTTGCACAACTTCTCCATGATGCTCCTCAAGGTGAATTCCAACCAGATTGGCCGAGGAGGCTTGGCATAGCTATAGGAGTAGCAGAAGGTTTGGCTTTCCTTCATCATGTTGCCATCATCCATCTGGATATTTCCTCGGGGAACGTTTTCTTGGATGCCAATTACATTGCATTATTAGGAGAGATTGAAATATCAAAGGTGTTGGATCCGTCTAAAGGAACTGCAAGCATCAGTGCAGTTGCAGGCTCATTTGGTTATATTCCTCCAGGTCAGCTCATTTTTTTTATTGTGTTTTCTGCCGTTTCATGTTCTGCTAGTTAAGAAATCGCTTCCAGATTAGCTGATACCTCTTTTCTTTTCTCCTTTTATCAGAATATGCATATACCATGCAAGTTACAGCCCCAGGTAATGTTTATAGCTATGGAGTAGTTTTGCTTGAAATTCTCACCACCAGGTTGCCCGTTGATGAGGCCTTTGGTGAAGGGATAGATCTTGTTAAATGGGTTCATAGTGCGCCAGTGAGGGGTGAGACCCCAGAGCAGATAATGGATCCAAGGTTAAGTACAGTCTCCTTTGCTTGGAGGAAACAGATGCTCGCAGTTTTGAAGGTTGCAATGCTCTGTACAGACCCAACACCTGCCAAACGACCCAAGATGAAGAAGGTAGTAGAGATGCTTCTTGAAGCAAAACAAGGTTGACAGTGCATTTGAGCAACATTCTTCTATTTTTCCAGTAAATCAGTTGAAATTTGTGGTGGATGATGCTCTTGAGATTGGCTGAATCTTCATTTATACCTCAGCAACCAGAAGAAAGTGTGCACTAGGATGCTCACATGGTGGTGTGAGGGAGATGAAATTCCTAGGTTGTATGGTTATGTATCATTCCGAGGGTCTTCATGATGTAGAAGCTTTTTGTAGTTTGTGTGGATGTTGGACTAGGACCCAACCTCTAGCTCATGCAATGGGGCTTACTTTATTTTGCAGATTTCATGAGCTGATAGACCCTTGGAAATAAGGTCAAGGATTCTGCATGTGCAAGCAATATGATCATTTGTCTGGGGATCTACATGAAGAGAGTAAAATTCTCAATCTTACTATTGTATATGATTCTGAAATTGGTACTGTTTCGGAAAACCAAAAAAAAAAGAGATCAGGAACCACAATGAACCCTTTTTGCAATATCGTTTTGGTTGAAATGTTGACCCCATTGTTGTAATCAAACGTTTGGGATTTCATGTCTCCATTGTGTTATCATTTCATGTAGACTATGGTTGCATTTGAAAATATAAATTGGAAAAGTATGAGATAGTATCAAGATAAACTGTGGATAAAAACTTCAAATTTGATTACTAACTTTTGCACTCAAATGAAAATTTGTCCATAGTCTTCACAGTGGTAGACACTTCCATGGTTTTTATTTACACAGGTGTTCCTGATGTGTGTAGAGGTGGTCTTCCACTTGTTCTAGCTTCTATCACAGTCTAGACTTTTAAAAACAATGGACAAGAGCTGCAGATCATGATGCCTGTGCCTGAGCTTTATTTCCCAAACAAAACGCTAAATATAGGCTACAAAAGCAAAGGCCAATCAAGATCTAAACCTTTGGATTGTGGCAAAATAGAAGAAAATGTTTTGATGCAAAAGAGGATGTGTGTCATTTCCTACTCTATTCGTATTCTCTGGATTGCTATTTCCAAGAACTGGTCTTTCTGATCGATTATTCAAAAATGGATTTTTTTTTCAAGTATTTAGAACTTATACAGTGAGAAGAGGAGCAGCCGCCGAAAATTTTGAAGTCCAAAGATCTAAAACATTGGTGCAGGGTTATGAAACTGAAGAACTTGTGGAAGTTCTGACAACAGCATGCTTGGGGAAGTTCTAAATGGATCCTCCACCACCGAGCCAGTTAAGAGGGAGGACGTAAATAATAAAACGGAAACGAAGGGTTGGAATCTCTTCCGGAAAACATTGAAGGGGATAGTCCTACAAGGACGTCTATCGCTGTAGGCAATGGGATCAGATTCCAATATAGATATGAAGTAGTGTTTAACACGTGAAATTAAACTAGAATTTAAGGGTGTTCATTTATTGATCAAGAATCCACATTTATAGTTAATTAAATAACATGAGTATTATTAATTTGATAAATTTAATTTATCAGACGATTTTGAAGTCAGTTAATTATTATTCATTGATATCGACATGCAATATGAACACCTTTAGTTAAATGTCATAGATATATTTTTGACCTTCACAATATATGCCGTGATATTATCACTTTTGTCTAATGGATATAATATTGACGATCATTCGTTATAGATATACTATTACAAGAAATTCGAAGACTTTCGTTCTTTGAAAATATGAAATTTAGATTATAATTGATCTTTTGAGAGTTTTACATTTATCTCTGATTATTTAATCTGATCGTCGGGTTTACATTCGGTCACATTCTGATTGTTAGATGGACTTCTGCTTACACTTGGGTCTCTAGATGTGCTCCTGTCGCCGATCAAACTATAGAATTGACTTTAGTTCACGATCAGACTATTGAATTTACTTCCGATCAAAATCTAACTGTTAGATTCGAATCTCATTAAGATCATATCGTTTCTGAGTATTTCTATAATTTCTGATCTATCTTGAGTATTTTTATAATTTTGACCCTTCACGGGTATTCCTATAATTTTTAAATTTCATGTACATCACTGTCATTTCTTGACTATCTTAAGTGATTATGTTCGTTCGTGCTTATGTCATTTCTTGACTTTTCAAGATATTTTTATAATTTATTGATTTTCCTATACTTATATGTTATTTCTTAAATTTTCATAATGTTTCTATTATTTCTTGAATTTTTTGGATAGTTCTATAATTTCTTGACTTGGTGAGATATTTATGGGAGCATGGAAGTATATACTCGGTCAGGATAGGTCCAATTGGGATGACCTATCCAGTCCAAGTAGATCCCCAAGATAGCTTACCCGATCCAAATAGGTCCCCAAGATAGCCTACTCAGTCTGATTAGGTCTCCTTCCCCTGATGGGGACATCGCTTACCACTTCCCATTTCTCCAATGGTCCTGATGCTCGCCATTATATTCATCTTGATTTTCTGAGTCTAGCTATGTAATTTTCATATCTTTCTTTGAGTCTTAACCATGTAATTTTCCCTTTTATTGAGTCAAGTACCTAAGTTAGTGAGTCATCTATCTAAGTCTATGTATCATCAAGTGGCCTAGTGAGTTAATGGGCCACTTCAATGGGCTTGGCCCATGGGCGCCCCCTTCCCTCCTTGGTCATTTGTCATTATTCCAAAAGGTGAGAACTTTTTGTAAATTATGGGTTTCCTATAAATAGGACCCCAATCCCCACTTGGAGAAGCTAATGAAGTATTGATAAAATTGCCACAAGAATTTGTGCCTCTCTCTCTAGCTCTCTCTCTCTATTTCTCTCTCTCTCTCTCTAACGGGGGCGAATCCCATTCTCTCTCCTCCCCACCCCCAAATTCGAAATTCACTCTCTCTCCTCCCTATTCACCTCTAATTAAGACCCCTCCCCCTTCCCCATACCTCCCATTTAAGTCCCCTCCAACCCCTAGGTGGAATCCCCTTCTCCTAGGCACCTCTCCCTCCTCCCAAGCAACCTTTCCCCTTCCCCATACAACCTTTCATTTTCTCAAGGGAGAATCCCTTCTCCCAAGCACCCCTTCCCCTCCCCAAGGCAACCCTTCCCATTCCCTAGGCCCCCATTAACCCCTCCATTAACCCACCATTCAAAACAAAGGAGAGATCTCCCTCCCTCTCTCCTTCCCAACCCAAATTCGCATCTCCCCCTCCCTCCACTTGCTAGACCACCTCCCAGCCCCCTTTCTGCCCTTCCACACCTTGAATCACCCCCTAACAGACCCCCACATAGTCAGGTGTCACCCCCACACCCATCCACCCTATTTCCCACCCCATCTACTCCGTCTCCCATCACCTTTCATCACCCTATCCATCTCAGTTCGCAGGCAGCAGTTGGAGCCCGACTTGCAGAGACTGCCCCAGTGCTGTCCGACGTCATCTGGAAGTGCACCATATATCGCCGGAAAGGTCTTCCAGTCCTCTTCGCAGGCGAGGTAGAATCGTCTCATTCTGACTTCACTACAGATCGTGGTGCCCATTCTCGTCCGACTGCGCAACCGGGACCAGAACCTGGACCAGAGCTGCAGTGCAGAAGCTACCACAGCCATACCCCTCGACTTATGAAGGCGCCACTTGGCCGAGAGCTGATACCACAAGGAATCTACCATCAAAAACAAACGGCGTCCCTTTCGACATCAGGAAGAGCATTTTCCAAATTTTCTCCACCGGGTGCGCAGACAGTCTGTTTGGGTCCTGCCCCGACACCGCCTCACTCAACGGGCTCCTCCTCACCACCCCGACATCGTCTGGTGCTCTGCTTGGTTGCTGCTCGAAGAAGACTCGTCCACGGTCGTCCTCGACTTGGTCTCGCATCAATCAGACTTCGGGAGCGGTCGTGGTGACTACATCCATCTGCTGCTGCACCCTGGGAATAGTACGAATCTAAGCGTAGGGGCCCTGTTCCAGAGCCTGCCCCAGCCGGTGACGACTTCAGGACTGCCCAAAAAAATTCACAGACGTGCCTGGATCCGTCAGCGTCGTTTCAGCGCCAGTCTCGTCAAATTCTGAGTTCGAGGAGTGCACAGTGACGACTACACCGACCCCCTATCCTGCTGTCCCAGACCTGGGCAGATTCGGCGGGGTGCTTCATCGGCGCGATTCAAGCCAATCTCCCCTCCCCGTCTGGCCGGCTTAGCACCCCTCCCTGTGTGGAGGTAGTGTTTGGTTTGTAACTCCATCTCCCCTCCCCTAGTCCACCCCCCCTGCGTGGGGAGTAGTGCTTCTATAACTTAAACAGGGGAAGCTTCATCGGCGCAGCGTGCGGGTAGCCCACGCTTCCCCGCTCGCCCTTGTCTCCGGCCGGGATCGGTGTCTTCACACCGATCAGGTGAGCCACTCACACTACTCTTTGCTAGATGTCTTTTGCTTAATTAGTATTGCATCTTAGTACCGTCGGTGTAAGAGAGTGCCCGAACCCGAATTATCATTTAATTGTGTGACTACAGCGGGTGAGCTGTGAGAGTGACACTATAACCCCCGCCCTCGGCGTGCCGGCCGCCCTTGAAATTGGGCATCCCTGGCCCATTGGGGACCATCCCTAGCTGGCCATACCCTTGGAACCTTGAGGTCCAACCTCGGACCCTCCCCATCATCGCCGGTCCGCCTACGGACCCGGGTGTGCGCGACGCGGGTGAACCCGCTTGAGTGGGTCCGCCGTTCGGTTCGGTTGCTTGCAATTCTAGGTCCGAGGGGTCGTGTCTCATCAAATTGGTATCAGAGCATCATCATCCTTAGGCGTGTCGCATCAATTGGTATCAGAGCAAGTTCACAACTTGTCTCTCTACAAGTTGGTCCTAGGGCGCATTCGCATTTAGAGTCTTTATCGGGCCACCCAGTACATCATCATGTACACTCCACATTGGTTAAGTCCCCTCAACACGGCCTTCCCCAAGAGCCCGATTGACCCCCTCCTCATGGACATCATCCTAGAAGGGGACCTTAGTTTTGACGGATCTAGTCCTAATGCCTACCTAAAGTGGGAGACTACCATAGATAAACACTTTGATAGGACTAGGGTCTATGGACACGCTAGAGTCCGCAGGGCCACAGGGCGGCTTCGGGGACAAGCCAAGAAGGAGTGGGAACGCATAGTGGGCTTAAGAAGGATTTGGAGGCAAGAACCCGTAGGATCATGGGAAGAGATGAAGATCGAGCTTAGGAAGATCTACGCTCCCCGACCTTCCCACTCCTACCTTGAGAACCATAACCCGAGGAACACTCCCACTCCCCTTTCCCTCCCAGTCAACCCAAGACCTCCCTTAGGGTCCAAACTTCACCACCCCGGGTGCACCACGCCCCAACCTTCATCATCTCATCCCCAAAAGACCTTCCCATTCCCTTAGAGAGTAAGACCCCCACACCCCAAAGGGATAAGATTGTAATTGAAGTACATGAGGCCTCCCCCGATTATGAAAGAGAATACGAGTCACAATGTCATGGGTTAGGCCGAGAAGTGCCCATCCCATGTGGAAGAAGCATCATGTCTCACTCCACCCTCACCATTCAAACCCACGTGGACCCCATGTCCACCCCTCCACCGAGGCCCGTGACATCCACCATTCCCTAACCCAAAGTTCTCCATCAAACCCACACCCCACAAGCCTCCACAAATCCTCCTCCCACCCCTTTCCAAAAGGAACTTAAGGAGGTGACCGAAGAATATGAGGCTCCCCTAGATTGGGAGGAAGAATATGAAGCCCAATGCCAAGGGTTGGGTCAAGAAGGCTCATCTTTATCCAAAGAGACCACAGCGAGCCTAACTGGGTACACCCTCCCTCATGAGTTACATGATGACCAACCAAGTTCCCCCACCCCTCCCTCCATGAGAATTGTGATTCTTGGGGAACCCCTCATTGAGTGGCTTAAGCAAGACATCCTCCTCCACATCATGCACCCCCTATGGAAAATCATTACCCAATCGTGCCCACCCCACCATTCCACACAACCTACCAATCGTCCTACTTTGTAGGAGCCATGAGGGACTTGATTAAAGGCATACTAAGGCAAATAGAGGTGACAAACATGTTGGCCTTAGGAGCGAGTGATACGGGGTGCCTTAGTTTCTCACACCCCTCTATCGGGTCCATCATCTCCATTTACACCAAGGGTCCTTGCATGAGTGAGCTCGTATTGTTTCTACCCGAACCCGATGAGTTTTACACCATCCCCCTACCACAAGAAAAGGGCACTCAACCTAGGGAATCCGCTTTGGTACTTACCCCATTATGGGACGAGTGCCTAGCCCACACTAGGGAGTGTATGCTATGGAGTGTTCCAGGTCTAGGATGGGAAGAAGCCTCAATCCCCTCAACCCAAGTCCTCCTAGATCCACATGATCCCTTCCCACTATCTCTTCTTTGCCAACCCACCTCCTTGCCCTCCTACATCTTTCCCTACCCCTCGTCCCTTTGCAAGGAGCATTACGATAGGTCCCTTCTAGGTTTTGAGGCGGATCGGCACAAATGCTTACGTGTTGGACCTCCCGAGGAGTACGGAGTAAGTCCCACAGTCAATGTGGCTGACTTGGTGCCATACAGGGGTCCCACGGTGACACCTAGTGAGGAAATCGAGCTTGTTTCACCCTTTGAGAGAGCCACCACCTGTGAGAAAGTTCCACCAACCCAGAGGGGCCAACGAGAGCAATTGGAGCGGATATTGTATGAACAGGTCACTGCCATCTGGAGCAAAGGGTATGGGCACTACCTCGCTTGGTAAAAGGACCAGCTACCTTTGGTAGACTTGCGGGCAACCCCGCCGTGGCTTCCTCCGCATACGATGGATCTTTACTCGACAGAGTCGAGTTCTCTGCACCCCGGGAGTATGATGGGGACATCGCTTACCACTTCCCATTTCTCCAATGGTCCTGATGCTCGCCATTATGTTCATCTTGATTTTCTGAGTCTAGCTATGTAATTTTCATATCTTTCTTTGAGTCTTAACCATGTAATTTTCCCTTTTATTGAGTCAAGTACCTAAGTTAGTGAGTCATCTATCTAAGTCTATGTATCATCAAGTGGCCTAGTGAGTTAATGGGCCACTTCAATGGGCTTGGCCCATGGGCGCCCCCTTCCCTCCTTGGTCATTTGTCATTATTCCAAAAGGTGAGGACTTTTTGTAAATTGTGGATTTTTCTATAAATATGACCCCAATCCCCACTTGGAGAAGCTAATGAAGTATTGATAAAATTGCCACAAGAATTTGTGCCTCTCTCTAGCTCTCTCTCTCTATTTCTCTCTCTCTCTCTCTAACGGGGGCGAACCCCATTCTCTCTCCTCCCCACCCCCAAATTCAAAATTTACTCTCTCTCCTCCCTATTCACCTCTAATTAAGACCCCTCCTCCTTCCCCATACCTCCCATTTAAGTCCCCTTCAACCCCTAGGTGGAATCCCCTTCTCCTAGGCACCTCTCCCTCCTCCCAAGCAACCTTTCCCCTTCCCCATACAACCTTTCATTTTCTCAAGGGAGAATCCCTTCTCCCAAGCACCCCTTCCCCTCCCCAAGGCAACCCTTCCCATTCCCTAGGCCCCCATTAACCCCTCCATTAACCCACCATTCAAAACAAAGGAGAGATCTCTCCTCCCTCTCTCCTTCCCAACCCAAATTCGCATCTCCCGGCCCTCCCTCCACTTGCTAGACCACCTCCCAGCCCCCTTTCTGCCCTTCCCACACCTTGAATCACCCCCTAACAGACCCCCACATAGTCAGGTGTCACCCCCACACCCATCCACCCCATTTCCCACCCCATCTACTCCGTCTCCCATCACCTTTCATCACCCTATCCATCTCAGTTCGCAGGCAGCAGTTGGAGTCCGACTTGCAGAGACTGCCCCGGTGCTGTCTGACGTCATCTGGAAGTGCACCATACATCGCCGGAAAGGTCTTCCAGTCTTCGTCGCAGGCAAGGTAGAATCGTCTCATTTCGACTTCACTACAGATCGTGGTGCCCATTCTCGTCCGACTGCGCAACCGGGACCAGAACCTGGACCAGAGCTGCAGTGCAGAAGCTACCACGGCCATACCCCTCAACTTCTGAAGGCGTCACCTGGCCGAGAGCTGATACCACAAGGCATCTACCATCAAAAACAAACGGCGTCCCTTTTGGCATCAGGAAGAGTCTTTTCCAAATTTTCTCCACCGGGTGCGCAGACAGTCTGTTTGGGTCCTGCCCCGACACCGCCTCACTCAAAGGGCTCCTCCTCGCCACCCCGACATCGTCTGGTGCTCTACTTGGTTGCTGCTCGAAGAAGACTCGTCCACGGTCGTCCTCGACTTGGTCTCGCATCAATCGGACTTCGGGAGCGGTCGTGGTGACTACATCCATCTGCTGCTGCACCCTGGGAATAGTACGAATCTGAGCGTAGGGGCCCTGTTCCAGAGCCTGCCCCAGCCGGTGACGACTTCAGGACTGCCCACAAAAATTCACAGACGTGCCTGGATCCATCAGCGTCGTTTCAGCGCCGGTCTCGTTGAATTCTGAGTTCAGAGGAGTGCATAGCGGCGACTACACCGACCCCCTATCCTGCTGTCCCAGACCTGGGCAGATTCGGCGGGGTGCTTCATCGGTGCGATTCAAGCCAATCTCCCCTCCCCGCCTGGCCGGCTTAGCGCCCCTCCCTGTGTGGAGGTAGTGTTTGGTTTGTAACTCCATCTCCCCTCCCCTAGTCCACCCCCCCTGCGTGGGGAGTAGTGCTTCTATAACTTAAACAGGGAAGCTTCATCGGCGCAGCGTGCGGGTAGCCCACGCTTCCCCGCTCGCCCTCGTCTCCGGCCGGGATCGGTGTCTTCACACCGATCAAGTGAGCCACTGACACTACTCTTTGCTGGATGTCTTTTGCTTAATTAGTATTGCATCTTAGTACCGTCGGTGTAAGAGAGTGCCCGAACCTGAATTATCATTTAATTGCGTGACTACCGCGGGTGAGCTGTGAGAGTGACACTACAACCCACGCCCTCGGCGTGCCGGCCGGCCTTGAAATTGGGCATCCCTGGCCCATTGGGGACCATCCCTAGCTGGCCATACCCTTGGAACCTTGAGGTCCAACCTCGGACCCTCCCCATCATCGCCGGTCCGCCTACGGACCCGGGTGTGCGCGACGCGGGTGAACCCGCTTGAGTGGGTCCGCCGTTCGGTTCGGTTGCTTGCAATTCTAGGTCGAGGGGTCGTGTCTCATCAAATTGGTATCAGAGCATCATCATCCTTAGGCGTGTCGCATCATCCCCCTTCTTCTCTTTTTCTTTTATATTATAGAGAGGGAGAGAGAGGGGACCCAACCTGATCCGGGTAGATTCATTCCCCCCTCTTTTTTTTCTTATTCTGTTATTTTTTATAGGGTTCAACAACTAACAAAGCATATGCTATCACTAATTACATATGTTTTATTGACGTATGCTTTTAGCACCTCTTAATAAAGGATTAAGTTTAACCCGGATTAAGATAAGTGGGGTAACTTAACCCCCTTCTATCCAATTTTGCTTTGATAGCAAGTGAGTTAACTCTCTTGGGATCTCCTAAGTTAACCCATTGATATCTCACACAATTTAATAGCCTTTGAGTTAACCCCACAAAAACTGGGCGAGGGGCAGAGAAAAGGTGCGCGATAGGCTAAAAGTGGGGGCAAGAGAGTATTTTTATATATCTCACTTGTGACAACTCAAGATCTGGATACCGGAAAGAACCCAATATCATTAGAATCCTGACCCACCGCCCAAGAGCCGGGAGGGCTCGGAAGGGCTAAAAAGGAGTGTAGAGGTACAAAGAAATAAGAAATAAAGTAGGATAATTTAACAATTAACAAAAAAAAGTAATCTAACTACAATAGAGTCCAGTCCAACAAAAAGTACAATCTAAGACAGAAGAACGTACCCAACACCGAGTGAACACTCGACCCGACAAGCTGACAACTAAGAACCTCCGCACAGCACCCTCGAATCTCGAGGAAGAACTGCCGCACCTGAAAAGTAGGGGTGAGTCTCCTGTCACTGGCTCAGTAGGGGTCCCGCGGAACCCCAACCGAGAACAACGGCAGTAGCGGAAAGGAAAGCAGCTACAACTACAGCAGGAACAGCGAACCGGTGGCTGGTCAAAACTCGGCACTACAACTACTCCTACTGTACCAAAAAATCATGCCCCGATCTCACAGTCGGGGGACTACCGAACTAATGAGAGAACCTCTCGCTACGCCGCCAGAAGAAACACTCACGACCTCGCAGTCGTGGACCTAACACCGTCTAGGATAAAACCCCCGGTGACGCTCATCGGAAAACCCATAGACCTCTACCTCGGGAACACACCCTGAAACTGTCGGGGGAACCACGTCTCGTAGACGGGAAACAAAACCCGAAAACAGAGAGTCACGCCTCACGTAACGAGAGTACCTACCCACCAGAAGCAAGGCCGGATGCGTCCACTGACGACTTAGTCCGCAGCCTCAGGTGTCTCGCTGCGACGCCCCAGGCAGAGACAAAGACACCCTACAATAACTAGGAACACAGAATAAGAACCAGCTGGGATCGCGCTCGTCAGCGCGGGTCCAACAGCTCCCAACCACGTGTGCACACACTGACCATGCGTCCCAGGTCAGGCCCTCTGACTGGTTTTTCCCTCAGCCGGACTCTGGCTGTAAGACTTGGGGCCCTACGGTAACCAGCCTAAAAATCGTCTCTCTCGGGTAAAGCCTCGCCACCACTCCCGGGTGGGACCACAAGCGTGTCGGAAGACTACGACTAGTGGGGAGTCACTGATGTGACCACTCTCCAAGGAGAAACTCAGAGAAACACACACGCACCCTGCGCGAAAGTCGCGAAGAACCAAGTGGCATCGAGCCACTGGACATTGGACAGTCCTCTAGACTCAATAAATCTGACGGTCCTTAAGTCACAAGACTCGGGGTCAAGACCGTTGCAGCAAACGACGCTACGCCGCCAATCTGCCCTAACCCTAGGGTCAGAAACCTCGGCACGATGACTCACGAGGCAGTTCACAACTGCTGAGACCATTCTCTCGAAAAGGGAACTGAGAAACCTCCAACCCAGACTGGGTAATTGGACTCACAGTCCACAGGCCACACACACGGCCCACGCAAAAAACACAGAATTATAATTCCCAAGGTAGCTCACAAGTCGCCCAGCCGATTCCCCATCCCAGGGAAAAGCAGGAAACCTCCAGCCCCATGCTGGATGACTGGACTCGCAGTCCAAGGCCATACACTTGGCCCACTCGGGAACCATCTTCTAGAGAAATCCACGACATGTGGGGGAACCCCACCGCACTCGCATCGATACACGGTGACTCCATCAAGCATAACACGAAAGCCCAGATCATACGCAGGGTCACCCGGATCCTCTAAATCTATGGGCACACTAATCGAGGTAATGTGGTACCTCCAGACACCCCAGAAACACAGTCACAGAACCCATGGGATGTCTGGGACACTCCCGAGGCCGATGGTCGACCATTGGGTCACAACTGGGTCGATCGGAGACCAACACGACGCGACTGGAATGCAACTAGCACAGGAAACAGGGTAGCGGTCCTCCCTGGACCGTCACACCTAATGGCGGTCTACATTGGGCCGTAAGCCAAAGGTTAGCGGTCCACTCTGGGCCGCAAGGCAAAGCTAAGCGGTCCACTATGGGCCGCAAGGCACCTAAGGCGGTCACGGAAAGACCGCTACTATCCGGAAAGCGCAGACAAGGGACGGTCACCTCCCAGACTGTCACCAATAGAAACGGCCAGCACCTAGGCCGCTAACCCCCAAGTGGCGGCCCTGGCCTGACCGCAAGCCTCTGCGGCGGTCAGCGTCAAGGCCGTTACTATACGGGGTTACAACGACGGGGTGGCGGCCGGCCCCAAGCCGCACCAGCCATGAAACGGTCGTGCTTGGACCGCTACGCTAATGTAGCGGTCTATCGCGAGACCTCACCCCAAAGCATGGTGAAACAGGAGAGTGGCGGCCTCCCTGAGGGCCGCCTCGCCTAGTGGCGGTTCCTGTTACGACCGCCTCTATTCCGAAAACCCAAAAATGGCGAGTTCGGTGGAAAACTCCGTCCCATGCCCCGTTCACGCCCACGTGAAGGGAAAATAAGGGGAAAGTAGTCCCCAACCTCTCTAGCACCGAGAGGACCCATTTGAATCATAAAAACGCGGTTAAAACGCTAGATCCGGCTCACTCCCCAAAAATATGTATTTTTCCCAAACTACTCAAATAAGTCTGCTCGGCTCACCACGACCTACCAAAATCGTGGGATTGGAAGTACACAAGCTGGGGATCCATCTCCCTACCTCCACCGAAGATTTGACGCGCCGTGGATGCCGATCCATCAAGAAAATGCCGTTGGAACTCCATCAGGACATGAACTCGCGGCCGAGCTTCCACGCGCCTCCACCGCCTCGATCCTCACCCGCGTCGTCCCCGCCTTGCCTGCGCCCTGCTCCGTCAACCGCCGGAGAAGAGAGGGCGAGAGGAGAGAGCGTGAGAGAGGTGAGAGGTGAGAGGGAGAGAGGTCGAGAGGGAGGAGAGAGAGGGGGGAAATAAACAGGAAAAAGAAAAAGAAATTAGTAATTTATCTAATCCGATTTTTCGGCCTGAAATTTCATAAATTTAGAAAAATATGGGAAAAATACCTCCGTGATCCTCGGAAGGAGCACAAAGTGCCTGCACCCTCCCAAAGTCAGAGAACGCAACGGTTGTAACGACCCGAGAATCCGATTACCGGGAAGGCCCGATAACCCGAGACTCGCACCGTCACCCACGAGTCCGAAGACTCGGAAGGGTTAAAAGGATGGTGTGGAGACTACACAAGTATCACAAATAATTACAGAAATTAAACAGTTATATAATTAAGCAGGAAATAAATTAACATTTTACATGATACATGGTCCACAATATAACAAAATAACAACAGTAGTAGTCCACAACTAGTACAGAGACAAGAAATAAAAGTACAGCTACACGGGGCATACCCCGGCTCTGACCTTTGGCAGTCACACTGGGCACCTGAACCACGCTGAGCCTCAGACGCACTCCCCTGAAGTTGCGCCTCGCCTGAAACACGGTGAAAATACGCAGGGAATGAGTCTCAGAATAAGACTCAGTAGGGATCACTCGAACCCTACCTCGCAAACGGAGAAACCGCTACGCTAGCAGTAAGCGAGTACCTCGGAAAAGGAAGCCCTGCCATCTACAAAACACCGGTCTCACGGCACGAAGACCGACACACGTGCCACGGTGAAACGACAGGAACACCACGGCCAATACGACAAAACCCAAAGGTCGAAGTCACAACGACTGACAATCTGTCACTCCCGACTCGACAGGAGTATCTCCCACTAGAAGCACAGTCGGTAGCGTCCCCTGACGTCTTACACCGCACTGCAGGTGAACTGCCTAACGTGGTAGGGCCTACTAGAGGCACGGACACCTAACAAGTAACCACAAAGCAAGTGACTAGCTGGGGTCACGCTCGTCAGAGTGGGTCCAACCGCCCCCAACCACGTGTGGACACACAGACCATGCGTCCTAGGTCTGGCCCTCTGACTGGTTTTCCCTCGGAGCCGAACTCCGGCTACCGACGAGGGGCTCGACAGAAACCAGTCTAAAAAAAATCGTCCTCAGGGTAGCCTCTCCACCACTCCCTGGTGGGTCCACTCGCGTGCAAGCAGGCTACGACTAGTGGAGGGTCATTGAAAGAGTAGACTCTCAAGTCAGCGAAAACCACGTCCGCGTCCGACGACGTACGGGGACCGTCCCACGTACCAGCACCGTCGTACGGTGACCACAGTCGGAAGGAAAACGGGACTGCAAACCATTCGGAGCAATCCTGAGCCTCGCGGAATATCTGAAATAGAAAAATTAGTAGATTGTGTCTCAAGCATATACTTTTTTTTTATGAATTCACATTTCTGATATTGCTATACGTTCATTTTCCTCTTTTTCTTCCTCCTCAGAATCAGAATTAGAATTAATAATTTGAAATTCCGATTCTCTATCCACCCGCCACAGGCTCTGACGGTCTAAGGCTGGACCGTCACAGCCATCTGACGGCCCAACACAGGGGCGTCAAACCCTCAGTGCAAAAACGACTGTGACGCGCGTAGCCAGGTGCGTCACAAGCCCTAACGTACCTAGCCTGATGCGTCACAAGGCACGAAGGAACAAACCATGACGCGTGCCACTCGGTGCGTCACAGACTGTAACAGACCAACCCTGGTGCGTTACAGGGTGGGAATGCGTCCGCTCTGACGCACCCACACAGGGGCGTCACAAGGCTGTGACGCGCCAGTCCTGGTGCGTCAACGGTGAAAACCAACGGTCAAATCGTCCCTGACGGTCCAACCCAGGCACGTCACATCGCCCTGGCGGTCTATCGTAGGACCGTCACAGCCCACAGACCCCCATTGGCAAAAACAGGGCCGTAACGCACCCTCCTGGGTGCGTCACACTATGTGATGGTCACTGGAAGGACCGTCACACCGACCCGGCGACGAAACGGCGTGAAACGCCCAAAAACATCAACCACGCCCCCATGCCTCCATAGGAGAGGGGAAATCAAAGGGAAAAGACCCCTGGGGACCCCTAGCATGCTTCAAGGCCATCAAAATGCCGAATCGCGGCTCAAATCCATACATCAGGCGAACTCTCCCCAAAGCATGATTTTGCCCTAACCCGCTCAAAAACACCCCTCTCGGCTCCCATTCGGCCTACAAATCACGGGGGATGACGGGATGAGCATAGGGATTCGTCCCCCTACCTCAATGGAATGAAAGCTCCGCCGAATCAAGCTCAAATCACGAAGAATGCTTTTAGAAACCCTGCTCCTTCACGCTTCCCATGAGCACCGCACGCCCACGAGATCGCCTCGCCGCCGCCCACGTCGCCGCGCCGTCGCCCCGCCGCCGTCTGCAGTCGGAGAGAGGCTCGCAGCGTCGAAATGTGAGAGAGAGAGGGAGAGGGGGGCGGTCACGGTGGGAGGAAGAAGAAGAAGAAGAAAGAGAACGGTGGGGAGAGAGAGAAAATGAGAGATATTTATAGAAAATCTAAAAATTCTAGAAAATATCGAAAAATTAAAAATTACATTTTCGCGATCCTCGGAACGCATCGATCGGAACGGTACCACTCTCGCATAGGTGAACTACCGGTCCACCCGCAACGAGGTTCCGAAGGAATTACCGAAACACACACCGGAAATCGGAAAACACGCGCGGAAAAGTCACGGACGCACTCCGGGCCTCCGAAACAACTCCGGATCGCGCCGATCCGAACACGAAAGATGTCCGAAATAAAATTCAGACATAACGAGCTGGACACTCCGAGAAACCAGATCCGGGACCCACGAAGAAGGATCTGAAAGGTCCAGGATATTACAGCCCTCCCCCCTTAAGGAATTTTCTCCTCGAAATTGAGAACAACCCAAGGGGAAAAAAGAGGAAGACTCACTCAAACAAGTAAGGGAACAGCTGACGCACCTTGTCCTCACGTTCCCAAGAAGCCTCACCACTAGAGTGTCGATGCCGCACCACCTTAACCAAGGGGATGACCTTGTTCCGCAGGCGCTGCTCTCACCTATCCTCAACGCGGACGGGAAACTCTGGGAGAGAAAGATCTGGAGTCACCTCGGGCCAAACAGAATCCTCAAGCACATGAGAGTCATCGGGCATATACTTCTGCAACATCGAGACGTGAAACACGTCATGCACCGACGCCAACTCAGAGGGTAACTACAGCCGATAAGCTACCTCACCAATGCGCTCCACAATGAGGAAAGGACCAACATAGCGGGGACTCAGCTTCCCACACCGTCCAAAGCGCATCACCCCCTTCATCGGAGAAACTCTCAAAAACACATGATCGCCAACGGCGAACGTGAGGGCTGCTGCCTACGGTCAGCATAGCTCTTCTGCCGACTCTGGGCCGCCAACATGTTCTGACGAACCAGGTGCACAACATCCACACACTGCTGCTCCAACTCCGGTCCTGTCAAAACACGCTCACCAACCTCGAATCAATCAAGTGGAGTCCGACACGGACGCCCATACAACGCCTCATAAGGAGCCATGCCGATGCTCGAATGATAGCTGTTGTTGTAGCCAACTCCACCAATGGTAGGTGGTGAATCCAACTCCCCTGCCACTCCAGGCAGCAGGATCTGAACATATCCTCCAAAGTCTGGATGGTCCTCTCTGACTGACCATCTGATTGAGGATGGTACGTTGAGCTAAAAGCTAAATCAGAGCCAAGAGCTCGCTGGAAACTCCTCCAGAATCCAGACGTGAAGCGCGGATCCTGATCCGACACAATGGAGATGGGAATCTCATGCAACGGAACGATCCGCTCCACATAGAGACGAGCCAACTTGGGCACACTCCAGCTGACTTTGATCGGTAATAACCGAGTCACCTTCGTCAGCCTATCCACCAGCAACCAAATACTGTCCTGCCCACTCGGAGTCCTCGGCAATCCCACCACGAAATCTGTGGTCACGTGGTCCCATTTTCATGCGGGAACATCCAAGGGCTGAAGAGTACCTCCTGGTCGCTGATGCTCCGCCTTCACCTACTGACAGGTCAGGCACCTGGCCACAAACTCGGGCACATCTCTCTTCATGCCAGGCCACCAGAACTGCCTCCGCAAGTTCCGATACATCTTCGTCGCACCCGGGTGCACAGTGTACCTGCTCTCATGAGCCTCGCGCAACACCGCACGGCGAACCTGCTCCTCGGCTGGGACGTACAGCCTACCACGGAACCTCACAGCACTGTCCTCACCGAGCTTCACATCAGCCATAGCCAGAATCCGGGGCAACTTAGGGTATGCATGCTGAGCCTCTGTCAACTGACGACGGATAGCAGGCGTGACAGTCAGACTCGCAAGCACTGCTAACCCTGGCTCTTGAGGAATCTTGAGCCTGAAAGATACTTCGGGCACTTGTTCCCAGAGCCTCCACTTCCTCAACATCAAGGCACTAACCGCGACCTTCCGACTCAAAGCATCGGCGATGACATTCATCCTGCCCGGATGATAAGACAGGGTGAAGTCATAATCCTTCATAAACTCCATCCAACGCCTCTGCCTGAGGTTAAGGTCCCTCTGCGTGAACACATACCTCAAACTCTGATGGCCAGTGAACACCTCGAACTTCTCACCGTACAGATAATGTCTCCAGATCTTCAGCGCAAAGATCACAGCCGCCAACTCCAGGTCATGGGTAGGGTAGTTCTCCTCGTGGGGCTTCAGCTGCGGAGATGCATACGCCACCACTCTACCATGCTGCATCAACACAGTACCCAATCCGACCCCGGAAGCATATGTACACACCACAAAACCTCCCGATCGAGAAGGTAAAACCAACACCGGAGCCGAGGTGAACAATCTCTTCAGTTTCCTGAAACTATGCTCACACTCATCAGACCAGACGAAAGGCACATCCTTCCGCGTAAGCCTGGTCATCGGGGCCGCAATGCGAGAAAAATCCTATATAAACCGACAATAATAGCCCGCAAGCCTCAAGAAACTCCGGATCTCCATCACAGACCTCGGCCTCGGCCACTGCATTACTGTCTCGACCTTGGCGGGATCCACGGAAATACCATCACCAGAGATCACGTGCCCCAAAAAGTGCACCTCACGAAGCCAGAACTCGCACTTACTGAGCTTCGCATACAACTGGTGATCTCGCAACGTCTGCAGCACCACACCCAAATGGTACGCGTGCTCCTCAGCAGACCGCGAATACACAAGGATGTCGTCCACAAACACGACCACGAACTGGTCTAGGTAAGGACGAAAGACCCTCTGCATCAAATCCATGAAGGTCGTGGGGGCATTGGTGAGCCCGAACGGCATCACCAAGAACTCATAATGCCCGTATCTCGAGCTGAACGCAGTCTTCTCCACATCGGACTCGTGAATCCTTAGCTGATAGTAACCGGACCGCAAATCAATCCGCGAGAACACTCGAGCAGACTGAAGCTGGTCGAACAAATCATCAATCTGCGGCAACGGATACTTGTTCTTAACGGTTACCTCGTTCAACTGACGGTAGTCAATGCACAGCCTCAGGCTACCATCCTTCTTCTTCACAAACAACACGGGCGCACCCCAAGGGGAAAAGCTAGGATGAATGTATCCCTTGGCCAACAACTCCTGCAACTGCGCCCTCAACTCCCTCAACTCAGCGGGGGCCATACGGTACGGAGCCTTCGCCAAAGGTCCCGTACCGGCACAATCTCGATCACGAAATCAATCTCCCGCTGGGGAGGCAATCCAGGTAAGTCCTCCGAAAAAACATCGAGAAACTCGCACACTACCGGAATGTCCTCGACATCGGGCTCCATCCGGTCTGCCACAACCACGGAGGCGAGAAAACCCTGACAACCCGCATCAAACAAACGACGAGCACGAATCGTAGAAATAAGAAAGCGGGAAGAGGAAGACCTAATACCTTAGAAATAGAAGGTGGGTCCACGAAGTCGCCGAAAGTAAACTCTCTTCGAGTCACAATCCACCAAAGAATGATGTGCCTCGAGCCAATCCATGCCCAAAATCACATCAAAGTCCAGAAGCGGCAACGCATAGAGCTTACCCGGCAAACTCTGCCCTTCAACCCACACAGGAACCTCATCGAAACAATACGAAGTGATCATAAAATCACCCGAAGGTAACTCTACTGCCAAATCACAGGACAACTGGGTCACCGGCTCCTCGATGCTCAGCGCGAAATCCTCCGAAATAAACGAATGAGACGCGCCAGAATCAAACAAAACCCGAGCCGCACAACCCAAAATCTGAACGGTACCTTCCACGAGCTGCGACGCCACTGCCTCTTCCCTGGTCATGTGTGTAATCTGGCCTTAAGCTCTCTGCCTGCCTCCCACACTCGCTGACCTGGGTAGCGGCGGATACTGTCCATGCTGCTGCTGCTGCTGTGGCCTCTGCTGCTGGGGAACCTGTTGTTGCTGAGGAAACTGATGCTGTCTCTGAGGACAGTCACGCGCCATATGCCCTGGCTTGTCACACCAGAAACAAACTATCGGCGTTGTGCACTGCCTGCCTGGATGGTCCTCGCTACATCGTGGTCACGGTCCTCGCGATCCACCCACTAATCCCTGACGCTGAAAAGGAATCGACTGCTGTACACTGCCCGATGATGCCTACTGCTCACGGCCTCCCTTCTTCTTCCTTCGGAAACTCTTCCCGAGGAACTTCTTGACCTTAGAGCCAAAAGACACAGATCCTGTCACTGACGCTGCCGGTGTCGGCGCTCCTGAACCACCCGACGCATGCTGAAAAGAACACTGCTGCTGGGTAGCCGACTGCTGGCTGAGACCCGACAAAGACTGCCCCTGGCTGATTGGTCCTCGAGTCCTCTGCATATCCATCTCCAAAGAAGCCGCGACACGAGACGCTGTCTCCAGATCAGTGGCCGCATTCGCGATCAAATGGTGCATCAACTCCTGCCTCAAGCCCTGTACGAACTGTTCGGTCTTCACCCTCTCATGCTCCATGATATGAGGTGCATACCGACCCAGCTCAACAAATCGGGCCCTGTACTGCAACACTGACATGTCACCCTGGACCAGCTCCAGAAACTGACGCATCCGCTGCGTAGCAATATACTCTGGACAGTAAGTACGCTCGAAAGCACTGACAAAGTCACTCCACACAATCTGCTCAAGTGGACGAAGCTGGAAAGACGTCTTCCACTCGGAAGACCACCACTCCCGAGCCGTACCCTGCAACTGGTTATAAGCCAACATCACCTTGTCCTCCGCAGTACACCGCATGGAACTGAACACCCGCTCCATCTCGTCGAGCCAACTCCGAGCCATATCAGGGTCTGGCTGACCGCCATAGTAAGGTGGATGGAACTGCATGAAATCCCTCACTGCTCGACCTGGCCCACCCCTGGTCGACGAGCCCTCACCAGCCTCTCCGCCGAACTGCTGCGACATAAGCTGGTACATGCCACGGAAGAAATCCTCGGCCCCCGGAAACCTCGCAGCATCCGCTGCCTCGGTGGCCGCTAGTGGCACTCTACTCTGCTCCTCCTGCTCCTGCTGAACCTCCTGCTGGATCTCCTGACCTCCAGCCGACTGCCCCTGCCGAGAGCGAGTGCCCCGCCTCGATGCCATGCTCGCTCCTGAAGCAAAAGACATGAAACACGGAACAACAAGGTTAAGCAAAACACACGATGCCCGATGCCAGTGTCAACTGTACATCATCGCTGTGGACTAGCGGACCACTACAATTACTTATGATTCTCGTATAATCCCACAACCGTGCTCTGATACGAGCTGTAACGACCCGAGAATCTGATTACCGGAAGGCCCGATAACCCGAGACTCGCACCGCCACCCACGAGTCCGAAGACTCGGAAGGGTTAAAAGGATGGTGTGGAGACTACACAAGTATCACAAATAATTACAGAAATTAAACAGTTATATAATTAAGCAGGAAATAAATTAACATTTTACATGATACATGGTCCACAATATAACAAAATAACAACAGTAGTAGTCCACAACTAGTACAGAGACAAGAAATAAAAGTACAGCTACACGGGGCATACCCCGGCTCTGACCTTTGGCAGTCACACTGGGCACCTGAACCACGCTGAGCCTCAGACGCACTCCCCTGAAGTTGCGCCTCACCTGAAACACGGTGAAAATACGCAGGGAATGAGTCTCAGAATAAGACTCAGTAGGGATCACTCGAACCCTACCTCGCAAACGGAGAAACCGCTACGCTAGCAGTAAGCGAGTACCTCGGAAAAGGAAGCCCTGCCATCTACAAAACACCGGTCTCACGGCACGAAGACCGACACATGTGCCACGGTGAAACGACCAGAACACCACGGCCAATACGACAAAACCCGAAGGTCGAAGTCGCAACGACTGACAGTCTGTCACTCCCGACTCGACAGAGTATCTCCCACTAGAAGCACAGTCGGTAGCGTTCCCTGACGTCTTACACTGCACCGCAGGTGAACTGCCTAACGTGGTAGCGCTTACCAAAGGTACGGACACCTAACAAGTAACGACAAAGTAAGTGACTAGCTGGGGTCACGCTCGTCAGCATGGGTCCAACCGCCACCAACCACGTGTGTACACACAGACCATGCGTCCTAGGTCTGGCCCTCTGACTCGTTTTCCCCTGGAGCTGGACTCTGGCTACCGACGAGAGGCCTGACGAAACCAGTCTAAAAAAAACCGTCCTCAGGGTAGCCTCTCCACCACTCCCTGGTGGGTCCACTCGCGTGCAGGCAGGCTACGACTAGTGGAGGGTCACTGAAGGAGTAGACTCTCAAGTCAACGGAAAGCCACGTCCACGTCCGATGACGTACGGGGACCATCCCACGTACCAGCACCGTCGCACGGTAACCACAGTTGGAAGGAAAATGGGACTGCAAACCATTCGGAGCAATCCTGAGCCTGGCGGTCTACCCTAGACGCGCCACAGGCTCTGACGGTCTAAGGCTGGACCATCACAGCCATCTGACGGCCCAACACAGGGACATCAGACCCTTAGTGCAAAAACGACTGTGACGCACCTAGCCTGGTGCGTTACAGGCCCTGACGCACCCAGCCTGATGCGTCACAAGGCACGAAGGAACAAATCGTGACGTGTGCCACTCGGTGCGTTACAGGGTGGGAATGCGTCCGCTCTGACGCACCCACACAGGGGCGTCACAAGGCTGTGACGCGCTAGTCTTGGTGCGTCAACGGTCAAAACCAACAGTCAAATCGTCCCTGACGGTCCAACCCAGGCGCGTCACATCACCCTGGCGGCCTATCGTGGGACCGTCACAGCCCACAAACCCCCATTGGCTAAAACAGGGCTATAACGCACCCTCCTGGGTGCGTCACACTGTGTGACGGTCACTGGAAGGACCGTCACACCGACTCGGCGGCGAAGTGCCGTGAAACGCCCAAAAATATCAACCACGCCCCCATGCCTCCATAGGAGAGGGAGAAATCAAAGGGGAAGACCCCTGGGGACCCCTAGCATGCTTCTAGATCATCAAAATGCCGAATCGCGGCTCAAATCATAGATCGGGCGAACTCTCCCCAAAGCATGATTTTACCCTAACCCGCTCAAAAACACCCCTCTCGGCTCCCATTTGGCCTACAAATCACGGGGGATGACGGGATGAGCATAGGGATTCGTCCCCCTACCTCAATGGAGCGAAAGCTCCGCCGAATCAAGCTCAAACCACGAAGAACACTTTTAGAAACCCTGCTCCTTCACGCTTCCCATGAGCACCGCACGCCCACGAGATCGCCTCGCCGTCGCCCCACCGCCGTCTGCAGCCGGAGAGAGGCTCGCCGCGTCGAAATGGGAGAGAGAGAGGGAGAGGGGGGCGGTCACGGTGGGAGGAAGAAGAAGAGGAAGAAGAAGAAGAAAGAGAAGGGTGGGGAGAGAGAGAAAATGAGATATATTTATAGAAAATTCAGAAATTCTAGAAAATACCAAAAAAATAAAAATTACATTTCCGCGATCCTCGGAACGCACCGATCGCAACGGTACCACTCTCGCCTAGGTGAACGACCCGGTCCACCCGCAACGAGGTTCCGAAGGAATTACCGAAACACACATCAAAAATCAGAAAACACGCGCGGAAAAGTCGCGGACGCACTTTGGACCTCCGAAACAACTCCGGATCACGCCGATCCGAACACGAAAGATGTCCGAAACGAAATTTCGGACACAACGGAACTGGACACTCCGAGAAAATAAATCCGAGACCCACGAAGAAGGATCCGAAAGGTCCGAGATATTACAACGGTTCACCCTACACGGGATTCCGAAGGTCCGACAGCCAAAAATACGTGTAAACCGCTAAACTCAATCCGAGACTCATGAAAGCGATCCGAAATCCACGGATCATGATCCGATAAATATCAAAAAAATCCAGGGCGTTACATCATCTCAGAAGAAGAAGGTGGGATACGTTAATTTGGATTAACTCAGATTAACCTGATTTTAAGTGGATTTGTTAAATCTGCCCATGCCAAAGTAAAACGTGTTACCATTAGATTAAAAATGAGTTAATCATGAAACAAAGTCTGAAACCAAGTAAAAGAAACACGCTAAAACAATCCCACACTGGTTAAAAGAAAGATTAAATGTGTTTAAAATATCGATGTGCTCCCCATTCTGTGCTGTTTACATTCATGGGTTGAACAACTCAATAATTTCAATGAGGAGAAGCTGTCTTCCTTCAATTCTTGGGAGAGAGTGAGATTCTTCCTCAACTTTCTCTGATCATGAAAAGGACGTGCATCTACCTATTTAATTTCCAAAAGTACTCTTGTATGTATGTCCTGGGTCTCTTTCTCCCCTCCCTTTCTTCTCTGCCCATGTGAGGGTTCTTCCACATCCCTGCTGCTGGACCCTGGTTGCTCTGGCGTGCTGGCAAACCCCCATGGCTAATCACACCTTCATTCATGTGATGTGTTCCCAACTTTGGCCTCTTCTCCTCTTCTCCCCTTGCCGGATAGGACAGATTGTTAGAAATCTTGAGGCAGCTATCTTGGACAAAGTGTCAACCGCAATCACCCTTAAGCAATAATAAGGGGGCACTTTGGATGCACGAATAGGGCCCGATTAGGATGGGCCGTCCGCCCGCCCGTCACACCATACTCTAGTTTGAGTGTTTTTTACCTAATCGGAGTCGAACGAGGATATGTGTGAGTTTTCTCGTTCGTGTGAGACAGGTAGAATAAGTAAATTCGAGATCGGTTAAGATGAGAGACAGACACGTCACCCTAAATAAGTCACCCGCCCCCCCCATCCTAACCGTGCATCAAAGAGGGCCCAAGAGAGTTGGGTTCTTGATAGAGAGATCAGCCATTGAGGCCAATAAACTTGAACCCAAATAACAACATATGTAGGGTGCTCTCTTTCCTTTCTCGTTCCCTTTGTTTTGTTTGAAATTGTGATCGACCCGTTGTTTGAAAATGGTGTTAAACATGCGTCGTCACGTTGGTCGAGTGTGAAAAAGTGAGAAGCTTCTTCTATCACGCTGACATTGTGATTGACCCGTGTTTGCCCTTATCTCATGTCATGTTAGAATGACACCACTTTCATGAGAAAGAATCCACACCTCTCTCTCTTGTACGGACCGCGGAATAGTTGCGATTGAAGCACAACCATGACAACCAACGAGAACAAAAGCTTGTCGTGAAAGTTTTTAGTCATGGCTTCCCACGTCAGCTAAGAGAAGTAGGGAGCATCAAATTAATTTTTTTTTCTTTTGAGTAAGTTTTACATATGCCACGTTAAACAAAATGCCGAGTAGTCTATGGACTGTCAAAATTAACGGGCCTTAGACTTGACAATTGACACTTCAAGTCCATCTAAATCCTATTCTGCACACCCAGGTGTGATGCATGCACACTCTGGGAGTGCAGTGTCTTTAAATTTTTTAATTTTTTAAAATTTTTTTGAAGTGTCTCGTAAGATATTTTACATTTCAATGTAAGTCACATCATCGCATGATTATCTAAAAAAATTAAAAGTGAAACAGACTGTTTTTTAAAAGAATTGATCTAACACTATTTATTTGATCTGATATTTATATTTTTTAGATAACTTAATAACGACGTGACTTACACTTCAAATTAAGATATCTTAGAAGTCACTTTAAAAAATTTAAAAAACTACACACACGGAATGTGTAGGACACCCTGAGTGTACGATGAGCCTGACTCTTCATCGTGTTTAGATGCAATCGCTTGCTTGGGCTCAGAAAAAGGTTAACAGGAGGAACAAAATTTGAAGAAAATATTTCCAAACCTGTAGCTATTCCGCATCAATAAGTTATCCATTTTATTTTATTATTATTTTTTTGCGTACTTCTAAAGTGGAGTCAACATGTAAAAAACGCCAACTTCTGTCTTTTGTTTTGGAAATGAAAAGGAAGGTGAAGGTTTCTGCATCGATTTCCAGAAAGAAAAATGGAGAATAATTAAAAAAAAAGAGGTTGGATAATTAAGGCTTCGATCTCGCAAAATTAAATGCCTCGTTATGAAAATCTTTTTTTAAATATTTGTTTCTACAATTGGATTTAATAAATATTTGCCACTAAACTCACGAATGTTTCCACCAGAGAATCCTAACACACCTGGGCGCGTCTTCCCGCCGATCGTTGTGCTTCAGGAGTTTCCTTGATTTTTTGGCCCCTTAAAAGGGTTCAAATCATACATCTTGTGAATGAGTACGACTCAAGCTGCACATTCGGAGTGTGCAGAGTCTTTAATTTTTTTTAAAAAAATAAAATAGATATGAGATATTTTAACTTGAGATGTAAATGATGTCATTATTGATTACTCAAAAAAAAATAGATCAAACGAATAGTGTTAGGTTTATCTTTTAAATTTAATTAATTTGATTTTTTATTTTGTTAGATAATTAGATGATGACATAATTTACATCCTAAGTTAGAGTATATCAGATTCGCTTCAAAAAAAATTAAAAAAATAAAAATAAAATAAAACAGTTACACAACTACGGTGTACAACAAGTAATGCTCCCTCTGAATATCAGCAACTCTTTTTTTTTAATTTTAATTTTCAATAAATATAGACTGTAAATTAAAATTAAAAAATCGTATTGTCACATCAGTCAAAGTGGTTACATTTTACATTATTTTATAATCAAATAAACAACTGAAAATTATTGTGAAATAAAATAATTATACTTTTTTACAATGTTTTTACGATAAAACAAACAAAACCTATTAATGGGCCTCTTTGATAACGGGTTAAGCTGGGTTAGGGTGGGTTAACTGGGGTCGGGTGAGTTACTCCTTGTTTGATAATTTTTTTCTTAACCCAAGTCGGATAGGGTTAAAGTGAATTAACTCGTTCCTAAAAAATAGGTGGAATGAGTTAATCCACTCGAATTAGGGTTAGGAGTGGGGTGGACTAACCCGAGTAAGTCACCCGCCCCTAATCTAATCCGTTACCAAAGTGGCCCTAAGAGTTTGAACGAGGAACGATTCACGTCAATCACAGATCCAGGAACCTGATCCTGAATTGCACATCTCTCCTCCACTGGAACTCCCGGAAAAGACTTCAAGGCTCTCTCACCACGTACGTACGTACGTAAACGGTCCGTCAGAAGTAACTGTGGAGAATGTACGGCTATGGACATGGACAATGAGACTCTCCTCGTCCCATTGGCGGATCTCATGGTGGTAAAATTAATAACGAAGGCAAGCAAAGAGAGAACGATCGACCACTTCAACACCAGTGTCTTCAGATGAGGAATCCAGTGGATGAGGGCATTTCAGCCACTCAGGTATCCGGAGATCTCGCTAACGTACAAACATGATCACGTTGATGGATAAATCTTCTCCTTTCTTCTTTTGTTTGACCTACACATGGGTAGAATGGATGCTATTTTATGTCATGATGTTGAGATCACATATAGTATCTATGAGATAAGGGATAGCGCCGAGCAGCTCTTGTGGTGAGCAGTGACCACCTTATCCAGATGAAAGGGACCGCCTCACAATCCTTCAAATACTTCCTACCGTTCCCTTCCCCACATTGCAGCCCACCCTCATAACTCTCCACAGGCGAAGCCAAGTATGTCAGGTTGGAGTGAGGGGAAGATGGCGGAGGGAGAGAAGGCACAGATGAGGAGGGACTTAGCCACCCTCAACGTTCGTGACCTGTCAGGACAGGTCAGGTGCGAGGGGGTTGGGTATCCGAGGATCGCCCGGGATCGAGACGTCGTCAAAGTCGGCGGGCGGCGGCGGCATGCAAGGAAGAGAGGAGTCGAGGTTCCTCAGCTCGGAGCCGTGGAGTCCAGGAGTGAGAAATGAGCATGAGATGCTCGGCTTCCACGTCAATCGATTCTAGAGAGAAGTGAATAGCCAAACCTTTGCCTTAACCGGTAGAACTGATATCATAAATCTACGCTTTCTAAGGGATCTTGGTCTCTTAACTTTTGTGGTGACTAATCTTCTCAGAGCAGACGTACGTCACAAATGTTGAGAACAGACCAGATTAAGCACATCTTCTAGAACCTCTATAAGTTTTGAGATGTAGCCGAAATTGCAGTAATTTACGTCTATCATGATTGTCTTATCTATGACAGTGGTTGTTATGCGTGTTTGACACCCTTTCTAATGGCTAATACTTTGGGCTTCTGCCTGTTTCAGACATTGAAATATTTTAAGCATGATGCCGGTGCCTTAGAAAATTGGAGCGCCGGCTTTGATTCAGATTCGCTTGAGCTTCGAGGTGTAACTTCACAGCAATGGACGGGTGGGGGTTTGAGAAAGGAACCGAAAGCAGGCAAAGGAGGTTTAATTCTGTATGCATTTCGGAGACACCTTCCCTGTAATATGCTTTGGAAGCCGCATGGGAGAGGTTCATGTTTGAGATCATGATCTTGCATGAGACTCCATGACTATTCTGGAAATAAAAATGTTTAATGCTTAGCGCACAATCTTGATCAATTACACACCCACGGTGTGCATCAAATAAATTATTTTTAAAAAAAATTATGAGATATAATTTCCCCTAACTTGTCGTATAAGACACATCCATTCGACTACCAAGAAAATTTTAAAAAATAAAATTCAAATTCAATGAATATCGATAAGTGTATTTTTTCTTTGAGCCGGTCATTTTTATCTTAGATTTTTTAAGCCGTTAGATAGAAATGTAATTTATACGATAAGTTAGAGGGACATGAGCCCTACGTTATAAAAAAAGTTAAAAAAATATGACCCGTGTGTGCCTTAAGGGCCTAAACATAACTCTTCTAGAAAACATATGCAGACATTCTAATTTTCGAATGTTTGCACATCCACTTAGCAATGCATTGGCCGAGTTAGTCAAAGTCGACCCAAGTCACCAAAGGAGAAAATGTCCTAACTTGAGTCAACCCGAGCCATATCGTACTAGGATGAGCCCAAGTCAGTCCAACCCGCCGAGCCCACAAAGATTGCGTGACATTATAGCATTCCTATGCATCCACTGACACAGCTGTGCACAATCTAGAACAGTTACACAGCTATGGTGTGCATCAAATAAACTAATTTTTAAAAAAATATTTTGTGACGTGAGACTTGTGTCCCCATCACTTGTCGTATAAAACACGCCCCTCTTTGATGACCCAAAAAAATTCAAGAAACAAAAATCACATTCAATGAATAGTGTTAAGCCTAGTTTTTCTTGAATCTCCTCTTTTTATCTTAGATTTTGTTGGGTCGTCGGTTAGAGGTATACCTTACACGATAAGTTGGATGGATGTGAGCCTCCCGTTACAATTTTTAAAAATACATATAATTGATGGATGCACACCCGCGATGTGTAATTGACCCGAGTGTGCCCTAAGCATAACTCTTCTAGAAAACATAGGCAGACATTCTAATTTCGAATGTTTACACATCCAATGAGAAATGCATTGGCCGTGTTAATCCGAGTCGACCCAGGTCATCAAAGGAGAAACTGGGTGTCCTGACTTGAGTCACATTGACTCATTCCGTACAAGGCCGAGCCCAAGTTAGTGCAACCCGCTGAGACGGCAATCCTTGGGTGACATAACATTCCTATGTATCCACTGACATAGTGGTATAAATTCTTTAAATGTAGCTGAGAGACAGATTTCAAGATTAACAAAGTGCCAGCGCCAAGAACATATTTCTGCCGAAGTAATTGAGGGGGAAAACACTGTAGTTTAAAGAACATAATTAGTGCATTTATCTGAAGATTGTGAACTTGTTGCTACCCTTTTTGTTTGCTACTTTGAAGGAGGAAGGCCATAACGGGATGTAAACCAGTCTTCCTTGCTCGTTTTCTTTTGAGGAAGGCCATAAAAACGATGTAAACCAGTCTTTCTTGAGGGGTGGCAGTGCCTTCATTGAAAGGAAAATATAGGCATGTTTATATCTGACCTCTTGGGGGTGTAAACCAGTAAAACTTCCATCTCAACCTTCTTCATTGCATCACGTATCGCCCACTGAAACCGAGAGGCAGTGATTTTTCAGACATCTGAGATCCAATGACAGAATAGGCAACCTCTAAAACTTATGGCATACTACTAGGATAATGTGTAAACAAAGACCCAGGTATCAGGCCACTATTTTTCACATCCAAATGAGATTTTCATCCTAATCATTTTACTTTTTACCTTTTTATAACATACTGTTCAACACAAAAATAATGTGGCATGAACATAGCCTATCTCCCGCCCCCTGATTCTCCCACAACCCGAAATATCTCTAGATAACGATAGAATCTACAGATTCTCTCGGTACCAATCTTTTTTATTGTGTGTTCTCAAATGAACATCTAGTTAGACCCATAGATATGCACAACTTGACAGGTAATGTCATGACAATATCTCAATCCTGTCAAAAGCATTACACATGTAAGCCCTACAGCAAGACTTCCATAAAGAAGCTGGATCCACACCGACCTCAAATCTGTCATGCTAGAATAAATATCATCCTCATAAGAATAAAACAAATAGTGATTCCACAAACATCTCTGTCAAAATCAACAACACTCCCAGAAGAACTAGAGGTGGCTACACTTGGTGCAAGCAGCACCATCCTTTTTAATGTTCTCATACCCGGCACAAACACACACAGGCATCGACAATGAGCACCATTCTTCCCTCCATGCAATTGCGACCCTTTCAAAGGCTCGAGACAAGAGTACTAGACCCATGTAGCATGTTACTGCAACCTTCTGAAAAGCGCCTTACAAAGCATAACACGTATACAGATAAAACACAATCAGAACCTCATCCTCCATCAAGTTACAGGCAAAAGGCGCCCTGTGCTTCTTTCATCATGGTCCGAGAAAAAAGTCCAGCCACTCAAAAAGGACAAGTTAATAATCACGGTAGACGGTACTCTTCATCATTAGTCTCCATCATGAATAAAATTTCGAAAATAATCATATCTTTTCAACACATAATATGAGACAATCAACCAGTTACTCATTTCTGCGCCACCTCCACTTTAATATAGGAAGTAAGCTTCCGTACATTGGCAGTACCATAGCCACAACGTGTCGTGCACCTGTTGAGCTCAACACCTAGTTGTATATACATGTATGTGTACACGTGGCCCAGTCATAAGTGTAAAATTCTGTTTTGGTTATTACCGCCTGTTCCTCAGATTAATGGAACAACATTGGTGCAGTCAGCCAATCCGGGATGATTCTGACTGAGTTGTTCCAAGGACAGAAGAGAAATAACAGCAATAAACCGTAGCAGTTTTCCAAGCAAGACAAAAAATTGATAAGACTAGAGAGGTGAAATGCAAGGGGGAAAAAAAAGGTTGCAAAGATGAGTAGGAAACTTCAGAAAACTGAAAATGAGAAGGTGAGGGATAACAAGAAGGTGAAAATATGCAAATGTACATGACCACTTGATGACAGGCAGTTCTACGGTTCATAAGTAGAGAGCACGTAGAAAATTTGGGGCCCCGCACCAGGCAGAAGAGAAGAGGAGAGCAAGACAAAAAAAATAGCCTAGCGGAGTTGACCGGGGAGGGAGGATCCAGTATTTCTCCTTTTTTTTGTTCATGCTTTTAATTTACTTTCTACTCTATTTAAACAGGTATCACACGGATTGAGAGAACAACGAATACAGTACTAGACATACAGCAACAAGCGTCACTGGTTACCAGAGCCTGTAATAGAAACTACCAATAGCATAGATAACCAGATGAAAAAATTCAGAAATAGCTCAGCCCATTTGCCTGAGGTAACAAGAAAAGGTAGTTCCATACTTTCACTCTCTAGCAAGAAGTTTTCAATAGGTTATGAAACAGAATAAAATATAGAGTATTATAGGGTGTTTGGGAACACTTTTTTTTGAAGTTATTTCTCTCTAAAAAATTGGTCTGTGTGAATTTTTGACTTAATTTTTAAAAATGGTGTAACAGGGTTGGCAAGACTACACAATTTTTAAAAATTATACAGACATGTTTGGTGTGGACCCGGAGAGACCTCCATATCGTCCACTTGTGGTGGCGGCGCCGGCAGTGGCGGCCCACGCCCAAGGCTCCCCACAGTTCCCCCGGTGGCCCTGCCGCTCCGGCGCACGACGGACGGACATGAGAGTCTTGCGGTCCGAGAGGTGCTCGATCATCTCCTTCTCCTGCTGGACAAGCTGCTCGGTGGGGCTGATCTCGCGGAGGTCGCGCTTGAGCTGGGAGGCCTTGACGAGGAGGCTGGGCTTGGCCTCGACGGGCGCGGGGGGCTTGGGGAGGCCGGCGGCGTAGTCAAAGGCGGAGGCGCCCGCCGGGTTGGCGGAGGAGGAGAGGCGGCCCTTGCGCTGGAGGAGCTTGTGAGCGTCCATGGCCCGTCAGCAGGCGACGCTGCCGGCAGGCGGGCGCGGCCGGAAGAGGGGAGGAACGGAGGGAGGGAACGGGAGGGAGAGGGAGCAGGGGGTCGAGACGTGTACGAGCGCGTTCTTAAAAAAAAAATTTACTCGGGCGTTGTTTTTTTTAAAAATAGATTTGAATGTAGTCACGTTCTTTCCTAAAAATTAGGGAAGTAACTACCAAACGGGGTTAGATGAGTTCTCTACTCTTATTTTTAAATTTGAGAGAAAAAAAACGGGGGGGGGGGGGGGGGGGGGGGGGGAACGCAACCAAACACCCTATTAGACTATTTTCCAACAAACAACAAACAGAAGCAACTGCTCATCTGTCCAGAAGAATATTTCAATTCGTCGGGGACATATTTGAGATTCTACCCTGGGACATGGGAAAAAAATCAGACTCTGCGAGGATTCCTGGTCTCAATATAGGACATTTTGTGAAATGTTCCTGAGAATCTACAGTTTGACCAGCTCTAAAGTGGAGAAGCCGCACATGTATGATGGACTAGATGTGCTTGGAAGAATATATGACCAGCCAAAATCCAAATTTTCCCGTGCAAGATGTAGAGTAAGTTGGCAATTTAGGCCGACTTAAGACTTTCATACAGGAACTGAATGGGATTCCTTTTGGGGTATATTTGAGGAAACCTGTGATCACTCGTTTGTACATTGTTGAACTATAGTAGAAGATTCGATTCCTATCATCAAACCTTCAGGTTGACATGGGAGTAACAAGATTTTTATGGTTTTTTTATAGATGTGAAATTTTGAGGCCTTGTGATTCTGGGGATCACTAATGGTCCTTGTTGTGTACTTTGGGCAGTTAGGCATATGCTTTAGACACAGATTTAAGAGTCTACTTGATATTATCAACCACGTTCTCTCTTATACTTGATATTACCAAGAAAGAGATCATGGGGTGCATTGAGGACAAAATAACTCACAGTGCCTCCTCCGGTCCAGGGTCCAGCTGATTTATCTTCCCAATAACTGTCATCAAATAGGCTTCACCCCACCCGTCTCTCCCCGTCCGTCTAAGACTGAAGAGCACAGACTTTGCTTCAACATAATAAACACTAGGAATTAAATGGACCATCAGAAAGGATGATACAATTTGCACAAGTAGCAAGTATGTATGTGCAGGGATTAACAAGCCCGCCCATTGGCCATAGCCCGTTATCTAGTGATACTCTTGAATGCAACTGTGGTACCCCTCATTTTAAGAGGGACTTTTCTGTAAATACCCTTAAAGCAAAGAAAGAAAATTGGTCATTTTAATGGGGAGTTAATTAATTTCTTTTCAGATTATTAAATGCCACTAAAAAACCCTTAATGAGCTCTAATTATTGGGCCAGCCAGTGGACCCACATTAGGTCGCATTAGGCCCAAACAAGGAGATAGTTGAGGAGAAGAGAAGGAAAGAGGTAGAGATGGAGAGAGGAAGAAACAGAAGAGAGAGCTGTAACAATATGAACAAAGTGAGTAGGGAGGAGGAGAGAGAGAGAGAGAGAAAGAGAAAGAGCTTGGGTTTTTGTGATCTAACCCTCCCCTACCTTTTTACAGTCAAGAGGATACAGAAAAAGGGTGTTTAACGGGACACAAGATGACATTGAAAAAGCCTACAATATGGACTATCTAGACAGAAACTCGTATCTGCACTATCTCAGTTATTTGGTGGATACATACCCAAAATAATGCTATGTACTCTATCTTCATCTACAGATAAGTGAATCACATGTGGTCAAGTATTAAAAGAGATAACAATGGACAGTCAAAATTAGAAAGGTTTTTTGTCTCTTCAGAGTGGCAGAAGATAATTCCAGAAGTGGAGGCTATGGGGGTCCCTAAACCTGTTTCAGATCACAACCTAAATTCTCCTGTCCTGAGCATAAGTGGAGATCTAAAAGAAGAGCAGTTCTAGGGACAGTAAAAGAAGAGCAGGGGGTCCTTTCAGAGAGTCAGAAAGAAGCAGTGTGTGGTTGTCAAACTTGATTTTGAGGAATCTTATCATCGAGTAAGCAGGAGATGCGCACACAAAATTTTGTGCACTATGGGTTCAAAGCAAACATGGGTCAACTAGATTCATGCTTGCATTGCAACTGCCAGATTTTCAGTAATGTCTAATGGTGAGCCTTGCGATTTCTTTAATAGCTCCAAAGGGGTTCATCAAGGGGATCCTATCTCCCCTTACCTCTTTATCTTGGTCAGCCAGATTCTGAGTAAAACGTGGAGCAGAGCTGAGCACCATGGTTTGATCAGAGGGATTCAGGTGGGTAGAAAAAAAATCTGAATATCACACACCTGCAGTATGCAGATGACAGTTCTTTTTGCCAATGAAGAGGAAGAACTGGCAAATGTCAGGAATTTGTTAATTCTGCTAGGTACGCTTTGATTGGAGTTATCTGAGTTAACTCCAATTTAAGTAGGAGTCAACCCAGTTGGCAGTTTGATAGTCGGGTTGAGTTAACCCGAAATAAAAGTGGGTTAACTCTGAGTTTCGAAGCCCATCTCTGGAAGTGGCTTAAGTTAACCTGGGAGTTACCCCCCCCCCCCACCCCAATTAATGCCATCAGGTACAGTGGTCTCTCTCGTATCACCTTTGACCTTCGTCCTTGTTCCACGTGGAAAAAATGGGAAAATTTATGTGTTCATTTATTGAACAAAGATGCACATTTACTAGCTATTTGATTAGCATGTGCATGATTAATTCTGCATTTTATGTTTAACGGACAATTTAGAGTTCATGTGTTGGACTTTTCCCCACCAACCGTAATCGGTATTTATTTACATCGGCTTAAAGTCCGAACACCTTTGATTAACTGTCAAAGAACGCTTTTTTGCTTCTATCCATTGTGATATTAATGATCTTGATGATCGCCCATTCCGGATACATACTTAAGAACGTTTTTTGCTTCTATCCATTGTGATATTAATGATCTTGATGATCGCCTATTCCGGGTACATACTTTTGCAAGAAAATTTGAAGACTTTCATTCATTGAGCATATGTAGTTTGGATTACAATAAGTCTTTCAAGGCCTTTGCATTTGGTCTCGATTATGTAATCAAGTCTTCGGGTTTATATCCAGTCGCAATCCGACCATTGGATATGCTTCCGCCTGCAGCTGGACCTTTGAATTTGCTTTTACCCACATTCGGACAGTTAAATTTGAATTCCCTCCCGATCATACTGTTGAATCGTCAAGATGATCGTTGTCGGTCCGTCAGATTTGCTTCCGGTCATGCTCTAGCCATTTGATTTGTTCCTAGTTGAGATTTGACCGTTGAATCTACTTTTGATCAAGATTTGACCGTTTGGATTAGTTCATGATCTCGATCCGGCCATTGAATTTGAATGTGGTCAAGATCCGACTATTGAATTTTCTCCAAATCGACATGTGACCATTGATATCAAATTTCATCACAATCGATCCGTTAGATCGTCAACATGATCACTATCGAACCCTCAGAGTTGCTCCTAGTCATGATCACTCTTTTGACTTTGATCAGACCTTTAATTTGACTTGATATCCATAAAGGATATTTCTACATCAAGTGGGTGTATATTTATAATTTTTATCAGAATATTTTTGCTATTTTTCCAATGGCAAGGTATTCTTACAATTTCAGAAGAGTTTTGGACATTTCTACCCTTTCTGACCCTTGTTGGGTATTTCTACAGTTTTGGACCCCTTCTACATATACTTGCAATTTCAAGCCCTTTCTGGGTATTTCTACAATCTTCATCGAGCAGGAATATATTTGCAACTTATGGACAATCTCGGGCATTTCCGTCATTTCTTGACAATCTCGAGCATGAGGCTCATGCATGAGTCTTCATGCTTGAATCTCCTTGGCCGCCATTTGATGTTGGACCTATGCTCATTCTCTTGAATTTATTTCCTAAAGTGTCCATTAGGACTGAGGAATAACGCCCACAGGGACGTATATGCAACATACCCCTTATATTTTGTGAATGCATAAGTACACTTCATAAGGGAAGAACACTTGGGTGACCCCTCCCTAGTCCTTAGTCCTTGGTTCCTTCATGCTTGATCCCTGGTGGACGTCTTTCCTTGAGTGCTTGGTCCTTAGTGGATGTCTTCCATGGCCTTTGGTCCTTGATGGATGCTTCCCCTTGGGTGCTTAGTCCTTGGTGGTTGCTTTTCCTTGGGTCTTGGTCCTTCGGATGTCTTCCATGGGCTTCGTCCTTAGTGGATGTCTTACATGGGCTTAGTCTTTGATGGATGTCTTTCATGGGCTTGTCTGTAACTTTCCCATAAGTAAAGGCATTTCTATAATTTCTACATATTCCTGGGTTTTTTCTATAATTTTCCACTATTGTCTAACCATCGGAGGTATTTCTCCAATTTCTGACAACGAAGAGGCTTCTATGCAATTTCCTGAGGCTTCAGGCTATTTTTGTAATTTTCCTAAACTTCAGGACTCTTCTGCAATTTCCTGAGAAATCGTGGTTTTTCTACAATTTCTCACAAGCAAGGGGTATTTCTGTAATTTTCTGATAAATGAAGATATTTATGTAATTTCTGATCTTTTTAGAGTTTTTCTGATAATTCTGAACCGCAAAAAACATTTCTGCAATTTCTGCCCTTGGCAAAATTATTCTGCAAATTCTGGACAGTAGCAGGGTTTTTCTGCAATTTCTGCCCTTAGCAGGGTTTTTCTACAATTTTTGCCCTTAGCAAGTTTTTTCTCCAAATTCTGGACAGCAGCAGGATTTTTCTGCAATTTCAGCACGTAGCAAGATTTTTATAAAATTTCTAAACATAATACGGTCTTCCATGATTTCCAAGGTATTTTATGGACTGGGGCAATTTGTGAAATTTATGTAGTTCCTCCATCATTTTTGCAAAATCATAGGGGTCATGTCCCCAATGTTAGGGGTGCAGCATACCCTTTGTGGGTTTTTTGCACAACACCAAAAATCCTCAAGTCTTCAAACCTTAAAACTTCAAGCCTCCAAGTCTTCAAGAAAATCCCAAGACTCCTTGCTTCTTCCGCCTTCTTGGTGGGTGCTCCACGAGGAAGCCCTCCTCTCCCATAGGTAAGGCCTCCTATTTGTAGGAGTAGAGAGGAGATGCCCGGAGAAGGTGAAAGGGTTTTTTTTCTTTTGGACATTTTAACCCCTCCGGACTTGAGGGTAGGAGGGGCATAAGAGGGAAAGGGAGAAGAAGAGGATCAGATTTGGACATTTTAGGCCCTCCGAGTTTGAAAAGAGGGGCATAAGAGGAAAAGAGAGGAAAGGCTGAAATTCCCACAAGCATTGGGTGGAGGTTAAATCTCCCCCGGGCATTGGGTGGAGGTTAAAATCCCCCCTGAGCATTGCATGAAGGTTGAAAGACCCCCAAGCCTTGGGTGGAGGTTGAAATCCCCCCAGGGCAACGAGTGAAGGTTGAAATCCCCCTCGGCATTGAATGAAGGCTGAAATATCCCAGGTATTAGGTGAAGGTTAAAATCCCCCCAGGCATTGGGTGAAGGTTGAAATCCCCCCAGGCATTGAAGAAAAAAGTGTCGACTCCTTATAGTCCCTTCGAGCATTGGAGCCCAAACCCCAACCCATCCGAGCATCACAAAAGGTCAGGACCTCCCCTGAAGGTCCATCGGGCATGACAAGGAGGCCAAGACACCCCCCCTCCCCCCCTGCCCTTAGCCCATCCGAGCATGGCCCCTACACACAGACCCCTCCGGGCATCAAGGAACCCTTGGGTCCATGGCTGGTAGTTTCGGACCTGGACGATCCGAAACCGGACCTGCTCACTGTAACAGGTCCGAAACTTTAAAAAATATTATTTCGATTTTGCCCGATTTCGAGCGTTTCGACCTGATACTCCTGAAACCAGGCGAAACCGGAAGCAAACTCCTCTCTTAAGAGGAGTTCAGGTCCGCCACACCCCTCAGATCAGATCTGAGGGGCTACTACCTCCAGGGGAGGTGGAGGAGGGGTAGCGCCTAATTAGCGATTTAAATTTGGGGCTTTTTGAAGATTCCTCAAAGATCTCGTAAGTTTTTATATTTTTTTCTTTGTTTGATAGTTTTCTTGTTGTAGATAAAATTATATATAATATATTAATTTTTATACGTTAATTATGATAAATCTTCAAATTAGGACCTAATTAACGATTTAAATTTGGACTTTTGTCTAATTAGGCAAGTTTAGTGTCAATTGAAATTTAATTAAACTTCATTGAATGCTCTAAGGTGGAAGTATGCTGCTAATTGTATTACACAACAGGTAATTATGGTAAATCTCCAAATTAGAGCGTAATTAACGATTTACATTTGGGACTTTTGTCAAATTAGGTATATTTAGCATCAACTTAAACTCAATTAACCTTCATTGAATGCTTTAGCGCGGGAGCATGCTGCTAATTGTATTACGCCCCAGGTGATTAGGATAAATCCCCAAATTAAAGTCTAATTAGCGATTTAAATTTGGGAGTTTTATCTAATTAGGTGAACTTAGCGTCAATTGAAGCTCAATTAAGTTTCATTGAATACTTTAGGACGAGAACATACTACTAATTGCATTTAATGAAGGTAATTAGGTAAAATCCCCAAATGTAACCCTAACTAGCAGTTAGAAATTATAATTTTTATCTAATTACCTCAATTCAGCATAATTTGAAGCTCAGATATGTTTCATTGCACTTTTTCATTGTACTTACAACCATTTGTCTTTAACAGTCTTAATGCAACATGATGGGTAGACGTGAACAAGGTCAGGAGCAGCAAGGAAAGGACGATCCGAGATGGGCTCTCCTCACCTTAGTTGATGTTGGAAGAAGAAAAGTCAAATATAATTATTGTGGTAAGGGGATACATGACGAAATTACTAGAGGAAAGTAACATTTGGCAGGATAAGAGGAGAGGTCAAGCAATGCGACATATGTCCCCAACGGGTGGCAGAGGAAATGCGCCAGTACCTTCTGGGTAAAAAAGACAAGATGCAACGAAGGGCTAAGATCAGACTGAAATTTGAGAGGAGATTTCAGGCAGATTAAGCAGAAGGGGAAGAAGGGATGATGAGGAGGAGGAAGGCACTGAGGATTCAGATTCAAAGCTGACTGAAGCATTAGAACATGAGCGTACGGCTCGAAGATAGGATCAGGGACCTACTCCAGTACAACTGGTGTAGCACGACGTCCTGACACTAGTGCAGCCCCGCAGAGAGTAGGCCCCATAGACGGCTGTGTACGGAAGCCAAAGTGCTACATAGCCAAAAATCAAGCAGGCATTGAGGGGGTCAAAAAATCAGCCAAAGCTGTAGGACATGCATTTAAAAGTATTTGCAAATGATTTTTCCATGCAGGTGTGCCTGCATATGCAGTTCAATAAGAATATTGGCAGCATATGCTTGATGCCATAGCAGATGATGGCCCTGGCTTCAAGGCCCCATCACGCCGAGACATATACGGGCATAGCCTTGAGGGAGAGGTTAAGGAGCTTCATCAGTGGGTTGAAAGCTCCAAGTATATCTAGATGGAGAGATGATTTACCATCATATGTGATGGCTGGACTGGTACCACAAAGAAGTCCATGGTCAACTTTCTGCTTTATTGCATCGAAGATACAATCTTTGTGAAATCAAATGATGCATCAAATTATGAAAAGAGTGCAAATTATTTGTTTCATTTGATGGATGAGATGGTAGAACAAATTGGAGAAGAACATGTTGTACAAGTAGTCACCGATAATGAAGCCAGTTACAAGGCAGGAGGGAGGAAGTTAATGCAGAAGCGCAAGCATTTACATTAGCTCCCATGTGTAGCATATTATCTGGACTTGATACTTGAAGACATTGAGAAGGACAAAAATGTGAAGAAGACAATTGAGAGGGCACAGAATATCGCCCAGTATATTTATGGCCATCCTAAGATCTTGAAAATGTTCAGAGAGCATGCAAATGGGGGCCGAGATATCATCCGTGTAGGGCCAATAAGATTTGCTTCGGATTTTATTTCTTTGGAGTCCTTGCACAGATATAAGAATGAGCTCAAGTCTTTCATGTACCAAAATGTCATACAGATTATATAGACAAATACAATGCTGATGCTTAAATGGATTATTTGGATGTGTGTCACATCGTAGAAGACAAAAAATTTTGGGATAAGGTCTCACGTTACATGAAAGTAATCACACCTCTCGTGAAGGTCCTAAGAATGGTGGATGACGATGACAAAAAATGATATGAGATATCTGTACGAGACTATAAATCGTGCCAAATTAGACTTGCAGAAATCCCTTCCCAGAGAGTATGAGAAGTGGTGGAAAATTATTAGCAACAGATGAGACAACACATTACACCATGAATTGCATGCAGCTGGTGAGTGATTAATTGTACTGATATAAAGCTCGTTATTTTTTAAGGTTAATTTACATCTTAGATTTAGTTAATTTTACACAAATACAAGTTATTTCCTCAACCCACGATTTATATACAATGTCAATGCAAACGTTGATGACAAGGTGCTTCAAGACACCTTAAAAGTCATTGGTCATTTATCGAGAACACCAGAAAAGAGACTTCAGGCCGAGCTACAAGTTGGCCTTTATTCATTTTATCAATAAAAGGAAAAGAATTTACTTAATTACTTACGTTAATTTGCTACTTTATCCTTATAGATGGACGATTATCATGGTTGACAGTATCGGCCGAAACCGATACGTTTCGGCCGAAACGTATCGGTTTCGGCCTATACCGACACCGAAACGGACCTTTGCACTGTAGCAGGTCCGATACCAAAAAATAATAATAATTTAATGGTTTCGGACCGAAACCGTCCGATTTCGGACCGAACCTAACCTGTTGGCCCCAATTTTGGCCTTTTCTAACTGTTTTGAACCGGTTTCGACCGAAACCGAAACCGATACCGAGTCGTATCGGTTTCGGACCCGGCCGAAACCGAGTCCGAAACTGACACTGCCATCCTTGACGATTATAGAATGAGGACCGGGACATATTTTGACTCACAATTGTAATACATTGTGGGAAGAGTGAGCCCACGTATACTAAATCTTTGTGCTTAAATTGAGTCAATACGTATTAGTACATCATGAAGAATTGACCTTCATTTACATCTTACATTTATTTGTTTATGGTTGCTGGAACAACTGACTGGCGGATAATGGTGAACAATAGGAACTTGGACAGTAATGTATTGGCTTACATTGCAATTAGGGTGCTGAGTCAAACAACGTCAACAACTCAATATGAAAGGAATTGGAGCACGTTCAGCCTTACACACTTAAAGGTTCAACAATCGGCTAAAGGTTGAACGGCTAGAAACATAGGTTTACTACTACTACAACATGAGGTTGAGAATAAAGAATATGAAGGTGAGGCAACAGTTGAGGGACAAATAAACGATACAACTTGCCAAATTAATGTGGACGCATTATTTGATGATGACAATCCCTTGCAATCTTGGGTTGAGGTATGAGCGCAAGTTGATGAGCCCATTTTTTATCTTGGTGACAGAACACGGGCAGAGGATATATTAAATGGAGGTTAGCCAGGGGATCCAGAATTCAGAGGATCAACAAAGAGGCCAAAAGTGACTCGTGAGCTCCAGAGAGAAGAAAAGCCTTTTTGTTGACGACACTAAGTAGCAGCCTGAGATTGAGCCAGTTAGATACTCAGAATCAAATAGCAAGTCAGTCACTCCTACAATGATTAAGTCACCTCCATCATTAAGAAGAAGTACATCAATGCATGAGATGACTGAGAGGACTAATGTTGCTGCTCGAGAGGACCTGGCAATTGAGCAGATGAAGCAAGTTTATGTGAGACACGCCACGGAAAAAAGGATTGCTTTCAAAGATGAACGAGATGGTCACACCAAAAGAAAAAAAAGCATAGCCAAAAGCTAAAAGGCGATTGGTTTCTTATGCTATTGATGCACCAAGTGGTGATCCCAGTGCAACTGCAGCCTACAGGTGCTACTACTGGCGGTGGCATGTATGCACCTACTTCCTCCTTCCACGTTGACACGGACAGAGGATATAGTCATAGTGAAGGAGGATATGATTCACAGAGCCAATATGGACATCCATTAAGTTATGGAGGTGGCCAACACGAAGCGGGCATGTATGAGTGGGGTCATCAACCAAGATTCCAATTTCTTCCAGTTCCAGCCAATAGCAACGATGGGTCAGCATCCTCTTCTAATCCTCAAGATTCTACTTCTTATGCTGATTCTAGATTCCAATCAAGCCAACAACCTTATACTCCAAGAGGGATCCAAAGAGAGATGCACGACTTAGCTACGTCATTGTTTGGTTACAGTGAATATACAGAATATATGCAGGCTTTTTATGGGTATTAACAGCAGAAGCTAAACAATGAGGGAGAAGGTTCTTCCAACTATTATGCAAATTAGTGCATCATTATTTGGGTAGAGATCATTTAATTTATGTAACAATTATTGTGTTTGTAATGTTTATTATACTGCTTGAACCTACTCCATGTTTAATATGTAACGAATATTAGTTTAACATATCCAATCCCTACTTCTAACACTTAATCCAATTTATTCACACTCAAATGCATGTCTAATGAATTTTTCTATTTTTCTGGTTTTTTCTATTTTCTATTCTTTCTGATTTTTTTCAGATTTTTTTAAATTTTTTTGAATACATGAACCGGTTTCAGCCGAAACCGAAACCAAAACTACCATCCTTCCTTGGGTCCCTCTAGCCAAACATGGTCTCCCCCCCTTCTTTTCTTTTCTTTCTTTTTTTAAAGAAAATTTCAGGGTCCAACAGTCCTCTTCCTACGAGCAGCAACAAGAGCAACCCAGGTTGGCGAAGCCCCCTTGGGAGCAACAGTGGCGGTCACAACGGGAGCAGCTGTAACTGCCATCGGTCTAGCTCCAGGTTGCCGCCGCCGTCCTCGCCATCCCTGCAACCTTGGTGACTGCTTGGGCCCAAACGCCATCCTTGACGACACTGCCCCAACCCCCCCGCCGTCACCGACTATGTCGCTGCCAGTAGAGAACACCACGTCCCACGTTGCTTGCCCCCTGTTCCGCCCTAATCCTGCGAGAGGATAGTGGATGCCTCCGCCGCCATCCTTGACAACCCCCCCACCCCCGCCGTCAACGACGATGTCGCTATCGACAGACGCTGCCCCACCCCACCTTTAACGCCCCCTGCTCCACCTTGATCCGGCGCAAGGATAGTGGATGCCTCTGTCACTGCCATCGACGATGCCCCGCTCGACGACACCTCGCCCACACGCCCTGCACCAGCTGTTGCCGACGATGCCGCTACCGATAGAGTCCGCCCCACCTTGCCCGCCCCCTACTCTGTCCTGACCCTACGCGAGAATAGTGGATGCCTCCGCCGCCGCCGTCGATGATGCATCACTCAAGGACGCCCTCCTCTCTCTCTCTCTCTCTCTCTCTCTCTCTCTCTCTCTCTCAATCTGGAGAAGATGATACTGTAACAATGAACAATATTGCAAAAAACACTATTTATATCCCAAAACACTATCACGTAAGTTTTCACAAAAAAGTAGTTTAGCCTCTACGAAAGTAGAAGTGGGATAACTAAAGGGTAAGTTGCTCCACTTGAGTTAACTCGATTTTAGCCTATTCCGCTACCAAAGCGGCAGTGCCTAGAAGCTACTACTGGGCTAAAAATAAATTACATGAAGTCTGAGACTATCGGTATAGGGATAACAGAAGAAAAACTGGATGATGCTGTTGAAATCCTTAGGTGCAGAATTTCTTTGTAACACCCTCAAATATAGCTAAGTTAGTACTCTCTATCATCGAGACGCCTTATGAAGTATCGGCTCAATTCTTGTAAGGAGTAGTACTGGGATGGGTGACCTGCCCGGGAAGTCCCCCATTCTAGAGTCGATCACTGTTAGAAAGGGACAAAACCGTGAGGCCGGTAGGCCAAAGCGGACCATACCTCGACGGTATAGAGTACGGGACATGACAGAATGGTATTAGAGCTATACCCCAGCCGGAAGTGTGAGAACTAAGTGCCATATAGAGGAAAGTGCTACGCTACGTGAGGATAAAAATGTTTTGTGGAATGTGTTGGTTAAGTCAAAATATTGTAACCATAGCATTTGGTCACTCGAGCCAAATAAGTCTTCCAAACTATTTCAAGGTTGGAAGAACATATGCAAGGGCTCTGGCTTCATGAATAGATCAATTATTTTCCTTTCTGGAAAGGGAAATGCTTATTACCCATCCCGGACGGGTACCCGTCCGGGACGGGATTGGTCCACATGGGTGGGCACATGGGGCCCACCCCATGTGAACCAATCCCATCCTGGACGGTTCCCGTCTGGAACAGGTAGCTAGCACTTCTCTTCTAGAAATGGTAGGCACATCAGATTTTGGGAGGATGTTTGGGCTTCTGTACAACCTTTATCCATCCTTTTTCCTCTGTTGCATATGATCTTACCCTCTTTAAAGGTAAGTGATGCGGAGCAAGACTCGTGACGGACACGGAGTGAGACTCGTGACGTCGAACAATGGGCTCAATTGGCATGTCGTACGATAGCGATATTTATGTGGACGTTCAGAGTCGCATCGAGTCATTTTCATTTGGATTATGTATTTTCATTTTTCTTGACTCTAGTTTTAGAGTCAAAAAAGGGGGGGGGGGAAAGTATGCCATCTTATTTTGGACTTTCTTTCTCTATTAGATTTGAAGACTAATGGGCCTCTCATGTTTGGGTCTCTTCTAGGGTCATTTTAGTGTTTACGTAATTGACTTTATTCAGTGTCAATTTGGTAAGGGGCCGTGGCTCCCTGCCTAGAGAAGTACATGCAACCCTAATTTTGAAGGCAATGAACAATAGAGTGGAAAATTGTGTGACCGCCGCTGCTGTTTCTTCCCGTGAAGGGATGGGTGCCAAACCCTAATCTTGGCGCAAAGCCCAAGCTCTGGTGCAAAGCCAGAGCGGTGCCCCCTCTTCCCCTCCTCCTCCCCGCCCTCTCCTTCCTCTTCTGCTGTTCACCTCCTACGAACCCACCCCCCTGGTCGCATTCTGTCGCCGGCGCCGGCACAACCACCACCGCACATCCTTCCGGCGCTGCTGCCTTTGCGGGCCTGCATCGACCAACCTCCATCACCCTCCCTCTCCCTCTCTACAGCCCGCCACCACCACTAGACTAGAAACCACCCTACCCTCCCAGCATTTCAACACCACCACCAGGATCCACCCTTGCCCCCACCCCTTTCCCTCCATCGTGAGCCCCTCCCCCCCTTGAAACCCTAGCCCCACAACTAGACCACCCGGCAAAGCCTGCTGCCCCACCCCACCAACCGCAATTCTCCCTCCGTTCGCACACATGGCGCCTCCGCCTGGCCACTACCGGTCCTCCAGCAACACCGCGGCCACCCCCATGGCCCCATCCACTGGCATCTCCCTGCTGCCCAGCCCTTCGGCCTCCTTCCCCTGTGCTGGCCGCACCCTGCCACTCCCCCCCCCCCACCGCCACCTCCACCTCCCTGTTCACCCTCCTTTACCCCTCGCACAGAAGCCCCCACCAGTCACCCCCAAACGGTCCACACCACCACCCCAGCCCAGGAGCATCCAAGAGAACCAGTTCGGCCCACCCCAAAGGCCCACCAGCGTGCAGGGAGGCCCAGCCAGCAGCCGGCCCAATCGTGCCCAGGAAAGCCATCCAGTCTGGCACATCATCGACACATATTCTGTCCCGGATCAGTAAGTCTATCCAGTCCTTTATTATTAGAGGGAACAAAAGATGGTCTTGGAATCTTCATTTTGGGAGGGAACTCACAAAGGCAGAGACTGCTGAGTTTGGTAACTTGTCTGCTTGCCTTGAGACAACTTAGATAACAACCGACAAGATTCTAGGATATGGAGATGGGGAAAACACTCAGAAATAAATTGATCTGGAAGGCAAAGATTCCATATAAGGTGAAGATTTTCGCCTGGAAGGCCATCTGGGGCAGGATCCCCACTGCTGATGGAATTAAAAAATTTATCCCAGATATTAATCGATCATGCCCCTTGGATTCTTCAGACTATTCTCACCAAGGCTCTCCACATCATTTGGTGGGAGTCCAGCCATGTCCTGGAAAAACTGCAAAACATTCTGGCTCATCATTCCTCATGCTATGTTATCGTCACTTTGGGCAGAAAAAAATAATAGAATTTTCAGGCAAAATTGGCATAGCACTTTACATATCCTTAAGAAAGCAGTTGATTGTGTTCATGAACGGTCTGAATGCTCGGGAATGATCCAGTCTGACTACTCCGATCTCCTATAGTTGCTGATGCAAAAAAAGGCTTCATCACATGACTCTTTGGGGAATGGTTTCTTTTGTTTTCTCTCTGGCACTGTATACTGGGTTTCTATCATCTTGATAGTTTGCTAGGGTCTCACAATTACCTTTGGAGGACCTTTTTCCTGTTTTTTCTCTTTTTTTGTATCCATCCTTTTTATATTCAATGAAATGTGGCTCTGCCACCTTCAAAAAAGATAAATGACTCGCAGTAGGAGATCAAGATATGAGGAGCACCATATGAATCCAAGCAACCAACTATGTATTTGATCATTTTAAAACTATTTAAACTGTTAAACAGGGTATGTAGCAGACTGTTTTCTTCACAAATAAACTGTGTGATATGGTTTGTCCGAAGATCAAGTGTGAGTATGTCTTTGTGTTACCAGCAAACAGTGGCAAGATGAAGGCACATGGATTCTTGGATGAATAGATCGGTGGTTTACCAGGAACTATCTGATGTGCGTTTCAAGTCTGTGCTTTCAGATGAAAAGGGAATGGAGTGGGTCTAATACAGATGAGGTATGGAAGTCTATGGGTAGATGTGTTTGGGTCGATGAAAGACTCTGTGTAGGTGATGTGCTGCGTGGATGACAGGAACAAATAAGTAGTTTGGTTATGGGCTTGTAAGGGCAACACAGATGAGAAGAGCATGGATTTTGTTACCAGGGGTAATGAGTTCTACATGGGTGCTTCAATGTTGGTGATATCCAAAGGGTTTAAATGGTGCAGTTGATCAGCAGCTAGTTGCAGGTTGACAGGATCAACCCACTTGCAAGGATGGCATGAGAAGCAGTTACTATGATTGCGGCCTTGTAAAATGTCACAAATAAATCCTTATGGCAATGACATCCCAGCTTCAAGCATGCGTCATGCATGCCATAGAAGAAAGGGGAAAGAGGGGAAAGGAAACAAAACAGCAACGGGAACAAAGGACATCTAGGGCTTCACACCCTATGAGAGAGGTAAAGCCCTAGGCATCTTCGTCGATCAATTTCCACAGAATATGATAACTTCCTCTGGTCAAGGCATGCACATAAATAGTGCACACTGCAAAGCACATATCTGCTTAGATTCAAAGTTAAAGAATAAAAAAAAATAAGTCCTATGTGATTCTAAGACAAATCATAATGTACACAGGACTCAAACTATTTAATTTAAGACAAACACAACTCATAAAAATACTGCCTAAAATTCTCATATAAACAAAAGAGAACAGAAAAAAGATTCTATCAATTCCCATAAAGCCACGAACTCAAACTCTGATTAGGCAGTGGATAGTCACGGTGCTTCTGCCTTGCTTGTTTGTCCTCAATCCCCAGCACAAGCTCCAGCTTGAAGAGAACTAGAGAAAGTTCAAGAAATGCCACCTCCAAACCTTAAAGATCCCTTGTACATGACGTACAGTGTCCTTGAGGTAGAGAATATGTTGTTACTTTTGGTCATGAGAACTTGTAGTGTTTATTTTCCTTCCCTTCCTCTTCTAAGAATTTTGGGTTTTGGGGTGGTCTTTGGATTGGATAAATGCACGATGCAGAGGAGATGCTGTCCAAGTATTTTCTTGGACTTGTGAACTGTCTTTTATGTCTTTTTTTGAAAGTGAGCCTTTTATGTCTTCAAAGTTGGAATATGAAAGAGGTTTTTTCTGGTTCATGAGATGGAAATTCACACGCTGAGCTCATTCTATTTTATTTCATATGGATTTTGTTTAGAGTATGATGCTGTTCTCGATGATTCTGTTTACTGTAGCCAGTATCTTGATTCCTTTTTGCACCTTGAGTTCTTGAAGGTACTCCTAGTAAGACTTATATTCCGTGTACACCTTTTGCTTTACCTATAAAAGATGAAACTTATCATGGGATACAACATATTTGGTTGGATCTGGAACAAACCACACTTTTGTCAAAAGAAAGCATATTTAGTTGGATCTATAAAGGATTTTTGCATATATACCCTCATAAATATGGATTTTTGCATATATACCCTTAATCTAACCATATTATCATATATACCCTCCATTTAGCTATATGTTTAACGGTTATATCCTCGCCGTAACTCTCGTTAGATTTGCTTGGGTTAAACGGCGGAATGACTAACCTACCCTCGTCTTCCCTATCACGAAACCGCCAAGCCCTAATCGATCTTCCCTCCCTTTCGACGGAACGTCCCGATCGCCTGTGCTTTCCTCTCTCGTCGTGGCAGAAGATCCCTCTTTACGGTGAGTCTCATCACACACTCTCTCTTCATCACACAGTCATCACACACTCTCTCTCACGGTCTCGATTTCCCGTGCTCTGCTCATCGATCTCTCTCACGGTCGTAATGTCTCTTTCACTCTAAACCACTGTCTTTCTCTCATATTTATATCACTGACAAAGATGTCACTGTCCCTCGTCTGTGGGGTCGAGGAAACAATGATGGCATTTGGGTGGGATTAGGGTTTAGGTAGGTTTAAAAGATTCGTGTGATTTACGGCTTTTGTTTATGTGCAGGGTCACAGCTACAGTAAGTGAGAACGTGACTTTAAAAGATTCTCCTGGTGGAAACATAACTGTGGTCCCCTACTGTCGTCCTTTATAAGGTAAGATGGAAGCTAGTGACATGTATGTTGATGACTTTTTTTTTATTGGGTTAACTATTGATAACCCCTTCTATTTTCTTTATATTCTCTTGTACACGTGTAGCAGAAATATGGCTGATTCATATATATTGAAGTTGCATTATGGAGGGTATTTTAAGACATAGGGTGATGATGGGAGAATGGTCCCCATCGGATTTAGACAGAAGTCTTATAGTTTTGAAAGGTACTATGCTAATTTGAGGGAGCTTAGAGTACTTGCTAGTCAAGTCACCAAGTGGGGATATGACCAGACCATTGACTTCTATGCTCTAGTACCTAATGTCAAACCCAGAAAATTTGTAAAGATTTCTTCAGATGAAGATGTCATGTCTTTGTTTGATAAGTACAGTGTCAACTTGAACATAAGTTTATATGTCATGACACAATACATAGGTGTGCCCTTAGCATCTTCTCATCTTGGGATGGCTGTAGTAGGATCAAACACTAGAAGAAGGTCCAGGGCCAAGAAAGTTAACCCAACCGATGATGATCCGGATTGGAATCCTCTAGCAGATGATTGTGAGTTTGTTGAAGTTGAGCCTGAAGGGAACAATGAGGCTGAGACACTTTTTAGGGAGGGGGACCTATCTGACAATGAGGTGTACACTGATGACAGCCATGACAGTTTATATTCTTCAAACTCTGATTGTGATGTTTGTGTAGATGAAGGAGATCATGAGGGTACTCCTATTGTGAGACATTTGCATGATCCAGACATATCTTTAAGCAACATGTTTGAGAATGTAGAGGCATTTAGAATAGCCCTAGCCCAACATGCAGTGAAAAATGAATTTGATGTGAAGTATAAGAAAGATGAACCTACACGTGTGACAATAGTATGTCATGAAAAGAAGTGCAAATGGAAATTGCATGCTTCCCGTTTACCAGATGGCCACACATTCCAAATAAAGAAACTTGAACCTGACCACACTTGCATAGGGGCAAATAAGGTTGGGAACTATATGGCCACCCAATCATAGGTAGCAAGTAAGGGCATAGGGTGGCTAAGGACAGAAGGAGATGTATCTATCAGGGAGATTTCAAGGAGATTGAATAGTCAATATCATATAGACATACCTTATCATCGGATTTATAGAGGAAAGATGCTAGCATTGGAGAAAATTCATGGGTCATGGGAAGCTATGTACGGCAGGGTTCTAGATCTGCAGCATGAATTGCTGTTAAAAAATTCAATCAGTGTTGTCAGATATCAGACAAATGAACAATCCAGATTTATGAGGATGTTTGTATCTTTAAAGGCTTCTATTGAGGGGTTTAAATTGGGATGCAGACACTTAGTAGAACTGGATGGGTGCCACTTAAAAGGATATTTCAGGGGTGCTTTACTAACTACTACTGCATTTGATGGGAACAATGGAATTTTTCCATTAGCCATTGCTATTGTTGAGGGAGAGAATGCAAATAGTTGGACCTGGTTCTTGGATGGCCTAAAAGAGGCCATTGGTGTACAAGATGGCCTATCATTCATGTCAGACAGGCAAAAGGGATTAAAAGAATGACCCCCAGTTATTTTCCCAGGGATTCAGCACATGGTGTCTTAGACATCTATATAAGAACTATAAGAAGCAGTTTCCAAATGAGTTCATGAAAAGATTACTTTGGAATGCAGCAAGGGCCTACACAGAGATAAATTTTCTAGATTGCATGATGCAAATTAAGGATAATTCCCCAGAGGCACATGCTTACTTGACATCACCGGCCATGGATGGTATTGTGTGGAGTAGGTCAAAATTCCAGACTGGGACAAAGTGTCATCACATTACCAACAATTTGAGTGAATCTCTTAATGCATACATCTCAGACGCACGTTGGAGGCCCATACGTGACTGCATTGACCTAATCCGATCAAAAATGATGAAGACAATGCTTATTAGAAGGTCAAGAGGTGAGAATTGGAAAGACACTTTGGTGCCTAGGGCCAGAAAGTATATTTGTATCATGAGCAGAAAATTAGGTGACTATCTGGTAGAGAAAGGGTCCAATGAGACTACTCAGGTTACTGGCCCAGATGAGAGGGAAGTTGTGGACTTGAAGGAACAAACATGTACCTACAGGGCTTGGCAGATAACAGGATTACCGTGCTCACATGCATGTGCTTTTTTAGCAACAAGAAGGGGTATAAAATAGGAAGACTACATTGACAGATCTTACACAGTGTAGGCTTATAAACAGACATATACTTTGGACATCGCCCCTATGCCTGATAAAACACAGTGGATTAAACTTGGATTGAAAGTCCTCCCCCTTAATGTGAGAAGGCCACCTGGGAGGCCGAGGAAGAAAAGAATCCGAGACCCAAATGAGGAGAACATGATTAAGAAACCCCACAAGTGCAAGAGATGTGGAGGTTTTGGTCACCATGCAAAGACTTGCAAGAACCCGGTGTCAAACAAGGGTGAATCTTCTGTAACACAAACAAGGTAAGTAAATGTGCCCTCTATTTATGTCACTTCCTTCATTTGGCATGTAGTGCTGATTATTCTTGTAATATAGGAGACCTCCTGGTAGACCTAGGAAGAGCAGAGGTGGTGGTCAAGCATCAACTCTGTCAAGTTTTTCACAGGTTGTGGCCAGTACTTCATTACTCAGATTAAATTGCTATGTAGTCTGAGACATGACGCGGCCGAGGCGACCAGTGGGTCGCCTCATGCCTCAAACGCCTAGGCGATGGCCTAGGCGTTTGAGGCGTGATTTTTTTAAATAAGTATATATAATTCAAAAAATAAATTATATGTCTAAAAATCCCAAAAATACCTATATAAAGTTAATAAATTTCCTAAATTCATTCAATCCTATGATTCAAATTATTATGACTCACTAAATTCACATAGAATTTAACAAACCACCGTCAAAAATCAAATTTTGTGTGTCTATGTGAGATAGAGAGAGAGTGAGACAAACTGTGGTCAGAGCGAGGCGAGGCGAGGCGAGCAGTCAGCGCCTCACCTCTGAGGCGCGCCTCAGACTACATAGTTAAACTGTTGGTGAAATGTAATTATAATCTTTGTGCTACATGTTAGCAGGTCAACACCCCACAAGTGCAAGCAATAGGTGGCCAATCAACAGGTCAGCACCCCACAACCTGTCAAGCTGGCACAGTTAGGAGTTCCCAAAGTGGACAGGTTGTGCTATCAAGCTTAATTTAGTAACTATGTTTGTGCTTAATGTATGTACTATGTTTGTGGTTAATTTTATACACATTAAGTTGGTAGCTAATCAAGCTTAATGTGTTGACTATGTTTGTGCTTAAATTTACAGGTCATCACAAATAATGAAACCAATCGTAGGGAGAGGATGACCCAAGTGCAAGAGCATAGCACAGGTGCACAGGCCCCTTCACCTGTTCATGTTCAGGTGCTAGCAGAAGGAGACACAGCTATGGGTTCCCAAAGTGCAGTTGGTGGCCTGGACAGTTTCTCTCGGGCATCCTCCTCAAGGGGTCGCGGCCGGATGGTGGCTGCTAGGTTTAGAAAGTTTTAGCCTATTGTCTATGTCTGTTTAAGACTGATATTTGTGTATGTTTAGGTCTGGTACATTGGCCAATGTGGAAGATTTTGTTTGGATGGCCTTTTTGTATTGATACTCTTGTTGGATGGCAATTCCCATTTTGTGAATGGCAATTCCTGGTTTGTGGGAATTGAATCTGTTTGGATTGTTGTGTCCCTATGGTTTTGATGCACTGGATTTATGCTTTTAAATATGTCTGTTCCGCAAGGCAGGGCAATTATGGTTGAATAGAAGTGAAAAATCGCCAGCATCAGTGACAAATGGCCTTTACGGGTGAATAACAGACAGATAAGGGTGACAAATAGGTCACCAGGAAGAAAAGGCACGTGGCTTCTAAGGCAAACAAAAGAAAAACAAAGGAAGACTAATGCCCTACTAAGGGTGAAAAATAGGTCTTAAGGGCAACAAATGGAGAACAGGAGTGAGAAATAGGTCTGGAAAATGGCAGCTATATACAAATAGCAGCAAACAAAACTCAGCTTTCTGAGCATGCCTGGAAGTTCAGGATTTAGCCTAGCTATATACATGCCCGGCAGCTAAAGAAGAATCTCAGAAGCGGAAGAAATAGGCTGGAGAAAAAGAATTTGAGAAGAAGAGAGGAAGGAAAACTCACTCTAAGCATCCATGGAAAGAAGCCTTGTACCCGCTGAAGAAACAAAGATGAAAAACACCTCAACTGAAGTATTGTACCCGCTGAAGCAATAAGGGTTAAAAATAGACAATACAGGTGACAAATACTCGATAGAGGTGACAAATAGGTCTGGAGTGGTGACGAATAGGTTGGCTTGGTAGAAAAGGAGCTAAGAAGAAGGTGTCTTGTTGACGGAGTCGACGCAAGCAGGCAGTGACGTCGACGCAGCCACGTTGAGTTCTCAAATAAAAGAAGAGCTGTCAAAGGCGACGGCTCACAGGCTACTAGTGGTGACAAATAACTACTTATGGGTGACAAATAGGCAATAAGGCTAACAAAGAGCTCCGTATGGGTGAAAATTGGGCAGTAAGACTAAAAAGCATGAATGCAGAAGAAGCGGCGTCAACTCCATGATGTATGGAGTCCAACTCAGTCAAAGTCAAACTTCCATCAAAGTCAAATTCCAGGCAAGGTCAAAATAAAGTCAAGCTCCAACTTCTCGTCAGCTGAAGCACACAAGGGTGAAAAATAGCTAATACTGGTGATAAATATGCAACAGCAGTAACATCTAGCTAGTTGGGGTGACAAAGAGATGCCAACGAAGACAAATAGTTAACAACGTTGAAGAATGACTGGCTGGGGTGAAAAATGTGAACTAAGGCGACGGCTCAGGCATTAAGGGTGACAAATGCATGTCCAAGGCAGACAAATGTGAGCTAAGAGTGAATAATGAAACTCAAGGCTGATAAATGGCAAATGTGGCCGAAGACAACATATTCAACATGTTGCGTCAGTGCAACATCTTTTGTGCGTCAACGTAGTCCGGCTGAGATACCAAAGATAGAGAAGCAGTAGCGACGGCTGTCATGACTAAGGGTGAAAAATAGATACTCGACGGTGACAAACGGGCAATAAGGCTGAAAAATAGACTGCCAAGGCTGAAAAATGGGCAAGCTCACGTGAGTCACTCTGAGGTTCGAAGGCCAATCATCTGGCACTTAATCCTAGGACACCTAGTACGCTTCTAGCTCAGATTGAGAAGTGCAGCCGGAGCCACATTGAAGACTTGATCGTGTGTTGGCCCCTGGATCAGATCCAAGACACTTTGTTCCTTGAGAGATATATTATTTTCTGGTTTCATTTTTTGATCTTTTTGGTTTGTTTCTTTGATCAGATCCAAGCCACTTTTGCTCCTTTGATCAGATCCAAGCCACAAATGAGTACATAACGCAAAATGCAAGTGTGCAGCACTTATTCCCTGAATGTGCAAGTGTGGAATGGAAGACATTGCATCTGCTTTGATACTGCGTTAATATCAATAGGAAAAAAAGTAGACATTGTATTACTAGGAAGATTAAACTTCTTCCCCATTACAAGGATGATTAAAGTTGCTCCCCGTTACATTTAGAGATTCAGCACTACAGGTATAATCCCCTAACCCAATACAAAAACTGAATGGGTATATATTTCATTCTTAAAGTACCCTTCACCCTAGGTAGTGACAGAAATAGAACAAGACTCCCAACCCCATTAGACACAAGAACAGTCGCTTCAGAGACACTTTCAGGCATAATTCATTGGCTCTATCATTTGTTGCAAGTCTCATGTCCACCTTTGCGTGTAGAATGTCAATCTTTCGCTCAAGCAAAATTAACTTCTTCTCAAGCAATGACTCTATGAAATTTAACTGATGCTTCAAGTCGACGGTATTATGATGTACTTCATCAACCCAGACAAAAAAACCACAACAATTCTCCTCCTGCAAACATGCACATTAACTTGTCATGTTAGTTTGAAATTGATGGTGTCGCAGTTCTCAGGGACATTTCATCAAATAACTTGTGAACCTCGTACCTTCCAACCAGGACACTGATAGAACCTTCGTCCTCTACTTGTTTCCTGATTCGAGATATATACCCTGCACCTCTTTCGACAATAACAGTCTGACACATAGTAACACTCCATATTTAGTGAACGTCTCACACTAGATTGTCCGGTGGTTGTGTCACACATCTTCTGCCCTCATAAAGTCCTCTTCGTGGGTGATCGGGTTGCTAATCGCCCGTGCTCACCGGTCACTAGGCCCGTGCTGCTTGACTGTCCTCACCGGACATTTGTTGCTATTTGTTGCTTGTTGTCGTATGTCGTCAGTCCTCACCTTTTGAAGCCGCCGTTTGTGAAACCCATGTATGCGAGTGAAGAAGATAGAGGGCGATGATAGAGTCTAAGATGTAAAGATGGATGGAAAGGCAGACAATCGACGTCCTCACCAGCCCCTAGGCAAACGATCGCCCGTGCTCACCGATCACCGACCACTAAGCAGATGATCGACGTGCTCATCGTTCTATTCCACCGTTTAGGGTTTTGGGATTGGAACGGGCAGAGGGAAATGACAAGGGATAGACAGACGATCATCGGATCTCCTGTCCGTGGATTTAGGGTTTACGCAGAGGTAGGAACGGGAAGGCAAGAGGAAGACGACCCCTATCCACTTAAACTCACTGGCCTTAGGAGGCCATTTTCGGTATTTCAGCATTTACGCAAAGGTAGGTTAGGCATTCTGTTGTTTAACCAAAGCTTAACCCAAGCATATCTAACGAGAGTTACGGCAAGGATATAACCGTTAAACATATAGCTAAATGGAGGGTATATATGAGAATATGCTTAGATTAAGGGTATATATGCAAAAACCCATATTTATGAGGGTATATATGCAAAAATCCGGATCTATAATCTGTCACGATAGGAGTTTTTATTAGAACTAACCCCACAACCAGAAGGTTGTGGTCACCTTCCAAAAAAATCTAGAAGGTTGTGGAACAATGGGTATAGGTCATAGTTGTTAAGGCGCCTTTGAGGCCTAGGCGCCCAAACGCCTTGTTGAGGGGGAAAAAGGCGCCGCTTGGGCGGCCTAGGCGCCCAAAGCAACGCCTAGGCGACCCCCTGCTAGCTTCGTATCCCTCTTCTCCCCTGTTATAAATAGAAATTTTATTTATATTTAAAATCGCGACCTGACCGCGCAGGTCGATCCGCGTGCGAGGGCGCACGATGGCGAATTCGTACTCCACACTCTAACACTCTCTCTCTATTTCTCTCTCACACTCACTGACTCACAGTGAGACCCACCCTCTCGCTCTCTCCTGCCCCCTCTCTGTCTGTCTATCTCCTCTCCCCTTGCCCCTTCTCTCTCTTTCCCCCACCCTTCCTCCACTCTCTCTCTCACACACACACAGTTCACAACTATCTCTCTCAATCCCTCTCTCTCTATACTGCCTTCTCCCCTTTTCGAATTCTTGATGGGTGTTTACACGCGCAAAATTTCGGATGCATGCATATCCAACTTGTGTTATAGATGAACACATATTTTTAGCTAATTAACATGCATGTTTGGATTTCAGCGCGCATAGTTTGTCAGACGATTTAGAGTTCGTGTACAAAGACATTTCCCCACCGATAGAAGTCGGTGTTAATTTACATCGGAAACCTTTGATTAACTGCCTAAGACCTTTCTGCCCTTGTGATATCGGCTTTGCCACAATGTTAGTAGTTGTGAAGAAAGAATTCCTTTGCCCCAAGATATGGCGTTGTTGCAATTGTCCTTTTACGCAAGGATTTATTTGCGATTCCTCCGTTTGAGAGGGTTTGTCTTTAGAAGGACATATATAATTTTTGTCTTTGGAGGGGCTTCTATGCAATTTTCTCTCAATCGGGGGTTCTACATGCAATTTTCCCTTACTTGGACGTATATTTGTAAGTTTCCCTTACTCGGGGGTATATTTGTAATTTTCTACCCACCGGGGATATTTCTGCAATTTTCCAACACCATTGATTCTATTTTTTTTGCAATTTTTTGGACAACGGGGGTATTTATATAATTTCCGAAATATGCTAAGTCAAGATTTTCATAGTTTCATGATCTTCATAATTTTATACAGATCTTTGACCCAAATATCCTTTCTTTTTTTGATCAACATAATCTCCCCTCATGGAAGGGAATGATTTTACATATATGATCCTCGCATGGAGGGTTACTTTACAAAGACTTTCAACAAATCTTCTATAAAGAGAAGTGAACCATCTTATTTCACCTCTTTCTCTCCTTTTTTTTTACTCTCTTTTTTCTCTCCAAGCCTTCTTGCGCAGCTTTCTCCTGGTGGAAAGGGTTCTCCCCAAGCCAAAAGCTCTCTCCAAGCAAAAACCTCTCTCCCCTCTTGTGGAGAGGTCTTGGGTTTATATAGGGGAAGGAAGAAGGCTTGGTGGAGCTCCCCCGGAGGCTTTGGAGAAGGCAACTCCCAACCTTTCATCTCCCCCGTCTTTTCTTCTTCCTTTTCTTCTGTTTTTTTTTTTTGTGTGTTGTCCCCCGGTGGCAAAGCCAAACCGCAGGAGGAAGGGGGAAGCCCCCCGGTTGCAAACGGCAGCAAGGGCAGGGGGAGAACCCCCCCCCCCCCCCCGGTTGCGGCAGGGGGGGCCTCCCCGTTGGCGGGGGCGGCCCGGGGGGACTCCCCCCCGGTGCTGACGGAACCGGGGGGGCCTCCCCCGGTGGCTGACGAAGCGGGGGGGGGGGGGGGGGTCCCCCGGTGGCTGAGGTGGCCGGGGGGCCCTCCCCCGGTCGCGATGGAGACGGCAGGGAGCCGGGGGCCTCCCCCCCAGTGCGCAGGGAGCCCGGGGGGCTCCCCCCGGTAGCTGCGGAGCCGGAGGAGGCCGGGGGGCCTTCCCCCGGTCGTGGCGGAGGCGGCCGGAGCCGAGGGATCCTCCCCCGGTCCCGGCAAAGGCGGGGGAGGCCGGGGGCCTCCCCCCGGTGGCGTCGGGCAGCAGGGGGTCCCGGGGGGCTCCCCCGGGTGCCGGCGAAGGCGGAGGAGGCCGGGGGGCCCTCCCCCGGTCTTGGTCGGCAGCAGGAGGCCCCGGGGGGCCTCCCCCGGTGCGAGTGAACCCGGGGGGGTTCCCCCGGCTGAGCAGGGAACCGGGGGATTTCCCCCCTTGCGCAGGGAGAAAAGAGAGGGAAAGAGACCCCCCCCTTTTTTTTGAATATTTGTCAATCCCCTATAAAAAGAGGTGTGGACTTGACCAACTCTGTCCTTTTTTGGCTTCTTGTGCAGAGATACCACGTGGAGACTTGTTCGTTTTTTGTGTTTGAGACTTCTCCGGACGCCGTCTTGCTGCCGGATTGACTTGAGGTTATTTGGAACTTTGATTTAAACTTTGTGGGAAAACCCGATGGGCACCTAAAATATTGATTCTTGTATGGACTTGGACTCACGGACATGTATTTTCATGTTGCCCGTGAGGTGTTCGGTAAAATTCCCACTTGTTACAAATAGAGCCAATAGCTCGAGTTAGCGTGGGATTTCACTTGGAAAGGCCCCATGGGCTTGTGTTGTATATACGGGCCTCGTCTAAAAAGACTTTACGGTCCGGATCTTTAATAACTCACAGAGTGGGTGCACATAGCTTTGTACCACTGAGTTATGTTTTAATGAAAATATACTTCTCTTTATTTCTGAAATGCACTGTAATTTCGTCAACAATTCATCCATGAACTTTTCAGGGTTCAACAAATGCCCCCCACGGGGTGTCCGTCAGAGCGATGGCGATGGCGGGCAGCCCGTGCCCCTTTCTGCTTGCGTGGCCATAACGACTTGCTTATTTCACATGGCTTTGCAGTTCTTCATAGAATGTGTTACTTGTCATAAGGAATTGATTTGTTTACTTTTGTCTTGGGCAGGCTTTGAGGATGTCTCGTATGAGAGATATGTGTCCCCGGAAGGGTGCCAGCCGCGGCGGGGAGAGAGATAAACCCTCCTGCTTGTCAAATCAATTGATGCATGTGTTGGCGCCTCCTCGTGTCACAAGGGAGAACATGTTTTTACTTCCTCGGGGATTTGATGTGGTTGCCATAGGCCCTCTTTCTGAAGACTTCACGGAAAGTGGAGAAGTTGACCAATCTTTGATTACTCGGGAGAGAGGCTTCTATGCTTATCAGCGACCGAAGGGTTATCCGCGGCATTTCCCTCTTGATGTACACATGTTTACCTTTATTCGACATTATGTACCTGAGTATCTTGATGCGGGGGACTCGATTGTTTTTGCCGAGAGGGTATTGCTTGAGAGGGCTATTCTGACAGGGCGAGACAGTATGATGGGGACTTGTACTTACTCGCACCCTAGTTTCCCATTGGGATATTCTTCACATGTCCGCCTTCCAAGAGCCACTCAACTGGGCTTTTTTGCGGCAGAAGATTATGACTATAGCAGATCTTGTTCAGTGATCCCTGCCATATGGGAGTTGTTTGGGCAGCACAAGACAGGGCCTCCCTCTTCCGAGCTTTTCTTGCTGCCTTCAGGCACTCAGTTCGCGGCCGAGGATTACGATAATTTGTGTTTTCTGGATCGCATCATGGGCGGCTCTGTGCCTAGCTAGTATGGGTGATGGTCTGTGACGGCTTCCCACAGGTTTCACTTGGGGGCTTCTGAGTGGTTGATGGGTGTCATCCATCACTATCATGACATTCTGGAGCATGTGGGTATCCGCCATGCTGTGACTACTGCGCTTTATCGGTATCCCTGCTACACTGGACTTCTTCAGGGATTGGCCGAGAGATTTAATCGGCGATTCAACACTTTTGCAACAGCAGAGGGAGAGACATCCCTAGACTTATGGAGTTTTCACCGGATTTCGGGCCTTCCTATCTCTGGCCATATGTATGAGGAGGTCTGCCTTAATGACCTACATAGATGTTACACCACTGGAGTTGGCTCTTACGGGTTACCTCTTGGCTTTCGCTATTTGATGAAGGTCTGGAGAGACCTTGCTCGAGTTGGAAAGGGTAAGACCCCTGCTGCTTCCACTAGTACAGTGAGGGTCAGCCTCAGTGCTTGGATCAGGTTCTTTTATAATGGTCCATTCTGTTTTCAGGATGGCTTTGCTGAGGATGACAAACCACTTGACCAGTATTATCAGCTTTCTCTTGACTTGCCTGAGAATAGGAGATATCTGTATGCACCACAGAATAAGGGGTGGAATCCCCACAAGCTCGCGGACAAGACCTACTTGACTGCTTATCTTGTTTACTGGCTAGCCACTTTTGTAGTACCTTATGGAGAGGAGGGCATTGTGCGCCCCGAATTGATATATCCGGCTTGCCTGCTTGCTGATGGCCGGGGGCTCGCCCTTGCTCCCGCTGCCCTGGCCAATATTTATCATGGCTTGGGCAGTTTGACAGCTTCTAGCTCGCCACGAGACCGCAGTGTTCGGTTGGCGATGCATTACTTGAGTGCATGGGCGGGTCTACTGCTTCCTGGTTTGTGTCAGAGTGTGAGGGTGGAGAACCTTGCAGCGCCCTTGATATTCCAATTCCGCAACCGGCCGGACCAGAGTCCTTTCGAACAGTTGACAGGAGCACGGAGAGCTTTGTCCTTTTTGCCCGCCTAGGGTAAGCCGGTTAGGGATTTCGCTTGTGTGACGCGAGGATATCGTCCTTTTAGCACTGAGGGGCCTGATGATGTTACTTATCATCTTCCTCATTGTTCTAGCCCGGGCAGAGCTTTTTATGATGAGTGGCTATATTGTACACGCCCGGGGGTACTCGTGTTCCGGAAGGGTACCAGCACTTTTCTTGAGCCCTACTATCATCACCGCTTCGGGCGGAATTTCGGCTATGATCAGGGGGTACCCCCGAATGCTGACTTCCCTTTGATAGCACGGTTGCACAGAGGACATGACAGACATCTTGTAGCCGCCAGCTGGTGGCTTCACTTCACCCGGCCGGGGCCGCAGCCAGGTATTTCCTTTCCCACGGGCGAGAGAGCGGGACAGGTTGATATTTATTATGCCCGCTGGTGGTATCAGCACAGCAACATCTTCAGACAAACGGCCCAGACATTGAAGGAAGCCGAGGAGGGGCGTTTAAAGAAGGTTGATGCTCCCCTTGTTGCAGTTGAGCAATCTTTCTTGTATTCCGAGTTTCCACATATTGCCAGGACTGTTCGGGAATTCCGTGAGTCATGGGAGGCAGCCCATGGGCCCATACCTGTTGACAGGGATACTTATATAGGGGCTATGAAGCCTTTGAAGCGCGCAGAGGACCCGGCCTTGAAAAACGGGAAAGCCCCTATTGAGGAAAGAGTTTACTATTGGTGGGGACATTTACTTTCTGACTGCGGCCATCCCCCTGATGCTTCTCTATCTGACCCTGTGCTGCCTGCTGGGTTTAATAATGATCTCTGGCCCAAGTGGGAGAGACATTTAATGAATGCAGTAGCTCAAATGGGTGCCATTGAATTCATTTCTTTCATTGAAAATGCTACTGTTCTTCGGGATATTTGGGATAGCATTTATCAGGCGGGACAAAGTATTGGCCTTCCGCAAGAAGAGGTGGTATTACAACCTTCCTTCTCTCCTGCTCCGACTGGTATACATTCTTTCTCTTACACTTCTTCTCTTGTTCGATTTGCTTTGAAAAGAGAACATCCTTTTACATGCTGATTTTTTTCTATTGCAGCGAACTTTGTCCCTGCCGACACCTTTAAGAAGAAGAAAAGTTCCCATCATGCCAAACGGCAGAGAGGGGATGGTGACGACCTTCTTGCGAAAACCCCTCATCGCCAATCAAAGAGAAAGGCTCCAGTAGACGAACATCAGGGTAACCTTTGTTACTTCTTTGGCTTGATTTTTGAAAGCCTTATAACATGAGCTCTTTTGTCACTTCTTTGTCTTTTTTCAGCTGACCCCAGTATTACTGGGGAGATTGCGGGGAGTGTCCCTGTAGTTGACACAGATATTCCCTTAGCTGCCGGCCAAAATGAGAAGGAGGACGAAGGGTTGGATGATCTAGGCATGTTGAATTATGACTATAACCCAGTGTCGGATGCTTCCCCTCCCTCGCATGACAACAGTCCGCGAGATGTAGCTGCTTGCGGCGGAGGTAATTCCCTCCCCCCCCCTTTTTTTTCTTTATCAGCTTACTCTAGCACCCTGCTCTTATCACTTAGGAGTTAATATGACTGATGTCTCTAAACAGGGGCTTTGGATGGCGTCATGGGAGCATACACCGCGTTATTGGGCTCCACGCCAGATGGTGAGCTTCCCGCATACTCCGATGCTCCTGCAATTGGGGACAGTACATTGACAGGCTATGAGGAAGCTTTACTGGCTGAATTATGCGCCCAAGGAAATGCCTTAATTTCACAAGGGGGTGTTAATGACCATTCTGTCCTTGAAGAGGGTGAACTGCCCCTATCAAGCCACCTGATCAAATAGTCGACTTATTTTTCTGCTAGTAAAGATCATTAATTTCCTTTCGCCTTCCCACCCTTTCAACATGTATCAAGCAAGAGACATTTATTAATTTGGAGCGTTTCTTCTTGTTATTTTGGTGCAGTGACTATCTCTGCGACGGTTGGGTCCTCTGCTCCTCCCTTGCAAGGGGCGACCCTTTCGTTGGAAGGGGTTCATAGGAGTGGAGCGTCCGGAGTAAGGACTGATTCAGCATCCATGATGGAGTCTCAAGGAGGATTATCAACGGCCCAACCCGAAACTTTCCTCCAGAGCGATGAGAGTAAATTAATTCTCTTTGCTTGCTCTTTTCCTTTCACAAGATATTGAGATTTTACATTATTGCCATTCTGAGAATATGCAGGCAATGGGGGTGATGCCGCCCTCCCTATTAAAACAAGAGAGGAGCCGGCTACATCTTTGGAAGAGCTTCTGTCTGAATCGGCAGGTAATGGTTTTTCCTGCAGCTTTAATCATCTTCTTGGTGACTTCATCCGCCTAATGATGGAATATATATTTCTTCCCTTTAGGCTTAACCATTCCTTCTCTCGTGAGTAAAGACGTTGTTGGAGCGGTGGCTGATCCGGGGGCGCCTGCCGCTGTAGTGCCCCTAGGTAGGAGACTACCTTGAGTCAAAGTCCCTTGACTTTCATGTTGTTTTTTCCCCTTTTTTTGCAACATAGTGGTGGCTGATAATCGCTCTTCCTTTGACAGGTCCCGGGATCAGCGCCCCATCAGACTTTCCAGGGCACGAGATTATATGGCCAGATTCTCCCCAACTTTACCCACTCATGGCAGTGGAATTGATATTACCGAGTCTTATAGGCAGTGCACAAGCTTTACTTCAACAGGAGGCTCTTCCTACCATCGAGACTGTACGGGATGCCCTTCAGAGGAGTACTCGAGCTTATCACACCATGGGCTTGGCCAAGGAACCATGATGGCAGCGGTGGAAAAGGCTTGGGGAGATTTCCAGGCTCTATATGAAGCTTCTGAATGGAAGGCTTGCTGCATGCAGATTGAACACTTGAAATGTGACATTGCCACCTTATCAAAGGAGAGTGAAGTGCTGCAAGCAAAAGTGAAGAGCATTCAGGATGCAAAGATCGAGGCCGAAGCACAAGCGGCCAAAGAGAAGGAGCAGGCCTTACGCTGTCAACAAGCTGCTGAAGAGTTACTGGCTAGAGCGCAGGCGTGCCTGGCTAGTGGAAACTCCCATATAGAGAGGGCTCAGCATTTACAGGATGAGACGGCAACCCTTACTTCCCAAAATTCCATGCTTCAATGCGAGATCAACAATAAGCAGACGGAGATAGCAGATTTGATGAAGAAGAAGCCTCGTCATTAGTGAGGTTGGATCCGCCTTTATGATTTTCTTACACTTCTCTTTTTCCTGCACATTTGTTGTTCTTGCGGTTAGCCCGAGGGCTTGTCTCGGGTCACACTTTTATAGATGAATGACATTTGTTGTAAACAAAAAGTTTGTGTTGCTTTTGTGCATGAATATGTCTCTTCTCTTCTCTTCTTTTTTTTTCACTTTACTAGTGCTAGCGCCCTTTCGGGTTTTCACCAATGCTAGCCCCCTTTAACTTTTTCCAGCGCGCCCTTTCGGGTTTTCACGCTGAGGGGTTACCCATTTTTGCCTGAGACGCCCTTTCGGGTTTTCACCTCAGCTGAGTTATGACCTTTTTGCCCTTGAGCGACTAGTAACCTAGCCACCCAAGTCCGTCGGGACACCTCTATTTTAAGCCCCATTTTTTTTTGAGCTTGAATAAGGAGAACGAACCCCCCCCCCCCATAAGAACTTGGAACAAGGATTAGGAACTTGTGATAAGTGACCTTGATTCCATCCTTCGGCTGACCTCTGATAGGTTGGGATGTGGAGATTTGGGCTCGGCCAGGTAAGTAATCTTGGAGCCAGAATTAAGACATGAATTCTGGGATTTTGGGGACGGATGGCCAAGAAGTGGTTTAGAGAGCCGAGGCATGGGGATTTAGATTTGGGGCAGGCCACAAAGTGACTTAGTGCCGAGACTTAGGAATTTAGGTTTGGGGCTGGCCACAAAGTGGTTTAGTGTCGGAACTTAGAGATTTGGATTTGGGGCTGGCCACAAAGTGGTTTAGTGTCCGAACTTAGGGATTTGGATTTGGGGCTGGCCACAAAGTGGTTTAGTGCCGAAACTTAGGGATTTGGATTTGGAGCTGGCCACAAAGTGGTTTAGTGCCGGAACTTGGGGATCTGGATTTGGGGCTGGCCACAAAGTGGTTGAGTGCCGGAACTTGAGGACTTAGGTTTGGGATTTAGGGCGGTGGAAGAGGAGGACCCTCTCACTTCTTTTTTTTTCTTCTTCTTCTCTCTTTTTTTTCATCTCTTCTCTTTTTTTTTTTTTTTACTTTACTAATGCTCTTTCGGGTTTTCGCCAACACTAGCCCCCTTTAGCTTTTTCCAGCGCGCCCTTTCGGATTTTCACGCTGAGGGGTTGCCCAATTTTGCCTGAGACGCCCTTTCGGATTTTCACCTCAGCCGGGTTTCTTTGGCCTTTTTACCCTCAACCATCCCTGTGATGGGAATAGCTAAGTCCGTCGGGGCATCTCTATTTTAAGCCCCATTTTTTTTTAACTTGTATCAACAGAGGAAAGATGCGGCAGTGATTGCTGCGGGAATTTGTACTGAGGAGCATGGTATAACTTTAAATATTTTCCATTTAATGGAGGGAACATATTTTCTCCCTTGTGGTCAATGACCCTGTAGGCGCCTCCCTCATAGACTTTGGAGACGACATAAGGTCCGCGCCAATTGGGTTGGAGTTTGCCACTGGATTTACCGGCCATGACCTCTCTTTCTTTTATCATGACAAGGTCGCCTTCTTTAAATGCCCTTTGCTTGACAAGCTTGTCATAGGCTCAGGTCATTCGGGCTTGGTATGCTTGGAGTTGCTTGTAGGCTTCCAGCCTTTTCCCTTCTAAGTCAGACAGTTCTTCTAACCTCCTCTCTATTTCATCTTGCTCCTGGGTCTGGAGGCCATTATGCAGGGCGACCCGGTAGGATGATATCTCAATTTCAATTGGTATGACAGCTTCGGCCCCTTACACTACAGAGAAGGGGGAACACCCGGAGGGGGTCTTATAGACCGTCCGGTATGTCCAAAGAGCTTCATGTATTTTCTCACCCCAGTCTCTTTTGCGGCTGCCTACAATTTTGGCCAAAAGCTTGCAAAGGGTCTTGTTGAATGTCTCAGCTAACCCATTAGCTTGGGGGTTGTAAATAGTGGAAGTCCTCCAGTCTATGTGGAACTTGGCAACCAGTGCATATATGGTTCTGTTCTTGAAAGGTGTGCCATTGTCTGACATGATACGGCTAGGGGTACCGAATCTGTATATGATATGATGTTTGACAAATTGGGCAACTGCTTCTCCTGTTACCTCCCGCAAAGGGATGGCTTCGGCCCACCTGGAGAAGTAATCTGTTGCAGCTAGTATGAATTTATGACCTTTTGAGGATGGTGGGAAGGGTCCCATAATATCCATTCCCCACTCTGCAAAGGGCCATGTTGGAGCCGTGGGATGCAAGGAGGTTGGGGGTCTTCTTGGAACTGGGCCGAAGGCTTGGCATTGGTGGCATGTGCGGGCATATCGATTGCAATCTGCGTACATGGTAGGCCAGTAGAAACCCTTGAGTTTAATGTTATTTTTCATCTTATCTCCCGCTTAGTGGGGAACGCAGAGTCCTGAGTGGATCTCATGCATGATCCTCTTGGCTTCTTTTAGTGAGAGACAACGTAAGAGAACAGACTTATCTTTCTCATGAACGAGCCTATACAATTGATCTCCTACCAATTGGTAGGATGTAGCCCTTCGCAGCAATTGTACCCTTTGAGCCCGATCTGAAGGGAGGCGGCCATTCTTGATATCAATAATTGGTTGACGCCAATCTTGTTGCTTTCCCTCAGCGGGATCGCCTTCTCCAATTGCATTGACCTCAGGGGTTATAGGGTCGGCTTCTTCGTCTAAGACACTTGGCATGAGTTTTCGGTGTCTGACGGTTATGTCTAGCTCCCCTTCGGGCGGGAGCTTTATGGCGGAGGCTAATTTTGCCAAGGCATCTGCCTGAGAGTTTCTGCTCCTTGGGACATGACCAATCTCAAATAGGTAAAATTTCTCCTTAAGCCTTATCACCGTGTCATGGTAAGGAATTAATTCCTGCTTGCGAACATCATAGTCGCCTGTCACTTGTCGCTCGACGAGCTGCGAATCGCCATAAACCTTAATGCATTTAATATCCATTTCAAGAGCTAGTTGAAGTCCAACAATTAATGCTTCATATTCTGTTTCATTATTTGTCAAGAGTTTCATGAGAGCACAGGGGTTGTGTAGAATCCCCCCATGAGGAGTAACAAAGACAATGCCTGCCCCTGAAGTGAGGGTTGTAGTACCGTCCGACTTCTTAACCGTTCGGGAGGCACCATCAAAGTAAAGCTCCCAACAGGGGACATCAATCGTGAGGACATCTTCTTCTTGTAATGGCATATCTTTAATGCGGCCTTTTGTTCCCAATTGGGGCAGGAGTGTTTCTTCATCAGGAAGTTCAATATTGAGAGGTGAATCGGCTGGGATTGGATGTGCTGCGAGAAATTCCGCCATTCCTTGTCCTTTAATTGCTTTTTGTGGGACAAAGGTTATGTCAAACTCCATGAGGAGTAACGCCCATTTTCCTAATCTCCCTGACAATGCGGGCTGTTTAAGGAGAAATTTGAGGGGGTCATATTTTGAAATTAACTCCACCTGATGGGATAGAAGGTAATGCCTCAACTTCTTCACGGCAAATACCATTGCCAGACATACTTTCTCCATTGGAGAATAGCGGTGCTCAGGGCCAACCAACTTCCTGCTAAGGTAGTATAACGGTTGCTCCTTGCCTTCTTCATTTACTTGTGCCAGTAGGGCTCCCAAAGAAGCATCCATGGCAGCAATATATAATATGAGTGGCTTTCCCTTGACTGGCGCTCCCAATACCGGGGGAGTAAGGAGATATTCTTTGCTTTGCTCCAATGCATGCTGGCATTCTTGGTCCCACACGAACGGTGCACCCTTTTCCATCAATTTCCCAAAAGGGGCACATCTTCCCGAGAGATTGGATATGAAACGCCTGATGTAGGCTAGCCTTCCCTGGAAGGATCTTAATTCAGTTATGTTTTTAGAGGCGGCAACTCCTGAATGGCCTTGATTTTATCAGGGTCTATTTCTATCCCCCGGTATCTGACAATAAAGCCGAGAAACTTGCCACTTGAAACGCCAAAAGCACACTTCATCGGGTTCATCTTGAGTTGAAACTGCCGGAGTCTTTCAAAGACCCGACGCAGGTCAGTCAAATGATCTTCCCGCCTTAGGCTTTTAACGACGAGGTCATCAACATAGCACTCGACCAAGTCGTGCAGCATTTCATCAAAAAATTTAGTCATTGCCCTTTGATAGGTGGCACCAGCATTTTTCAAGCCGAAGGACATCCTTTTATAATTGAAGATCCCTTTGGGGGACCGGAAGGCCGTGTGCACTTTGTCTTTGATGGCCATGCGGATCTGATTATATCCCGATGATCCGTCCATGAAGGATAGAGCTTCATATCCAGTGGTCATATCGACCATGGTTTCAATAATAGGGATAGGAAAATCATCCTTTGGGCAGGCTTTATTTAAGTCCCTGTAGTCGATGCAGATTCGAACTTGGCCATTTTTCTTTTTAACAGGGATTATATTGGCGAGCCAGATTGGATAAATGCAAGGCTCTATGAAGTCCACATTCAAAAGTTTGTCTACTTCAACATTTACTTTGAGCTTAAGCTCATGTCGCATACGCCTTTGAGCTTGTTTGACAGGCTTAGCGGTGGGAAGTATTGCCAATTCGTGCTCTGCCACAGACGGGTCTAACCCAGGCATTTCTTTGTAAGTCCAAGCAAAGCAATCTTTGAACTCTAATAGGAGTTGTTTGTATGCCTGCCTTTCTTCCTCACTGAGGAGGGCACTGATGAAAATCGGCTGAGGCTCACCGGCTTGTCCGAGGTTGAGCTCAGCTAATTCATCTACAGTTGCTTGTCCGCCGTCTTCAAGTTCCTGCGGAGCAGGCTGCAAGTCAAGGAAATCTTCTCCGTCGTCAACCTGGGCTACGTGAAAATCATAGTAGTCCAAGTTGTTGATGATGGCGGAGCATAACTACTCATCTTGGCCTTCTGAGGCTGCCTCTTGTAGTTGGTGATTTGCATCATCCTCGGGCTCTTTGCTGGAGTCAGAATTGGCAGAGGGGGATGCAAGCCCTAGAGTGTTAATTGAATAGTGGGCTTTGGACTTCCCCTTTCGGCTATAGGTAGGACCAATCAGGTCTCCCCTGAAGATAGGGAACTGCTCTGAGGATAATTCCTTCGGCATAAACTTGGGTAGCGCAGAAGCAGCTAGGGCAAAAATTTGCTTGGCTGACGGCTTAGGCCGCTCCCAATCATGAGGCTGCGGGGGAAATACTCGATGATTCTTAATTTGGATGACCCCGATCTTTATCAGGCTCTCGACCTTATCCTTAAGGATGTAACAGTCTTCAGTGGCATGCCCTGACATTTGATGGTACTGACAGAAGCTGAGCTCTTTAGCTGTATCGCCTTTGGGAGATCTTCGGGGCTGTGGGAGGTTATAAGGTCCCGTGCCATGCAAAATTTAAACAATGGTACGGTATGTGCCTTAATAAAAGAATATGGTATTTCCATTCGCTGTGCCAGGGTCATAACAGGAGACTTGTTCTGAACACCTTTGTGATGTTGGCTTGCACCAGTCTTCCTCTGAAGATAGGCATCCACGGAAAAGAGTGGCGTGTTGGCTACCTCCTTAACAGGGAGGTAACGGGCCTTTACAGATTTGCCTTGGCCGGTTGATGCTTCAGTGAAACCCATTGGGGGGTTGACATTGACTTGAGCCCGGTAACCGGTTTCACAATTAGGTGAAGAGACGAGATGCCTAAACAGGCGTCTCGTTCTCGGAATAGTTCTTGTACAAGCGATTTCAATGCTTGATTTTCTAGCTCCAATGCCGCTAATCTGGTGGTTAACACTTTCTGCCGGTTGTCTGAGGGAGGACCCGCACTGATTTGCTCGGAATTTTCCAAGTCGAGCCCAGCCAATTGGCACAGGGCTGCCTGTTGAGCATCTCCCAGCCCAGGGGGAATGGGTAACGGTATGATACGCTCTTCCTGGTGACTAGGACCGGCGGGGCAAGGAGCTCTTTTGTCAATATCGAATTGACGAAGGAGGTCGCCTTGATGTTCAGCCATGCAGGCATCATCCTCCGACCGAGGCTAGCATCACTAGGAGGAGGCATCAGCCCTATAGTATTGACAGCATAGTGTACCTTGAACTCAGCCTCGGGGTCATAGACCAATCCTCTCCTATCTTTCTTGGAGAAAGGGGGTTGCCCTCTGACTTGTGAAGGATGCCACAATTGTTGGAAATAGTCATGCCGGAAAGCTTCTTGAACTTGAGGAATATGCTACTTCTGACACATTTCTTTGATATGTCTGGGCATGTCGCCCATGTCCTGAACAGTTTTGAGAGTATGTTGGGGTCCCTTACCCCAGTTTCCCCAATTTTGATCATCTTCCACAGGGTCTTGAGGGACCAGGTCTCCTTTGTAAAAGACAATCGGCCTAGCGGCTTCAGCATTCTTTCTTTTCCCTTTCCTTTGATAAGTAACAATAAATGTCTTCAACTGTTCGACTTTATGCTCACCTCTTAAGAAGGGGAGCTGTATGCATGCTGACGGTAAAGAGATGCTTTTGTCGATGGACCGACTAATGAGATTAGCTTCAAAGTTGATCTCCCATCTTTCCAGCCGAGGCGACTTGGCGTTGGGAGCATCAGCTTGCATGTGAAGCCGGTGTAGTTTAGCAAGATCTTCATTAACTGCGAAGAGCTCTTCTTCTTGTTCATCTTCTTCTTCCGGGGGTGCCTTTTGCTTTTCTTTGTCCTTAATCCCGAGATGAGGATTAATAGTGGGCTCCCCGAAATATAGCTGAGCATCAGTCAGATTACATTCATTTGGTCGAAAGGGAGCCCGGTCAGCAAAGACTGTATGTTGCTCTCCGCCTTTTACATATTTGATGCACTGATGAAGGGTAGAAGGGATGACCCAATTTTCATGTAACCAGGGTCTCCCGAGGAGAGCTTTGTAGGATTTATTTGCATTAATGATGTAGAATGTGGCCTTAGTGACAAAACTGTCCATGGTCACCTCCACCTCTGCCTTTCCCAATGCATCCTTAGAATCTTGGTTAAATCCCAAAATTTTGACATCATGAACCCTTTGCAAATAGGGTATGAGAAATAAAGACTTGAAAGTCTTCAAGGACATTATGTTGACAGACGCCCCGGGATCTACCAGAATCCGATTCAGTTGATGACCATTTATCTTTCCTTGCATATATAAAGATCGATTGTGACAAGGAGAAGGCAGCAACATGTCTTTATCTGTGAAGGTGACCGTCGCTGCTAAGGCTTCATATGCTTGGGCCTGAAACTCGGCTACATTGGCTTCATAAACCTCTGGTTCTTGGAGTATTTTCACGAGGGCTTCCCTCAGCTCTTTACTCCAAGCAACTGCTTCCCATATGGTGACATTCATTGGGAACCGCTTCATATGCTGAATGATCTTGCGATCGGCCCGCGCACGAGCCTGATCTAGCGGAGGGATCACCTCCGACAGAGGTTTAGGTTGATAGACGGGCTTTTTGCTTGGTTCAGCCTTCCCTTGATCATTAGGTTCCTCTTGGAATAGTGGAGCCAGGGAATCTTCTTCGGGAAGAGGCAGCTCAACATTGTCCTTACCAGAGGGACCTGCTTGAGCTGGGTCAGCTGAATTTGGTTGCGGTGCCGGGTCTACTGCCACATCCTCCCCATCCTCTCCATCTGATAGATCGAAGGAGAAGGTGGAGACTCCGTCTTGAGCTTGAGAGGGGGTAGCTGCCTTTTGGGGAGTTGACGCTGTCGACCCCTCCTCCTCATCTGATAGGTCGAAAAGGAAGGTATATGCTCGAATCTGAACTTCGGGAATAGGCCACGGGTCTTCGCCTCTGAAAATAATGACATTTCGAGGATATGCTGAGTTAGCAGTCCCGCTAAGGGAAGATGCTGGATGCCTTCCTCGCCTGCGGCGATGATCTACTCCGCGTCCCCGATTTCGGAGTTCTGCATTGCGATGACGATAAGTGGCCATGGTGATTCTATCCTCAGCGGGGGGAGCCGTGTTATTGCTCCCGCTTGGTCCGTATAGACTTTCGGAGGAATGGACACCATGTTACATGAAAAGCTTTTTAACATAGCTTCTAGCTTTTCTATGGTGAGCTCTTTGTCTTTATAGAAGAAGGAAAGTTCCTCGGGAATAGGAAGCTTCTCTCCCTCTTGTGCTTGTTTGTATATTTGTTGGAGCCAACTCTTCAGCCGAGTTTTCCGTTCCATTTCTTCCCATGGAATGTATTTATCAAGAGGGACAACCTTAGTAGGCATGGAAGGGACGTACTCCTCGAGCTCATTAATTAAATTTTGTAGCTTCTGTAGGGGAGTTAACTCGCCGGAGTTTTCCATAGCGGCGTCCTGCTCGGCCTGTCGCTTTAGCTTCCTGTTCCAACTCTTCCTCCTGTTCTTCTCCCGCTTCTTTGCTTGTGCTATCTCAGGGGAGAGGGAACATCCATTTTTGCCGACGGTCGGGGAATGCCCCCGGCTTTGGAGCTATGGAATCCATCCCTTCTCCTCACCGGTGCAGGACGATTATACTTCTTCGAGACTACACTGGTCCAGTCATCCTCCGCTGGAGTCTCCAGAAACGTAGCAATGATTGCCGGATTAACTATTTCAAGTGGGAGTTCTTGAAATTCGGCTATAGTAAGGCCAGAGCTTTGAGGTAAAACTGCCGTAGAAAGCTTTTCAGGCGGTGACTCTTGCTTTATTTCAGGCCTCTTCATAAGGGATTCTGACTTGGCTTTCCCCTTTTTGCTTGGAGCCTTGTGACCTCTTTGCTGGGGATCACTATTCGGGCCTTGCTTGCTAGGCACTTTAGGACCCGCTAAAGGGGTCTGACCTTCTTGATTTGATTGTGTAGCAACCTCAAACTTTTCATCTAGGCGCTCCCTCGTCAAGATCTGCTTGACGCTTGTCTCGAGGTGTTCCCGCCGAAATTTTCCTTTTTGTGTGAAGGCTATCTTTCGTGGAGGAGGAGGTTCCCGGACTGTTTCTGGAATGCCCGCTCCTTGACATTGGGGACTGAGGCAGATGAACCCTGATGTTGACTTTGAAGATTTTTGGAGTGACCTTGTGATGGGTCCCGCACTAATACTTCTTTGCCTCCAAAGAGGATCTCCAGTAGTTTTTGAGTTTCTTTCTTTGAGAAGGGCAAGGATTCTAGATCCTGCCATGGGCGCCACTCGAAATTTCTTTGGGCGGCTTGACTTGAGCTGGGGCCGGCCTCCTGCTCCTTAGCTCCAGTTGGGGTGCAGGAAGTTGATGCATGTATGACATTGTGAGACACGGAAAAAATCTAAAGGCTGCAAAGGCCGGCCTTTATCGTAGATAAAGGGTAGATTTTCGTTCTTTTTTGAAAAGAAACACTCCTCCGCGTAGAGAGGGTTCCGTGGGTGCGCGTCGTATCAGACGATATAGGTTCGAGTGCTGGACCTCTCCCCGCCGACCGGAGTCGACGTTGATTTACATCGGCTTAATGTCCGAACACCCTTGATTAAATGACAACATGAAGGCTTAAAGTTCTTCCTCGAGGCTCTAACCAATAGGGCAGGTTTGCTTAAAACAGGACGGGGGAGCTAACGGGGACCCAGTCTGAACACGCTGAAGTGGGCCACTGGGGTTTAAGCGGCGGTCTTAGACCTAGGGGTATTTTAGTAAATAACCAGACCAGAGGGATTTAGGAGTTTCTGGGCTGGGGTAGACATGAAGCCGGGTTACTAACCTTTCAAGGCTCTGAGGCCCTTTTCAGAAGGTTTAGGAGACCATTAGATCACTTCTTAGGTCGCAGGGGTATTTCGGTAACTTTACCAAACCCTAGGTCTAGGTTTAAGATGACCCCCGAGCGCTGGACTGAGCCAACAGCACTCCCAGACCAAGCCGACAACAAGAGGTTCTAGAGAAGACACTCACGGGTTCAATTGGTTGGAAGTAGGGGTAAGTATGCAAGTTTTTAGAGAGTCAGGGTTTATATGCAATATTGCATTAATGAAGTGTGCCGAGCATAATAAGGTGCTCTTATAATTTTGCATAAGTACAGAGGGTGTCGACAAATTATCGACTGTACATACATCCGCATCATGGCGGGAAGTAGGGGCATACCCCTAATTACAAAAGTTGCAGGGTAAAACTGCAATTTACAGAACTTAGGCCTTTTATGACCTCGAGGAGGACGTTTTTACAATTTGTCGTCGTAATGACAAAATGACATAATTGCATAAGTCCGTCACTCCGTTGCATAACACATTACGAACACGACCCGTTGAAGGGCATAATTGTAAATATACCCCGTAGGGGCATATACACAAGGCCCGGGGACTTACCTCACTCAGACCAAAAACAACGAACAACTTGAACTTGAAGTCTAGGCAAGTCCACCTCTCCTTCTCTTCCTTCCTGTCCCCCTTTCAATGGGACCCATGGGGTCTATTTATAGAAAGTAGGGAACCGGCCCGGGGGAAGTGGGACCCGGGCGGGTCAAGGCGACCCCGGGCGGGTTCCTTTCCCTCCAAAAAATCAAATTTTTTTGAAAAATGGGCAGTTACTAGACTGACCCGAATGCGCAACACCCCGGGCGGACCGGCCCGGGGGCGCAGCACCCCGGGCGGACCGGCCCGGGGGCGCGGCACCCCGGGTGGACCGGCCCGAGGGCGCGCAGTCCCGGGCGGACCCGCCCGGGTGCGCAGCACCCCGGGCGGATCAGCCCGGGGGCGCGCGGTCCCGGGCGGACCCGCCCGGGTGCGCAGCACCCCGGGCGAACCCGCCAGGGGGCGTATGGTCCCGGGCGGACCCGCCCGGGGTGGGCAGACCCCGGGCGGGTCTGCCAGCCCGCGCGCAGCCGCGGGGAGACCTGCCCGGGGGCCTTATACCCCGGGCGGGTTCCCCCCTCCCCGGGCAGTCCCCTTTGCTTCTTTTAAAAGTCTCCGTACGGCTCCGACAGCGACGTTTCTGCACTTGACTTCACGTGGAAGAGGAAAAGCCTTCTCCTCGCCTTGTTCGTTGTCTTCCGTGCCTCGCTCGTCCGTCGGGGAAGGAGTTTTTTGATCCTACGAGACGTGATACATGCCGTCGAGGTACCAAAACAATGTGCATAGCACGTCTTCGCACCCTTAGGGTTTGGGTTGATTGATTAAAACCCGGAACCACATGACTATAATAGTCTCCGTGGGTTTATCGCGGGTTCTCCTCGCTTCCGCGGGATAGAACGGGTTGGACTGAGCCAACACCGTAAGCATGGGCTTTTGACGCACACATGCGTACATATATAAGCGTATATATACATTTATTTTCTGGTTACAACAAGTGCCCCCCACGGGACATCCGAGACAGGCGAAGGCAGGGGCGGATGGCCCGTGCACTTACATACATGTTGTAACACGTCCGCTGAGGGACTTGTGCTTGGAGCATAGCTCCTGCATCGAGATAATTTTCAGCATAATCTCTAATGCATTTTTTTTCTTGAGAACTCCACAGACATGGCTCGTCCAAGCAGGAGTCGTGCTGCCGCACGGGGGTCGAGGGCGGCTGGCCATAATGAGCATTACGTGCAACGGACTGACAAGTCCATGCCACCTTTGCCTCCTCGCCGCGTCGTCTCTGACAGTTCCAACGCACTTGATCAAGGCACATCTTGGATCGCTGAAGGCCCAACGGAGGATATCCCTGTCGGCGAGGGCTTAGTCGAGGCTTCTCGGATCAACTACCGAGGCGGACTTTATGCATACGACCGTTCTGGGGGATATTCATCTCACTATCCGGTGGACCGGCATCTGATTGCCTTCTTGCAGAGCTACATTCCACCGGGACTTGATAGTGACGACCCTTCTCTCCCAGAGCAGCGGCGACGACTGGAAGGGGCTATTTTAGCTGGCAGGGACAGCATGAGAGGTACCTGTACATATTCATATGCCAGCTTTCCCGGGGGATTTACGCGGCAGCCCCAGTTTCCCGACAGCAAATGGCTCGGATTCTACCAGGACCTGGATGCTGCTGTGGTCAGGTCGACACCTTCTTCCCCTGCAGTGTGGCACTTGGCGGGGCATCATAAGGCCGTCGATGTAGTGATTGACGGGCTATATCTGGCTCCCTCCGAAAGCCGTTTTGCCCATGACGGCTATGACCATCTTTGCATGTTGGAAGGAATCCTTTCACTGAGGGTTCCTAGCTGGTACGAGGGTTGGTCCGTCGTCCCCTCCCATTGCTTCCACAGAGGTGCAGGTGAGTGGCCCTGGGGGATACTGACTGTGCACGGTGACACTCTGGATAGAGCCGGGATTCGTCACGCGGTTACTGCAGCCTTGTATTCATACCCTTGTCACGCAGGATTGCTCCAAGCTATGGTAGAGAGGTGGAATAGGCGCTGGAACACACTGGTCACCGCTGAGGGAGAGACCTCTCTAGATTTGTGGTCTTTTCACCGGATTTCGGGCCTGCCGATCAGCGGACAGGCTTACGAGGAGCTGTGCCTCGATGACGCCCACCTTTACAGTTCAGATGGGGCGGGCCACTATCTTTTACCTTACTGCCTCCGTTATCTGATGAAGACTTGGAGAGATTTGGCCCTGGTGGGCAAGGAGAAGACTGCCAGGACACCCAGGGTTACTCTTAACGCCTGGATTATGTACTTCTACAGCGGGCCGTACTGTTTCTACGAGGAATTCCCTTCGTTCGGCGCCACTTGGGACTAATGTAAAGAGGTCCTCATAAAGTTTGCATCCAACCCTCGGCACTTGCCAGCTCCAGCACAAGGTTGGAATTCCAGGAAGCTACCTACACTGACGTACTTGGCCGCATATTTAGCTTACTGGCTGTCTACCTTTGTCTTCCCACATGGGGAAGAGGAGCTGCTCCGGGTCGAGGTGATCTATCCTGCGTGCCTGCTTGCATGTGGACGTCGGCTGGCGCTTGCCCCTGCTGCCTTGGCGAACATCTACCACTGCTTGGGTGCCTTGAGTTCGCATGCCAGCCCGCGAGATAAGAAGCTTTTGCTGCCCACTCATTATTTGAGTGCTTGGGCAGGACTACTTCTTCCAGAGCTGTCCCAGCGGTCCTCCATTTCGAATATAAAGGCTCCGCTTATCTTTGCCTTTGCTGGTCACCAGGATCAGGATGCCGTGACACAGCTTGCAGGTGCCCGGCGAGCACTTTCTTTCCTTCATACGAGGAGGGGAGAGAGCTTGGAGTTTGACCACAGCTCCCGTTCTTATCGCCCGTATCTGGAGGGACATGGAGACTCAGTGGTCTGCAAAGTGTCCTCAAAGGGCATTGTTTCCCCACATGCCTTTGGGGAGTGGGTCGTGTGTATACGACCTAGCGTGCTGGTTTACCGGCGCTCTTACACAGTGGTTCTGGAGCCGTACTACCCGCACAGATTTGCCCGCAACTTTGGCTATGACCAGGCGGTTCCACCCAATGTTGATTTACCTCTGACATCGAGGCAATACAAGCAGAAGGACGTGCATTTGGTTGCCGCATGCTGGCAGGACTTTCTTTACCGCAGCGTGAGGGAGCATATCCCTCTTCCGGCCCAGGCCCGGGTGGGACATTTTGACATTCACTATGCCCGCTGGTGGTTTAAAGCCAGCAACATCTTCAGAGAGCGGGCAGACACTATCAGGGCAGCAGAGGAGAAGCGCCTGAAGAGGGAGGACCTGCCTCCTCTTTTCCTTGATCCCTGCTTCGTCCGGGCTCATTTTTCCAGCTTGGCTGCAGTGGTCCGAGACATCGAGAGCCGATGGCGGGAGCAGGGGCATTCATTGCCCATTGACAGGAGTCAGTATACGGGGGCGTTGCGGCCCCTGAGGTCGACGTCTGAGGAGGCCTCTATTTTGAGTTCGCGCCGCAAAGGCGCTTCTGGCTCTACTCCGAGCTACTCCTGGTGGGGAGACTTGAGGGCCTCCTGTGGTCTGACCCACGACTCCCAGCTGTCGGAGTCCATCCCGGAGGGAGCACTGGTGGGCACGGCCTTCGCTTTCTGGAAGGCCCATGTGATCAATGCCGTGGGCTGTGCAGGCTTGCTAGCCCATATTCCGGCTTTGGAGGTGGCTTCTACACCTCAGGCACTGAAGGGCGCCGTGGAGCAGGCCGCTAGAGCTCTCCGGATTGACCCGAATCAGCTGATTACCCGCCCTAGTCTTGATGCAGGGGCGGTAAGTATGAACCTTCTGATTCTCCATCTGCATTTATTATCATTATAATAAGATATAAATGTTCTGGAGCTGTCAACTGCTGATTGCCATATTTCCATTGTAGGAACAGTTGAGGTTGCCGACGCTCCACCTTCAGAGGATGTTCTCCCCGCTCACCCTCCCGTGGATAATAGTCCGGCGGCGAAACGGCGGCATAGTGGGGGCTTAGGAGCTGAGATTCAGCCTTCATCACGCCTTCGGGTGGATACCACCCCTGCCAGGGACGGAGCTCCTTTGAGTGAGTTGGAAACTATGAACCCCTTTATGTTTAGTTTTGTAATTGTGCCTCTATTTTACTGAAGGAGTGTCTTGTGTGTAGCTCCCCCAGAGATGAGACTACTAGGGCAGTTTTCGCCAGGGCCTGCGAATAAGACTCCGCCAATTATACCAGATGCAGATGTCCCAGAGGATCTGACATTGGAGCTGGAGGACTTGGACCACCCCTTAGGGGATTGTCCTTCCGCTGGTATGGCTGGCCAGACTGGAGAGAGCAGACCTTCTCCCATTCCAGGTGAATTTGAAATTCATAGTTCCTCCTTGTTTACTCATTGAATCAAGTGAGGTGTTATTTTTTTTAACTGACTCTGTTTTCTCTTTTACACAGAGCCTCAGAGGGAGCACTATGCTCCCAGAGAGAAAGAAGGGACTGACACATCTTCGGATTCCAGCACCTCTTTGAGTAATAGCAGCTCCAGCACTGGTTCTGAGACAGAGACAGCTCCTTCCCTTTCGTCCTTGAGCTCCTCTGAGGGAGGCGACCTGGGCATTGTTTCCGGTATACCAAGAAACTCAATTGACCCTCTTTGGAGTTGACAATTACTTTTGTCCCTGCAACCTCTGACAGTCTTTCTGTGCAGCCACTGAGTTAGCCAACTCCACAGCCGAGCTGGCTAAGTTGATCTCCTCCTCTGGGGCTGGCCCTGAGCTTCCGGCCTATGATGTTGACCCAGAAGTTTCTATTGGGGCCCCAAGCGTCCCAGTCTCAGCCGCCGGGGTTTACCATGCTGGGGTTCCTGATTTCGCCCCAAGCCTGCTATCTTCCACTGGTGGACGGGCCGAGGACACAGGCAGAGACATTATTGGTGTGTCTTCGGTCTGCCTCGTATTTGCCTTTTGTTTGGTTAAACTCAGTCATAGAGCTAACCACACTTTTGCCTAAATAGCAGCTGGCACTTCTGTGGTTGCATCCACTCCCCTGCTTGCTCCGGAGACGGTTCCCTTACAAGAGAGTTCGCCGGCCACTGTCCAGGAGGGTGATCAGACAGTGGGGCCAGATGACGCGACACCCCTATTGTCAGGTATAATCAGCATTGAAGCTTCAGCCTCCCTGTGTATTTTCATGTTGGTGTCTTATTGATGACCTTTCTGCCCCTTATGCCACACAGACACAGGTGATGCTGCACTGACTTCCTCAGTGGGGGAGGAGAGCCTTGAGGCGGCTTCTGAGGACTCAGTTGTGCCTTCGCAGGAGGCAGGGCCGTCCATGCCTGTGAACGGCGATCCGCCTCTGGGGGCAGGGAGTATGCTGACCTCTAATGATCATGCTACACCAGAGGTCGTCTCAGACACGGCCCCGGAAGTTTCCTCAGGTTAGCTATGTGCTTGGCCTTCCTGAGGGGCCATTCGGTGTTCTTCTTTCTTTTTTTTTTTTTGTGGAGGCTAATGCATTGTTCCCTCTTAACTGTCTTTTCAGGTGCTGGGGAGGATACCCCGTCTTTGCCAGCAGATTTCCCAGCTTTGAGCATAGACTGGTCAGAGGGACCTCAGCTTCTGGTGGCTCCCCAAGGCAGTGCTTTAGAAGCGGGGCTGATTGAAAACCTCGAGCTCCTCTTGCAGACGACCCCGCTTCCCTCAGTTGAGGTCATGAGGGAGCATTTAGCCAACTCCACCCGAGGATATCACGCATTTGGATTTTCCCGAGATACGTGGATGCCCCGGCTAGAGCATGCATGGGCTGAGTTTGCCCGCCGCCACGCAACTGAGGCGAGACGGCTACAGCTACAGGCTCTGATTCAGCAGGCAGAGGAGACAGCATCTGAGCTTCGCAGCAGACAAGAACACCTATCCGTGCAGGCGACGGCAGCTCAGGAGTAGTCTCGGGTGGCTTCTTCGCACGTGGACAGGCTGGAGCAGGAGTTGGAGGCTCTGCAGCGACGGCTCCGAGAGGCCCGGGATGCTCAATACCTCCTGAGAGTGAAGGAAGAGGAGTTCCAGCACGAGCTCGGAGGAGTCAGGGAGGCGTTGACACAGCAGGAGACTCTTCTTGCCGGCCTGCGGGCTGATCTCGGGCTTTGATGGCTTCTTGTTCCTCTTTTTTTTTTTTTTGTGGGGCTGCATTCAGACCCCAGCCATGTACATCTTCCCCGAGGGCTTGTCTCGGGCTCCATTATTGACATTGACAAATGAAAGACAGAGCTTTAGCGTAGCTGATTTTGCTCCCATCCTTCTGTATGCATGTCTTCACCTCTTTTTTTTTTTTTTTTTTTTCACTTTACCGGTCCTACCGCCCTTTCAGGTTTTCGCCAGGACCAGCCCCCTTTAGGCTTTTTCCAGTGCGCCCTTGCGGGTTTTCACACTGAGGGGTACCCATTTTTGCCTAGGGCGCCCTTTCGGGTTTTCACCCTAGCTGGGTTAAAGCCTTTTTACCCTTGATTGTTCCCTCTAACAGAAACAATCAAGTCCGCTGGGGCCTCAATATTTTTAACCCCATTTTTTTTTTGACCCTATAACGCCCAGGGGGCGAGGAGAAAGTGGCATTCCCGTAGGGACGTATATGCCACACAAGTGGGACAAATGGGTAGATTTGACAGCCCAGGTGGGACGAATGAGTCAAATCTACGAGCCGAAAGGTGAAATGGGTTGGTAGCCCGAGAGGGCATACTGAGACCAAACCCGGTGAGACAAAGAAGAGTCAAAAGACGACATCGGTTGGCAGCTCGAGAGAGCATACTGAGGCCATGCCCGATGGGACAAAAAGGAGTCAAAAGACGACATCGGTTGGCAGCTCGAGAGAGCATACTGAGGCCATGCCCGATGGGACAAAAGGGAGTCAAAAGACGACATCGGTTGGCAGCTCGAGAGAGCATACTGAGGCCATGCCCGATGGGACAAAAGGAGTCAAAAGACGACATCGGTTGGCAGCTCGAGAGAGCATACTGAGGCCATGCCCGATGGGACAAAAGGGAGTCAAAAGACGACATCGGTTGGCAGCTCGAGAGAGCATACTGAGGCCATGCCCGATGGGACAAAAGGGAGTCAAAAGACGACATCGGTTGGCAGCTCGAAAGAGCATACTGAGGCCATGCCCGATGGGACAAAAAGGAGTCAAAAGACGACATCGGTTGGCAGCTCGAGAGAGCATACTGAGGCCATGCCCGATGGGACAAAATATGACAACCTCAAAATGTTGGTAGGACTAGGTGTCATAGAATGACATGTAAGGTCTAGCCATGACATCAATATGATGTTTTGGTGGAGATGGGGTGGAGTCATTGACTTAGAGCCACCCATAGAATAAACAGAGAGAGGAAAAAAAATTTCTTTCACATTACCAACCTCACCGCCCTTTCGAGTTTTCGCCGAGGTTGGCCCCCTTTAACTTTTTCCGGTGCGCCCTTTCGGATTTTCACACCGAGGGGTTGCCCATTTTTGCCCGAGGCGCCCTTTCGGGTTTTCACCTCGACCGGGTCTATGGCCTTTTTACCCTCAGCCAACCGTTGAAGGCTGACTGAGTCCGCCGGGGTATCAGTATTTTTAACCCCTTTTTTTGTTTTTTTTTTTTTGAACCTTCACTGACGAGAGGTACTGTCCTGTGAGGACTGCTGTGGAAACTCTTGCGGTGGCGCATGGTAGAGCTTCATGTGCTTGCCATTGAGAGGAGGGAACGGGTTGTTGCCTTTGTGGTCCACCACCGTGTAAGCCCCGCCTCCGAAGACCTTCTGGATGATGTAAGGCCCCCGCCAATTGGGTTGGAGTTTCCCGCTTGGCTTGCCGGCAATGACTTCTTTTTCTTTAAGCATGACCAAGTCGCCTTTCTTGAATGCCCGGTGCTTGACTAACTTGTCGTAAGCACGCGCCATGCGAGCTTGGTAGATCTGCAAATGCTGATAGGCTTGAAGTGTTTTGCCTTCTAAAGAGGATAATTCCTCCAGCCTCCTTTCGACTTCAGACTGCTCCTGACCGGGTAGGCCTGCCTGAACTGCCACTCGATATGAAGCCAGCTCAATCTCTACAGGGGTGATTGCCTCAGCCCCGTACACCAGTGAAAATGGGGAACACCCCGTAGGGGTTTTATAAACAGTCCGATAGGCCCAGAGGGCTTCGTGGACTTTTTCGCTCCAATCCCTTTTTCAGCCATTTATAATCTTTGCCATCAACTTGCTAAGTGTTTAGTTGAAAGCCTCCGCTAAACCATTAGCCTGAGGGTTATAAACCGAGGAGGTTCTCCAATCAATGTGGAATTTGGCCGCCAGTGCATACACTGTCTTGTTTCTGAAGGGCGTCCCATTGTCTGAAATAATTCGGCTAGGGACTCCGAATCTGTATATAATATGATATCTTACGAAGCGAGCCACTGCCTCACCTGTAACCTCTCGCAGAGGAATAGCCTCAGCCCAGCAAGAAAAATAATCTGTGGCTGCTAGAATGAATTTATGCCCTTGAGAGGATGGAGGGAATGGTCCCACTATATCCATGCCCCATTCTGCAAACGGCCATGTAGGAGCCGTTGGGTGTAAAGAACTTGGAGGCCTCCGAGGGATTGGCCCAAAAGCTTGGCACTGGTGACAGGTGCGAGCGTATTGGTTACAGTCCTCGTACATAGTAGGCCAATAGAAGCCCTTAAGTTTGATATTCATCTTCATCTTCGTCCCGGCCTGGTGAGCCCCGCACAACCCAGAGTGGACCTCCCGCATGACAGTCCTGGCTTCCTTAAGTGAGAGACATCGCAAGAGCACCGGGTGGTCCTTTTCCTGGGCGAGCCTGAAGAGAATACCATCAAGCAACCGATATGACGCAGCCCTTCTAAGCAACTGCACCCTTCGAGCTCGTTCCGGAGGAAACTGCCCGTTCTTGATTTGTATAATTGGCTCGCGCCAATCTTCTTCCTCTGGATCATTTCCCTCTTCGAGGTGGTGAACCTCATAAATGGTGAGGCCCGATTCTTCATCAAGCATGCTGGCCATGAGCCTTCTGTGCCTGACTGTAATATTCAATTCACCGTCAGGTGGAAGCTTCAGCGCGGCTGCTAACTTTGCCAACGCATCTGCCTGAGAATTACCACTCCTCGGCACATGGCTTATCTCAAAGAGATAGAACTTTTCTTTAAGCCTCATAACGGCCTCAAAGTAAGGGATCAACTCCTTTTTCCGCACATCATAATCACCGAGGACTTGACGGACAATGAGCTGAGAATCCCCGTACACTTTAATACATTTGAGCTCCATTTCCAGCGCTAGCTGTAGCCCAATGATTAATGCTTCATATTCCGCCTCATTATTAGTCAATGACTTCATGAGAGCGCAGGAGTGATGAAGTATACCCCCTTGAGGGGATACGAAGACTATGCCGGCACCGGCTACAGAGCTTACGAGGCCGCCCGCCTTCTTAACGGTCCTAGATGCACCGTCAAAATACAACTCCCAACATGGTGTGCCGAGAGACAACACCTCTCGTTCAGGATGGGGTGAGATATCTGCACCCTCTTCAGCATCAGGTGGTTGCATCAGCTTCTCCTCGTCTGGTAGTTCGAAGTTGAGGAACGACTCCGCCGGCACAGGGTGTGCAACAAGAAAATCAGCCATCCCTTATCCCTTGATCGCCTTGCGTGGGACGAATGTAATGTCGAACTCCATCAAAATAAGGGCCCATTTCCCTAACCTTCCAGAGAGGACAGGTTGACTGAGTAGGTACTTGAGCGGGTCCCATTTAGAGATGAGCTCCACTCGGTGCGCTAATAGATAGTGCCGTAACTTTTTGACAGCGAACACCAAAGCAAGGCACATCTTCTCCATAGGTGAGTACCGACACTCGGGGCCGATCAGCTTCCTGCTGAGATAATATAGTGGCTGCTCTTTACCCTCCTCATTAACTTGGGCCAGGAGAGCCCCAATGGAAGCCTCCATGGCTGCGATGTAAAGAATAAGAGGCTTTCCTCTGACAGGTGCCCCTAAGACTGGTGGAGTCAACAGATACTCCTTGAGTTGTTCGAAAGCCTTTTGACAGCTCTCGTCCCAGATAAAGGGTGCTCCTTTTTTCATCAATTTGCCGAAGGGCATGCACCTTCCTGAGAGGTTAGAGATGAATCGCCTGATATAAGCGAGCCTTCCCTGCAGAGATCTGAGCTCCGTTATGTTCCTGGGTGGAGGGAGCTCATTGATAGCCCTGATTTTGTCAGGATCTATCTCTATCCCTCGGTATCTGACGATAAAACCGAGGAACTTGCCGCTGGAGACTCCAAAGGCGCATTTCATCGGATTCATCTTGAGCTGATATTGTCGAAGCCGCTCGAAGACCCGACGTAGGTCGGCTAAGTGATTAGCTCGCCTTTTGGACTTAACGACCAGGTCGTCGACATAACATTCGACAACATTGTGCAGCATCTCATTAAAGATTTTGGTCATTGCCCTTTGATATGTGACACCGGCGTTTTTCAAGCCAAATGGCATTCTCTTGTAGCTGAAGATGCCTTTTGGGGTTCTGAAAGCCGTATGATCCTTGTCTTTGACAGCCATACGGATTTGGTTGTAACCAGATGACCCGTCCATAAAAGACAGGGCCTCATGACCAGTAGTCATATCCACCATCGTCTCAATGATCGGGACTGGGAAGTCGTCCTTTGGACAGGCTTTATTCAGATCCCGAAAGTCGATGCAGACCCGGACTTGGCCGTTCTTCTTTTTGACGGGGACTATATTGGCGAGCCACACAGGGTACCTGCATGGCTCTATAAAGTCCACGTCTAACATTTTGTCGACCTCCGCATTCACCTTCACCTCCAGTTCATGGCGCATGCGTCTCTGGGCTTGCTTAACTGGCTTGGCTGTCGGGAGTATCGCCAGTTCATGTTCTGCCACGGATGGATCAAGGCCCGGCATCTCTTTGTACGTCCAGGCAAAGCAGTCTCTGAATTCATTCAAGAGTTGCTGGTATGCCTGTCGTTCTTCCCCACTAAGGAGGGCACTTACAAAGGTGGGCTTATGTTCGCCATGAGTGCCAAGGTTGACCTCGACCAACTCATCAACAGTTGCTTGACCACCGTCTTCGAGCTCAGGTGGAGCTGGTTGGAGGTCAACGAAGTCTTCAGCTTCGTCAGGGCTGATCTCGCAGATCTCAAACTCCTCTGGTATCACCAAGTCGCCAGTAGAAGTTGAGGAGATTTCTCCTGTCTGCGAATCCTCGCCGGACACTGACGGAGGAGACGCCATGGCTTCTATAGACTCCTGATAGAGTTCTTCAGCCGCAGGCCCCTTTCGGGCCTCCTCACGAGAGGATGATAAGAGCCCTATGGCATTAATAGCATAATGGACCCGGAATTCTGGCTCCTGCTCATAGCCCAATCCTCGGGTGTCTTTGTGAGAAAATGGAGGTTGCCCCCTGACATGTGGAGGATTCCAGAGATTAGAAAAATATGTTTTCTGCGCAGAAGTTTGCTGCTGTGGAATCCCCTGCTTCATGCACATGTGCTTGAGCCGGGCAGGCATATGAGCCATGGCCTGGATAGGTTATGACACCTTGTCAGCTGGCGATGCCCACCCGAAGTCGTCCTCCGGCGGACTTGGCGGTATTTGGTCCCCTCTGTAGAAGACAATCGGCTGAACCGGGTGACGGTCTCTCCTTCGACCCTTGCGTATGTAAGAAACTACAAAGGTCTTCAATTCTTCCACCCCGTGCTCTTCCTTAACAAAGGGAAGTTGAATGCAATTTGGGGGCAGAGGTACACTGCAGTTGATAGCTTGACTAATGAGATTGGCCTCAAAGTCAATCTTGCCTCTTTCTGCTTGCGTAGGCTTCGACGCAGGCTTGAGACTCAGCTGATGGAGCTTTAACATCTCACGATTGACCGTGAAGAGTTGGCTTCCTTCTAGTTCAGGTTCGACCTTCTGCTTCCCCTTGTCTTGGACTTTATCGGGGATTGAAATAGTGGGTTCCCCGAAGTATAGGGAGGCATCCGCCAGGTGGCATTCATTGGGGTGAAAAGGAGTCTGGTCTGCAAAGACTGTATACTGCTTTCCCCCTTTTGAATATTTAAGGCATTGGTGCAATGTTGATGGGACGACCCAATTTTCATGCAACCAGGGTCTTCCCAACAACATCTTGTAGGATGTGTCAGAGTTGATGATGTAAAATATCGCCTTGGTGGTGAAGTCGCCCAGCACAAGCTTCACCTCGACACGTCCAAGGGCCTCCTCGGAGCCCTGATTAAACCCCGAAATCTTGACAGCATTGACCTTTTGCAAGTAAGGTGCCAAATAAAGAGACTTGAACGTCTTTAATGGCATGATATTTACTGCGGCCCCTGCATCGACCAAGATTCGATTCACCTCATGGCCGTTGATTGTCCCTTTCATATATAAGGGACGATTGTGGCAAGGGGAAGCTAGTAGCATATCCTTGTCTGTGAAAACAATATTGGCTGCCAGAGCTTCATATGCTTGGGCTTGCAACTCTGCCACATGAGCCTCATACGCCTCGGGGTCTTGGAGCACCTTTACCAGAGCTTCTCGGAGATCCTTGCTCCAGGCGATAGCTTCCCATACAGTAATGCTAGTTGGGAACCGGCTCATGTGTTGAATAATTTTACGGTCCGCCCTAGCACGGATCTTGTCAAATGGGGGGATAAGTTCCTCCAGAGTCTTCGGAGCTCCATAGGGCTTCTCCCGCTTAAACGGATGTTGACCTTCATCTTGCATCTCTGCTCCTTGAAAGAGTGGTGCCAAAGACACATCTGAGGCCGACTGAGATTCGGCTGGCTCGGCATGACCCGAGGGACCTTCTCCCGAGGCACTGTTCGAAGGACCCGCCTGCTCAGAAGCCGGAGTTGACGGAGAGTCATCCGCGGGAGCTTCTTCTCTCTCTGAGGAGGGAATTACGAAAGGGACGCCACCCGTCTTTCGGTTCTCCGGGGCTCTATCGACACCTTCCGAGGATGCCAGAATAAAAGGGACGCCCCGCACTTGTGGCGTAGGGATCGGCCCTGGTTGTTCTCCTCTGAACATTATCACCCGGTCAAGGGTCAGGGGAACTTCACGCCCTCGGCCGCGGCCTCGACCGCGAGCTCGCCGGCTTCTTCCTGCTCGGCGTTGGTATGTAGCCATGGGTGCACAGCCTTCTCCGCCAGGAGCATTTATGTTGTCCGGGGGTGGAATGGCCACCATGTTGCATGACAACTCCCGCATCGCCTGGTCAAGGGCCTCGATAGTAAGCTCTTCGTCCTTATAAAACAGCAAGAGCTCTTCCGGAATTGGAATCCGCTCGCCGGCTTCAAGACGATGCAGAGTCTCCCGTAGCCAGTTGAGGAGCCGGGTCTTATGCCCAAACTTCTCCCAGGGGATGTATTTGTCCAACGTGACCATCCTAGTGGGGCAAGGTGGCACGTATTCCTCCAGTTGGTCAATAAGCTTTTGCAGCCGTTGCACTGGAGTGAGTTGTTTGGAGGCCTCCATGGCGACTACCTGCTCAGCCTGCTTTTTAAGCCTCCTTTTTAGATTCTTTCTCCGGTTCTTTTCTTGCTTCTTGAGGCGGGTGACCTCCTCTAAAGAAGGAGGAGATGACTTTGCGGAACGAGGTTGCTTAACGCCAACACTCTGACTCCCGCGTCGCACTGGCCGTCTGGCACTTTGGCTTTTGCGGCTCTTCCTTGGGCCCACGCGGGTCCACTCCTCTGCCTCAGGGGAGGGTTGGAAAGTGGCCTCGATCGCCTGAGCAACTATTTCTGGTGGCAACTCCTGGAACTCCATCTGGCTGAAGTGGAGCCCCAAAGATTTTTGCGAAATCGCCGACTCTTTCTTTGACGCAGGTTGAGGATTTGTTGACTTAGCTCCAGGCTGAGTCTTAGGCTCAACCTCTAGAACTTTGCGCTTGCCCTTATCATTGCTCTGTGGGCAGCTAGTGGCAACCTTCTCAAGGCGACCGGACTGCATGGGGGCTTTGGCTGGCCCTTTGACGGGCTGCGCCGGTTGAGGCTTCTCCAGGCTTTGTAGCTTGGCTGACCCAGCCGGAGCCTCACCCTGAGGATTCAGGACCTTGGCCTTTCCTTTATCAACTGGCCGAGGACATCCTCTTATGACAACACCTGGCTGGCTCGGTTTGGGTTGAGCCCCAGAGCTTCGTCGCACAGCGCAGTCTCCCGGGCTCTGAGCCTTAGGCTTCTCACGAGCAGTCTTGTCCCTGGCGAGCAACGGGAACTCCCCATTTTGTTGAGGCTCGCTTGGGCGGGCCAACCGGGCAAAGGCCTCGTTTTCTCGCCGAACCTGCAGAAGAGTCTCCTTGGCGGCTTCTGCGAGGCGTAGCCTCGTCATAGAATTCCCCTGGGTATCCACAACCCCTTTCTGAATGAGAGCTTCAATGAAGTCTTGAACATCTTCACAGTGTTGAGTAGGGTGGGACACCCTCGCATGATACTTGCAATAGCGAGGATGACTCTTGGCCGTCTCGTTGTAATAAGACGGAGGGCCATATGCCAACACCCACCCATCCTCCAGAAGCTTGTCAAATATCTTCTCAGTGTCCTCCTTGGGAAAAGAACACTGATGGTAAGGTCGCTGTCCTGGGTACCAAAGTGTGGCCTCGGTTCCCGGCTGTCGGGAGGCATTCCCTTCAGCAGAAGGGTCAGGCAGGTTGAATGCCAACGGCGTATGGATGACATTAACTGAGAACGTCATCGCCCCACGCGCATGTGACTGTGTAGGGCGCACTAAGGAATCACCCATATCAACTATCCCTCGCCTGATGAAATCTTCTGCAAGGTCCTTAAAGGGTTGACAGTTGAAAATAATATGACCCGATGCCTCATGAAAAGGGCAGTAATCTTGATAGAACCGGGCTTCAGGTCGCTGGTGATTAGTTGCCACTGACGGGGTTACCAGTTCAGCACGGCAGCACGCGAAGAAAATCTGTAGAGTTTGTTCGCGGTGAAAAGAAAATGGCTTTGCAGGTTCCGCCTCTTCTGACGAGCTTGATGAGTCCTCGGACAGCCAACCATTTGACCCTGACCTCTGTGAGACAGGTGGAAGTGGGCTTGCCTCTGCTCCATGAAGGTTTGCGAGTTGTTCACTCTGGGCTTGGGGAAGAGCAGCGAGCTGATCATCCAAATAATGGAGAAATTGCAGCAACTCTCGTCGTTCTTGTCTCAGCTGGTGGATTTCCCGGCGGACTTTCCAGAGGAGCCTTCTTACAGCAAGGTATTCCGCTCCCGGCCAGCACGACGACTCGGGAATGGCTTGAGGTTGCTGGTTTGAAGACCCAACCTCGGCGGCGTGCGATGCTGAAACCGGTGCCGCCATATAAACCACATTGGCCGATCGAGTGGATCGACTCCAGTGGTGCGGCTGCGGAGGCTCAACCGCGTGACCAAGCATATTTATCAGACCTTTCTGAATAAGGTCTTCAGCTATGTCTTTAAATACATAACACTCTGCAATGGTATGCCCCAATCTCCGGTGGTACACGCAGTAGTTGGGGTCATCCGTCTTGTCTACCTCTGTCGGCCTCCGCGGCTCTGGCAAGGAAAACAGCTCCTCCTGCCTACACAAATCAAAGAGCATTTTTGTGTGCTCTTTCCTGAAGGAGTACGGCTTCTTCATATTCTCCGCCAAGGCTTCAGCAGCCTTCTTGGCCTCCGACTTTTTGCCATTACCCTTCCCCTTAGCGCCTCCTTTCTCGCCATTTGTCGGGGAGAAATCCACTGCATTGATTTCTTTTCCCCCAACTGGGCGGTCCTTGGGGGCTTTGCCCTTGGCTGAGGAATGAGTCGGATGGTCTGCGAAGAACATTTCGATCTCCGCGACCACCGAGTTGAGCTGATCAAAGCCCCGGATACTGGAACCCAAGAGCTTTTCACTAACTTCGGCCGCCAGACCTCGGCGACATATGGTAATAGCATCCTCCGGCGTGGGAGGGTTATCACAGTGCATGCTAACATCCCTCCACCTCTTGATGAAGTCAAGGGCTGTCTCACCCCTTCTTTGCTTTAAAGCGCAAAGTTCCGCTAAGGAAACCTTACGCTCAGCGGTTTGGAACCGGTCCACAAACTTCTTCTGCATATCTGCCCAATCGGGTACCGAATTGGGCTTCAAACGGGAATACCATTGAAAGGCAGAACCCGTCAAAGAAGTGGCGAAATACCGCAAGAGGTAGGACTCGTCCAAAGCCAGTTCGCCCATGGCGGTTACATAGTAAGCCAGGTGCTCATGGGGCGAACCCTGCCCATTAAACTTTTGCAGCTTCGGGGCCTTGGGACAGTCCGGAGGGAGCTTCTTGAATTGGTGATGGAGAGGGTAGGGCACACTGTACAGATCGACTGTGGCCACTCCTTCACCATGCTGAGCGAACTTCGCTTCTACAATCCGCTCAATCATCTGCCGCTGAGCCGCCAAACTTTTGGCAGGAGTAGCGGAGAACCTTGTATTAGGCTCCTGCTGAGGTACCTCCACTTCCAGAGCCACAGGTGGTCTGGCCGCCATAGCCGACCCATTAATAGTGGCCGGAGCTGGAGACGGTTGCTGCTCAACGCTTGCCGGTACTGCAACGGGTTGGGCAGGAGGCTCCTTATCGCGCAGGAGTGCTTGCAACAGACCTTTCAACTCCTGGTTTTCGCGCCGGAGTTCTTCCAGGGTGAGAGCTTGAATCCCCTCCGTTGTACCTTCCTCGCGAGGGAAAAGGCCCTCCCCGACAGCGCCATGATCATTATCCTGGCGCTCCTCCTGTCGTGCAGGGTCAGGCTGTGAAGTTCCTGTTAGAGGAACTGAGTCTAGTTGAGCCACGACCCGAGAGACGTGCTTCGACCTCCTCATAGCTTGCAATGGCTGGGTGAGGTCTCCCTGAGCCGCTTCTGTGTGCTTGTCCGTGGAGGAGGTGTAGCAGGTGAACACCCTGACAGTGTCATCTGCGACACGAGTTACCCGCCTCCTCCTCGGCGGATGCCGCACCGGGGGAGATATGTCCCCCAGCCGGTCGAAGACAGATGCTCGAGGGGCCGGACGCTGTCGAGCATTGCCCCCTCTTGAATTGTCTGAGGTAACCCAGGGGGAAGTCGGACGTACCGGCTTTGGCGGGGCGCGGCACTGCCCCCGCTGCCGGCGAGCGCCTGGCTTGTGAGAGGAGGAGGGCTTAGTTAACTCATGAATAGAGGGGCCCTGCCCCGAGTGCGGCCCATACTGGCGTGGGCCTTTCTCAGCCCGGGCGCGTTTAATTGCCTGGGCCTCCTCCTTGGTGACCCATATCTCCTTTCGGTGGAGCTGACGCTCCTCAGTTGGGTTGCCCCCAGACCTGACTCTGGGGGCCGCCACCTTGGGCCGGGGCGTAGCGACCTTCTTTGCCTTCGCTCCCTCCTCCCGGATCTTCCGAAGGAGTTCGAATCGGTTGGAGGTTGGGATGGTGGGGACGTGTCGGTCCCGAGGTACAATCGGCTCGCCTCCATCGAGCCTGATACGGACGTCGCCGACGAGAATAGTCTTGCCGGAACGCGAAGTAGTGGCCACGGGCCGAAGTTGTTTCCTCGCGTGGCGTTGCCCCCGTTGAGCAGGGGCAACCGTCTCAGTGCGGCTCCCACGACGACGAGGGCGGCGTTGTCCCTGTCGGAAGGAGCAGTCTCAACAGTAATATGGTTGACCGAGAACACTCGGCTAGCTTGAAGGACTGAAGACCTGACATCTCCAGGCGTGGGCTTCGTCGAGGGCCTGACACCCCCAGCCATGTTGTATTGTCCGGCCGACCTGACTCGGCCAACAGCAGATAAAGAGGGCCTAACACCCCCGGTAGGCATCTTTCGGACCGGGCGGACCCGGCCGGTGGCATGAACAGAGGGCCTGACGCCCTTCAGAGCAGTTGCCTCGGCCGGAACAGCCCGACCAATGGCAGGAACAGAGGGCCTGACGCCGCCGGCGAACACCTTCGAAGCCGGGTGAACCCGGCTTACAGCACGGACGGAGGGCCTAGCACCCTCTGCAGCAGTCTTCTTAGCCGGAGCAGTCCAGCCAGCAGTTGGCACTGCGTCCTCCTCAGTGATCGGAACTACCCCCAAGAAGAAAGGGGAACCGACCACCGGGGGAAAGTCGCCGAAAGCAATCGGCGTCGCCAGGTAGCCATACCTGGCGTGGGTAGCGATCACCTGCGGTCCATACGTCACCGCTGCCATTGTCGTGATCGTGATGTGACAGAGCGCTTGAAACTGGCAAGCAAAGCGTTCTCCCCTCGTCCTGTAAGAGGGAGAGCAATAAGAACCTCAAAGAGGTGCAAGCCTTCTGTTGTCAAAGAGAAGAAAGGCGGGAGGGGTCCCACCGGGCGTGCCAGTCTGTGAGACACGGAAAAAACCTAAAGGCTGCAAAGGCCGGCCTTTATCGTAGATAAAGGGTAGATTTTCGTTCTTTTTTGAAAAGAAACACTCCTCCGCGTAGAGAGGGTTCCGTGGGTGCGCGTCGTATCAGACGATATAGGTTCGAGTGCTGGACCTCTCCCCGCCGACCGGAGTCGACGTTGATTTACATCGGCTTAATGTCCGAACACCCTTGATTAAATGACAACATGAAGGCTTAAAGTTCTTCCTCGAGGCTCTAACCAATAGGGCAGGTTTGCTTAAAACAGGACGGGGGAGCTAACGGGGACCCAGTCTGAACACGCTGAAGTGGGCCACTGGGGTTTAAGCGGCGGTCTTAGACCTAGGGGTATTTTAGTAAATAACCAGACCAGAGGGATTTAGGAGTTTCTGGGCTGGGGTAGACATGAAGCCGGGTTACTAACCTTTCAAGGCTCTGAGGCCCTTTTCAGAAGGTTTAGGAGACCATTAGATCACTTCTTAGGTCGCAGGGGTATTTCGGTAACTTTACCAAACCCTAGGTCTAGGTTTAAGATGACCCCCGAGCGCTGGACTGAGCCAACAGCACTCCCAGACCAAGCCGACAACAAGAGGTTCTAGAGAAGACACTCACGGGTTCAATTGGTTGGAAGTAGGGGTAAGTATGCAAGTTTTTAGAGAGTCAGGGTTTATATGCAATATTGCATTAATGAAGTGTGCCGAGCATAATAAGGTGCTCTTATAATTTTGCATAAGTACAGAGGGTGTCGACAAATTATCGACTGTACATACATCCGCATCATGACGGGAAGTAGGGGCATACCCCTAATTACAAAAGTTGCAGGGTAAAACTGCAATTTACAGGACTTAGGCCTTTTATGACCTCGAGGAGGACGTTTTTACAATTTGTCGTCGTAATGACAAAATGACATAATTGCATAAGTCCGTCACTCCGTTGCATAACACATTACGAACACGACCCGTCGAAGGGCATAATTGTAAATATACCCCGTAGGGGCATATACACAAGGCCCGGGGACTTACCCCACTCAGACCAAAAATAACGAACAACTTGAACTTGAAGTCTAGGCAAGTCCACCTCTCCTTCTCTTCCTTCCTGTCCCCCTTTCAATGGGACCCATGGGGTCTATGTATAGAAAGTAGGGAACCGGCCCGGGGGAAGTGGGACCCGGGCGGGTCAAGGCGACCCCGGGCGGGTTCCTTTCCCTCCAAAAAATCAAATTTTTTTGAAAAATGGGCAGTTACTAGACTGACCCGAATGCGCAGCACCCCGGGCGGACCCGCCCGGGGGCGCGCGGTCCCGGGGGGACCCGCTTGGGTGCGCAGCACCCCGGGCGGATCGGCCCGGGGGCGCAGCACCCCAGGCGGACCCGCCCGGGGGCGCGCAGTCCCCGGCGGACCCGCCCGGGTGCGCAGCACCCCGGGCGGATCAGCCCGGGGGCGCGCGGTCCCAGGCGGACCCGCCCGGGTGCGCAGCACCCCGGGCGAACCCGTCCGGGGGCGTATGGTCCCGAGCGGGTCTGCCAGCCCGCGCGCAGCCGCGGGGAGACCCGCCCGGGGGCCTTATACCCCGGGCGGGTTCCCCCCTCCCCGGGCAGTCCCCTTTGCTTCTTTTAAAAGTCTCCGTACGGCTCCGACAGCGACGTTTCTGCACTTGACTTCACGTGGAAGAGGAAAAGCCTTCTCCTCGCCTTGTTCGTTGTCTTCCGTGCCTCGCTCGTCCGTCGGGGAAGGAGTTTTTTGATCCTACGAGACGTGATACACGCCGTCGAGGTACCAAAACAATGTGCATAGCACGTCTTCGCACCCTTAGGGTTTGGGTTGATTGATTAAAACCCGGAACCACATGACTATAATAGTCTCCGTGGGTTTATCGCGGGTTCTCCTCGCTTCCGCGGGATAGAACGGGTTGGACTGAGCCAACACCGTAAGCATGGGCTTTTGACGCACACATGCGTACATATATAAACGTATATATACATTTATTTTCTGGTTACAACAGACATTAACTGAGAAAACCGACGGGCCTTGTTGAAAAGGTCCTACGGCACTTCGAGGGGAATTGTCTATAGTTATGACCCGGTGGGAGATGAGGTCCTCCGCGATGTCTTTCAAGACAGAGCAGTCATAAATGACGTGACCCACAACGCGATGGTAAAGGCAATAATGGTGCCGATATACCACAGGGGTGCCACGGTCATTGCCAGGTGCGGGGAGCTGTATCAGCCCTTCCCTACGACACATATGGAATATTTCCAATGTTCTATCTCGAGGGAAAGAGTATAGCCTCCGAGGAGCCCGATGGACGGCGGAATTTGTTGCATCATCGGACAACCATTCCCCAGTCCTTCGAAGCCTTCGAGGCTCTACCGTATTTTCCGAGTTACGGGTAGAGACCGAGGCAGAGGGCCGTGGTACGGGGGCCGGAGCCTGCGCCGACAGCCGCTCTTCAATTCGCTCCATAAAGCGGAGTAAATCTTGTTGGTTGTGCCGTAGGCGACGAACTTCCCTTTTTATCTTCCTGACTGCTTTCTGGATGGCAAAACATTCAGACATAAGAAGGGGGATACCCCTCCGTGCTGCTTCCTGAGACCTAGTAGAGAGGAGTGGTTGAAGCCCATTTTTCGCCGACCTCATCTGGCTCTTTCCCGAGATGATCTTGTGAATTACATTCACAGACATATTTGATTTTTCTCGGGTAGGAGATGGAGGCGGGCTATCTACGCCAGAAGGTTGGCTTAGGGTCTACTTGACAGCTTCCCGCAGACGTTTTAGCGACATGCTTTCCCCATGGATATCAATCTCTCCCCTTTGGATGAGAACTTCAATGAGGTCATGTACCTCTTTACACTTCCCAGTGGGGTGGGATATTGTAGCATGATACTTGCAATATCGAGGATGCCTTTTTTCAACCTCGGTGTAGCCTGGAGGCGGGTCGTACACCAAGACTCGCCCATCTTGAAGTAGGCGATCAAATATCTCCTTAGTGTTCTCCTTGGGAAAGGAACATTGATGGGACGGCCTCCAACCTGGATACCACAACGTGGGTCTTGCTTGGCTGGGACCGGCCTCTGATGCTTCTGGGTGAGGGAAAATAAATGTTGCAGCCCTGAAGGTCCCCTCATTTGAATGGTTAATTACATTGGCTGAACGTGTCGGCCGGTCCCATGGATGGGGTTCGGGAGGATCCACCAAACCATTCTTCATTGTAATGAGTTGACTTTGGATCATCTTCTCTGCCTCGTCTTTAAAGACGTAGCAATTTTCAATAGTATGGCCCAATATGCGATGATATACGCAATAATTGGGATGGTCAGTTTTGTTGACATCCTCCGACTTTTTTGGCTCTGGAAGGGATATGAGCTTATTCTTGAGGCAAAGGTTAAAGAGCCTCTTGGTGTGCTCCTTTTTGAAGGAATAGGGAGTCTTCATACGCTCCGACAACCTTGCGGAGGCTTTTCCTTCGGGCTTTTTGCCAGACTCTTTTGGGGTCGGCACTTCATCCGACCCATTAGTGGGAGAGAAATCAACGACATTTGCCTCCTTTGCCTCCTTTCCTATAGCACCCCGCTCCTTGGAAGGTTTCCCTTTGGAGGGTGTGAATGTTGAGTTCTCTGCGAAGAACATTTCTATTTCTGCAACGGCCGAATTTAACTGGTCGAAGCCTTTGATATTTGCGCCCAGGAGCTTCTCGCTGACCTCTGCTGATAGGCCCCTTCGGCATATGGTTATTACGTCCTCTTGAGAAGGAGGGTTGTCGCATCTCATACTAAAGTCTCTCCAGCGCTTGATAAAGTCAAGCGCGGCTTCGCCCCTCTTTTGCTTAAGTGAACATAATTCTGCAAGAGAGACATTTCTTTCGGCTGCCTAAAAACGGTCGATGAACTTCTTTTGAAGATCGGCCCAATCAGCAACAAAATTGGGCTTCAGCCTTGAATACCATTGAAAGGCACTGCCCGTAAGAGAGGTGGCGAAGTAGCGGAGAAGATAAGATTCCTCAAATGCCAACTCGCCCATGACAGTTATATAATAGGCCAAATGTTCGTGGGGAGATCCCAACCCACTGAACTTTTGGAATTTAGGCGCCTTGGGGCAGTCCGGTGGTAACTTCTTAAATTGGTGGTGTAGAGGATAGGGCACACTGTATAAATCAACAGTGGTTACCCCCTCGCCCCGCTGGGCAAACTTATCTTCGACAATTTTTTCAATAAGCCGTCTTTGGGCGATAACGTCTTCCGCCGGTAAGGCCCGGGAAGACTGAGCATTGGGCGTAGCTCGAGGCAGTTCGACACCTGCTTCAATGGCTGGCTGGTAGGGGGCTCCCAGCTGTCGCTCGACAACAACAGGATTACCCGACTGCTCTCGCCGAAGGCCTTGATCATGAGTGGGTGTTATTGGCCTCGGGGCAGTCAAGTTCATCTGGCGCCTCATCTCCAACATGAGATTGGTCATCTCTATGTGCCAACGCAGCATAGTCTCAAACTTGGCATCGTCGGACATAGCTTGAAATGCCGCCCTTGTCAGTGGCTCAAAAACTGGGTTGGCAGAACCACCGTGGGGTTGGGCTCCTGCTTCTCCATGGGCGCTCTTGACCTCGTCGGGGTCATTTTCTTCTTGGATGAAGTTGACCTCCTGGTTTTGGGGCTGGTCAGGATTCTGCTCCTGGTGCTGTCCCTGACTGGAGGTCCCCGGATGGCCACTATATTGGGTTTGAAGGTTCCTCCTCGCGGCAGTCCTGGTATTACGGTACACCGCGTCGGCAGCCAGGCTCGGGTCATCTGGCCGGGGAGGCTCATTGGCTGGATTGTCGGCTGGACCCGTGGCTTCTCTGCCGGAGGTATAGCAAGTATATACCTTCATGCTATCTCCCGTGTTTGAGAGTCGAACCGTTCTCCGCTTCTTTGGGGGTTGTGGCTCCGTGCGGAAGAATGCCCCCAATCTATCAAAGGCTGATGGCCGGGTCGACGGAGCTTTTGCCAGTCTATCAAAGACCGAAACCCGATCAGGTGGTGTTTGACCACGAAAGGCTGTCTCGGGTTGACAGGGCTCCGAGCTTCAGGGAGCGCGGTCAGATTTTAGGTAGACCCCTTTTCTTTTCTTCCCTTGGAGGGGTGAGGGGTCAACATGTTGGGTAACTTGACCAAGTTCTTGGTGGAAGGTTCGAGCTTGGTTGGGCTCACTAGTCCTGGCTCGTTTGATTTGGCGGGCCTCCGACCTGGTGACCCAGACTTTCTTCATTTTCTGGGGGCATTGTTGAGCCTTGTTGCCCCTATGCTTGGCTTTAGACTTCGCTTTGAAGTCTGGCTCGTCCTCCCGAACTTGGCGGAGGAGGGCGAACCGGTTGGAAGTTGATATTGTCGGGACATGGTTGTCCCGAGGTAGGCTCAGCTCGGTACCGTCTAACCGAACGCAGATGCTTCCGACCAAAACGGTCTTGTCGGACCTAAAAAGCTTTGTCGAAGGGCTGCGGCTTTGACGGCTTCTTTGCCGCCCCCATTTGGCAGGGACGGTGTAGGAGGAAACAGCATGGACCGAGAATACTCGGCCTGGCAGGGAGCAGGACCGGTTGCCCCCGGTGCTTGCTAAGCTAGCCGGTACCTCAGAAACTTCAGAAACTTGTTGGGGGGCGGGGACCACCCCTAAAAAGAAAGGGGACCCCACAACGGCTGGGAAGTCTCCAAAGGCGATTGGGGTCGTCAGGTAGTCGTAGCGGGCATGGTTGGCGACGATAAGGGGTCCGTATGTGACAGCAGCCATCACGGATAGAATAAGATTGCTTTTGCCTGAATTTGGTGGCGAAGTCGGAAACTCTTGTCCTCCCTCCCCTTGCATGGACAAATGAGGGGACATGAGGGTCTTCACAAGACAGTGAAAGATCTTTTGGCAGAAAGATGAAAGGTGGGAAAGGTCCCATCGGGCGTGCCAGTCTGTTTACACGCGCAAAATTTCGGATGCATGCATATCCAACTTGTGTTATAGATGAACATATTTTTTTAGCTAATTAGCATGCATGTTTGGATTTCAGCGCACATAGTTTGTCAGACGATTTAGAGTTCGTGTACAAAGACCTTTCCCCACCGATAGAAGTCGGTGTTAATTTACATCGGACCGAGTCCGAGTACCTTTGATTAACTGCCTAAGACCTTTCTGCCCTTGTGATATCGGCTTTGCCACAATGTTATTAGTTGTGAGGAAAGAATTCCTTTGCCCCAAGATATGGCGTTGTTGCAATTGTCCTTTTACGCAAGGATTTATTTGCGATTCCTCCGTTTGAGAGGGTTTCGATTTAGAAGGACTTATATGCAATTTTTGTCTTTGGAGGGGTTTCTATGCAATTTTCCCTCAATCGGGGGTTCTACATGCAATTTTCCCTTACTCGGGGGTATATTTGTAATTTTCCCTTACTCGGGGGTATATTTGTAATTTTCTGCCCACCGGGGGTATATTTGTAATTTTCTGTCCACCGGGGGTATATTTGCAATTTCTGCCCACCGGGGGTATTTCTGCAATTTTTCAGCACCATTGATTCTATTTTTTTTTGCAATTTGTTTGGACAACGGGGGTATTTATATAATTTCCGGAATATGCTAAGTCAAGATTTTCATGGTTTCATGATCTTCATAATTTTATACAGTTCTTTGACCCAAATATCCTTTCTTTTTTTGATCAACATAATCTCCCCTCATGGAAGGGAATGATTTTACATATATGATCCTCGCATGGAGGGTTACTTTACAAAGACTTTCAACAAATCTTCTATAAAGAGGAGTGAACCATCTTGTTTCACCTCTTTCTCTCCTTTTTTTTACTCTCTTTTTTCTCTCCAAGCCTTCTTGAGCAGCTTTCTCTTCTTGTGGAAAGGGTTCTCTCCAAGCCAAAAACTCTCTCCAAGCAAAAACCTCTCTCCCCTCTTGTAGAGAGGTCTTGGGTTTATATAGGGGAAGGAAGAAGGCTCGGTGGAGCTCCCCCGGAGGCTTTGGAGAAGGTAACTCCCAACCTTTCATCTCTCCCGTCTTTTCTTCTTCCTTTTCTTCTGTTTTTTTTTTTTGTTGCCCCCCGGTGGCAAAGCCAAACCGTAGGAGGAAGGGGGAAGCCCCCCAGTTGCGAACGGCAGCAGGAGCGGGGGGAGGTCCCCCCGGCGCTGGGGGCCTCCCCCGTTGGCGCGGGCGGGGCTCCCCCCCAGTGCTGACGAGGCGGGGGGGTCCCCCCGGTGCGGACGGAACCGAGGGTCTCCCCCGGTGGCTGAGGTGGTCGGGGGGCCCTCCCCCGGTCGCGGTGGAGACGACAGGGAGCCGGGGGCCTCCCCCCCCGGGGCACAGGGAGCCCGGGGGGCTCCCCCCGGTGGCTACGGAGGCGAAGGAGGCCGGGGGGGCCTTCCCCCGGTCGTGGCGGAGGCGGCAGGAGCAGGGGGCTCCTCCCCCGGTCCCGGCGAAGACGGGGGAGGCCGGGGGCCTCCCCCCGGTGGCGTCGGGCAGCAGGGGGTCCCGGGGGGCTCCCCCCGGTGCCGACGAAGGCGGAGGAGGCCGGGGGGCCCTCCCCGGATCTTGGCCGGTGCAAGTGAACCCGGGGGGGGTTCCCCCGGCTAAGCAGGGAACCGGGGGATTTCCCCCCTTGCGCAGGGAGAAAAGAGAGGGAAAGAGACCCCCCCCCCCTTTTTTTTGAATATTTGTCAATCCCCTATAAAAAGAGGTGTGGACTTAACCAACTCTGTCCTTTTTTGGCTTCTTGTGCAGGGATACCACGTGGAGATTTGTTCGTTTTTTGTGTTTGAGACTTCTCTAGACGCCGTCTTGCTGCCGGATTGACTTGAGGTTATTTGGAACTTTGATTTAAACTTTGTGGGAAAACCCGATAGGCCCCTAAAATATTGATTCTTGTATGGACTTGGACTCACGGGCATGTATTTTCATGTTGCCCGTGAGGTGTTCGGTAAAATTCCTACTTGTTACAAATAGAGCCAATGGCTCGAGTTAGCGTGGGATTTCACTTGGAAAGGCCCCATGGGCTTGTGTTGTATATACGGGCCTCGTCTAAAAAGACTTTACGGTCCGGATCTTTAATAACTCACAGAGTGGGTGCACATAGCTTTGTACCACTGAGTTATGTTTTAATAAAAATATACTTCTTTATTTCTGAAATGCACTGTAATTTCGTCGGCAATTCATCCATGAACTTTTCAGGGTTCAACAATGGGTTAATTTGTTAATAAAGTATTTTAAATTTTAATTTGAATTTTGCATGTCTTATTTTTTTACAGTGGTCATGTATGGTACTTCCCTAGTTACGTGCTTGTTTACTTTATTATTGATTATATGTGATAATAGGAGATGTCTTTTTCTTTTCATATCTGCTTTATATTATATGTATGTTATTTCGAGTATGATTTACATATTTTTGGAAGAAATTGGCAAACATTAGGTTAGTATTTTATTTATTCTGAAAGTCTAATTTTTATTGTTAATTTTATCTCAAAATATATTTTGATATTTTATTGCAATGACATTTCTATTAATTTTTATTTCTATGTTCATACTAGTGTTGTTTCCCATATTTATAATAATCATGATTAGTTTATATATAAAAAATTACGTATATATTAATGATGATATTTTTATAAACTTGACGCCTAAGCGCCGCTTAGGCAGGCGCCTAAGCGCCGCTTAGGCAGACGCCTAAGCGCTTAGGCACTCGAGGACCCCAAGCTCGCCTTGGTCGCCTTGTCGCCTTGACAACTATGGTATAGGTTCAAATGAAAGTTTAATCTTTCATAATTTATTCAATAAGTCTTAATGTTTCATGAATGTCAACTTAATAAATTCATATTTTTATTCAAACATGAGAATATTAGTGTATTTAACTGTATATTCCAAAGGCCATGTAGTGAAAGGTCTAAGCAGACCTAAGCGACTCACCTGCCCAAAGTTCAAGTTGAACTGCTGACCAGTTGAAGATGTTGTAGCTTTAGGCGCATAAACCCTATGGATCATACGTTCTTGATACTCAGGGTATGATAAGCACAAAATAAAACTTAAAAGATTTATGTTCTTTGTATGGCAGCAACCCAATAAAAGGTTGCACTGAGGAAAATTAGGGAATAGCCATTTTGACATGTGGTTTTTGATACCAACTTAAAGAATGCCTCCATGTTCTCCAATGTCATGTGTTACTTTTAAGGGCCTGATGTTGGTTGAAGAGCAAGAAAGCAGGGGAGACTAATGATCATATAACCATTTGAGTGGACCTTGCATCTTTATGTTGTTGTTGCATGCAGGTAGAGTAATATATCTTGCAGTAGTTTTCTTTCATTTTTACAATTGTACATCCCTTCAAGGTAGGGATGGAAGACACTTGCCCATCAACAACCATGTAAGTCAGATTAACACAAGGCAATCGATGCAATTTTGGAGACCAAGGTCCAATCTCGACTTTATTTACGCTAAAACAGAGTAGAACTTCGCCTGTGCACACATGTTGTGTCAAGTGGACACCACAGTTCAGAACAAGGCGAAATCGGGGATCGGGATCAGATCGGCCGGTCCAAAAACAATCTATATCGGTGGGATCGGCCGATCCGGCCGATCTCGGACCGATCCCGGCCGAGTCAGGCCAACAGACTCGGCTAGGGATAGACATGTCCAAAAAAATTCAAAAAAACTTCCAAAAAAATCTGAAAAAAATGGGGGGAAAACTGTTCTAACATAGTTCTATATCAAATGTAATGTGAAATGGTTGACATATGCCCACTAGGAGATGCCATATCTTTGGCCAATGCAAAGACAAACCAAGGAAGACAATTAAAACATTAGGGGACCACAAATAAATCAAAACAGAAAAAAAACACCCCCTAAGCCTATTCCAAGGAGAGATAAAGTCCTTGTAGAGGGAGAAAGAGAGTGCTTGAGCGAGGGGGACCATGGAGGAGTGATAAACAATGTTAGGGGTCCACAAATTAATCAAAACAGAAAAAAAAAAATACCCCTTAAGCCTAATTCCGAGGAGAGAGAAAGTCCATGTAGAGAGAGAAAGTCCATGCTAGAGATAGGGGGGACCATGGTGGGGTGATATTGATAAACAATGTTAGGGGATAACAAATTAATCAAAAATTTTAAAACTCCCAAGGACCAAAGACCTTTGGTTGGCCTTCCCCCCAAAACCTTTTTTTAAAATTTCAAATGGGGACCATGGGCGGGATCGCCTAGAATCAGCTGGGATCGGCCGATCCCACCTGATCTGGCCGATCCAGGACCGATCCCGGCCGATCCCAGTGAAGGATCGGGACCGGCCGGCTTGGGATCGGATCGGTTCACCGAAAAACTGATCAGATCGCCGATCCGATCCGATTCGGCAAACCTTGGTTCAGAAAACCATGTGACCAAACTAGTCCTTCATCCACCTACTTTTAAAGATGGTCCTCATCCCATTGGGGCTGACATGCAAATGCCTGGTAGAGCTAGCTAGTTAGCAATTTCATTGAGGCAATGACCATATTATCATAACTAATGTGGTGGTGACACTGTCACTTTTGGGGAACTTAGATTGGGTGTTTTTTGTTCATTAAAAATTAAGTCAAGGACAAGGGATAACTTACAGGAAGTAGCACCAACATGAAACCAACTAGCTTGTGTAGTAAAAGAATATTCCAATCTTCATCAGAATTCGCTGTAATCAAAAGGAATCAAGACCGACCTGATTAGTAGTGCTGGCTCCACCGGGTTAGTGGCCTGGTTCTAACTTCTCCTGTGCCTTTTTTGACTTTATACACAAGTATGAGTTATATAAGTACAACATGACTATCTGAGAATATATTTAAATTACAGTTCTATTCACACTTATCCTTTACCTAGTGCCTATTTGAGTTACTGTTCAATAGCATACAGTCTGCATTTATTTCTTTTTGTTTTCAGCTTACACGACCCATAGTGGCACACAAACTCATTGCCCCTTTCTATTTCCTTATTTTGTTTTTAGGTTCACAGGAACCTGAGTAAGGGTAGTCGGGTTGAGCCAGGAGAAACTTCGAACCTAGACATGATAACCCCCCCCCCCTAAAGCATTATTCATTTTAATAGGAACATGTAGATTCATACATTTGGCTATGCATTATCCATCTAAATAAAGTTGCTTATTTATTTCACTGATACATGCAAGTTCATTGAGCTCTGCACTGCTTACTCCTATTTTCAGATTTTATGTTGACCAAATCTCATAGTCTCCTTGCCAAACCCCAAACCTAAGACCATAAACTGTATTGATAGCAATGTCCCAAACAGAGATTGGCATGACCAAGGGCAGAATCGGGGTTCTCACAATAACTCTAACATGTGATTCAGAAACAAGACAGTCATCTGTAATCTAGCAATAATCTGCCACATATTTAATCCCTATCTGATTCCAATTGTGGAAGAAACATAATCTGAATTTGCCACATACAACATCTTTTAAATGATATTTCCAGTAATTTTGTATGAGCAAACAAAGTAAGGGAATATATACAGTTGATAAAACATCTATGGAATCCTATGCAATGGCTTACACGGCTGTATATGCATTAGAGCACATGAATATAAATTATTCTATGTATACCTTTTCATTTTAACAAATAATGTTCCTATCAATGCTCTTCAACCCTAATTGAACCAGAAAATCCTATTGGCTGACTTGTGACAGGCCATGTCCACTGTGCTTTTTTATGTTGGGAATATTTGGACCTGCAGCCATAGTTTATCCTGAAGGATTCCGAATGACTGTCGGGAACTAAAGGTCAACATGAGAAAAGTTCAATCATTGGCTTGAATATGCAAGAAATTCAGATTTTGTAACATCTATAATGGCATGTAAGGTTGACCCATACAATCTGATGTCCTTGAGGAGGCTGAATAGAGAACTATAATTTGTGATAAAATCAAATCATGAAAGATTGAACCAAAAAGTAAAGTGCAAAAGTTACAAAAGAACTAATCATTAGTGATAAAGATTTCTGGAAGATGAGACATAAACGGACCAATAACTAGGTGCTCCATCTGGCAGTCATACAATATAAACAAATCGGATCCAAATTTTCCCTTAAACCTCCATGAACAAGATCAACTATGACACAAGGAACATTCACTGTACAAAATGCAGTCAGCTAGACAAAAAAGAAGTAAAAACATAAAAAAGTACCTAGTCTAATGAAGCTATTGTTACAACATGCAAGATATCTGCTGGGAAGGGGTTCTAGAACTTACACCTTCCAAATATGAAGCTTCTTCTAGGCTGCCACTCCTTAGTCTTAGCATCTCAGACAGATTCCAGCTTGCCAGCCATATATCTGTTTAACTCAAATCATGTATTAAAGTTCCTTTTAGTAGCCTCCATTTTAAACAACAGATTTTTGATATCAGCTTCCATCCTCATCTTCATATTGAAATATTCATGATGAGCCCGTTCAAGAGCCTGAAGCTCCTCAAACTTCTGTTTACGCTTTTCCTCCGCCTCAACAAGGCGTAACTTTGCTATTCGATTAGAATATTCTTCCTCAATCTTTTCTCTCTTGGCTACTGCAATGCGTTTTAAGCCTTCCGCTTCTTTCCTGGCATCATCAGCACGTGCTTGATACATCTTTGCTTCAGCTTGTTTGAACTTTACAACACTGTCCAGTTCGTCTACACCTTGCTGCTTGTCAAGACTCCTTTGCAACTCAACATCCCCACTTCGTCTATGGCCAACGTCCAAGCTTGGAAGAATACTAGTGCCATTTTCCAGGCGAGGAGATTTATCTACAGAAGCATCTGGAAGACGCAAGGTTTCTTTCCTCGATCCAACTAATCCATTAGTTAGTTCAGTATTTTTCTCACATCGATCCTTTTGAGGAAAACTTGGGGAACCATTGCTCAAATTTGAATCACTTTCTGGATAGACAAAGATGACAAATCAGATTAAGCAGAACTTCTAAATGATTGGACAGCTGAACAGAGTAAAACATATAAATAGACATGTAGAGAAGTTCAGATAAGATTAGTAGATAGTTAGCAGTATGAATCTAGCAATTTCAAATGCTATACAATTTTATTCTGAAGTGAAAAAAGTTGGGCTTGTATTCTGTGGGATCAAGCTTCACCCACTTGAGAACAATAAGTGATGGAACAAGCACAATGACTCTTTACAGGGATAGCTAATTGTGAAATCATTATTCATGGAAAGGTGATTGACGGACAGCATACAAGAATTTTTCTTAAAAGTAGATAGAACCGAAAAAGTAAATAAGCATATCATAGATTCCAGCAAATGATGCTCCACTAATAAGTGTAAAACGTGGTTACTGCTGTCAAGCAAATGATTTAGCATGTAATCCTAAATAAATAATTTCATTGCTTTAGTAATGGACAGCCATAATCCATAAGTCTTTCATCTTCAAGAACTGAATTCATCAACAAGACTAGTACTGAACATAAGAAAACAGGAAGGGAGAAAAATATGAAAGATAAATATAGCTGATGAAATAATTTCTGCCAAAGAGTAGCCTCATGGAAAAGGTCTAAAATAGATGGTGTGATGTTATTAGAAGGGACATTGGCTTCTTGGGTTTAAATACGAATTTAGTACTTGGTAGAATTCTTTGACGGAATAGGATTCATGTAGCCGACCCCAAGTAATGGGATAAGGCTCTAATGATGATGACGAAAATGATGTGTAGCCTCACGGAAAAGAAAACCCTTTTTTCAATGGTTTAGCATTAAATAGCAATATCATAAAAGATTAAATTATTCAATAATGAATTGATGTGCTTGGAGACTTTAGGACCCAAAATCAAATGAATGACATCTATATATTTTATATGAGTTACGAATGCATCGCAAAAGAAGTCATTTATGAACTGAACGAAAGTGCATTCTTATATTAATCCTATCACAGAACCAGAATTCACCACAGTTCATAACTTTACGCAAATGTACATGAGCCGACCCTGTATGGAGATGACTATCAAGTATATTTTTCATTGCTTTCTATGCCCCTAAAGGTCACATGAATATATGGGAAGAAAGTCAAACCAACCAAATATTTATCAATGCTAAGATTCAAAAGCCCACACAAGAAGCAGCTTTCACTTGGGCACAGTTCTCTCTCTCTCTCTCTCTCTCTCTCTCTTTTTTTTTTGGGGGGGGGGGGAGTGGGCGGTACCACTGGTTGTATTAAATGTAAAAGAAGGGATATCCATGTGTGGTCAGTATGTTCCCAAAAGCTCCCTACACAAGCAACATACATACCCAGCCGTTATGGGCCTGCCTAACCCCCCAACAAAACAAAAACAGAAGAGCTGCGTGAATCAACTTTACATGAATACCCAGCCCACTCTCTCACAAATGAAAGAGACAACCCTATACGCTGATCATGCTTCACCTCTGATGATTCTGTTATTTCTTTCTCTCCATATAGCCCAAAGACATGGCGGATAAGCCACCAGATAACTTTGTCACCCTTAAGAACCCATTGTCTGTGCCAAATGCCAATGTCTGAACAAGTCCACCACACTAGCTAAGGGGCCAATAGCACATTTAATCCTGCTACCAAGCTGAGTCCAAATCTCCTACGAATAAGAGCAGTCTATGAAGAGATGGTTCACAGTCTCGTCCTCGCCCCCACACAAGGAGCAGTGTGAAGGTATACCCTGCAGGAAGGTTGCAAGTTTGTCACAAGTCGGCGGGCATCCATGAGAGATACTCCATATCAGAAGCTTCGCTTTAAGGGGCACTTGGGCTTCCACCAGTTCTGGTGCAAGGTGGTGTCGTACTCCTCCATCGGAGATGAATGCATAAGCTGATCTGACTGAGAAGGCCCCTTCATTGTCACACCTCCACCAGCAATGATCCACTCTATCTAGTTGCAAAGTGTAGTCAGGAGGAGACAAAGGAGATCCTGTAACTGAGCTATCTCCTCTGGCTTAATATTCCTTCTAAAAGAAGTCCACGTACCTCCTGAGAGCGGCAGATCAAAATGCTAGGAGACCAATGCCAAATGTGTAACTGCAATCGCAAAAACTGAAGAAAAGTTTCCTCTAAGGGGAAGTCACCACATTATCTATCCTGCCAAAAACGGTACCTCTAACTGTTGCCCAACCTAACCTGGACACTAGTGTTGATAACATCCCTACACTGCAAAACACCTCTCTAGATGAGAGATATGGTACTATGAGAAGCTGGAGTCAAATCCCAATTCCTCGAGTTGCCATAGTACCTCTGCCTAATGACTTGTAGCCAAAAAACACTCTCCTCTACCCCTAAATTTCCACGGTCACTTGCATAAGAGAGCCAAGTTGAAGTCCCTGAGATTTTTTATGCCTAGTCTTCCCATGTCCTTACCCTTGCACACTCTGTCCCAGAAGATATCATGCCATCCCCTACACTTGTCCCCACTGCCATGCCAAAATAATATTGCTTGTATCACCCCTAGCTTCTTGACAATTGTCTTCAAGATGCGGAAGATGGACAAATAATAAATGGGTAGGCAATCCAACACCGACCTACACAATACCAATCTCCCCCCATAGGAGAGGAGTTTCGCTTTCCATCCTGCCAATCTCAGTTCATATCTATGCATCACACTTTGTCAATTCTTGCAATGAAGGACCCTTGGAGACAACGGTAGGCCCAAATAGATGAAGGGAAACTCACCTATCCAGCACCTTAAGATGAAGGCTGCTCTCCTTAGGGCCTTATCCTCCACATTGACTCCCACTAGTTGGCTCTTATCATAATTCACCTTCAGACCACTGACTTCCTCCAACAACTCCAGTATCAATCTGATTACAAGCAACTGCCTCTCATCCTCAGCTAGAAATAAGATGGTATCATCAGCATACTGCAAGTGTGCAATGGTGACACCCCCTGAACCAGCCTGGCATCCTCTGATCATCCCAAGGGCATCAACCCTCAACCACATCCTACTCAAATATGTGTTATCAATACAAAAAAAGAGAGGGCCATGGGGTCTCCCTGGGGAAGCTCTCTGCCACTAAGAAAGGGGGGAGGGCTGCCTGGGGTCTCCCTAGGGAAGCTCTCTGCCACTAAGAAAGGGGGGAGGGCTGCCCATTAACTAGTACTGCAAAAGAAGCCGATACAACACACTACCGAATCCATACAATCCATCTATCACCAAACCCCATCCTCGCAAAAACATTGAACAAGCACTACCAGTTGACCTAGTCATAGGCTTTCTCAAATTCTTTCTTCCGAAGGGTCTTCATAGCATGTAAGTATTCATGTGCCACCAAGAGGTTCTCCTGAATGTGCCGTCCTCTAATGAAGGTCCCCTGGAATCCACTAACAATTTTGTCGACCACTGATTCTAACCCCATAGAATCTTGTACGTACCTTTTCATAAGGCTAATGGATCTGAAATCCAAGAAATATTAGGCCCCATGCTTCATGGGGATGATGAGCGCAAGGAGGGTTTTATTGATACCCCTCAAGTGTGCCTGATCCTCTTGAAATTCCCGTACTGCCTGCATGAAATCAATGTTGATAATCTCCCAACATTTCTGGAAAAAAAAAAGTGAGAGAAACCATCTGAACCTGGAGCCCTGTCACCTACAAGAGAGAAGACCGTCCTATGGACCTCCTCCTTCGTGAAGCGAAATGAAAGAGCTTCCCTTTCCTCTGAGGAGAGAGAAGGTTGGAGACCCTCAGCCACCACAGGTCTTGGCAAATCATCCTCTGTGAAGAGTTTGGAGGAGAATTTGCTAGCTTGCAACCTGGTGTCCTCATCCCTGGTAAGAAGTTGTTCCCCCACTTCGATAGAAGAGATGAAGTTGACTCTCCACCTTGCAAAAGCTGCCTACTAGAAATAGGAAGTGTTCATGTCCCCTTCTTTTAGCCATTTCTCTCTTGATCTCTGCTTCCAATAGATTTCCTCCCTAGCAAAGATCTCATCAAACTCAATTTTGAGTGTACTTTTGAGCCTTCTATCCTCTCCATCCAACAGCCATGTCTCCTCCAACCTGTCCAATCCCTCAATCTGTTGAAGAATCATGTCCTTTGCAACTCTGCCTGGTAGGGCTTTGCCAGTACCCTACCCCTACAACACATGTGCCACATGCTCTAGTCTACCCAACAGTCTAGCCATCGTTGACCCTTCGTGTCTCTAAACACTCCATGCCTGCCTGACTGTGTCCATAAAATCAACTTCTCTGAACCAATACCTCTCAAATCTGAATTTCTACCTCTCCAAAAGCTGGCTGCTAGTCTTCAACAAAATGGGTTTGTGGTCTGAGATTGGCCTAGCTAGAGAGGATGCCAGCACATGTGACTAGTGGTCCTCCCAGTCCACCAAAATAAGAAATCTGTCCAGTCTGGAGCAAGTGGGGTCTACCCTCATACTCAACCAAGTAAACTGGGCATTTGACATTCTAATGTCGATCAGTGCAGCCTCATGTATGAACTCAATGAAGTCAACCATCTCCCCACAAGGATGGTGAACACATGTCCTCTACCATGGTGTAGTCACGACATTGAAATCACCACACACACACCATGACCTCCCTGAGTTATGGTGGTACATCAATAGTTCATCCCATAAAAGCTTCTTCTCGTCTCTCTCTTGAGAGTCATATATCCTCGAGAAGTCCCAAGAGAAGCCATCCCTGACACTCCGGAAATGGAGGTAAATAGTCCCTCGACTAATCTTTCTGTCATGCTCCACCTCTTCCATCTCGAACTGATTCCAAAGAACCATAATATGCCCCAACCTCCCCTCCGTCGGGGCAACTACCCCCTTGGATAAGCTAGCTCTCCCAATCTCCCTCATAATGGACTCCCCTCCCCCCTTACATTTAGATTCTTGTAAGCATAGGATGTCTATCTTACATCTCCCAACGAGCTCCTTCACCGCCCTTCTCTTATCGCCCCCACAAATCTCTCTCACATTCCACGAGACAATCCTCATGGATACGGTGATATACTCCCACGTCAACCACCTCTAGCTCTCCCTGTCCTCCTCTCCTTCCTCCCTCACCCCCACCCCCCTACCCTACATTTTCCCCCCTCCCCTTAACTCCCCTAGTCATGCTGATCTATTACCTCTTATGGATTCTGTTAAACAACCCTTTTAAGTCCTTCTCCACTACCACAAAAGAGATACACATCTTCTCCGTCAACTCCCTCGCCTGTGCCGCCATCATCCTCTCCATCTCGCCAACTAGCTCCCTCACCTCCTCCTTCCCCAAACCACACTTTTTTGCCAGCACCTCCTCTTCAGAATGATTGTCTGACGATTCCCTAACCTCCCCCGTTGTCTCTGCGATGACCTCCTCTCTCTCAAGTAGGAGCTCTTCTTCTGCTGCTTCTCGGATGTCCCCGACCTCCTGATGATCTTTGCCAAACAGAAAGTTAATGAGCTGCTGGATAGGAGAGTTCCGAAGATCCAGCACAATGCCAAGTTGCATAACAGCGTCCTCGCCTAGCTTTAAGCGACTACGCTGTCTACCTACCGTCAGCACATGAACAGAACGCTCCCCGGCCTCCAGAGAGAAGACAGCCAACAGGGGCCTCTCCACCTGTTGTTGGGGGTGAACATGGCTAAAGGGACGAGCCCCACCTGCTACCTATGCCGCTTGCACGCCTGAAGATATGTCGCCACTGAGAGAGACCCCCATGCACGACACCCAGGGACAGGCTGCCGTGATGGCCCACCATCTGCCCATAGACGGGGGGAGAGATGGCAGTCAGCAAGCGGCCTCTCTTCTTATTGCCACAGGGATCGAGTAGGGTTGAGGCGTTGGGCTACACAAGTTGCTATCATCGCCACCGACTGTTGTTCATCGGAAAGAACCAACATCACCCTGGACAAGTCCCTGTGCAATGTGGGGTTCGGGTGAAGGTGACGACCGTATAGGGTCTCTGCGAAACCGCTCAACCATGACACCCGCATTCGGGTAAGTTATGGGCAAGCGAACTCTTACTCGGGTTCTGCTCGATACCATCTCGGACGTAGCCCCTCCAGCACTGTAGATGTGGCCCAATTCAAGGCTTCCTTCACCTGACGACAACAGGGCCTGTGCTCCCGGCCCAACGCAGGGCCCAATCACGATCACTCCTCTCGGTCCAACTCCAGGCCCAACGCAGGACGCATGCCAATTCAAATTTGAATCGAGCGCTCTCAGGGGGCCACGTAGTCCCCCCACCTTCTTCCTCCATCGGCATGTGCACATGTTGCCCTAGATTCCCCTATAATTGCTGCCACCTTTCTTGCCAGTCCGGTCGGGCTGACACTCGGACAACGGAGTCAACTTCGCCAATGACAAAGTTGACCGCCAGAGGCACCGCCGAGGGACTTGAGACTAAAACGATGGCTTCTACAATGATAATTGTCCCTTCCAGGACAAACCTCAGGGTGACGACCTCCAACCAGCCAAAGCTCCTTGCTAGGAATGCCACCCCCACATCGTAGCAAAGATAGAGGGGTAAGTCCCACAAGCCTGACACGGATGCTGGTTTTGCCCACACTTAGATAGGTTCCTTGCTCCACTGTCCAAGGAAGAACCCGCAGGATAGACCCACCGGCCACCAAAACTCCTGCTTCTACCATTGCTTTCACTCCTTCTATACTGCCACCGCAAGCAAGAAGGCCATCCTTGTAAACATGCCTGACTTCCCATGGGCCTCCACCTCCTCAACTCTTGTTTAGCAGACCCCTTACTACCTCCACATCTGACCCCCCTTTAATAAGAGATACCCACAAGCACCTTCCAAGCCATTCCGATCGACCATTGAGGAGCTCCAGAAGAATGCTACCGGCATCCAAACATTCTACCCGTCCCCTCTGCTCTAGAATCTCCACCCCCTGTCGTCGGACAACATCCGCATAGGAAGCCATCTGCGCTTCCACTACCAGCCCATGTCTTCCCTCCGGCACCCTACAAAACGGCCACAGATGGCCTCTTTGCCGGCAGCGAAAGCATACCGCCAGCCCCAACGAAACCCTGACACCCTCCGGAACTGCCGATCTCCTTTATCCTCCTTCGAACCTTCACCACCAGCTAGCCCTCCACCGCCCGTGGCCGAGAAGAGGCCTGGGGAGGTCCGGCGAGGACCACTGCCTCCCAAGGGGGTATGGTTCACCCCTTTGGTGCACACCATCCGCAAAGCTTCTCTCTCTAGAAATGGCTAGAGAGAGAATCAGCTCTTAAGACATACAGTTCCCAAAATTTGAATTCAACAATAAGCAACTCTGATTATCGTAACTTGGGAGCTGGAATGGCAACTAAGCTTCCCCCTGTCTTAAAATTTTTCATAGTACACTAGAGGTAAAACTAGCTTTGTGGTGATCAAGTATTACAACGTTCAATCATGGTTGAGAGGTATATGGATCGAAGGGGTTTGCCAGCTACAGGTAGAGTTGGTGAACCGGAAAGGGCACGCTCTCTTAGCCATGCTTAACGTCCTTTGCAGACATAAGAATAGGCTTCTCAAGTTGAAAGTGCCAAGGATATTACACATAAGGAGAAGAAACCAGACAGTAGAGTAAGCAGCTGAAGACAGGACAGAAGGGGTATGGTGGGAAGACAGGTTTCCAGAGGAGCCGGCAAGGTTATGCAGCAAGGGCATACCAGAGCAGTACCAATCTACCAGATGGTTCTGATGTAAGTTGGGAGTCACATAACTTTCTCCCCCCCCCCAAAAAAAAGGACATGTGCCAGGTTAAAGTATCTAATCAAGCATGAATTGCAATTAGGTGCTTTAGCCACTAAACTTGCTACCAAGCCAATATAGTTGTATATACAAGAAAATCAGAAAAGAGAAAAAAATAATCAATGTCAGAAAATATGTTTCAAAGCCAAACTGAGATGTATGGAATAGCTTATCTTGGCAATATATGCTTCTGTGAGGAACATCCTTTGCATATAAATAATTAAGCACTGCTAAAAAGTCGAAGTTCTTGGGATGTGTCAGTCGGTGTCACAAACAAATTGGACTATTCAATGGGGTGCATCAAAAAATTGAAATCAAATTTATAGTTTAATCTCCAACCGGCCATTCTAGGCAAATATGTAAGACTAGATACACAGAGCTCCCAAAAGTTTGACTCATATGACTTAATGTATGTGACTCTCAGAAATCTGTTTGATCCCTAAACCATGTGAAGCACACTAGGCAAGTAAGTATGATAGAAGATGGGTTTGTTGTAGTTAGTAGACAGAAAGGTTCAAATTGTCAACGGGATAAACTGGAAACTGTGGCTTTTGCAGCACTGGAAGGCCAGATGCACACAATTTACATACATGAGGACACTTAATAGTCAAATAATAGGCATCACTGGATGTCATCTTTTTTTCTTGAAAGTGGGTGATACCACTAATTGTATTAAAAGAAAAAGGGGATGTACAAGTGTAGTCAATAAGTTCTCAAAAATCCCTATTCATCAAAAGGACCTACACCGAGACAGTGTGTCCCCACAACCCCCCCCCCCCAAACAAAACAAAATGGAGGTGATTTGAGCTTTCACATTACATAGGAGCCTCCCCCTCTCCCACACACTATCACAAATAAAGAAGGCTAGACTAACTGCCGCTCTAGCTTCACCTCTGAATATTCTATTGTTCCTCTCTCTCCAAATAGCCCACAATGTAGCATGAAGGACGATCCACCAAATGAGTCGGTCGCCTTTAAGGCTCCATCTTCTGCCCCACTTCCCTATAAACCTAACAAAGATTGCACATTGCTAGGTAGGCTGCAAGTGACCTGTGACCGACTTAAAAGCACACCCCATACTTCCTGTGTATTGACAACCTACAAATAGATGGTCCAGAGTCTCTTCTCCACAAAGAGAGCAAACAGTAAATATATCAGTTGATATATCACTGGATGTCATCTTTTGTGGTTAAACATAAAGCACGTGGAGAGTGAATGATGAAGTCCAGAAACCAGTGCCTCAGTAACTAAATTATTCGATTCTAACATCAAAGTGCATCCAGAAACTGAATCAAGATTACAGCAACGATCATACTTTTGCATATAAGAAAGACAATGGATCTTACCAACAAGGAAACTCAAAATATGCCTAGTAACCTCAGAATGACTGACTTTATTCTCCAGCTTCACTAGCAGCTGATCAGCTACATCGCGCAATCGTTTACCCCTTGAATCCTCACTAGCAGAAAAAATTCTCCTAACATACTCAAGCTCCTTGGCTAGAATTTCTGGTTTCCAATCCTTCGCACAAGTTTTGAACACCTCTTTCACAAAGCCAAACATTTCGGAAGGATGACCACAGGCAACACAATGAAACTGCATCTCTGTATTACCTTGTGCTCCTGTAACACTCGAGCCATTCCTAATGTGGGAATCTCGCAAAGCACAGTCTGTGTGGCACCAATGGAGACAAACATCACAGCCGACCCAGCTACAAGTATTGGATGCTAAGTCAAACTTGGAGCATACAAGACACATGCACGCACTGCAGAAGCCATTTTTCTGTGCACAAACCTTGCAATCACATTCATCAACAGGTAAAATACTTCTACATGCAAGGTTTCGGCATTTAAGATTCAGAAATATCTCAGCCAGATCAGAAGCAGGAATGTTATTTGCCCTCCGGAGAAAATCAGGAAGGCCGGTTCTCAGAGCCACTAGAATCTCTAGTAGTGATCGGTGGCATTTGGACAGTGTCTCAGGGGTTATGTCTGTCCGCTTTTGCAGCATCTCCTGCAATGCACACAGGTGTCCAAGCTTATCCCTGTTTATGACCATCTCACCAATGCTCTGCCTTAGATAAGTTACGGATTGTTCTGTCATTTCTTGAATCATCCTGCTCACTATTTGTAGAGGCTCTGAAACTATCTTGGTTAGAACCCTCTCAATAACACCAGAGCCATTGAATGCAACCCGTTCTGCCTCCTGCTGCTCACTCCTAAATAAGCTGGCACTGCTTCTCTCTCTTTTGAGAGCTTTCTTGCTGTGTTCGGATCTAGTGTCACGAGAACCATGGCTATTTGTAGGAGACAGCTGCTTGGGAAGACTTGATTGCTGTGCTAGACCATTCAAAGGATGAGATGAATGTTGAGCCAATTTACCATTCAGTAGAGATCTTTGGTACAAAGGAACATTAGCCCCCTTGCATTTTGATTCATTTGAAGGCTGCCCTTGCCATAAAGTACCATTAGTCGCCTGATCAATACCCTGAAATATAGGGCGGCTGCCCACTGAGTGCTCATAGTTTTCCATGGAGTTCTGTGTGAGAGAACAGCTAGGATTGTGAACAAATGTTTGGGAACCCGAGAAAGAAATTGAAGCAGTGAACCCCTCTGAGTTAGTGTAAAATGAAGACGGAAGAGATTGGATGCTCCGCGGGACTGGGGAAGTAGGCCTTGGTCTTTGATCTTGAGAAGAACTATGTAAGTTAGGCCTTGTTTTTGGGTCTTGAGAACTATGGCCGAGTGAAACACCTGGCAGGCTGAGAGAGAGGTCGAGAGGTTCCAAACTACACTTTGCCTCTTTATGTTTACCAATGACAATCCCTCCATAGCTCCCTTTCTCCAATCTAGTGATGTCAGACTGGAATACCAATTCAAAACCCCTGCTGCTGGGTCCTTCCATTGTGTCCTCATCCACAGAGTTTGCTTCATTGGAAAGGGAAACCGCCAAGCTTTTACCTTTGTCCTTGTCATTATTGCCGGTCATTAGCTTAAGAGTTAACTCCATGTTATTCTTTACTTCCCTAGCTTCCTTGCTTGGACCAAACAAATCCATTGGTGCTTCTGCATCAGTTTCAAGGTCAAAATCCTTTGCCTCGTTTGGTTCCATCTCCAAATTTATGCACCTCTCTTCCTTACGTTCTGACTCTACCTGTAATTCAAGGTTTATGCCCTTTTCCATCTGCACATTTTCCTCCATCTTTTCTTCCAAAACAAGAACATCCTTCGTCTCATCCTGATCAAACTGTTCTTTCCTGGAACCTTCTTGCTTGTGTTGCGGTGACTCCACACCTGAATTTTCTACCTCGGCAGTAACCTGCAGACCCCTATCACCATCAGCTGTAGTTGTTGGTGCCTTTTCACATCCTTGCTCTTCTGGTTTATCATTCTCATCTACTTGTTTCACAGGATCAATTTCATGACATGACACTTCATCAGTACCCTTTCCCGGATCAGTTGCAACCACCATTACTTCCACTTTCCCAACAGAAGCATCCTCTTCATCTGACGTTACCTTGTATTCATTTGGCGATTTTCTTCCAGATTCTGAGCTCAGCCCTGATCCGACTCTGCAGTCAGTTGTTGTTTCCCTGCTATCTACTGATGCCGGTACTGGTTTGACATCCACAATGGGCTCAAGCTCGGGGTCAGGCTCGGGCTTGGGCTCGGGCTCCGGATCAGGTTCCAACTCCCCTTCCTCCATCTCACTGCTGCTGCAGTTCTCCTTCTCCGTCCTTGTTTCCGGGGTCTTCTTCTTCACCTCGACAACGGCTGGCTGGTCTCCACTGGAGGACTCCTTAGGCTTTGTTTTCCCTCGATCCTCCGATGGCAACCGGTGTCCGCCACAAGCAACTGGATCAACAGAAGCAGCCCCCGAGGTCTTCGCCTCCTCATCTGTGGCTTCCTTCCCAACACTCGATCTCCTCCAAGAGGAGCCGCTACTCCCCTCCCGCCTCGGCCTCTCCCTCTCCGACCTGAACCCCTTGGGGTAATCCCTCCTGGATGACAAGGAGAATCTCTCAGAGCGATGGATCCGATCGCCGCCGTAGGAAACCCTCGGCGACGACGCCTGCGCCGACCGCTCCTCCTCCTCGCGGTACCGCTCGAACCCGCCGGAAAACTTCCGCCGGTCGAAGCCCTCCTGGTCGTGATCGAACCGCTTCCTCGACAGCGACCTCGACAGGGGCTCCCGGTCGTCGTCGACCGCCCGATCGTACGACGACGAGGAGGAACCCTTCCGGCCGCCGCCGCCGATCTCCCCCTTGGGGTAAAACCGGCGGTGTGAAGAAGGACGGTCGGAGTCCTGATCCCGCCTCCCCCACTCCTTGAACACCCCCTTCTCCCCGGGGATTGCCTCGTCCAGGTTCTCCCCGTAGGATCGAGGCCGCTTCATCACGAACAACACAGGAACTGGATCGATCAACAGCAGCAACCACGAGGTGAAGCAGGAAGTTGGAGAAGGGAGAAGAACCAGATGAATCCGCGCCCTCCAGATCAAATGAGCCGCCGAAACCCTAGCTCCAGCAGAAGGGGAAGAAGAACTCTGGAAATCTGGACGGCGTAGGTAGCAGAAGAGACCAGGAAGGAGAAGGAGAAGGAGGCGGAGGCCTCCGGCGGGGAAGGGGAAGAGGGGAGGCGCCGCGGCGGAGGGAAGGGGGGGTGCGCTGCAGGAGTAGCTGCTAGTGGAGCCTGGTGGGAGCGGAAGGAGAGCAGCACCGCCCCATCGCATCCGCCAACTGACGAGAAGGACGACAGGGGCACGCATTTAGAGGGGCCTGGCGGTGGGGTTAGGTCTGGTGACCTGTCCCACAGTCAACGCAATTAACCTTTTCCTCGTTCGATTCTGCTGTGGACCGCTCAGGGGGCGTGACCCAGAAGATCTGTTATTTTATTTAGGGTTTGTATATATATTTCTCTTTAATGTTTCTTATTCTTAAATATACTCATTATTTAATCATATTATCATAAATACTTCTTAAATAGAAAAAATATTGTGATTACAACCTCTCGTAACTCCGATACATTTAACCCTAATTAAGTGTAAGTTAAATAGTAAAATATCTAACATGTTCTTGATTAACAAAAAAAATCCTATTTACCCCCCCCCCCCCCCCTCTCTCTCCCTCTAGTGTGCACGCACAAAGAAAACCCTAGTTAGCGGTTGGGGGGAGCAACAAGGATGGGGACTCATCGACAATGAGAGAGGGTGGAGGGCGGAGCAGTAGGTAGCATTCCGTATTCTATGTGGCCCTATTTGATAACGGGTTCAACTCTGGTAAGATAGGTTGATCGGGGTCGGGTGGATTATTCTTTGTTTGATATTTTGTTCTTAATCAGAGTCGGATAGAGTTAAAGTGGATTAACTCATTCTTAAAAAATATGTGAAATAAGTTAATCGACTCTGATTTAAATTAGGAGTCAGGTGGACTATCTCGGATAAGTCACTCGCCCTTAAACTTACTCTGTTATCAAACTCGTCCCGTCAGATTTATTTTCGTACACGGAACCCTTTTACAAAGTTATTTTCAACACATGTACCTTTCTTTAAGAGAAAAGGGGGTAGGAAAAGGGGGAAACAAGGAGAGAATTTTTTTTTCATATACAATTATGTGTAATCTAACATTTTCTACGTTAATAAATCATCAAAAATAAGTCTAAACGCATCCAAATAATCACGATGAGCACTCTCACCGTGATTCTTTTATAAATTAAATTTTAGTACGAAGACTCTATCCTCATATTAGGTATTCGGTAATATAAGAACTTTGAGAGGATCACATGAGTTTTTTAAAATTTATTTTTTATAACATCTTTTAAGAACGTCTCTCTAGAGTTGACGGGCATAGGAACACGAAGTGTAAGACATTAATACTTTGAAAGTATTCGGGGGCATTTTTATGATTGTTTAAAAAAAAGTGAGAAGCATTTGTGCTAATATGATAGACCACAGGAGAAAACAATCTCCGTAGATAAATGGAGGAGACGAAGATAATATCATTTTTATCAAATATCAGTCTTCCTTGGTTGTACGGTTTTCCGCCCTGGTTTGTCGAATTGGTGTATTGAAATGTGTCTATTCCAACCATGTACTATCTGTTATGGTATCTTGTCGTATTGAGAGCATTTTCTTTTGCAAAAAGTAAATATTTTTTTAAATAAAATAGTTGAGCACTAAATAATAAAAAATAATTTATATATGGATTCTTTTATAAACATATATCTCTACTTCAGAGTTCGGAAGCCGTGGCTCTCCCCCAAACTCTCTCCTCCTATTATTATGTGGACTCGATTGCCCTCCCTCGGACCCCCCTTATGATTCTCAACCTCCGTCACTCTCCTCTTTTTTTCTTCCCTCTAACCCCTTTCCCACCTTGTTTGATGTCAAACGACATCGACCACCCCATCGAACATTGCCATCTAACTCGTCATGTTGTTGGACCTCTATGGAGATCTCGTCTTATTATTCTCACGTCTCTCTTTCTCTCTCTCTCTCAAATCTATTAATGGATCGTGTCTATACCAATGTGTTGACGTGTCGATCTATAGGTAACACATCGGATTCGTCGTGATCCGATTCGATTCGATTTGACAGATCATGATTGTACCAATGTGAGTCAAACGGCGAAAAAAGTTGAGATTACAAGTTGACCGTTCAATATGGGTCCGCTACTCCTCTTATTCAAAAGGGATGTCATAAATAATATATATTTATTTATTTATTTTTATATATAAATCGAGTAGAATCGATAATGACCGACATAATATCCAGTCGTAACCTGCCGCATGGAATCGTGTCACCTAGACCCGACTGGACCAGGTATGGTCAAGGGCGTTGGTTGGTGGGGCCTCGGGGAGTGGTTGGGTGGACTCGCCTTCAGAGGCGTGGGGCTCGTAGCCGCCGGGGGCAGGAATAGAAACATACACAGGGCTGATGCGGTGTAGACTTTTGAAGGGGGGGAGGTGGACCGTGTGGTATTGATGGTTAGTTTAAAGATCGCATATGTATATATATATAAATCTCACTGAACGATTAACATATTACATATATATTCAATTCTGACATCACATGTTCAATCCTGATCGTGTAGGGAGATTTTAACCTATATTGATTGTCTAGGAAGTTTTCACAAATACGTTATATTTTAGAGAGTTATTTACAAAAACCCTTTTAAAAGATTCAATTTTTTTCTGCTTTCGTGCCGTTTGAGGCTCAACAAGGGGGCGACCATTCCGTGGCCCACAGGTAGAGGAGAGAGAAAGATAGAGAGAGAGAGAGAGAAGCGTTTGACTCGACTTGACGGCTGATTTCAAGGCTTTGTTTTATGAAGTCTCCAGTTTCAACGGGTGCGTCGGGCCGGAGAGAGACGGCAAACCCACTTTGACTCTTGTTTGGTGTTGGTGGCGACGGGCGAGGGTCGTTGCGTGGGAGGGTGGCATGCTTCGTAATTTTTTTTTGGGGGGTGGGGGGGCGCCAAGTGGTGGGCCGACTCGGTGGGCTGAGTCGTTGAACTCGGACGACGACGATGGGGTGTGGTGTCGGTGGGTTGGTTCTGCAGCCGCGGCCCCTCCGGAGAGAGGGAGGATTCTGGATGTTAACCAATGTGTTTTTTTTATTGTCTTCAATTTTTTTTTAAAAAAAGAGAGTACTTAATTAAAAAATAAAAATATTACGATGACACTTTCCATATTACACTCCATGCCGTTCTCTTTTTCACCGTCCAATCTTATCACTCTCTCTTTTGCCATCCGATTTCCAAAATGGGCAGTGGAGAGAAGAGTAATGTAAAGTTAATAGTATTGAATTTAAGTGTTCAAATCAGGGTTTGTCGATCGGTCGTCCTGATCATCTCTGTCTCGCTCCATCTCGTAATATATATATATATATATATATATATATAATAATTGAATAAAATTAGTAGCATAGTTGGTTAAGTCATTTGCGAGTGCTTTTCAACAGATCTCCGGTTCGAGTCTTGTCAGTGCCAGGTCCAAGTTAAGGAAGTGTCGACCAGTCTTGTCGATGATGACAAGGGTCAATAGTGGTTCATTCATCGACATCAGTTAAATGTCGAAGTAAAGATATGTTTATTCGTTAACGAGGACGAAAGGTCCAAGTTAAGGGGAAGTTGACTGGTCCTGCCGATGATGACAAGGGTCAATAACGGTTTGTTCATCGACATTAGTTAAATGTCGAAGCAAAGATAGGTTCATTCATTAACGAGGACGAAAAGTCCAAGTTAAGATAATGTTGACCGGTCTTGTCGATGATGACAAGAGTCAACAACGGTTTGTTCATGTACATTGGTTAAATGAAGGCGTAGCTCGCCGAGCTAAGTACGTGAGTGTCTACCGCTGGTGAGGAAGCAGTGGAGAATTTCCACTCATCCTCGGCCTACCAGGACGAACTGATCGCGGTTGCCTTGGAGTTCTTCGGGCCGACGCATGATCGTGGCTTCCGGGAGGGCTGGAGTGCCGCCATCATGGCCACAGCTGAGAGCCTTCGCTCCTCAGTACCGGTTCGAGTCTTGTCAGCGCCTTCACATTTGAGTTTTTTTGATTAAAAATTTTAAAAAAACTCAAAAAATACATGTAACCAGCAAGATTCGAACTCAATAACATAACATAAAAGTTCATTTTGGTCGACCTCAAAAGTCCGAGCCCAGCCCGATTCTTTAATGGGCCTAATCTTTAAGACCAACAAAAGATCCACATACTGAAAATACTATGGCAGTCAGCCCAATGTCAGGCTAGTCCCACCCATCAGGTCGGCCCGACCCACTAACAGTCTTATTCAAGATTTTTTTAGTCATTTATCACACTGATTTTACCTTAACCATAGTTAGGTTAAGCACGGTGGATGTCCCTCTACGTAGACAAACAACATACACTAATCCCTATAACCGAGTAGATTTTTAGATTTGTTTAATAAATACATGATTTTTTTCTAATTAGATAAGATCATCGGGTGTTTTTGTAGAGCACCATATAACAAAGAACATAGATCACGGTGAAGACATCAAACAATTACAAAGCTAGAGAGACGTATTTCCCATATTTATTTGTGATTATATTCCAAATATAAATTTATTTCTAAGCAAACTATACAATATACATAAATCTTTTTTCAAACTTGATATTTCATCTGCATGTTTTTTATAAAATGAATTAAGATTTTAAGACCCGACCACGACCCACGGCCCGACTGTCTCCACCACCGCCTGGGGCGTCCGGGTCGTGCGGGTATGACCAACCCAGATCGAGATGTACAACCATGATTTTAAGAATATGTCTCTCCATAATCTATTCCTGAAACTTTATTTATTTTATCCACATTTTTCTCTATTTTTTTCGCACCAAAAAGATGTCGAGGAAGTCGCACATGTCAACTAGACTCTTTCGCACATCCACTTTTCTCCTCCAACCATTCATCCCTTTCTTGCCTCTTTCACGAGAGGTTTGGATACTTCAAATCCCCAATCAACGTGAGGATCTATGATGGAAAATAATTCATTAATCATAACATTTAATAAGATTGCTCTCAAAGATGAGCCCATCTCCTGACGTCAAAAGAAACAAAAAGAAAAGGAATAAGAATCAATCACTTCTCCCAATTCTATGCCGTCCTGCAAAACTAACATGCGCCAGTTCAAAATAAGTAAGAATATTTACATATATATCTTCATAAAATTCGATTTTATCAAATATATCAATCATTTGAATATATTATCATAAATATCTTTCGTTTAGATAGACATATTTCGATTATACTCTTTTAATAAAATTATAAATTACTTTGCCTCATATTTAGATAATTTTAAAATGATGCGATTAATTTTGGTTTACATAGTCAGGTAATTGTAAAAATAACTCTCTTGCCTGCATAATTACAGAATTGTCATTCTTATATAGTTAGTAATATTAATAACTCCCGGTCCGGGTGTTGCAATATTTGCAAAAACTCTACCGTGGTCACGTGCAGTTAACATTTCATTAAAATCTCTTATTTACTATTAGTTAGTCTTTTAACTAAATTTAAAAAAAAAGATCAAAATATCTTTAATCTTTCTTAAATTTTTTCTCTCTACTTACCTATCTATCCCTTTGTCTCTCTCCCTCTCTCTCTCTCTTTGGCGCAATGTGACAGTGAGGGTAATACTTTTCTATAGGAGGTTTTTTCTTCAAAATTTGAATATTCTTTACATTTTTAATAGTAACTAACCTCAAGCGTAAATTTACACTTATTTTCGTGCAAAAAGTTATTAATATTAATAGTTAGATTATGGTAACAATTTTATAATTACACGTGTAACAAAGTTGTTTACATAATTAACCCTACATAATTTCACTTGAATTTATGGCATTTCATTTTAGTTTGCACTCTTCTTCTCTCAATTCTGAATGAGAAATAAACAGTTAGGGCGCCTTTTCTAATCGGGTGCGGTTAGCGTGGGGTCGAGCACGCTAATCGACCTCGATTAGTGTGACTGGGTGTGAGGAGAGTGGGGTCCATCTCTCTCTCTCTCTCTCATCTGTCGACCCTAATCCACTGTCAAAGACGCCCTTAAGATCTAGCAGTAACAACTCTCTTTATCTTTTTAGTTATGGTCATAATTTAACTTTTGAACATTATAAACAACTCTCTTTATTTTTTTATATATATTATGTGAGAAGGGCATATCTGGCCATGGAGGGCGTAGGAGAAGGCGAAAAATTGCCCGAGCCCGAGGAAGACACAGGGGGAGGGAGTTGCCGAATCGCCTCCGTTGTGATCTCTACGAGCTCCTCGAAAGTCTCTTGCTCTCTCTGGGTCCTCTCCTTAAGTATGCGTCTCTCTAGAAGCGCACAAAGACAGGGAAAGCAGGGTAACCCTAATGGAAGGTTGGAAAGGGCAAGGGCCTGGAAAGCTTGTATAGCCCTGGGCAGAAAATCACTGTGATTTTTGGCTGCCTGTTATAACCCGAGGCGGTGCATTCGAAACAAAGCCAAAAAGCGGCAATCATTACACTCAAGCCCCCACGCGCTAAGGCAACTGCACTTATGGACCCGAGGAGCGAGGGCGAGATAGCTCGAAAAGGGCAAATTCCCGCCCTTGCCGCAAACCATCTCTAGCCTCCGAGCCCATCTTTGGCTTGGGAGTAGGGGGGCAAGTGGAGAGGGAAAAATCTGTGACCCGCTATGCACCTGACCCAAACGGCCCATCGAGACCTACCTGGTCCAACAAGTGACAGCCCGGTCGGGGCCCACTTATTTTAAGGCCTCATTTGATCCAGGCCTGATCCGCTTTAGTTCAATGTCGGGTCGGTCGGCCCCCTCACATCTGAGGGAAAGCATGCCGATTGTCCCGAGCAATCTCAGGGTTGGATTGAGGCCCCGGCAAGGCCAGAAGGAACCTTTTCTATCCTCCCGGGATTAGCTCGGCATCACAACTCCTTGACGGGCTAGGGCCAAATCCTCGCCGTTGGCGCTTATCCTGGCGAAGGTTACGCCGTTATCTGGGAACTGATAAGGATGAGGCAAGAGCCCTTAACTGAGGAGAGTCTCTCTGCTAGACGTAACTTCCTCCTAATCCCCTACTTCCGCTGTAATTACGAGGGTGCCCACCACTATATAAACCCAGGGAATCCTTCGGAAAAAATAAGTCCACTCTGAGCCACTTTAACTGGTGAAGAGAGATCTCGTGCCCTTCTTATCTCCTGTTCCCTTCGCACCTTGCTTCTACCGCTCGCTGACTTAGGCATCGAAGGGTTTTCCCCGGGGTCTCAACCCTGGGCCCCCTGATCCTCTTCTTCCATCTTTGCAGTATCCTTTGCTGTAGTGGCCGCATCTCATGATCACCCTAGATCAGACGGCTCAGGGCCTGGCGCGAGATCTAGCATCTTCAAGGAGATTTTTTTCCTTCAAATTTGAATATTATTTACATGTTTAACAATAACTAACCTCAAGCGTAAATTTACACTTATTTTCGTGCAAAAAGTTATTAATATTAATAGTTAGATTATGGTAACAATTTTGTAATTACATGTGTAGCAAGGTTGTTTATATAATTAACCCTATATAATTTCACTTGGATTTACCACGTTTCATTTTAGTTTGCACTCTTATTCTCTCAATTCTGAACGAGAAATAAATAGTTAAAGTCTAGCAGTAACAACTCTCTTTATCTTTGTAGTTATGGTCATAATTTAACTTTTGAACATTATAAACATCTCTCTCTTTATTTTTTTCATATATATTATGTGAGAAGGGCATATATGGCTAGCCCATTAATAGTGCTCATCCATTCGACCCACCACAGGAGTCTAACCCACTGGGTATGTTACGCTGCATGCTGACCCAGCACACCTCCTACCCCAGCGTAGGCCCAGAGCAGGCATTATACCCGTGTGCATCTTCCCTCGCAGCGGCTATGGCATATGTCTACCGCAACGCATTAATGACAAACGACGCACCAATCCGACGACAAAGTGACGCGGCGGCGACGTGGGAATGGATCGACGGCACTCCGATATCACGAACAGGACGAGAACGGATAACTGCTATCTCACACCGCTCGACCTCACGCCGGACGGTCTCACACCGGGCGACACTCAAACTCACAAAATGAGTAAGAGGGAAGGAGGAAATGTAAGAGGGAGAACTCTCACAAAACAAGATCTAATTCATATATCAACATTCATACGTAACACATCCCTTTGGCCTCTTTATATAGGAAAGAAAGCCATAACATAAATACCTATCTAACTTTCACTAATTGTGTTTATATCATAGCCTAACAAAACAAAACCCACCCACCTCACTTTGACTTGTGGGTTTTAATCAAATAAAATACAAAAATTACACACATGTTATTTGACTTAGACTAGCCTAATAAGACGAAAGAAAAGTACATGTAGAGATACATGTATACATACACATAAATACATATACTCAATACGCAATATACTACCGTAGCCGTAGGCCGAGTCTTCAGGAAGGATCTCCGAGCCATAAGCTCGGTGTCGGGACAGTGCGGCGTCGGCTCCGAGTAGTGGGGCCAGTAGTGGACCCGGTGTCTCCACCACAAAGGGAGGACGCCACCCACACCACTCTACCTTATAATGCAGCCTCACGCCCTCTCTGATAAACCCTGTCTCATTAATGACTGGCAAGTCTTGTCGCATTAATGGCGGAGCTATCTCTCTAGCGGGGAGACGACGAGTCAACGCCCATGCCTCCTTATCTCGTTGGACACGTGAGTCGGGCGGCTCACATCTCTTCCGACCACGACAACCCAATGGTCAACCCCTTTGAGAAGGTATAAGTAGGACCATGCCCCAACGGCCAGGTACGCAACCTCATCCTATCGAGCCCGCTCTCTCCCTCGTACTCTGGTTTGCCTCTCCCTCTCTCACTCTTCCCGAGTGTTCGTCTGTTTTCCCACCGTTATCTGATTTGACCGTCGGAGAGTTATCTCCTGGAATAGCTCTCATGACTTTTTCTGACCCTTCGTTAGTGGTTGCAGATCTCTCTTCGACAAAACTCTCCTTCTCAATTAAATAAATTATTGGAGTTGTGGATCGTGAATTGGACAATCATTTTTTGAGCGATGCACTTTGATATATATATATATATATATATATATATATATATATATATATATATATATATATATATATATATATATATATATATATATGCTCCATAAGTTGGAGACTTTTTAACTTTTCAAATAGTTAAATATGCAACTCAATTCAAGAAACTTTTTATAGTTTGTCTAGAAATGTCGCTATTCTCTTAACAAGCTAACAAATCATTTGCCGCTTATTATGCAAATATCATGTGTTAGTTGTGTAATGCGCTATAAATGCACTTTAACTTGGGCCTATTAGATCCGAACTCGAGAGTGGCCCGTAAATGTTATGCGTATCATTGAAACATTCACCGTACACTTGCATATTAAATTATACAAGATGCCGTCTTGATTTTGGGATAATTATAATATTTGGAGATAATCTTTTGCAATTTCACAATTTCCTTGTGATTATTCAGAAATTGTTGTGATTCTAAGACACTTATGCCATTAAATGTCAATTTAAAAAGGTTTTTTAGGAATAAACTCCTATAAAAATTAAAATTAGGAACAAACCCCTCTAATACACTTATTTAATTTAAAACTCCCAAAATCTTATATGTTATGTAAAAAAGTCACAGTCGTCAGTTTTATGTATAGTTTTTAACTTACATAGGGTTAAGACATTTCAAAGGTGATGAAATGACTAAAACACCCCTCCAATAACCCTCACCCAGAGAGAGAGCGGATGCGAGAGAGGGGGGAGGAGGGGGAGACCGGCAATCGGAGGAGGGGAAGGCGGCGATGGGTAGGAGGAGCTCACATGGGTACCATTGGCAGAGGGGGAGACCGACGGCGCCACCACCTATGCTATTGCAATTGCGAGAGAGGGGGAGGGGGGCAGCATGTCGGGGGGGCTGAGAGAGAGAGAGATGCACAGGGAGAGAGAGGGGGGACGGGGCCATCGGAGGGGGCGCTGGGGTCTGGGGGGCAGAGAGAGGGGGAGGGAGAATGGGAGGGGGATGGGGCCGCCGAAGGGGGTGCCGATGTTTGGGGGGTAGAGAGAGAGATGCAAGGGTAGAGAAGGGGGGGAGGGAAAACAGGAGGGGGGATGGGGGCGACAGGGTCTGGGAGGGCAAAGATAGAGAGAGAGAGACAGAGATGCATCGTGATGCACTCTCCAACCTCCCTTCCCCGTCAAACAGACCACCCCCAATCTCCTCGCTTCCCTTACCGTCCACAGCCGCCAAGGTGCCCTACAAACACTACTAGAAAGCACCACTCGCCCCTTCCCGAGGCCTCTCATGATGCTCGGCCCTTGCGCCTACCCCTCTTGGCCGCTTGTGGTGCCCAGCTCCCTCCCGCCGTTGTAGCATCCCGCTGGAACTTTTGAATTTGGCTCGTACTGTAACGACCCAAGATCCGAATACCGGGAAACACCCGATACCATTCGAATCATGGCCCGCCACCCACTAGCCGGAAGGCTCGAAAGGGTTATGTAGGTGTGTGGAGGTATATTGAAATTTAAAATAATATAGGAAACAACTATATAATTAATTGTTAAGTGATAGGAAATAAAATTACATTTTCAATTAAAGAACTAACTACAGAGTCTAGTCCAACAAAGTACAGTTTACAGGGAAAAGAAACGTACTCAAACACCGGGTAAACCCCCGGCTCTAGCGAGCTGGTAACTTCGAACATCTGCGCAGCACCTCCGAACCTCGAGGAGGAACTGCAACACCTAAAAAGAAAGGGGTGAGCCTCATCTCATTGGCTCAGTAGGGGTCCCGCGGATCCTCACCACAAAACAACGACGATAAACAACAACGCTAGCAAGAACAACAACAACAATAACAATAACGGCGGAAGGAACAGTCGTAACAAGAACAGTAAACACGGTAGCCGATGGAACCACGGCTCTCTATCTACTCCTACGGCGACGAGAAGCACGCCCCGATCCCACAGTCGGGGGACCATCGAACCAACGGGAAATCCATGCTACACTACTGTTGACACCCGAAATATAACTGAGATCAAAGATGAGACCAAAGATAAGATTGAACCAGACATGAAGCTCTCAGGAATTCCTACAAAGCCAGAATTACAGAAGAGTCGTCACTGAAGTTATCGCCCAGCTGAGGCCCTTCCTGGTCAAACCGATGTCCGGTATTGTCGTCACTCATGATGGCAGTACTGATGAAGAATTGCAGTCTATTGACTGATGAAAACTCCAGAAGTATTCTGATAAGACCATGTCAACCCATCAACTAAAAGGACCTTCACCTGTTCTGACAGATTCGAAGAACTGATAAATGAAAAGGCAGATTAGGCAGCTTCAACAGCTCAAGCCTACTGATGAGGAAGTGAAAAGTATTAAAAGCTCTAAACGGGCTCGCCAGTCTATGGCGCCGGGAGACCAAAGCCCATGTGGGGGAGGGGCGCCGGGAAGCTGTATCATGTGGCGCCGGGAAGCCTCTTGCTTTCGACTAAGGCGCGCCGGGAGCTCGTCGTTTGCGCGCCGAGGTGATCATGCCGAGAGGGGGAGAGGGGCTGTGCTATAAAGACCCCTTTTCTCTCGAGGAGAAAAGAAGAGAGAAGAGATACGAGGAGAAAGGGGAACAGAAGAGAAGATAGCCAGAAACCCAAAGAAAGGAAGAGAGAAGCCCACACCCAGCTCCAGGAAACCGGCGGCTGCCAGGAGATCGAGAGAAGAAGGAGAAGGTCTGCTGTAAGGGGAGGGAGAGGAGTCAATGCTCCGCCCTCCCCCATCTTTCTTTGTCTTCCTTTCTCCGATGTATATTGTGTTCATCTGTGTTCTCTTTGGGCATGCTATCCCCCAATTTTCCTGATCTGGTCATACCAGGCTATGTGTATTAAATACCTTAGATGAATGAATAAGACCTCCGCTCCCCGCTCTGGTTTGGAGTGTGAGCAGTCCATTCTCTGAATGATCGTGTTGCTGTTCCTTCCTCTTTTATATCTGTCGGAGATGGATGAGTGATCTTCTATTTGATTATGCATCCGCGCACGGATTTTCTTAGGTTAGTCCGATTCCCTCTATCGTTTAGAGAGACTACGGAGCTCCTCACTCAATCCCATGGGTTGTCGAGTTCCAGATTCAACCTCCGATGTTCCTCTTCTCACTGCCTGCTCCTTCCGATTGGATAGTTATATCTGACTGTAGATTCCTTGGTTATGAGCGGGACCTGAGACAGCCTATCTCATGGTCTCCGCTCGTACATAAGCAAGGAATAAAGCTCAGGCTATGTTGATCGCTGCTTTGCCCTGACGAATGTCTCTGGGTGAATTCGACTCCCTTGGATGGCCGGCTACATGAATGGCATAAAGTCAGTTCCAGAGGGTTTTGAACGCCTGATGACTCTAATCCCTCGAATCCCTTTTGTCCCTGTGATTCCTTGATATTAGCCTGGCAGAACCCTTAATCCCTTCCTTATTTACATCCTAAAATCCCCCAGCCTTCTGCCTGAATCCCAGGAAAAATCCCCAGAACAGAGCATCGTAACCCTACAAATCCTCTCGACACCTAAACCCATCGCCTTCCCGGCGCCAACATCCCTCGGTGCGGTGAATAGTTCTCGGCGAGGCCTCCAGCGCGCCGGGAACCTCACGGCCGAGAGCTCCCCTTTCCCTTTTTTTTAGCCACGCCGAGAACCCCCCCTTTAGGCCATTTTGTCTCCTGCGCCGAGACCCCTCTATTGGCCAATAAAACCCATGCCGAGAACCCCCGTTTAGGCCATTTTGTCTTCTACGCCGAGACCCCTCTATTGGCCAATAAAACCTATGCCGAGAACCCCCTTTGGCCACTCTGTCTCTACGCCGAGAACCCCCTTTGGGCCACTTTGTCTCCTATGCCGAAACCCTCTGTCTTTGGCCAATAAACCCAGACCGAGATCCACCTCTGTACCATCATCCTCCAACCCTTTGATCTCTCCATACATCTGTCTGGGGGACGTTTAGAGATCATTGCATACACCCTGAGGAGATACAGTAATGGGGAGGACCTCCCCTACATTGTTCAGTTCCGATCCGGATTTCTCTGTAAGCCTTATGGACCCAAAGAGCTATGTCACTACATGTGCTCTGATGGGTTCCAATGGAACATCAATCGATGCTATGAATGCAAGCAGTGCCCCGGGCCTGGTGCCTTTCTCCTTTGGTCGTCATCCCGGCACCCCGTGGATGATGGCCTATCTTTTCTTGGCATAATCCAAGCTAAGGGGACATGCTGTTGAAATTCATACATACCACATCAGGTAACCATGGTATTCTCTCCGAACCCCGCTGGCCCACGGAGTCCTGCCTCTGCATGTCCTCCGGTGGTCCCTTGCAAAGGGGGATATTAATAAAATACCGCATCAGAGCGTGGTGTACCTCGGTACACCGGTCCCCCTTTGAATTCCGGGTCAAATATGCCCGATCTTTGACGGATCCCATCCTGCCGCTGCATGGATGGCTTCCTATTCCCACTTGGCATGGTCCAAGATAATAGGGATATGCCGCCGGATTTGCTCCGTACTCGATGTATTCTTCAGTCCGTTTAACGTTCTGCAAGTAAACTAGCACACTCATTCGAGTCTCATCTTGCCGCTACTTTCCTCCTGTCTTTGGCGTTTAATCAAGGGTTGTCCTTCTTAGGGAGGACGTAATTAACGTCATAACCTTTATGGTATGACGGACTTTTGGTCCAGACACGATCACTCACAATCGACTGATTAGAAGTCAGGTCGAGCGCACAATGAAATCGTCACATATGTGACTGGCACGCCAATAAATAAACTATGGAAATAAAAAGAATAAGAATGTAAACGAAAAGCGCGTCCACAAGTCTGGCACGCCCGGTGGGACCGAGTCTCCCTTCATCTCTACGCCAAAGCGGGAGGCCCGGCGGCCTCTCTCAAAATTCTAACTGTGTGTTAATCTTACTCGTAGAAGCTACAGATGGAGACTGGACTAGCTGGCGTTCTCTTCGGCGAGCAAGTGGTCAACGGCCACGTCCATGGAGGGTACCTGGCGGTGCCGATGGGATTCGGATCCATGCCCCCGGCGGGGGGTCTACCCAACTGCCTGGGCCTCGTATTTGTCGACTTGCTACAAGTCAACAATGAAGCTGAAAGCGTCGCACAATAGAGGCCGTGGCGGCACCAAAAGCTAGAGAAGAAGATGGTAGCTGTCCCTACTGCTGTTTCTTGCCTGGTCCATCACCTGGAGAAGAAGACTGCTGTCTCCGCCACTGCTGGTAGGAGAAGAAGAAACGACCGGAGGAGCCGGTCCGCTGCAACTGGAGGTCGCACTTCGGCCTCGGGAAAGACAATGATGGTGGGAAGCATGAGGGTGAACCTCAATGGCCGCCCCAGAGATGCACGACCTAACAGGGTCATTCCATCAGTTCATACCGACAACAGATTCCAAGTGTTGGCCACCAGGAGGGTCGACTGGGAGAACAAGGCAAAGCAACTATTGGCGCCCAGGCCGACCAAGTTCAAACAAGTTTGGTGCCGAAGAAGATCCAGAGCAGGGCACCAGCTCGGGAGAAAGATGTTGCTGCCATCCGTCCCAGGGCTGGGGGCAGAAGAAATGAGAAGAAAGAAGACTATGTTACTGCCCGTCCCAGAGCCGGGGACAGAAGATGGGAAAAGAAAGAGAAAGATGTTGTTGTACCTCACCCCCGGAGTGGGGGCAGAGATCTTCGAAAGAAGGATGAAAGCATGATGGAGGAAGCTACTGTTGTTGCTGCTCCGCAGAGATCCCAGGCCTGCGCCAGGCAGGCTGATGTGTTCAGATACCCAGGTCGGAGTACCTGGCTGCTCAAGTCTCAAGGCTGGCTTATCAGCCAAGGGCCCAGGAAAGGCTGCTGCCCCGTTCGAAGCTACAAGGGCAGAGCCAGGAAGAGATGAACCGGGTGGTTCAAGACTACTTTCATTGCCTTGGGAATTCCTCCCTGGGGCAACAAAGACTATCTCGTGCCTTGGGCACTGAGGAAGAAGAAGAAAGAGAAGAAGTGATGCTAGAGGCGTCGTCCTCTAACTCCAATGACTATGAAGATGGCCGTAGGGCCAGATATGAAGAAGACATCTACCAGAAAGAAAGGGAAGAAAAGAGAATGTCTGTATTTGACCGTCTGACATATCCCGGACAGGTCAAGAGAAGAGTTCGCAGGCAGAGAGGAAGAATGCAGATTCTCGCTTGCAACATGGCCGGCGTCGCCGGAAGATATGGTATGTTACCAGAACAGCCAGAAGAGTTGATTAACCTGGCATCCAGACCGGGTGCCATCACAAGAAGAAGCAAGGCAGCAAAAGATAAGCTAGCAGTTGCCAGTCAAGACGACCTCTCGGCCGTCAACGAGGCCCGAAGAGTCACCACGATGACAGTAAATGTGGTGACTACTGAAGAAGAAGACAATTCTCTCTTGGACCCCACTGAAGGGACTTCAGGGGAAATGCAAATTCCCACAACTATAGATCCCATGATCCGGATAATGTTCATGAGGTATCAACGGGAAATTGATTCTCTCAGAAGACAGTTGAATGAGAGAAATGAGCAGACGCCTGTTTCTAAGCAGGCCGAGCCGGCAGGACAGACTTCCAGCTCAACCGAAGTGGCCGTCCCAGCCGTCCCTCAGCTGAATAGCGAAGGCAGGGCACAGAATCAGCCTCTTCCACCACAGGTGGCAGCACAGCCCTCTACATCTCAAACACAGCCTGCTGTGCCAACATCCCAGCCGACGCTGCACACAACGGCCATGACGACCCCCTTCAGTCATCAGCAGGCATATTTCTTTCCAGAACCAGTGGATCCGGCTGTGGCAAATAAACTGATGATAGAAAAGATCGTTGAGATGAAGCTGTCTGAGAAAGTCGGGGACGATTCCGGTACTTATGACATCTACAAAGTACCATACCCTGCACATTATGCTGCTAAGAGATTACCACCAGGCGTCAGCAAGCCGCCGAAGTTCGAAAAGTTCAACGGCCAAGGCTCCCCCAGGGAACATATAGCCTATTACACCATAGTTATGGGCGACCTGGCTGCTGATGAAGCATATCTATTAAATTCTTCGGCTCGTCCCTTACAGGGTTGGCCTTTGAATTGTACTCCAGCTTGCCCGCCGGGTCAGTAGCTGACTGGCCCGATATGCAGCGGAAGTTCCGAGACAGATTTCATGTCACAGAAAGGGAAATCACAATAGCTGAGCTGTATGCATCCAGGCAGAAGCAAGATGAGACCGCCCTGGATTATATAAAAAGATGGAGGAATTTGGCCATGAGGTGCAGGCGACCTCCCCATCAAGAAGATGCAGTGTAGATATGCAAACAAAACCTCAGAAGGGAGGTGCTGGAAAAGATGATCGGGGCAGATGTCAGAACATTTGACCGGTTGAATAATATAGTAGCGGAGGTCGAGACGTTCTTGTCCAAGCGTCCGACCGCCAATGTCCCTGCTATGCAAAAGGGGAAGGCTGTTGATCGACGGCCATCGCATTCAGAGGCCAACACTGTTGACTTCGGTACCTTTGAACAACAGAAAGAAAAAGGGAAGAAAACTGATGCTCCTCCGGCAGGCCCGGTAAAAATGAAAGAAAAGATCTCCCTGAGAAATAAAATGAGGAAGGCATATTCATTCCCCAAAGAGAAGACGGGTGCACTGTTCAGTTGGGCCTACAAGTTCAACAAAGTAACGCTGCCCGAACCAAAAAGACCTGCAGATGCAACAAAGAAAGATGACCCACTATTATGTCCATATCACCGGGCATTGGGACATGCTATAGAAGACTGCTACGTCTTCAAAGATGTCATGGAAAGTATGTTCAAAAAGGGAGAGCTACAGTTGGGAGACTATCAGGTGAACCCTCCACGCCCCCATGAACCTCCAGCAATGAGGATGGCTGCAAATATGATTTCTGTATATCAGCAGTTGCCCGAAGAGGCTGTTGAAGAATGCACCAGGCACACTTATGAAGCATGCTTCCTTACCCCGTTAAGGGATCAGGAGGGATGGCAGACAAAGCCGGTGAAGACCAGAAAGAGGGCACCTGTTGCAGGAACGACTAGACCATCCACTCGGAATGCCACTCCGAAGTCGGGGCCGCCCCCGGTAAAGCCGATTCGGCATGTAGCTGAGACACAGCCAGTCATCCGAATCCCCACCTATAATCGGAGGAGACAGACTCCGCTTCCCACACAAAAAGAAATAAGTCCTGAGGCAAAACGTCTCCAACAGTATATCAACGGGCTCGACGAATATGAGCAGAATGAGCCGAAGCCCCTGCTGGTGAAAGATTGCATACTCTGGGAGCAGCTGGAAGAGTTGACCATTGAAGAAAAACCAGAGGAAAAGTAGGAAAAAGATGAGACTGAACCCTTCTGGGGGCAGGAGCCGGCAAAGCCAAAGCACCGGAAGAAGAAAAGGCAGCCAAAGAACAGAAGAAAAAAGAAAACCATGACAGTACACTGCAATACACTCTCGGTGTTATTCACCTTACCTGGGGAGGATGATGACACAGAGGTGTCGGCCACGCCGTTGGAAGCCAACCATACTGAAGCTTCCACCTCGGCACATGCTACCCGCTCTGGGAGAAGATGGGGACGTCCTCCGCCAGCCAATCACAATATCATTTTCAGGGGAGAACAACCTTATCAGATACCAGAGCCCGAAGTGCGAGGTGTCCAGATCCCTCCTCCTGCTAATTTATACCAAGAAGAAAAGAAAGGGGATGGAGCTCCGTCATTCCTTGAATTTTTATCCAGTTTAGAGGGCGAAGAGCCAGTACAAACTGCACCAGCCAGAAGTAACAAGCATCAGCAATCAACAGCCCTGAAGCCTAAGCAAGGCAAAGAAGAAGAAAAAGATTCCCCGACAACACCCAGGGCCCTCTCTCCAGAAGAAGTCCCTCAAGAAACTAACCACGGAGCTGAGACAAGAAGTAGGCAGGCAATGTCGCAAGCCCCTCAGGAGCCGCCAAAGCCCCGCTGGGCAGAAGAAATGCGACTCTCCAATGTCCGGGTAGGCAGCCGGATTATGAAAATGCTGAAGAAGCTCCCTACCAGATTCTCTATATGGAAAATTCTTTCCTTAAGTAAAGATGCCCGCCAAGCAATTATTGATGCTCTACAGTCACCAGCACAGTATGAAGCATTACTGACAGAAGTCAATTCTGGGCCGACAGTCACTTTCACTGAAGATGACATGTTGATTCCAAATCCCAGCCACAACAGGCCACTATACATGAGAGGACATCTCAACTGCCAGCCATTAAGCCGGATACTGGTAGATCCAGGGGCTGCTGTAAACATTCTGCCATATCGCATCTATCAGAAGTACTACTTTGATGTGCACCTCACTAAGGTCAGAGATATGAAGATTGCTGGCTTTAACCAGAAGTGTGAAACACCTCTGGGTGTAGCAGATTTTAACCTCACACTGGGGACCTCACCACTGTGGTGCGATTCTATGTGATTGATTCTAACACCACGTACAAGGCCTTGTTAGGGCGACCGTGGTTGCATGAGTACCAGATAGTACCTTCCACACTGCATCAGTGCATTAAGTACTGTCATGATGGCAAAGAGGAAAGGGTGTTTGCAGATTTACACCCCTTTGAAGTCTTCGAGTGTCATATGCTCGATGCATCCTATTATGCGAACCTCCAGCAGAAAGATAAAAAGAAAGAAGTCTGACTGGTCTGGAGAAGTCGGCGGCAAAGACAGAAGACTGGTCTCCACCACCACCGCAGGGCTATGTCAAGAAACATGAAGTATCCCATGTCTCTCATGTTGGGGATTTGCACGGATTACACCCCCAAGCATTCATCCCGATGATACTGATGAAAAGATGAAAGAAAAATATACACAAGTCCCAGTACCGGAAGGACTGGTCAAACCCGTCACCAGTTTGGAATGCCAGACAGTGCTGCCACTCAAGATTATGGAGGTCCCTCACTTCTGCGAGCCTCCCATCATATTCTATACCGGGGAGCCTGTTGAAGAGGATGATCAGGACTGCATGATCCCGGAAGAATCCACAAGCCGAATGGTGCCAATCACAGGCTTGGACTATACTACACAACGGGTCTCGCAGATGTTCTCCAAACTGCAGATTCCTTCACTGCAGCCCGTTGCCCAGAAGAAAGCATTCCAAGAACTTTGGGATCCACCCCAGAACAGCAGGGAATTGACAAAGATCACCCAGCACCCGGGATTGGGCTACACTCTACAAGAATACTATGAAGCCGAGGTAGATGTCATCTCCGCCTTCTTTCACATGAAGATCCTCCTGGGATGGGCTATGATGATTACCCCTCAGAAGATGAAGAGATTATATATCAGTCTATACCGGATGATGGGCCTTCCAATAACCAGCCCGAGGCAGAAAAGTCTGATGAAGCAAATGTATGCCGGTGCTGGGAGGAACTGTCTTGTAAGGAAGACCTGTTCCAGGCCGAAGCAAAGTTTGACACGGGAACCCCGGATGAAGACCAGATTTCTAATGATACAAGAGAATGCTTAGAGTTTGAACGTATTCTGGAAGAAGTTCGAGCTCTGCAGAATATAAATTCCCCAGAGGAATCTACGCCAGCAAGGCCTCCGGAAGTGGAAGACCTAATCTTTGAGCCTTACACGGAGCCGGTCATAGCCCGTGGGCAGACGGAACAAAGTCACATAGCCTCTGCCCTGTACGATGAGTCGTCATCGGTCGAGGTCCGACAGAAGAGTAGAGAACTCTGAAACTGAAGAAAACTATATCCCAGGGGGCTTTGTTGATTTGCAGGAGGCTCCGCCCGAAGTCGAAGATGGTGGTCAGGCCACCGTTGATGAGCTCATAGAAGTGAACTTGGGGACAGAGAGGAACCAAGGCCAACCTTTCTCAGTGTTCTGCTGGAACCAGAGATCCGAGAACAGTACATACAATTTCTGAGGGAGTTTAAGGACTGCTTCGCTTGGACGTATGATGAAATGCCAGGGTTGAGTCCCAATGTAGCACAACACCTGCTGGCAATTGACCCAGAAGCCAACCCCATAAAACAGCCACCCAGGCGGATGCGACCTGAGCTGATCAACCAAATCAATAAAGAAGTCGACAAGCTTCTTGATGTTGGCTTTGTCGAAGAAAATCAGTACACCACATGGCTGGCAAATATAGTGCCCATAAAGAAGAAAAATGGGCAGATCAGAATATGTGTTGACTTCCGAGACCTTAATAAGGCTTGTCCAAAGGATGATTTCCCAGTGCCAATTACTGAAGTAATGATTGATGCAACCACTGGTCATGAAGCCCTGTCATTTATGGACGGCTCATCCGGATACAACCAAATTTGGATTGCTGAAAAGGATAGGGTACACACTGCATTCCGCACTCCGAAAGGAATATTCCACTACAAAAGAATGCCGTTCGGCCTCAAGAACGCCGGCGCCACTTACCAAAGAGCTATGACCAAGATTTTTGATGATTTGCTCTTCAAGAAAGTGGAGTGCTATGTAGATGACCTGGTGGTGAAGACCAGAAAGAAGGAAGATCATCTGCAAGACTTGCGGATAGTGTTTCAAAGGCTGCGGAAATACGAGCTGAAAATGAACCCTATGAAATGCGCCTTTGGCGTGACCAGTGGAAAATTCCTGGGATTTATTGTCCGGCACAGAGGCATTGAGATTGATCCGTCCAAGATCAAGGCTATTCAAGAGCTCCCTCCGCCGAGGAATCTGTCTGAGTTAAGATCTCTACAAGGGCGTCTGGCCTACATCCGACGATTTATATCAAATCTGTCGGGTCGGTGTCACCCCTTTCATAGGCTCATGATGAAAGATGTACCGTTCCTATGGGACGACGGATGCCAAGAGGCTTTCGAAAAGTTGAAAGAATATCTCAGAACCCCTCCAGTATTGGGGGCACCAGTGAAGGGCAGCCCTTTGATCCTCTATATAGCAGCCACACATTGCTCGCTGGGGGCAATGTTAGCTCAAATAAATGGAGATGGAAAGGAGCAAGCCTTATACTACCTTAGTAGAAGGTTGATCAGAACTGAAGAAAGCTATACTTACATAGAGAAGACCTGTCTGGCGCTGGTCTTCGCTGTCAAGAAGCTCCGACACTACATGCTGTCACATGAGATCAGATTGATATCTGCAGCAGATCCGCTCAAATATATATTGACTCAGCCGGCACTCAAAGGTCGACTAGGCAAGTGGGCTGTGATTCTGATGGAGTTTGACATCACTTATATACCTCAGAGGGCTATAAAGGGTCAAGCTGTGGCTGATTTCTTTGCAGAGCACCCGGTACCAGAAAGTGCTATGCTTGAGACCGAGCTACCTGATGATGAAGTACTTGAAGCTTGTCAAACCCAGCCAGTAATGTGGCAGTTATATTTTGATGGGGCATCAAGAACAGAAACTGATTCCAGCGAGAAAACCAGAATATGTGCAGGGGCCGGCATTGTGCTGAAATCGCCTGAGGGAAAAGTGTTGCACACCTCATGTTCTATAAATAAGCCCTGCACCAACAATGAAGCTGAATATGAAGCCCTGATAATTGGGCTCCAGGTCACCCTCAGCATGGGTATCCGAATGCTTCAGATCTTCGGTGACTCAATGTTAGTGATAAAACAAATACAGGGAGAATTCGAAGTGCGAAAGCCAGAATTAAATCCCTATTGTCAAAAGGCTATACGCCTCATGGCAAATTTCTACCATATTGAGCTCAATCATGTGGGTCGGGGACATAATGCTCAAGCTGATGCACTCGCAAAGCTGGCCAGCTCACTATCAGTCCCGCCAGACGAGACGCTGAACATTATTGTCATGAACAGGCGACAGGTCCCCAGCATGCTGGAAGCGTGTCCTGAAGAATATGAAGTTGATACCGTTGACAAGGCCCAGACATCTGATTGGAGACAGCACCTGCTGCAGTGGTTCTTGCACCAACAGCTGCCCAAGAATAAAGAAGAGAGAATGAAACTCCTAAGGGTTAAAGATTCCTACGAATGCAGAAATGGAACTCTGTTTCGAATCATGGCGGACGCCCGCAAGAAGATTTTGCTCGCTGCCTATCTACTGAAGAAGCCTGGCAAGCAATGAAAGAAATACATGCTGGGACAGCAGGGGCACACCAGGCTGGGCCTAAGATGAAATTTGAAATCAAGAAGCTGGGTTATTATTGGCCCACTATGTTTGAAGACTGTTGCCAGTTTGCGAAGTCATGCCAGAAATGCCAGGAGCATGCCACTGTACCCAGGAAGCCTCCTGTAGCTCTACACCCTACGATTCCCAGCTGGCCTTTTGCTCAGTGAGGAACTGATGTAGTCGGGCCATTACCGACTTCTTCAGCTGGACACAAGTACATCTTGGCTATAACAGACTACTTCTCCAGGTGGGCGGAGGCAGTAGCACTCAGAGAAGTGACTGGTGAGTTGGTTGCCAGATTCATCAAGCATAATATCATCTTCCGATTCGGGGTCCCCAGTCGAATAATATCTGATAATGGAAGTCACTTCAAGAACTAGAAGGTATATCGGCTTGCCGAGAAGTACAAAATAGAATGGAGGACCTCCACTCCTTACAATCCACAAGCAAATGGACTGGCCGAAGCCTTCAATAAGACACTATGCACCCTGCTGGCCAAGGTCGTCAGTTCTAATAAAAAGGACTGGGGTGAAAAGATGTATGAAGCACTATGGGCATATCGCACTGTCTATAAAACCCCCACGGGTTGTTCGCCCTATTCACTGGTGTACGGCTCCGAGGCAGTAGTCCCTATAGAGCTGGAGGTACCATCACTCAGGATTGCAGTCCAGCATGGCCTAGTTCGCGACGAACAAACCAATGCTGAAAGACGACTTGAAGAACTGGCTGAATTGGAGGGTAAGCGTCTGCAAGCCCAGAAAAATATCCAGATGTACCAAGCCCGTATGGCAAATGCCTTCAATAAGCTCGTCAAAGGGTGAGAATTCAAGAAGGGAGACCTGGTCATGGTCAAGAAAAGGGAAGTCATGGCTTCCAATCCAAAAGGCAAGCTTGCTGCTAACTGGCTAGGTCCGTACATAGTCCAGAGGGTCTACGAGGGAGGAGCCTACGTGGTTGTCAACCATCGAGGAAGAAATTCAATTCTCACCACTCAACGGAAGGCATCTAAAGCTGTATCATGCAGCACAACCGACATTCCCCGAGCAATCGGGCAAACTCTTTTTATTGGTCTAGTGGCATTCCGCCCTGATCGAGCTACCCCTTTCTTGGCTTAGTGGCATTCCGCACTAGCCGAGCTACCCTTTCCTTGGCTTAGTGGCATTCCGCCCTAGCTAAGCTACCCTTATCTTGGTCTAGTGACATTCAGCCCTGATCGAGCTACCCTTATCTTGGTCTAGTGGCATTCCGCCCTGATCGAGCTACTCTTGCCGTGGCTTAAGTGGCACTCCACCCTAGCCGAGCTACCCTTTCCTTGGTTTAGTGGCATTCAGCCCTGATCAAGCTACCTCACCTCGGTCTAGTGGCACTCCGCCCTGGCCGAGCTCTTAAAAGAATACGCCGTATTGCCATTACGGGCCTTACGCTCGAATCGACAAAAGATCATACCTTCACGTTAGCATTCAACCCTCGCTAACGAACGAACCATTCTGCTCGGCGCAAGGCTCGGTGCTCCGGTCAACAGACGTCTACCGTCAACCAAGGGTCGGTCATCATGCCCTCCGACCTGCCACCCTTTATGTAAAAAAAAAAAGAGGAGAAAAGAAAGTAAAAATGGGGTTTAAAATAGAGATACCCCGCCAGACTTGCTCCTACATTAGGACAAGTGCAAAAATGGCTATAACCCAGCTGTGGTGAAAACCCGAAAGGGCACTGCAGGCAAAATCGGGTACCCCGCCACGTGAAAACCCGAAAGGGCGCGTGGGCAAAAGCAAGAGGGGGCTGGCTCCGGTGAAAACCCGAAAGGGCGCTTGGGTCAGCAATGTGGTAATTCAAAATGCCCTTTTTCACCCTGCCTGATAAAACTCCGAGAAGGACGATCATCATAAAGTCCCACCTGATGATGAAACCCCGTTGATCACAAGGCATATTGCCTCGATCAATGCTAAAAAAAGGCCCACCTCGGGATAGACCTTCCGTCTGTTCTGATAAAACACTTCCACTTGTTTTTGTCTAAGATCCACCACAATGAATCCCATCCAGTCTAGATCTTACATCTATTCTGATGAAACCTACCATACGTCTCACCAATGATGAAACCCGCTACTGGTCGATTGGCACACTGCCCGATCAATGATGAAACCGGCCCGGTTTAGACCTTACGTCTATCCCGATGAAACATATGAAGTCCTTGCATTGGTATGAGCCCAATACCAATGATGAAACCCGCTGCTGGTCGATTGGCACACTGCCCGATCAACGATGAAACCGGCCCGGTTTAGACCTTACGTCTATCCCGATGAAACATATGAAGTCCTTGCATTGGTATGAGCCCAATACCAATGATGAAACCCGCTACTGGTCGATTGGCACACTGCCCGATCAACGATGAAACCTACCCGGTTCAGACCTTACATCTATCCCGATGAAACATATGAAATCCTTGCATTGTTATGAACCAATACCAATGATGAAACCTGCTATTGATCGGTTGGCACGCTGCCTGATCAATGCTAAAACCCATCCAGGGTAGACCCTCCGTCCGCTCTGACAAAACACGACACAGCTCTTTAAATCAATTCAGACCCTTCGTCTGGATAGATCATGAAACTCTATTCCTTTGCGTTAATGTCAAACCCCACATTAACGATGAAACTCACATTTCAGGCGAATGGCTTTGTGCCCGAGCTGCTATCTATATCCTCTAAATCAATTCGGACCTTTCGTCTGGATAGATCATGAAACCCTATTTCCCTTTGCATTGATGTCGACATCCACATCAATGATCGTGTATCCACAATAAACATATGGCGCCATGGTCCATAGAATGAAAGTTCCAGTTCCAGAAAAGACGATGACAAAGAAAAAGAGAAAGAAAATGAAAAAAAAATATATGAAAAATGGGGTTAAAAATAGAGATACCCCGCCAGACTTGTTCAGGCATTCTGGACAAGGGCAAAAATGGCTAAAACCCAGCTGTGGTGAAAACCTAAAAGGGCGCTGCAGGCAAAATCGGGTACCCCGCCACGTGAAAACCCGAAAGGGCACGTGGGCAAAAGTAAGAGGGGGCTGGCTCCGGTGAAAACCCGAAAGGGCGCCTGGGTCAGTAATGTGGTAATTCTGAGAAATTCCATACTTCCTTCCCTTGATAAGGCCTTCCGTTAACCGTTTGGCTCCTTGCCCGGTCAACGATAAAACCTTGACAGGACAAACCCTACGTCTGTCCTGATGGAATCTACATAGCCTTTTTCAAATGTCCCACCGACAATGAAACCCATCACCATTCTGATAAAGCCCGACCAGCTCAGACCTTACGTCTGTCCTGATGAAACTCTTAAACCTTCCCTTGATCGATCGGCTCCTCGCCCGGTCAACAAAAAAAATCTATCTGGATAGACCCTATGCCTATCCTGATGAAACCTACATATCCTTCCATGTCCCACCCGCGATAAAACCTGCTGGAATAGACCTCACATCTATCTTAACGAGACCTACACCTCTACCTACGTCCCACCGTTGATCGACCGGCATCTTGCCCGATCAATGATAAGACCCTACCCAGTTTAGACCTTACATTCATTCTGATGAAACTTATGAAATACCTTTGCATCGATATAGACCCAATATCGACGATGAAACCAACCGTTGATCGACAGGCATATTGCCCGATCAATGATAAGACCCTATCCAGTTTAGACCCTACGTCTATTCTGATGAGACTTATGAAATTCCTTTGCATCGATATGAACCCAATATCGATGATGGAACCATGCTATTGATCGACCGGCACCTTGCCCGATCAATGATAAAACCCTATCCAGTTTAGACCTTACGTCTATCCTGATGAACCTTATGAAATCCCTTTGCATCGATATGAACCCAATATCGATGATGGAACCAGCTATTGATCGACCGGCACCTTGCCCGATCAATGATAAAACCCTATCCAGTTTAGACCTTACGTCTATCCTGATGAACCCTATGAAATTCCTTTGCATCGATATAAACCCCATATCGATGATGAAGCCAACCGTTGGTCGATCGGTACATTGCCCGGCCAATGATGAAACCTGTTCAGTTCAGACTTTACGTCCGTTCTGATGGAACCACATACCCTTTTCACGTCCCACCTGTGATCAAGTCTACCCAGTCTAGACCTTATGTCTATTCTGAAGAAACCTATAAAACTTCTTTGCGTCGATATAAACCCAACATCGATGATAAAATCAGTCACTGGTCGATTGGCACTTTGCCCGACCAGCCTTGAAATCTGTCCCGGATGAGCCATCCGTTTGTCCAGACAATGTTCTAAACCTCTTTCATTCAACTACCCCCAGATTCGGTTTAAGCACCCGCTGGATACCGTCGCACGGTGGAGCGAGTCCCCCATCCTCTCTCTGAAAGGGTGGACGCTCTCCCGCTAGGTACGGGCTATTCGCACGGGGACCGCTGAAACCGCTGCCAAATCGCCGTGAAATATTGATGGTGCGATAAGTAAAGAACAAACCACATATGAAACTGGTGTAAAGATTCCTTTCCATTGAATAAAAGAGGGAATACAAGAAGGGCCCCTGAGGGGGAATTGTAGTACAAAAAGGGGAGAACAAACGATCACGGGCGCCGGAATATGTCTTCGAAGGCCAGAAGCCCTACATGCGGGGCAGCCCCCAGCTCATGAAGTCGAGCCTCCTCCTCCTATAGTCGAGCAGACTCGTCCTGAAAGGATGCCACCTGCCCCTCCAACAGAGCTACTTCTTTCGCAAGCTGCGGCCGAGAAGTTGTTATCTGCGGTAGTTCAGCTCGGAGATCAAACAGTTCAGCCTCCAGGATGGTTATCCGGCTGCGCACGAACTGCTCCCGCTGCGCCAGAGACTGCAGTCGGCATTGGCGCTCCTGAAGAACAGAGTCCATTTTCTCCAGCTCAGATTTGCACTCCATCCTTTGCAACTTCAAAGCTGCCAGTCTGTCAGACATAATATGTGCCAAGAAGTCCCGGCGATGTATAAACTTTAACAACAATAGAACCCGCTGGGCCCATATTTCCATGGGACAGCCCATCGCCTGTAGACCAGCGGTGAAACGCTAGGCTATCTCCTTCAGCTGTAGATAAGTCAGTCCAGGCTGGGACTCCACCAGCTGGCGCAGCATGTCCAGATTTTGCCAGACGAAACTCTCGGATGAAGCGAAGCCAGGAGAAGGAAATGGAGCTACTTCGAAAGGTCACCTCACTGTCAATGTCTGCCCATAGTGTGATATCTGGCTGAGAAGAAGAAGACGGGAGGTCTGTTGAAGGCGCCAACCGAGCTCTCTCTGCAATCCCTGACGGAACCAAGAGGCCTTCCACCTCCATCTCCTCGGGGGTTGCTATTTGAATGCTCGTAGGGGCAACTTTAATAAGTGCTGGAGCGGCTGCTTCCTGGGTCCCCAATGTGATACCCGCATCTTCAGCATCCTCTTCTCGGGGCACCTCCTCCTCAGATTCCGAAAGCATGGAGATCAATTCTGGGTCGTTATAGACAATACTCCGGTCTCTGTAGCAGCTGCCTCTCCTTCTTCCATCCCCGCTTCAACGGCCAGTTCCTTCAATGTCAGGGCGGCAGGGGCCACGGCCCGAAGAGGCAAAAGTTCAGTCTCCATAATTACTGTTATGGGAATTGCTGACTCGGGCGCAATGGTCATCACTGCGGCCGGTATAAAGGCAGAACCCCTAGCTGGGTCCGTCTCAGCTCTAAAATCCAAGACCCGGATAAGGGCCGAACTCTCCCCCGAGGTCCTCAAGTCCAACAATGCTAAGTCCGTAGAAGACTGTACCCTCACCGGCACAGGGCGAATTATCTCAGAAACGCCTGCACAGGCGGCTGACGAAGCAGGAACAATGGCCAAGGTGTCAGACAGAGTGGCTTCAAAGGCTGCAGTCGCTACCGGGCTAGCAACAGGGGATTCCTGTGAACAGATCAATACAACATCAAGCAGCAGATAGAAGGGGAAAACAATGAGGAGAGGAGAGAGACTCACTTCTAATGTGATGTCGATGTCCTCGAAGGAGTGCAGGGAGAGGAAAGCTCCGCTGCTGAAGTAGCAAAGGGAGGAGTTATATCTGCCTCGGTGTCCAAGCCAGCAAATTCTTCCTGTAGTTCCTCCTCAGAAGACAGCACCAGCAGTTTGGAGGGGATGAATAGTGGAACAATGGCAGTACATACGGATGGGGCCTCTGATTTGGAGATACCCTCCGTCTCGCTCTCGCTGAAACCTACTTCTTCTCCTCTGCCTCGGAAGCGGTCGCGGAGCTGCTAGAAGAGATTTCCACACTATCCATGGGCGGGACTTGCATTCCTAACGGCTGCCTGGAGGAAGACCTGGTGACTATACGCCTCACAGGGACAAGGCCCCGTTTCGTCTGGGTCTTATGGCCTCCTGTGGCTGAGTTACATCGCCAGCTGCTCCCATGACTTCAGCCTCCTCCTCGGCCGTCACTGCAGGGAAAAGCTTGTGAGCGAGACAATGAAAAATAATTGAAATGTGCAAGAAAAGATGAGAAAGCACACTTACCCTCCGCCTCACTAGCCGGCGTGGGAGAGGGCAATCTGGTCTCCACCACAGAAGGTGTCACAACTGGCTCTTGGGCTGTGCGAAAAGGGGGGGTCAGATTCAAGGATTTCTTTGAAATTCAGCAAAAAGACGATGAAAGATACAACTGCATGCTATTGATGTTACCCTTGACTGACGTCTGGGCGCCCTCCCTTTGAGATTCAAACTCATCAAATGAGGGGATATCAGGAAGAGGGGTCCCAGGGTCCGTCACTGCGAAGCCGACTGCCGAGCATGGGCCTTCTTAGCCTTCCTGGCCTTCCCAACTGCAGTCTTCACTGCAGAAATCTTTCTCTTCTTGCCCGGAGGCAGGGGAGTGGTCGTCGGTGCTGCTGCAGGGACTTCGAAATAAGCAGGCTTCTCAGCTTGCGCAATGATTTTTCTGTAAAGCCCATGTCGCTTTATATCTGGCCTGTCTGTTGAAGACATCAAAGAAGCAATGAGATCAGTAGATGCAGAGTTTAAATACTAAACAGAAAGCACTACAGTCAGAAAGAAAAGATCATACCTGCTGGGCCATCATAAAAGATAGAAAGCGGCCAGTACAGATAAGCTACCTCCTTGGAGCGGAAAGCAGCCTCCTTGACAAGCCAGCAGACATCACCAAATGTCTGGCACTTCTCCACTAAAGATGCCAGATCGCTATGACCATGAAAATCAAGACATCGAAATAAGTCGAGGTGGTCCATGCCCCAGCCGTTGACATAATGAAAAGAAATGAACAATGGCTTATTCAATATGCCGGCTATCGGACTCTCTGTAGATAACCCATGTACATTCAGCAGAACAAACAACCAAGACATGTGCTTGTAGTACGTCTGAGTCCTATCTTCCCTGCGCACAAACGTCCTATAGGGATGAAATCTATCTGTCGGACCCTTCCAGGGAACAACTGTCAGGAGCGGCTCTTCAACAGGGAAAGGGTACTGTTGTGCCTCCAGACGAGCGCCTCCTACATGGCACAGATGTTTCAAGTTCTTCATAAAAGTGTCTTCGTTGATGGCAGCAAAGACAGGAGCGGGCGGCTCGGAGCCTTCTTCTTTCAGAACCCGACGCTGAGCCAGATAGTTCTCTGCCTCCCTCGGATGCTGTGAATAAATCCTTTTTAGGTGGGCCTCGGGGATGTCAAATACCGGCCCGGGCTGTTGTTTCAGGAAAGAACGCTCGGCCACGTCCCAGAATGCACCCCTACCATCCCTGTAAAAACTGGTTCGAATGTTCCACCATTTGATATACTCTGATGTGACATGGGGAACCCGGTTGGAAACAGTGGGAACTCTGAAAATTGCACCATCCTGGCGATGATAGAAATCCCACCACAACCGGCCATCACCGACAATGGTGGACCCATGCTTGGCCCGGCTATCCAGGGGAAACTGAGCAACTGATGTAGGGATGTGCTGGTCATAGCCAAAATTCCGCCCAAAGCGGAATGGGTAGTATGGTTCCAGAAGAAGTAGGCCACCCTTTCTGAAAACTAAAACACTGGGCCAGATGGCCATGGCCCATCTGACCAGCTCCGGCTCCAGAATAGACCGAACAGCATTAGCCCTGAGACGGGGTGAACATAGGTCTCTACCTCTTCCATCTTGCATTCTCTTTGAGGGTGAACCAAAGGAGCTGAACCTGCTGCCAAGCTCCAGAAATGAATGCTGCCAGGGGCATCCACTGGTACCCTTATCAGACGGCCCCTTATTTTGAACAACTGATCAGAGAAAGACCGAGTTCAGCACTGGCAAATTCAATCATTCTGGGTAATACTGTGTCTGCCTGCAGAGTTCTAGGAGCCAATTCAGGAAACAGACTGCAGACCCAGGCATTGAAGAAGTGGAAAGGACCCACGTCCTCAAAGAGCGGGGAGTCCGATGCTTGTACAGATCCCCCAAAGATTTGTAGATTAAACACAAGGCCACTGGGCAGAGTGACAACCTCATTCCCCAGGCCATCTGGCATGCCAGATATATGGCTTCTGGCCGAATGATTGTCTCATCCCCTTGAGGGAGAGTGAAAGTGCACAACCAGAATGTGAAATAAGCCGCACAATGTGTGATAGGGTCCACCCCTGCTGGGTTCGGACCACCTTTGCCTACACGGCGCAATGACGACGGCAGCGCTGACTTGTAGCGAGGAGCCCTATCTGCTTGCTGGCGGTCGGACCCAGAGAAGGGAAGTCTGCATACTTTAAGGGACCATCAAAGAAATACTGAATCCACTGCCCTATCCGGACCCTCAGCTTGCTGCCTTTCTCTCGAGGATGGTAACCCTTGGAGGATCCTCTATTATAAGCCAGACAGATGGAGCGATAGGCCTTCATTAAATACCAGTATGAGTAGCCAAGTGAATACTTGCCTTCGCCATCGGAGCTATCCTTCTCGGAATCTGCCAGGCAGACCTCTTCATATGGCTCGCCGTCAATAGGCAGACCAGAAAGCTGTGATAAACTCCAGAGGTCGAGAGATGTTTCACCCTCTGCTGTATAAAATATGTTGAACAAAGGGCAGAATACTTCGAACATTCCACAGCATAATCCTTGGGATATGGGATAGCGGAACCTAGAAGCAAACACACTGTGATATACCCCGGCTCTGATCAGCAGAGGGGCGTATTCCTTTAAAACAAACTCGGTGAACTCCACTTCTCCCACCCGGAATAGGTGGGCGTCGGTGATCTTGGTATCTCCAAACCAACCAGCAGCTAGATGATACTTAAATTGGACGGCCGAACAATTCAGCACAAAAGGTTCTTCGCGGTATCCCCATTTTATCGGTGCCAGGAACAGACCATAGCCAGGCTTTTCTCTATGAACTCGGCCACTAGCATTATCCCACCGGGCAGGTGTGAATTCCGGGGCCCGGGTCAACATTTTCTTCTCTGGCTCCAGCTCTGATATACCGAGGATTGCGTCCCAGTCACGCTTCTCCCGGGAAGATAGATGGCCTTGCTGCGGTACACCGACTCCTTCAGGCTATCTCGTTCGGCAAGGATGGCAGCTTCGACTGCACGGGCTATCCGATAGTCCCGCATGCCACCCACTGTGAAGGTTCGGATGAACGGCATTAAGTGGCGGTCCTTCGGAAGATCCGGCCGATAGTTGTCACCCGTCTGAAGCATGTCTCAGTTGCAGTGGAATATACCCTGGACGTTGATACTGTATCCGTCTCAGAATCAGAAGATTCGTCAACGGTGGCAATTTTGTCATATCCGAAGTCTAAACTATGCACATTCAGCCAGTTTACTACAGCCTGTGATATGTCTGGCTAGGCTGATGAGCTCGTTCCAACGACTCCAGAGGATGTAGCAGCAGAACTCGAAGCCATTGTAGTACCTGCAGCCGAAGAAAAGATGTGAATGAAAGTCCCAAAATAAGAGGCAGTCTTGTAAAGATTGCAATATGAAACCCTATGAAAATTTCGGCAGCACCTCCCCTTATTCAGGGTCTGCCCAAAGAAGATAGGGAGTCACCTACCAAGAGGGAGTGATCCCGGGAACAAAAGGGATTTAATCCCAAAACAATGCCCTATCGAGCGAAGTACACGCCGGGAAGGAAAACGGAACGGCCGAGAGGAGGAGAGGCTCGCGTCGAAGAGAAGAAATTGAAGAGAGAGAAGAGATGGTGAAGAATGAGAAGAGAAGAGGGACTCGGCACCCTAAATAGGAGCCCGAGCGAACAGGTTCTCGGCGCGATGAAACGCGCGCCGAGAACCCCCCTAATTCAAAATACCCCGTCGAAATGGACAGGCCGAGAACCCCCCCCCCCCTTAGGCCAAAAGGCACGCCGAGAGCCTCCGTGTCCGGGCACGCCGAGAAGTCAGGCGCCGAGAAGCCCCCGCGCCGGGAACCGGTTGTCCTCTCGCCGGGAGCATCAAGCCAAAGAAACTGGAAGAAATTCAAAGAAATTGAAAGGAATTACAAGATATGTCAATGCGAAGAAGCTTCCAAATTGAAAATGAAAGGTGACTGATAATGTCAACCTGAGAAAGGGGTTCAGATGCTGAAGGATATGTACACCTGCAAGTACCGTGTCATTTTTTCTGCACTCCCGCTACCTGCAAGTGGGGGGCATTGGTTGACACCTGAAATATAACAGAGAACAAAGATGAGACCAAAGAGAAGATTGAACCAGACATGAAGCTCTCAGGAATTCTTGCAAAGCCAGAATTACAGAATAGTCGTCACTAAAGCTAACACCCGCTGAAGCCCTCCCGGCCAAGCTGATGTCCGGTATTGTCATCGCTCAGATGGCAGTACTGATGAAGAACTGCGGTCTACTGACTGATGAGAATCTCAGAAATATTCTGATAAGACTATGTCAACTCACTAATTAAGGGGCCCTCACCTGTTCTGACAGATTCGAAGAACTGATAAATGAAAAGGCAGATTAGGCAGCTTCAACAGCTCAAGCCTACTGATGAGGAAGTGAAAAGTATTAAAAGCTCTAAACGGGCTCGCCAGTCTATGGCGCCGGGAGCCCAAAGCCCATGTGGGGGAGGGGCGCCGGGAAGCTGTATCATGTGGCGTCGGGAAGCCTCCTGCTTTCAACTAAGGCACGCCGGGAGCTCATCGTTTGCGCGCCGAGGTGATCATGCTGAGATGGGGGAGAGGGGCTACACTATAAAGACCCCTTTTCTCTCGAGGAGAAAAGAAGAGAGAAGAGATACGAGGAGAAAGGGGAACAGAAGAGAAGATAGCCAGAAACCCAAAGAAAGGAAGAGAGAAGCCCACACCCAGCTCCAGGAAACCGGCGGCTGCCAGGAGATCGAGAGAAGAAGGAGAAGGTCTGCTGTAAGGGGAGGGAGAGGAGTCAATGCTCCGCCCTCCCCCATCTTTCTTTGTCTTCCTTTCTCCGATGTATATTGTGTTCATCTGTGTTCTCTTTGGGCATGCTATCCCCCAATTTTCCTGATCTGGTCATACCAGGCTATGTGTATTAAATACCTTAGATGAATGAATAAGACCTCCGCTCCCCGCTCTGGTTTGGAGTGTGAGCAGTCCATTCTCTGAATGATCGTGTTGCTGTTCCTTCCTCTTTTATATCTGTCGGAGATGGATGAGTGATCTTCTATTTGATTATGCATTCGCGCACGGATTTTCTTAGGTTAGTCCGATTCCCTCTATCGTTTAGAGAGACTACGGAGCTCCTCACTCAATCCCATGGGTTGTCGAGTTCCAGATTCAACCTCCGATGTTCCTCTTCTCACTGCCTGCTCCTTCCGATTGGACAGTTATATCTGACTGTAGATTCCTTGGTTATGAGCGGGACCTGAGACAGCCTATCTCATGGTCTCCGCTCGTACATAAGCAAGGAATAAAGCTCAGGCTATGTTGATCGCTGCTTTGCCCTGACGAATGTCTCTGGGTGAATTCGACTCCCTTGGACGGCCGGCTACATGAATGGCATAAAGTCAGTTCCAGAGGGTTTTGAACGCCTGATGACTCTAATCCCTCGAATCCCTTTTGTCCCTGTGATTCCTTGATATTAGCCTGGCAGAACCCTTAATCCCTTCCTTATTTACATCCTAAAATCCCCCAGCCTTCTGCCTGAATCCCAGGAAAAATCCCCAGAACAGAGCATCGTAACCCTACAAATCCTCTCGACACCTAAACCCATCGCCTTCCCGACGCCAACATCCCTCAGCGCGGTGAATAGTTCTCGGCGCGGCCTCCAGCGCGCCGGGAACCTCACGGCCGAGAGCTCCCCTTTCCCTTTTTTTTAGCCATGCCGAGAACCCCCCCTTTAGGCCATTTTGTCTCCTGCGCCGAGACCCCTCTATTGGCCAATAAAACCCATGCCGAGAACCCCCTTTAGGCCATTTTATCTCCTGCGCCGAGACCCCTCTATTGGCCAATAAAACCCATGCCGAGAACCCCCTTTGGCCACTCTGTCTCTACGCCGAGAACCCCCTTTGGGCCACTTTGTCTCCTATGCCGAAACCCTCTGTCTTTGGCCAACAAACCCAGACCGAGATCCACCTCTGTACCATCATCCTCCAACCCTTTGATCTCTCCATACATCTGTCTGGGGGACGTTTAGAGATCATTGCATACACCCTGAGGAGATATAGTAATGGGGAGGACCTCCCCTACATTGTTCAGTTCCGATCCGATTTCTCTGTAAGCCTTATGGACCCAAAGAGCTATGTCACTACATGTGCTCTGATGGGTTCCAAGGGAACATCAATTGATGCTATGAATGCAAGCAGTGCCCCCGGGCCTAGTGCCTTTCTCCTTTGGTCGTCATCCCGGCACCCCGTGGATGATGGCCTATCTTTTCTTGGCATAATCCAAGCTAAGGGGACATGCTGTTGAAATTCATACATACCACATCAGGTAACCATGGTATTCTCTCCGAACCCCGCTGGCCCACGGAGTCCTGCCTCTGCATGTCCTCCGGTGGTCCCTTGCAAAGGGGGATATTAATAAAATACCGCATCAGAGCGTGGTGTACCTCGGTACACCGGTCCCCCTTTGAATTCCGGGTCAAATATGCCCGATCTTTGACAGATCCCATCCTGCCGCTGCATGGATGGCTTCCTATTCCCACTTGGCATGGTCCAAGATAATAGGGATATGCCGCCGGATTTGCTCCGTACTCGATGTATTCTTCAGTCCGTTTAACGTTCTGCAAGTAAACTACCACACTCATTCGAGTCTCATCTTGCCGCTACTTCCTCCTGTCTTTGGCGTTTAATCAAGGGTTGTCCTTCTTAGGGAGGACGTAATTAACGTCATAACCTTTATGGTATGACGGACTTTTGGTCCAGACACGATCACTCACAATCGGCTGATTAGAAGTCAGGTCGAGCGCATAATGAAATCGTCACATATGTGACTGGCACGCCAATAAATAAACCATGGAAATAAAAAGAATACGAATGTAAACGAAAAGCGCGTCCACAACTACCGAAAGAAACATCATGACATCCCTGTCGTGGAGGCCCGTCCTCACAGATGAAGGCCCAACCGAAGACCACGCGGTCCATGGGAACAGTCACGACCTCACAGTCGTGAACCCTACTCTGTCTACGGGTAAGACCTCGGTAACCCTACAGGAAACCCTAAACCTCATCGTCGGGAAACGTACACTAAAATCACCTGAAGAACCACATCTCACAGATGGGAAACTAAACCTCAAGTCACGAGGGTCACGTGTCGCATGACGGGAGTACCTGCCCACTAGAAGTAAGGTCGGATGCGTCCACTGACGAGTTTGTCCGTGCCCCGAGTGTCTTCCTACTCGCCTCAGGCGAAAATTGAGACACCGTATAGTAACCAAGGAACACAAGGCAAGGGTCTAGTCGGGGTCGTACTCGTCAGCACGCGTTCGAAGTCCCCGACCAAGTGTGCACACACTAACTGACTGCGCTACGTCAGGCCCTCTAGTTTGTTTTCCTCCCGGCCTGGACTCGAGCCGACACAGTGGAAGGCCCTACGGCAACCGGCTTAAAACCGTCTCTCTCGGGTGTAGCTCTCCACCTACTCCCTGATAGGTAGGCACACGTGTGCCCAGACAAGTTACGACTAGTGTGGGGTCACTAAACATGTACACTATGTGTAGAGAGGAAACATCGAAGTACCGAAGGTCACGCACGCACTCATTCCTAAGAATTACGAAGTACCGGGTGGCTCGGTGCCACCAGACGCTGGATGGTCCACTAGACCTACAAGCCCAACGATTCTTGAGTCACGCGACTCACGCCAAGACCGTTGTTTTACATGGCTCCATGCCGTCAATTTATCATAATCTTAGGGTCAGAAACCACGATCAAATAATCCTTAAAGAAGCTCACAACCGCCGAGTTCATTCCCTTTCCAAGGGAGACCAAGAAGTCCCCAGCCCCAAGCTGGGTCACAAAACGCTCGGTCATTGGCCATACACATGGCCCACATGAAAACCACCTTCCGAAGAGGCTAACGTAGTGCGGGGATAGCCCACCGCATCTACACCGGTACACGGTGACTCGATCCAACACAACGAGAAAGCCCGGAACACACGGGGTCACCCTGACCCTCAAAATCACATGGACACATTAACCGAGATCTAATGAATCTTCAGGACACCCAAAAACATGGTCACGGTCCCCACGGGGTGTCCAGGACATCCACGGGGCCAAAAGTCGACCAAAGGGTCTCAACCGGGTCGACCAGAGGCCAAGACGGGCAAAGAGGCAGCCTTCCGGTCGACCAGAACCCTCAGTCGTTCGACCGGCGAGCTGGGCAGGTCGACCTAGCCCACAGGGTAGGTCGACCCAGGCTGGATAGGTCGACCGGCCCAGTGGGTCGGTCGACCGGTCCAAGACCAGTCACCCCACTGACTGAGTCGGTCGACCGAACCAAGGCAGATTGCCTTGCTGACGTGCTGTCGGTCGCCTGAACCTCTCCGTCGATCGCCCGATTTCGACGACGCACGAGCGAGGGCTCTGTCGTGGGAGCTCAAACCACGCCCCACTCAACCCATTTGAGGGGGAAAATAAAGGGGAACTCTTCCCCAACCTCTTTAGCACTGAGAGGTCCCATTCAAACCATAAAAATCCTATCAAATCAATTGAATCGTCTCTCACCCCAAAAACATGCGTTTTAACCCTGACATGGAAGGAAACCACCTTCGGCCTCACCACGGCCTATAAAACATGGGGAACATGGAAAGCACGGGTTAGGGATCCGTCCCCCTATCTCCACCGAAGATTTCCCGCGCCGAGGACGCCGATTCCTCGCGAAACGTTGCTTGAAACCCCGTTGGGTTCACGAACTCGCGAATGAAGAACGCCGCGCCACCGCCCCATTCCTCGCTCCATCCTCTCCGCTCCTCGCCCCACGAGCCTCGCCGCCTTGCCCCGCTCAAGCTCCGTCGGCCGCCCGGAGAAGAGATGGAGAGAAAGAGAGAACCGAGAGGAGAGAGAGAATGTAAGAATGTGAGAATGAGATAGAGGGGGATGAAAGGGTTTAATTTATAGGAAAAATTTTGGGGTTTTAAAAATATGGAAAATACAAAAATGAGGAATAATCATCCCCACGATCCTCGGAAAACGCCCAACGCACCTGCAATGTCTCGGAGCTCGAAAACACGTCGGTTCACCCTGCACAGACGTCCGTAGGCTAAATAGCCAAAAATCCGATTTAATTGTAAAACACGATCCGGGACCCACGGAAACGCTCCGAAACCCATGGATCATGATCCGAAAAATTCAGGACGTTACACATGTCGCCCATTCTACCGCCAGTTTTGATTCATCGCGAGTTAGCCATCTCGACCAACAGCAGTGGCGGCTACCCTCAACCACCGCAACAGCCATTAGTGGTCTACCAGCATCGGCGCTGCGTGTGGACACACTTTTCGTTCGTCTATTTTGCTCATCTCTTCGGGAATGGTTGATTCGTCTATTAAGTGCGTGGGCGTGCCAGTCACAAAGTGACAATTTATTCGGGCTCCGAAGAGCCCACGGTGCGCTCGATCTGACTCGGTCAGACGATTGTGTGGTTCGTGTCGGGACCAAAACCCGCCGCGCCATAAAGGTCACGGCGTCATTTACATCCCCCATACGAGGGAACACCCTTGATTAATCGCCGGGATTCAGGGCCTCATGGCCAAGAAATCAATTGCATGGAAGGTCTATTACGAGGTATTGAAATCCTCGCGCGAGGGCGAGAAGAAAACCATTCGCGGTCATGTCAGTCGTGGGCTGACCATTTAATGTTCGGACGAATGTCCGGCTCGAGAAAATCACGGTTGTCACGGGAAAACCGGAATGCATGTGTGCCAGGATATGGCAATTTATTGTTCAGAAGAACGGAAAACGTCCGGCTAGACCTCGGTCAGAGCGGTCAGAAACCAGTAAATCTGTTGGTCCGGTGCAAGAGCAAGCTGCGACCATACTGCGGTGGGCCCCCCGCGGTCAAAACAAGACTTGCATGAGCGTCATTAACATTTTCGGTGCCAAGGGGCAACGAGAGAATATCCCTTGAATTGGCTGAAAAGCTCTGTGTCTAGGGAAGCGGACGTTCGAAACGTGTCAGTCATTTGGGAGACCGTTTAATATTCGGACGGGAGTCCGGCTTGAGAATATTGTAATCGTCGCGGGAGGACCCGGAACATATGCATGCCGGGATACGGCAAGTTTATTATTCTGGGACACCGAAAACATTCGGTTAAATCTCGGTTAGTATAGCAGGAAACCGGTAAATCTATTGGCCCGGTGCTTGATCGAGTCAAGACCATACCGGGGGCGCCTCCCTTGGTCCGAACGAGGCTTGCGCGGGCATCATTAATATTTCCGGTGTCGGAGGGCAACGGGGGAGAGTCCCAGGACTAGACTCTAAAATCGAAAACGTGTTCGAAGGGAGTGGGCTGTAGACTGAGGATATGAGCCGAACGGCGACCACGATTGGGACGGACCCGAGGTCTAAGCGTGGCCCACGGAGGTCTTATTGATATTCCCATGGAAGGGGTCCAGGGTGTAGACGGCAAAAGAAGCGTCGTCCACCCTCGGGGGAAAGAAACAATGATGCAAAGTAATGATGAAAATGTGATTGTCAGAGAGGTGGAGACGGCAAGGGACGTCCACCCTCGTCTGTCCTAAGAGATGGAAATGACGAGATCAACTCAAGAAGAGAAAGAACATAAAGGAGAGAAAGGAAAGAAGGATGCGAAACGAACTCCGGTACGTGGCGGAGATAGGGGACGGAAGACCCTCTCGCGTAAACTAACCCCTTCCCGGTAAGTGTGACTTACCGTTCCACGAGCAGTTTTCCATATACCAGGAAATTCGAGAATCTAAGTAACAGAAATGGGGAGGCACGAAGACTCAGAAACTGCAGCGGTGTATCGTTCTCCAGAAAATTACAAAGACAATACGAACCAAGACATACCACCACAAGACATTGGTCTTTGTGGGGTTCTAACAGCGATGCAATAATATCAACACTAATGAATATATATGTACGTATTAGGACCACCGCAAGACATTGGCCTTACGGGATTTTTATTGCAATATAGATAATAAACATGAGTATATATACATAAGATCACCGCGAGATATTACTCTCCGCGGGGTTTTTACTGTAATATATATAATGAAAGGCTTCGCGAGGAATTACTTCCGTCACGTGCACCTTCGCGAGGAATTACTTCCGTCGCAGGGTTTAGACAGAAATTTAAAGAAATAAAATGACAGAATGAAAAAGGTTTCGCGAGGAATAACTTCCGTCACGTACACCTTCGCGAGGAATTACTTCCGTCGTAGGGTTTAGACAAAAATCAAAGGAATAAAATGACAGAATAAAAAGGCTTCGCGAGGAATTACTTCCGTCATGTACACCTTCGCGAGGAATGACTTCCGTCGCAGGGTTTAGACAGAAATTTAAAGAAATAGAATGACAGAATGAAAAAAAAGGCTTCGCGAGGAATGACTTCCGTCACGTACACCTTCGCGAGGAATTACTTCCGTCGCAGGGTTTAGACAAAAATCAAGGGAATAAAATGACAGAATGAAAAAGGCTTCGCGCGGAATGACTTTCGTCACGTACACCTTCGCGAGGAATGACTTCCGTCGTAGGATTTAAACAAAAGGGAAAATTGACAGGAAAGAAAGTGGGAAGGGGATGTGATCGCCAGGGGCTGAGAGCCCCACAGGAAATGTTCTGATCGCGTTTGCCGTCAGGGCGGGAGCAGAGCGGGTTCTCTCTTCCTCTTATGTCGGCCGGTCGACGAAGAGGGCTTCCTTCGGTTACCCTTAGACAAAGAACAAATAGAGTAGAACTGGTTGGTGAGAACGACGGTGGTGTAGTACCGATTCTTTAGAAAATGACACTGAAAATAGCATAGACGAGTACGCACCTGGTTGGTGGTATTTAAAACCCCTTTTAGACACGAAATGGTAGATAAACAATATGATGGATGAATAATTAAGATTCTATCTCAGAGAGAAATGTTATGGGGATGGCAAATGATGCATGCATGTAGCTAACTGAATGAAAATGAGACAGAAAAGAGGGGGAGAAAGCTTATTCAGAGATGGATGACGGGCTCGAGGAAGCTTCTCCGAGGTGAGGATGGTACGAACGTACGCTGAGATGTAACATGCTCTCGTATACTCCGACGTCTGGGAACTCGGCAGGGCCTTCCGGGTATCGCCACCGTCCTGAAAAGGAGAAAGGGAAGAAAGAGAGAGAGAGAGTTCTCTCTTTTTTTTTCTTAATCTTTTTTAGAGAGGCATTTAGAAGAGATGACACATGTGAAAATAGAAGGGGGGGGTGAGGTGAGAGACTTAAAAAAATAGATAATCAAAATAGAAAGAGGGAGGGATAGAAAGCTTAGTTATTAAAATAAAAATATATGTATATATACACATATCAAGCCCCACGTGTGGGCATGGAGTAAGGAAGATATGCATACATGTGTAAGTAGATGAAATAGAGGACTTTAATTTACATAAGAGAATAAAAGAAGGGAAAAGAAGATGTGTGTATGCGTGAGTTTCAAAAGAGGAGGGGAATACTGGAGAACAGGAGGCAGAGGAAGAGGGAGAAAGAGAGAATGAAGAGAAAAAAAAATAAGAAGAAAATAGAGAGAGAGGAAGAGATCGGGTAGAAGAGAGGGGAGAGAAAAAAATAAAAAAATAAAAAGAAGGATGAGTGAGGGATCGAGAGAGGGAAAGGAAGAGGAGATTAAAAAAAAATAAAAGAAATAGGAAGAGATCGAGAGAGAGAGAGAGGGAGATCGAGAGAGAGAGAGAGAGTAGAGGGGGAGGGAAGAAGAGCAGAGAGAGGGAAAGAGAGACGGTGGGGAGAGGGGATTAAAAAAAAAGAGAAAAGAAAGAGTGAGAGAGGGGGAGATCGAGAGAGGGTGAGAGAGATAGAGAGGGAGAGGGAGAGAGAGAGAGAGAGAGAAAGAGAGAGAGAGAGAGAGAGAGAGAGAGAGAGACCGGGAGAGAAGAGAGGACAAGTGAGAGAGAGAGAGAGAGAGAGAGAGAGAGAGAGAGAGAGAAGAGAGGACGAGTGAGAGAGATAGAGAGAGAGAGAGAGGGAGAGAGGGAGATGGAGAGAGAGAGAGAGAGAAAACGAGAGAGGGAGAGAGGGGTGGGGAGGACGACAGCGGCGGTGGAGGCGGTGGCGAGCTGTGGCAGTGGAGGACGGCGCGGAGGTGGCCCGGAGCGACGGAGCAGGCGGGACCAGAGGCGGGGGCCGGTTGGAGCGACGGGGCTGGAGGCGGTTGGAGCGGCGGCCGGAGCAGGGGGCAGAGCGGCGCAGGCGGGGCCGAAGGTGGCCGCGGGCGGAGACGGAGCCGGAGGCGGGAGCGACCGGAGGCGGTGGCCGCGGGGGGTGCGTCCAGGCGGCCAGAGGCGAGCGGGGGCACTGCGGGCGGGCGACGGCGTGCGAGCAGGGGTGCCGGAGCACGTCTGCAGCGGTCCGGTGGCGGGAGCGGCGGTCGAGGCGGGCCTGAGGCAGGAGCGGCGGCCGAGGTGGGCTGGAGGCGGGAGAGGGCGGTGCCGGAGCGGGACAGGGCGGCCGCGGGCGGTGGGAGCAGGCAGGGGCGGCGTCGGGGGCGGCCGTGTGCGGCGGGAAAAAGGGGCCGTTGCGGCCCCTTGTGGTTCAAAGGGGGGGCACGGGCGACGAGGCCCCCCCTGCGAACTACTTTTTTTTAGCCTTTTTGTTAGAAGGAGATTGAGGGAGGGAGAGAACAGAGGGAGAGGGAGAGAGAGACGGCGAGAGGTGGTCAGCAGGCCGAGGGGGAGAGCGGGTGAGGGTGATGGGGGGTGCGTGGGAGACCTGCGGTGGTGATGGGTGCAGAGGGAGAGAAGGAGAGAGGGAGGGGAGACGTTGGAGAGAGTGGCTGTTGTCGAGAGAGAGAAAGAGGGAGGGGATACGGTGGAGGTAGACGGTGGAGGTGGCTGTGGGCTCGTAAGAGGAGTGGGAAGGTGAGTGAGGGTGGAGGAGAAAAGAGGTGACTGTCGTGAGGAGGAGGATGGCTGGTGTGGTCAGAAAAAGAAAGGGAAGAGGGAGGTGGAGGTGGCAACGTCGGAAGTGGAGAGGGGGTGGCTTCGTGGGTGCATGCAAAAGAGGGGGTGTGTGTGTATTCCAGGGGCTTCCGATGGGGTGGTGGGTTACTGAGGAGGTGAGAAGGGGAGAGAGAGAGAGAGCGTTAAAGAGAGGGGGCAAGATCCTAGAGACCCGGGAGGGGAGTGAGGAAATAAATTATGTAATAAAAGATGGGGCCATATCCATTAAATTTTATTTATTTTTTAGAACAAAAGTGGGCCAAGCCTTCTAAGATGCATGCATGCCCTTCTAAAAGTGGGGCCATGCAGAAATGTTATGGGGATGGCAAATGATGCATGCATGCATGCCCTTCTAAATGTTCATCATCTGTCAACCCTTCTAAGGCAGTCACGGTCCAGTCTGCGAGCTTTTGCAAGTTGACTCCGTTCTGAGTCTGAACGCTCTTTATGGTTCCAGATGGCATAAAGCTTCCAAGAACTTCCCCGGTAGATACCCACTTCCGCATCCGCGAAACCTTTATCCTGTCATCCTTCATCGACCTTCTTAAGCCTAGCAGAAGTTCTGTCTCCTCGAGGAGGACCGTTGCCTCAAAAGTAGGGAAGATAAAAGTGTGGGTTTCTGGATGTCAAACCTCCGCCAATGCACCCAGGGCCGCCCAATCCATGTAAATCTTGTCATAATGCTTGGCATGGATCACCAACCCTTGGAGGTGCCATTTTAAAATAACGGCCCTCGTACTGATAGTGATGTTGGACGTAAGCTTCGATAGCCAGGGCAGCTTTGAGAATTTTCTCGGGCCCGGGAAAAGAGGATACGGCTGAAAGGAAGGAAAAGAAAAGAATAAAAAAGCGAGGGAGAACTTATGAAGGAGACTAGGAGAAAGAACCAACTTACCGCCCGTGAAAGAGTCCTCTCGCTCAGATGGCCTTCAATGTCGGTCAACCTCCTGAATTCGCGGCCGAACTTGCTCCTCTTGGCAGGGCGGGAAGGCCCACCTTCCATCTCAAAAGGGCGGGATTTCTCTCCCATCTCAAAAAGAGCTTGACTCCCCGAACCACCAATGCATGATCTTTTGCTAAGGAGCAAAGGGGTACTTATAGTGAAAAGGGGGGGTAAAAAGGTAAATGTAAAGCATTTATGACAAGTTAACCGAATAAATCTTGTCTGATTTGTGTCATGTTTTCCCCTGCTCCTGTATTGATGTGCGGAGGTCCTGTACAGTTGAATGTAATTTTACTTCTTATGAAATAAATCATTCTTCACTGCTTGCTGTTTGGTGCAGGTTCCAAGAACAAAATAAGAAAGCAAGAGGGCACCTTTGCCCTACCATGTCCCACCATCAGTCACCCCGGTGACTGACCCCACTGTGTCATGCATCCTACGATATGATATCTACGCTATTAGAGCACGTCAAGGACCTTATACCTTGGATGAATCTGGAGTTTGAGTTCCCCTCTAACAAAAACAGTGATAACTCCAGAGGAGTTCAGGACATAAGGATAGTCCATTAGGTTGTGATAGCTCGGGGACGATGGTTCCATTCGGTGAAGTCGGTGCGTGGATAAACGGGCCCCCGGCTCAGTATCGGCTCATCGAATCGGTATCCTGACCCGTCCTAAGCAACTTAACAATATTATCCTTGGCTATTTTCTACTTTTAGTTTGTTTTAATTTTTCCTTTAAACCCAGCATGCATTCATGTAGGACTTTGATATCACTGTGAAAGATCATTCATTTAACTCGATTGTGAGGGCCGCTATGCTTAAATTCTTGATTAATACGGGATATTCTATTCTGAATCAAGTACTGAGTTTCTGTGAAACCACCTTGGGCTGGCTGGCTGACTGAAAGAGACCTTTGTTTGGATTTATTAGCTACCCTTTTTATTTACTCCATTGGACCCACCTTGGTCACAGCACTTCCACATTGGCTGGTAACCGCTCCCCAAGGTGAAACCTGCGGGTCTACGACTCAGGTACTTCCACGCCGAGAAGTTGGTCCCTCTTTTTGTTAGTCTTTTGTTATTTCCAGCCAGACAATCGTTGATTTCGGAGGACCTCCTTCAAGGTTGTTTTGTTGAAACTCAGGAAAGATTCCAATCACGTAGTGTTAAAAACGTGTCTCATCACGCATTGGCATCCACTTTTCAGTCCATTCTCCACTCCACTTCATTACACTGCTATGTCATTCCACTCCGTGTCATTCCCCTGCAAAGCAGACGCCAAGGTGGGGCAGCTGTAGACACGACATTTTAGCATTATGCTGAGCAGATCCCGTATTACACTAAGACGCCCCAAAGCAGCTCGCACGGTTAAGTTAGTTGAGTAATTTCTAATTTAATCTAATAATCTGCGGCTTCTTGAATAATTCTTATTAATGGGCTTGTGACCATTCCTACACAAAATAAAAAAAATGTTAATGGGCTTGGTCCATCTTTTTAATCCTAAAAAAGGGGGAAGGTTCATCGTGTGGGCTTGGCCCATTCCTATTCAAAAAATATACCAAAAGAAAACATTTGTGCTAATGGGTTTGGCCCATTCCTATTCAAAAATAAAAATATATATATATAGATGTGTGCTAATGGGCTTGGCCCACTTTTGTTCTAAAAATTAAATAAAATTTAATGGATATGGCCCCATCTTTTATTACATAATTTATTTCCTCACTCCCCTCCCGGGTCTCTAGGATCTTGCCCCCTCTCTTTAACACTCTCTCTCTCTCTCCCCTTCTCACCTCCTCAGTAACCCACCACCCCATCGGAAGCCCCTGGAATACACACACACCCCCTCTTTTGCATGCACCCACAAAGCCACCCCCTCTCCACTTCCGACGTTGCCACCTCCACCTCCCTCTTCCCTTTCTTTTTCTGACCACACCAGCCATCCTCCTCCTCACGACAGTCACCTCTTTTCTCCTCCACCCTCACTCACCTTCCCACTCCTCTTACGAGCCCACAGCCACCTCCACCGTCTACCTCCACTGTATCCCCTCCCTCTTTCTCTCTCTCGACAACAGCCACTCTCTCCAACGTCTCCCCTCCCTCTCTCCTTCTCTCCCTCTGCACCCATCACCACCGCAGGTCTCCCACGCACCCCCCATCACCCTCACCCGCTCTCCCCCTCGGCCTGCTGACCACCTCTCGCCGTCTCTCTCTCCCTCTCCCTCTGTTCTCTCCCTCCCTCAATCTCCTTCTAACAAAAAGGCTAAAAAAAGTAGTTCGCAGGGGGGGCCTCGTCGCCCGTGCCCCCCCTTTGAACCACAAGGGGCCGCAACGGCCCCTTTTTCCCGCCGCACACGGCCGCCCCCGACGCCGCCCCTGCCTGCTCCCACCGCCCGCGGCCGCCCTGTCCCGCTCCGGCACCGCCCTCTCCTGCCTCCGGCTCGCCTCGACCGCCGCTCCTGCCTCCGGCCCGCCTCGACCGCCGCTCCCGCCACCGGACCGCTGCAGACGTGCTCCGGCACCCCTGCTCGCACGCCGTCGCCCGCCCGCAGTGCCCCCGCTCGCCTCCGGCCGCCTGCACGCACCCCCCGCGGCCACCGCCTCCGGTCGCTCCCGCCTCCGGCTCCGTCTCCACCCGCGGCCGCCTTCGGCCCCGCCTGCGCCGCTCTGCCCCCTGCTCCGGCCGCCGCTCCAACCGCCTCCAGCCCCGCCGCTCCAGCCGGCCCCCGCCTGTGGTCCCGCCTGCGCCGTCGCTCCGGGCCACCTCCGCGCCGTCCTCCACTGCCGCAGCTCGCCACCGCCTCCACCGCCGTTGTCGTCCTCCCCACCCCTCTCTCCCTCTCTCATTTTCTCTCTCTCTCTCTCTCTCCATCTCCCTCTCTCCCTCTCTCTCTCTCTCTCTATCTCTCTCACTCGTCCTCTCTTCTCTCCCGGTCTCTCTCTCTCTCTCTCTCTCTCTCTCTCACTTGTCCTCTCTTCTCTCCCGATCTCTCTCTCTCTCTTTATGTCTCGGTCCTAGACGACTCCGTGGGAGCTGTCCTAGCACAAGCCGACGAAGCGGGCAAAGAAAGGGCAACCTATTATTTGTCCAAACTCCTCAACCCTTGTGAGCAGAAGTACACGGCTATGGAGAAAACTTGTGCCGCCCTTGTCTGGGTGGTGCAAAAGTTGAAACACTACTTTCTAGCTCATGAAGTCCATCTGATTGCCCGAATGAACCCTATCAAGTTCCTTCTGGAAAAAGCTGTCCTTACGGATAGATTAGCACGCTGGCAAAACTTTCTTTCTCAGTTTGACATCACCTACATTCAGCAAAAGGCGGTCAAGGGTTATGCCATAGCCGAGCATCTCGCTCACCATCCTCTTCCGAAATTCGACCCTGTCCAATCGGAGTTTCCAGATGAGGAACTAATGTCCATCAACCAATCAGATGATTGCATGTGGACGTTATATTTTGATGGAGCTCTGAATTCGCAAGGGAAAGGAATCGGCATTGCCCTCCTGTCGCCTAAAGGCCTTACATTCCCACTGGCATATCAGCTCAAATTCCCCGTTACCAACAATATAGCTGAATATGAAGCTCTTCTAGCTGGCCTAGAACTCGCTCATTCCTTTCGTATCACTGAATTACGAGTCGTAGGTGATAGTCAACTCATTCTTCGCCAGGTGCTCACCAAATATCACACTCGCGATCCCAAGCTCAAGCCATACCAAGAACTCACTGCTGCCTTTGCCAAATTGTTCGCCAAATTGATCTTTGTCCATGTCCCTTGTCATCAGAACATTCTGGCCGATGCCCTCGCCTCGTTGGCATCATCTCTAAGGTTCCCTCTAGGAAGATGGTTTGATACCATTCACGTCTACAAGCGTCACGCCCCTGCAATCGATGACGCTTCATACGTAAATATCAAGGACAGGATAGCAAGAAAGGCCCTACAGGAAGAAATCCTTGAGAAGAGGGAAATTATGTTGACAGAATTAGAGGAAGAATTGGCTGATGAGGAGAAGCCATGGTTTTACGAAATTGCCAAGTATTGTAAAGATCAATCCTACCCTGAAGAAGCCACATCGGAAGATAGAAAAGCCATAAGGAGGGTGGCACAGAGGTACGTGCTGGTCGGAGAAGTGCTATACAAGAGAAGTCTTACTGGAGTTCTTCTAAGATGTCTCGACGAAGAGGAGTCCTGGAAATGTGTAGAGGAAGCACACTCAGGTGTGTGCGGTGGCCATGTGAATAGCCAAATGCTTGCCAAGAAAATCCTTCGGCAAGGCTTTTACTGGCCTACCATGGAAGAAGATTGTGCCGTCTATGTCCGCAGGTGTGTCAAGTGTCAACTTCACGCCGATAAAATTCATTCTCCATCTTCTTCACTTCATCCAGTATCCTCCCCATGGCCTTTCTCCATGTGGGCTTTCGATGTCATTGGTCCTCCCGATAATCCTTACTCCCTCACTAAGCAAAAATTATTCATCCTTACTGCAACGGAGTACTTTACCAAATATGCCGAAGCCGAAGCTTACGTGGAGGTTAAAGCATCAACAGTCTACAAATTCATCATGAAGAACATCATCGCCAGGTTCGGCATTCCAAGCACGATCATCACCGACAACAGACCGCAATTCATATCTCAGGACCTTCAGGACCTCTGCAAAAGGTATAAAATTGCATTGCATCATCCATCACCTTATTATCCACTAGGTAATGGCCAAGGAGAGGCCACTAATAAAACACTGATTAAAATCATAAAAAAGACCTGTGAGTCAAACAAGTTCTCGGATTGGTCAGAAAAGCTGATTGAAGCTCTATAGGCCTATCGCACCTCAATCCGTACCCCCACCGGGCAAACTCCGTTCGCCCTTACTTATGGGATGGAGGCGGTAGTTCCGTACGAAATTCTGGTACCCTCTCTGAGAGTACAATTGGATAAGGATCTCCCCCTCGACGAACGTCGTGATTCACTCCTTGCCCAATTAGAACTCTTAGATGAGAAACGGCTGGCCGCTGCCGAGCATGCACGTGTATATCAAAACAGACTCACACGTTTTTATCAAAAGAAGGTCATTGAAAGGAAATTTCAAGTCGGTGAAATGGTTGTGAAAAGAATATTTGTAAAACCTGGTGGCCCGCGTTCTAAACTCCAACCCAATTGGGAAGGACCGTATGTGATTTAGGCTGTGCATCCTGGCAACGCCTATAGGCTAGTCAATGCTGAGGGGATCGAGTTATCCCACCCTTGGAATGGGCTTTATCTTAAGAAATACTACCCTTAGATAGGTGTACATAGTGTCAAAAAATGATGAAACAACAAAAGTAATAAAAAGCAATGAAAATAACAAAAATATGTATATATACAACAACAAAAGACAAAAAATAGAAGAAAATGAAAAGAAGAAAAAAAATAGAAAATTCAAAATTACTAATGCCCGGAGATCACCATGTAGTTAAGTCATTGCATTCAACCTCCGTGTTGGGATAGGGCCTATTAAGACTTGATAGGTTCCGGGTCTTGGTTTGCCAGAACCGTGGGGATCCCTGTCCGGCTAGTTCGGCTTATGCCCCCCTCAAAAGGGGGCAACATACATGTACACATGTGTTCTATGAAAGATCGGTAGCATCGCTCATGGTGAGGCCTCACCCAGAAGGTCTCCAGAAGGCTTAAATCTTTATTGTCTCTCTCTTCGACCGAATGAGACACCCGGCGCCCTTAAAACGCTGAGCATGGAAAACACGAACACAACCCCTAGGGCAAGAGTAGGGCCCAATTCTTCGAGCATGGGTCAGAGCACGAGAAGAGGGCAGTGTCCCCGCAAGCATCCAAGAGGGATTCCATAATGTCAAGATACTATGTCCCTCGCAAAAATCTGTCAAGAAAAATCAGAAAAGAAGAATAAAATCAAAGTCAAGTGAAAAGCCTGGTCGTAACCGTGCCTGATCCCACAAATGAAACCCCTTTGACTGAAAGTCAAATTCTATACAAGAGGGGCCATGAGATGTAAATGCTCAAGATTTGGTCTGAAGTTGTCCGAAAGGGAGAGTTAAGTGTGCCCCTACTGGCTCGTCGGGTTAACGGTTTTGCCGGTCCTCTCAGGAGGTTTGCCCCTAATACTCTTCCTTCTTCCCCTGAAGATGAAGGCTCAATGGAGTTCCTGAAGGGTGAAACTCACCAAAGTCTGCAACCACCTTTCAATTATTTTGTATGATTGTCCATCTTGGAAAGCAGAAGTCATTGTCGTGAAAGAGTCTCCGTGTTTCTGGCCGGTCAAGACCCTTATCTACCATCTTAATGTCTTCTAAGTCTAACCTCGGGCTTAGACCAATGCAAGCGCGTCACCTACAGGTGCGACGGCGTCTGATTCCGGGTCAGCGTCGCGCGGTTGGTCATTTGGGTTCCAGGGTGTTCCATTACATATCGTCTAGAGTTGTGAGGAAATAGACCCGGGTCGGGCAAATCATTTACCTTGAACACTTTTTGGGTGAATCCCTGTGGTCGGAAGTAACTGGGAGCCTAAGCATGGCATGACGGTATTGTCATCAGGGTAAGTCTTAGCCGGCGGGATTATCATTCGAGGAGTCTAGAGGCCTAAATCAACTTAGACGTGCACTTAGGATGCCTGGGAGGTTAGCAAGAAGCCCTCGTTCTCATGCAGGTTAGATGTTATATCAAGTGGTCATCATGCATTAGCAAAAACAAAAAAAATAATAAACAAACCAAAAATAAATAAAAATAACAAATCCAAAATCCAAAAAAAAAAGAAGAAGCAAAAAATGTACATGCACAAAAAATGGAAATATAAAAGACCAAAAAAATAAACAAACAACAAAATACAAAAAAATGAACACACCTACAAAAACAAAGAAAAGCACATCTTCGCATGATCGCATTTGTATGCACCATTCATTTTAAATTCTCGTTTGCATCCGTGTGCTTGTCTGTCGCATTCATCATCCTTTATTATTGCCTTTGTTAATAAAGGCTTGCCCCTTGACTCGTTATCAAGAATAACTCAAAATCACGTTTGTTTATTGAGCAAGGGGCAAGTCAGAGCAGAAATGCTAACTTGTTTGCTTAGATGTGTACAGGGATTCGGGAGATCAGAAAGAAGCATAGAACCAAGCACAAAACATTTTATTCCACTCCCACTCAACAAAAACAAACAACAAGAGAGAGCCTACATTAACTCCCACCCTCCTTCTCTACATTACTCGTCTCGCCGCTTTCTGGACGAGAAACTCTAGAAGGTGCTATCCAACCATGAAAAGCGGTACTTCTACCGCTTTGGAGTCCTCTTTCTATCTCCACTCCCCGATGTCGATCTGCGGGAGCAGCAAAGAAGCTACTAACACGAAAGCCATGCTCTCGTGCTCTTCGGTAGCGTTCCTCGCCATCCTTCAGCCACTGCTCTGCGAGACCGAGACTGGTCCTCAATTCGAATAGTTGGGCCACCAGGGCCCTCCTCTCATCTTTCTCGACTGATCTTTTGGCCTTCTCTCTTTCCCTATCCTTTTCCCTTTCGGCACGTTCTTTCTCTCTGTCATCCCTTTCCAGCTGAAGGGTGATCCTCAGCTCCATGGCGTCCCGAGAAAAATTGTCATCTGAGCGACGCTGCAATTCCTCCTCCAGCTCCGCTATCCTGGCCTTCCCTTGTGATGCATGAGCAAACATCTCTTGCATCTCTTCGGCCTGCCATATCCGTCATTTCAGGGGTGTGATGAGACATAAACAGAGAAGCTCGGATAAGAGGAACCTTCACCTGCACAGAAAGCATTCCCTCTGCCTCCGCGGCGCGTTGTGTTACACGGGCAAGCTGCTCGTGGAGCGAATCTAGTTCCGACGAAGGAATCCATAGACTGGAAGAGGCACCCTCTGCCCCTACTGCTGGTAGGGTTGCGTCGAGCCGAGCGCGCTATGATGGCAAGAAGTGACAGTGAGTGGCTAAACACCAAAACCTAGGGGTATAATTAGGAATATGCATTTGCATACATACTCACCGAGACATGTAAGGCCTCACGGATGTCACCCAACTCTCCCTCCGTGTCCGCCAATCGAGCCCGCAAGTTCGCTATCATGGTATCACGGGCATCCTAAACCCATGTCATAGAGTCAGCATTACATTTAGAAAAATGATAAAAAAAATAGAAAAAAAATGATCAAAAAGTGAGAAAGGAGATATACCTCCACAAGTCCCTCAGGATGGAGTCGCTCTGCATACATCGCCCTATAGAGACGTAGATAATCTTCACTATCCCGGACATGCGACTCCACGAGCGTGCCACCCCGCTGCCAATCTTCATATTATTCGGGGAAGCGCACCCGCCAGTCGACACAGGTTACCGGCCCACGTGTTTTCCTCCCGACGCGGGGTGGTGCGGTCATATCTACCCATTCCTGGGCAAGCCCTAGAGTCCTCATGACCAATCGTAGCCGGAGTGGCTCGATTTCATTCAGGCAGTGGACCCAAAGGTCCCGACCAAATCGAGGGCGACCTGCGATGACCCACGGTTGGTCGACATCGACCAAGCTCGAGTAAGGCCTCCAGATCACCTGCATTGGCATGCGTGTATCTCCTTAATCACTCAAAAGAACCAAAAAAAAAAAGAGAGACAAAAGAAAAGACAAAAAATGGAGTCCTACCATCTCTGCGGGCAACTCTTGCAGCTCACGCCTTAATACCATCAGCTGGTAAGATAGAGAGGCTGTGCTCATAATGGGTTGGCACCGCTGGTGCCACAACCACACGCCACTGTCGAGCTCGCCCCATTGGGATGTAGTAATAACTCCATACCTGTGTCGTCACATGTCATCAGTATTTTATGAAATAGATTAGTTGCATAAATAAATAAACAAATAATTACCTGGAGAAATGGTATGAAGCCACTCACAGTCACCTCTCGATCTGTCCCTCGGGACAGACTTGCGAACAGATGCGCCAGCACAGCGGCTCCCTAGGCATATTGTCCTACCCTCTCTAGGTCCACCAAAAATTCTAGGAAACGACAATGGATGTCGTCTCCTTTGGAACCCAGCAGTAATTTTCCCAGCAGGAAGAGGAGGAATATCCTCAAGTCCATGTTTGATCTCTCCCAGCTACTGGCATCCACGCAGTACACAACGCGGGACCCTCTTTCCGCTCTCTCCATGAACTCCTCCAAGGACTCGTTATCACGGTGACGAGTGTCAGTGAGCCCCAGTGCCTCCATGATAGACGCCTTGGCTATTGACCTATTCTTTTGGTCCTTTAATTCCAGACCAAGAAGCTTCTGAGCCACTTCACGATAATCGGGGTAGGTGACCCCGGTCACCCCCTCACCATCCACTCTAAGGCCGGTGATTCGGGCCACATCTTCGAGACTGGGCACCATGTGCCCCCAGGGCATCAAGAAGGCACGACTCTCTGGGTCCCATCTCTCGCGTAATGCTTGGATGAGGGCGAGGTCGAGCTTAATAGGTTCGATCCGGAGGAATGCACCAAACCCCATCGCATCTAGTCGAGCTTTCTGGAAGTCAGGCAAGCCTCGATAGGCGGCCACCACTAACTCCCATGAGATGTGTGACCTCGTCATACTCTGTGGATTACACAGGAAGTGAGAAGCGAGTGCATCATTGAAATAAAATAGAAAGAGAATGAGAAAGGAAGAAAGGGATCATGAAGAAATATGGGGAAGAACTGGCTCATTTACAAGCTCCGATTGGGTCCTCTCACTGAGTGGCCTTTCAACATCGGAGAGTCTCTTGGAACTACCACTGGATCTGCTCCTCTTCGAGGAGCGAGAAGACTCGCCCTCCACCCTGAAACTGGAATCTCCCTCCATCTCAGAGAATGAGAAACTCTTACTCTCTCCTGTCGACTTTTCACTCTTCTAACCAGTCTCCACAACTCCGTGCTTTCAAGTGAAGCAGGCGGGGGGGAGTATTTATAAGATTGAAGGGATATGATCCAGATCTGTTTCAGTTCCTCTTGCAATGAGCCTTGTAACAAAGCACCCATCTTTCACTCGAAGTGAACGAGGTCGGGAGCGTAGCGGGTTGATTCACACCCTACACATCTAGGTTCCCTGTGTTCATCATGACTCAAATAAATCTGAGATGAGGTCATCCACATGGAGAAAGGATAATGCAGGTCGACCTTTTCAAATCCGGGAGTGGACTCATCCACAGGAGAAAGGACAATGGGAGTCGATATCTTTGAATCTGGGAGTGGACTCGTCTACATGGAAAGAGGACAGGAGGGCGGTTGGCATCTTTGAATTCGGTGGTACATCATTAAAATTTGTGATGGATTCTCCCGAAAGAAATGCCCAATGAGTCTGAGACACGATCCGTTATCTCAGGGGAGATCTGTTAAACACGTCACATGAGGACGGCATGAAAAGAAGAGGCGTAGAAGAGAAGGAACGCATGGCGGGCAAACCCGTCACATGAGAGCATGTCGTTCCATTCATACGTCTATATAAACTGTCGTGTTCACCGTGAGAAGAGAGCGAGTGTATGAGCAACTTGCTAAATCTCGCACTACCTCCTTGATCGTCTCTCTCCTCTCCCAAGAGGGAGGTCCCTGGGAGGTCATCTAGAGCTCTGCGACGTTACGATTGTCTCATCATATCGCGCATTCTCACCCTCTCTGGTAGCGCTCCTCGCCCTCCTCTGGCCTCTCTCACGACCCCGACGGCCGCGAAGCTCTTGAACCCGAGGCTGTTGGCTGAGCCGCCCCCTGCTTTGCGAGGGAGACTACACCAACCCCCGGAGCTCCTCCACTATGAGCTCCAACTCTCCTCCAATCGGCAGTGACTCTGAAGGAGTGACGTGTCCGAGCGCTGTGTCTTCCGGAGCTTCATCACTTGGGCCTCACGTGCCCTCCTCTCCTCTCGATCCCGATGTAGCTTTATCCATGCCTCTCTTTCCATTCTCCCCCAGTTTACTTCTCTCATCGCCACCTGAAGAGAAATCCTCAGCTCCATGACATCTCAGGGCATCTCCGCATACTGTAGTTGCTTCAGCCCCCCAGATCCTATCCAGTAACGGCCGACCATCACCCGACGTCCGCCATTCCGATCACAAAGAAAAGGAGGGGAGAGACTGAAACAACATGTAATGGCATTAAGGCTTCGCATTTATTTCAAAATAAGATAACATACATCAGGGTTTGGGCACCTCAGGCCTCAGTTTCCTGAGCTCCATTACATAAGTCTCCCATAGCTCCCGATCCTCACTCACAGATACCGTCACCTTCCTCGGAATGCTTGCCTTCCACGAAGCTTTGATCGCCTTCACATCCTTCGCATCATCCTCCGTGCCCAGCTTTCTCTCCTTAATCAGAGGAAGGTTGGATGGCATGGGAAGAGAGTGCCGAGGAAGGCCAATTTGCAGGCAGCACCGGTGCGAGCTGTAAAGAACAAATTTGGTTGCACCGATAAGATGGAGTTCCGCATCAGGAGAAGATCGCGTGAGAAGCCTACGTGAAAGTAAACATGCTGGCACACAAGTGAACATCTCTCGCGCCAAGGAGCTGAAGTGAGTACGCCAGTCACCGCGTGTCTTCAGACAGGGCATGCGATTGGCCACCTTCCCACTAAAGCCCAACACATCGGCCATGTAATGGAGGGGGCTTTGTTCGAAAATCCTGGAGGCGGTCTGTACCCCTTCGTAGTGATGAAATTTGAAGTGAAGATCAATCCAGCAGTTGAGGAGAAGCATGCACCCGTGAGGAGGCCTACCCATGCTGGAAGCCGTGAGACCACTGTAAAGATGCGCGAGGACAGCAGGCCCCACTCTCCTTCCCTCCCAAAGTCCACAAATCGCTCCCAATTGGTCTTCCTCTACGATGTTGTCAGTACAAGAAAAGAGGAGAGCTCCGGCCAAACAAATTGTGAACCCTTTCATAAGCCCTTCTAAATGTTCATCATCTGTCAACCCTTCTAAGGCAGTCACGGTCCAGTCTGCGAGCTTTTGCAAGTTGACTCCGTTCTGAGTCTGAACGCTCTTTATGGTTCCAGATGGCATAAAGCTTCCAAGAACTTCCCCGGTAGATACCCTCTTCTGCATCCGCGAAACCTTTATCCTGTCATCCTTCATCGACCTTCTTAAGCCTAGCAGAAGTTCTGTCTCCTTGAGGAGGACCGTTGCCTCTAAAGTAGGTAAGATAAAAGTGTGGGTTTCTCGATGCCAAACCTCCGCCAATGCACCCAGGGCCGCCCAATCCATGTAAATCTTGTCATAATGCTTGGCATGGATCACCAACCCTTGGAGGTGCCATTTTAAAATAACGGCCCTCATACTGATAGTGATGTTGGACGTAAGCTTCGATAGCCAGGGCAGCTTTGAGAATTTTCTCGGGCCCGGGAAAAGAGGATACGGCTGAAAGGAAGGAAAAGAAAAGAATAAAAAAGCGAGGGAGAACTTATGAAGGAGACTAGGAGAAAGAACCAACTTACCGCCCGTGAAAGAGTCCTCTCGCTCAGATGGCCTTCAATGTCGGTCAACCTCCTGAATTCGCGGCCGAACTTGCTCCTCTTGGCAGGGCGGGAAGGCCCACCTTCCATCTCAAAAGGGCGGGATTTCTCTCCCATCTCAAAAAGAGCTTGACTCCCCGAACCACCAATGCATGATCTTTTGCTAAGGAGCAAAGGGGTACTTATAGTGAAAAGGGGGGGTAAAAAGGTAAATGTAAAGCATTTATGACAAGTTACCGTGGTGAATTTTAACCGAATAAATCTTGTCTGATTTGTGTCGTGTTTTCCCCTGCTCTTGTATTGATGTGCGGAGGTCCTGTACAGTTGAATGTAATTTTACTTCTTATGAAATAAATCATTCTTCACTGCTTGCTATTCGGTGCAGGTTCCAAGAACAAAATAAGAAAGCAAGAGGGCACCTTTGCCCTACCATGTCCCACCATCAGTCACCCCGGTGACTGACCCCACTGTGTCATGCATCCTACTATATGATATCTACGCTATTAGAGCACGTCAAGGACCTTATACCTTGGATGAATCTGGAGTTTGAGTTCCCCTCTAACAAAAACAGTGATAACTCCAGAGGAGTTCAGGACATAAGGATAGGCCATTAGGTTGTGATAGCTCGGGGACGATGATTCCATTCGGTGAAGTCGGTGCGTGGATAAACGGGCCCCCGGCTCAGTATCGGCTCATCGAATCGGTATCCTGACCCGTCCTAAGCAACTTAACAATATTATCCTTGGCTATTTTCTACTTTTAGTTTGTTTTAATTTTTCCTTTAAACCCAGCATGCATTCATGTAGGACTTTGATATCACTGTGAAAGATCATTCATTTAACTCGATTGTGAGGGCCGCTGTGCTTAAATTCTTGATTAATACGGGATATTCCATTCTGAATCAAGTACTGAGTTTCTGTGAAACCACCTTGGGCTGGCTGGCTGAAAGAGACCTTTGTTTGGATTTATTAGCTACCCTTTTTATTTACTCCATTGGACCCACCTTGGTCACAGCACTTCCACATTGGCTGGTAACCGCTCCCCAAGGTGAAACCTGCGGGTCTACGACTCAGGTACTTCCACGCCGAGAAGTTGGTCCCTCTTTCTGTTAGTCTTTTGTTATTTCCAGCCAGACAATCGTTGATTTCGGAGGACCTCCTTCAAGGTTGTTTTGTTGAAACTCAGGAAAGATTCCAATCACGTAGTGTTAAAAACGTGTCTCATCACGCCTTGGCATCCACTTTTCAGTCCATTCTCCACTCCACTTCATTACACTGCTATGTCATTCCACTCCATGTCATTCCTCTGCAAAGCAGACGCCAAGGCGGGGCAGCTGTAGACACGACATTTTAGCATTATGCTGAGCAGATCCCGTATTACACTAAGACGCCCCAAAGCAGCTCGCACGGTTAAGCTAATTGAGTAATCTCTAATTTAATCTAATAATCTGTGGCTTCTTGAATAATTCTTGTTAATGGGCTTGTGACCATTCCTACACAAAATAAAAAAAATGTTAATGGGCTTGGTCCATCTTTTTAATCCTAAAAAAGGGGGAAGGTTCATCGTGTGGGCTTGGCCCATTCCTATTCAAAAAATATACCAAAAGAAAACATTTGTGCTAATGGGTTTGGCCCATTCCTATTCAAAAATAAAAAAATATATATATAGATGTGTGCTAATGGGCTTGGCCCACTTTTGTTCTAAAAAATAAATAAAATTTAATGGATATGGCCCCATCTTTTATTACATAATTTATTTCCTCACTCCCCTCCCGAGTCTCTAGGATCTTGCCCCCTCTCTTTAACACTCTCTCTCTCTCTCCCTTTCTCACCTCCTCAGTAACCCACCACCCCATCGAAAGCCCTTGGAATACACACACACCCCCTCTTTTGCATGCACCCACGAAGCCACCCCCTCTCCACTTCCGACGTTGCCACCTCCACCTCCCTCTTCCCTTTCTTTTTCTGACCACACCAGCCATCCTCCTCCTCACGACAGTCACCTCTTTTCTCCTCCACCCTCACTCACCTTCCCACTCCTCTTACGAGCCCACAGCCACCTCCACCGTATCCCCTCCCTCTTTCACTCTATCGACAACAGCCACTCTCTCCAACGTCTCCCCTCCCTCTCTCCTTCTCTCCCTCTGCACCCATCACCACCGTAGGTCTCCCACGCACCCCCCATCACCCTCACCCGCTCTCCCCCTCGGCCTGCTGACCACCTCTCGCCGTCTCTCTCTCCCTCTCCCTCTGTTCTCTCCCTCCCTCAATCTCCCTCTAACAAAAAGGCTAAAAAAAAGTAGTTCGCAGGGGGGGCCTCGTCGCCCGTGCCCCCCCTTTGAACCACAAGGGGCCGTAACGGCCCCTTTTTCCCGCCGCACACGGCAGCCCCCGACGCCGCCCCTGCCTGCTCCCACCGCCCGCGGCCGCCCTGTCCCGCTCTGGCACCGCCCTCTCCCGCCTCCAGCCCACCTCGGCCGCCGCTCCTGCCTCCGGCCCGCCTCGACCGCCGCTCCCGCCACCGGACCGCTGCAGACGTGCTCCGACACCCCTGCTCGCACGCCGTCGCCCGCCCGCAGTGCCCCCGCTCGCCTCCGGCCGCCTGCACGCACCCCCCCACGGCCACCGCCTCCGGTCGCTCCCGCCACCGGCTCCGTCTCCACCCGCGGCCGCCTTCGGCCCCGCCTGCGCCGCTCTGCCCCTGCTCCGGCTGTCGCTCCAACCCCCTCCAGCCCCGCCGCTCCAGCCGGCCCCCGCCTCTGGTCCCGCCTGCGCCGTCGCTCTGGGCCACCTCCGCGTCGTCCTCCACTGCCGCAGCTCGCCACCGCCTCCACCGCCGCTGTCGTCCTCCCCACCCCTCTCTCCCTCTCTCGTTTTCTCTCTCTCTCTCTCTCTCCCTCTCCCTCTCCCTCTCTCCCTCTCTCTCTCTCTCTATCTCTCTATCTCTCTCACTCGTCCTCTCTTCTCTCCCGGTCTCTCTCTCTCTCTCTCTCTCTCTCTCTCTCTCTCTCTCTCTCTCTCTCTCTCTCTCTCACTTGTCCTCTCTTCTCTCCCGGTCTCTCTCTCTCTCTCTCTCTTTATGTCTCGGTCCTAGACGACTCCGTGGGAGCTGTCCTAGCACAAGCCGACGAAGCGGGCAAAGAAAGGGCAACCTATTATTTGTCCAAACTCCTCAACCCTTGTGAGCAGAAGTACACGGCTATGGAGAAAACTTGTGCCGCCCTTGTCTGGGTGGTGCAAAAGTTGAAACACTACTTTCTAGCTCATGAAGTCCATCTGATTGCCCGAATGAACCCTATCAAGTTCCTTCTGGAAAAATCTGTCCTTACGGATAGATTAGCACGCTGGCAAAGCTTTCTTTCTCAGTTTGACATCACCTACATTCAGCAAAAGGCGGTCAAGGGTTATGCCATAGCCGAGCATCTCGCTCACCATCCTCTTCCGAAATTCGACCCTGTCCAATCGGAGTTTCCAGATGAGGAACTAATGTCCATCAACCAATCAGATGATTGCATGTGGACGTTATATTTTGATGGAGCTCTGAATTCGCAAGGGAAAGGAATCGGCATTGCCCTCCTGTCGCCTAAAGGCCTTACATTCCCACTGGCATATCAGCTCAAATTCCCCGTTACCAACAATATAGCTGAATATGAAGCTCTTCTAGCTGGCCTAGAACTCGCTCATTCCTTTCGTATCACTGAATTACGAGTCGTAGGTGATAGTCAACTCATTCTTCGCCAGGTGCTCACCAAATATCACACTCGCGATCCCAAGCTCAAGCCATACCAAGAACTCACTGCTGCCTTTGCCAAATTGTTCGCCAAATTGATCTTTGTCCATGTCCCTTGTCATCAGAACATTCTGGCCGATGCCCTCGCCTCGTTGGCATCATCTCTAAGGTTCCCTCTAGGAAGATGGTTTGATACCATTCACGTCTACAAGCGTCACGCCCCTGCAATCGATGACGCTTCATACGTAAATATCAAGGACAGGATAGCAAGAAAGGCCCTACAGGAAGAAATCCTTGAGAAGAGGGAAATTATGTTGACAGAATTAGAGGAAGAATTGGCTGATGAGGAGAAGCCATGGTTTTACGAAATTGTCAAGTATTGTAAAGATCAATCCTACCCTGAAGAAGCCACATCGGAAGATAGAAAAGCCATAAGGAGGGTGACACAAAGGTACATGCTGGTCGGAGAAGTGCTATACAAGAGAAGTCTTACTGGAGTTCTTCTAAGATGTCTCGACGAAGAGGAGTCCTGGAAATGTGTAGAGGAAGCACACTCAGGTGTGTGCGGTGGCCATGTGAATAGCCAAATGCTTGCCAAGAAAATCCTTCGGCAAGGCTTTTACTGGCCTACCATGGAAGAAGATTGTGCCGTCTATGTCCGCAGGTGTGTCAAGTGTCAACTTCACGCCGATAAAATTCATTCCCCATCTTCTTCACTTCATCCAGTATCCTCCCCATGGCCTTTCTCCATGTGGGCTTTCGATGTCATTGGTCCTCTCGGTAATTCTTACTCCCTCACTAAGTAAAAATCATTCATCCTTACTGCAACGGAGTACTTTACCAAATGGGCCGAAGCCGAAGCTTACGTGGAGGTTAATGCATCAACAGTCTGCAAATTCATCATGAAGAACATCATCGCCAGGTTCGGCATTCCAAGCACGATCATCACCGACAACGGACCACAATTCATATCTCAGGACCTTCAGGACCTCTGCAAAAGGTATAAAATTACATTGCATCATTCATCACCTTATTATCCATAAGGTAATGGCCAAGCAGAGGCCACTAATAAAACACTGATTAAAATCATAAAAAAGACCTGTGAGTCAAACAAGTTCTCGGATTGGTCACAAAAGCTGATTGAAGCTCTATGGGCCCATCGCACCTCAATCCGTACCCCCACCGGGTAAACTCCGTTCGCCCTTACTTATGGGATGGAGGCGATAGTTCCGTACGAAATTCTGGTACCCTCTCTGAGAGTACAATTGGATAAGGATCTCCCCCTCGACGAACGTCGTGATTCACTCCTTGCCCAATTAGAACTCTTAGATGAGAAACGGCTGGTCGCTGCCGAGCATGCACGTGTATATCAAAACAGACTCACACGTTTTTATCAAAAGAAGGTCATTGAAAGGAAATTTCAAGTCGGTGAAATGGTTGTGAAAAGAATATTTGTAAAACCTGGTGGCCCGCGTTCTAAACTCCAACCCAATTGGGAAGGACCGTATGTGATTCAGGCTGTGCATCCTAGCAACGCCTATAGGCTAGTCAATGCTAAGGGGATCGAGTTATCCCACCCTTGGAATGGGCTTTATCTTAAGAAATACTACCCTTAGATAGGTGTACATAGTGTCAAAAAATGATGAAACAACAAAAATAATAAAAAGCAATGAAAATAACAAAAATATGTATATATACAACACCAAAAGACAAAAAATAGAAGAAAATGAAAAGAAGAAAAAAAAATAGAAAATTCAAAATTACTAATGCCCGGAGATCACCATGTAGTTAAGTCATTGCATTCAACCTCCGTGTTGGGATAGGGCCTATTAAGACTTGGTAGGTTCCGGGTCTTGGTTTGCCAGAACCGTGGGGATCCCTGTCCGGCTAGTTCGGCTTATGCCCCCCTCAAAAGGGGGCAACATACATGTACACATGTGCTCTATGAAAGATCGGTAGCATCGCTCATGGTGAGGCCTCACCCAGAAGGTCTCCAGAAGGCTTAAATCTTTATTCTCTCTCTCTTCGACCGAATGAGACACCCGGCGCCCTTAAAACGCTGAGCATGGAAAACACGAACACAACCCCTAGGGCAAGAGTAGGGCCCAATTCTTCGAGCATGGGTCAGAGCACGAGAAGAGGGCAGTGTCCCCGCAGGCATCCAAGAGGGATTCCATAATGTCAAGATACTATGTCCCTCGCAAAAATCTGTCAAGAAAAATCAGAAAAGAAGAATAAAATCAAAGTCAAGTGAAAAGCCTGGTCGTAACCGTGCCTGATCCCACAAATGAAACCCCTTTGACTGAAAGTCAAATTCTATACAAGAGGGGCCATGAGATGTAAATGCTCGAGATTTGGTCTGAAGTTGTCCGAAAGGGAGAGTTAAGTGTGCCCCTACTGGCTCGCCGGGTTAACGGTTTTGCCGGTCCTCTCAGGAGGTTTGCCCCTAATACTCTTCCTTCTTCCCCTGAAGATGAAGGCTCAATGGAGTTCCTGAACGGTGAAACTCACCAAAGTCTGCAACCACCTTTCAATTGTTTTGTATGATTGTCCATCTTGGAAAGCAGAAGTCATTGTCGTGAAAGAGTCTCCGTGTTTCTGGCCGGTCAAGACCCTTATCTACCATATTAATGTCTTCTAAGTCTAACCTCGGGCTTAGACCAATGCAAGCACGTCACCTACAGGTGCGACGGCGTCTGATTCCGGGTCAGCGTCGCGCGGTTGGTCATTTGGGTTCCAGGGTGTTCCATTACATATCATCTAGAGTTGTGAGGAAATAGACCCGGGTCGGGAAAATCATTTACCTTGAACACTTTTTGGGTGAATCCCTGTGGTCGGAAGCAACTGGGAGCCTAAGCATGGCATGACGGTATTGTCATCAGGGTAAGTCTTAGCCGGCGGGATTATCATTCGAGGAGTCTAGAGGCCTAAATCAACTTAGACGTGCACTTAGGATGCTTGGGAGGTTAGCAAGAAGCCCTCGTTCTCATGCATGTTAGATGTTATATCAAGTGGTCATCATGCATTAGCAAAAACAAAAAAAATAATAAACAAACCAAAAACAAATAAAAATAACAAATCCAAAATCCAAAAAAAAAGAAGAAGCAAAAAATGTACATGCACAAAAAATGGAAATATAAAAGACCAAAAAAATAAACAAACAACAAAATACAAAAAAATGAACACACCTACAAAAATAAAGAAAAGCACATCTTCGCATGATCGCATTTGTATGCACCATTCATTTTAAATTCTCGTTTGCATCCGTGTGCTTGTCTGTCGCATTCATCATCCTTTATTATTGCCTTTGTTAATAAAGGCTTGCCCCTTGACTCGTTATCAAGAATAACTCAAAATCACGTTTGTTTATTGAGCAAGGGGCAAGTCAGAGCAGAAATGCTAACTTGTTTGCTTAGATGTGTACAGGGATTCGGGAGATCAGAAAGAAGCAGAGAACCAAGCACAAAACATTTTATTCCACTCCCACTCAACAAAAACAAACAACAAGAGAGAGCCTACATTAACTCCCACCCTCCTTCTCTACATTACTCGTCTCGCCGTTTTCTGGACGAGAAACTCTAGAAGGTGCTATCCAACCATGAAAAGCGGTACTTCTACCGTTTTGGGGTCCTCTTTCTATCTCCACTCCCTGATGTCGATCTGCGGGAGCAGCAAAGAAGCTACTAACATGAAAGCCACGCTCTCGTGCTCTTCGGTAGCATTCCTCGCAATCCTTCAGCCACTGCTCGACGAGACCGAGACTGGTCCTCAATTCGAATAGTTGGGCCTCCAGGGCCCTCCTCTCCTCTTTCTCGACTGATCTTTTGGCCTTCTCTCTTTCCCTATCCTTTTCCCTTTCGGCACGTTCTCTCTCTCTGTCATCCCTTTCCAGCTGAAGGGTGATCCTCAGCTCCATGGCGTCCCGAGAAAAATTGTCATCTGAGCGACGCTGCAATTCCTCCTCCAGCTCCGCTATCTTGGCCTTCCCTTGTGATGCATGAGCAAACATCTCTTGCATCTCTTCAGCCTGCCATATCTGTAACGACCCGAGAGTCCAATTACCGGGAAGGCCCGATAACCCGAGACTCGTACCGCCACCCACGAGTCCGAAGACTCGGAAGGGTTAAAAGGATGGTGTGGAAACTACATAAGCATCACAGATAATTGCAGAAATTAAATAGTTATAATATTAAGCAGGAAATAAATTAACAATTTACATGGTCCACAATAAATAACAATAATAACAGCAACAGTAGTCCACGACTAGTACAGTGACAAGAAGGAAAAGTACAGCTACACGGGGCATCCCCCGGCTCTGACCTCTGGCACTACCTCTGGGCACCCGCACCACGCTGCGCTCCTGACGCGCTCCCCGAAGGTGGCGCCTCACCTGAAACACGGTGAAAACACGCAGGGAATGAGTCTCAGAACAAGACTCAGTAGGGATCACTCGAACCCTACCTCGAAAAATGAGAAACCACTACTCTAGCGGTAGGAAAGTACCTCGGAAAGGAAAGCCCTGTACTCTATAGAACTAGACCCTACGGCACGCAAACCGACACACGTGCCACGGTACGAGAAGACCGAAACTCAACGGTCGAACCGTCAAAACCCGAAGGTCGGAAACACACGACTGACAGTCTAACACTCCGTACTCGACAGGAGTACCACCCACTAGAAGCACAGCCGGTAGCGTCCCCTGACGTCTTACACCGCACCGCAGGTGAACCGCCTGACGTGGTAGGTCCTACCCGAGGCGCAAACACCGTACAAGTAACCACAAACAAGTGACTAGCTGGGGTCACGCCCGTCGACGTGGGTCCAACCGCCCCCAACCACGTGTGCACACACAGACCACGCGTCCTAGGTCTGGCCCTCTGACCGGTTTTCCCCCGCAGCCGGACTCTGGCTACGACGAGGGGCCTACGGTAACCGGTCCACAAACCGTCTCGAAAGGTGGGTGCCCGTACACCACTCCCAGGTGAGACCAGCACCTCGTACTGGTGGGCTACGACTAGTGGAGGGTCACTGAAGGAGTAGACTCTCGAGTCAACGGAAAACAACGTCCGAAACCGACAACGTGTGGGAATCACCCCACGCACCAGCCCCGTCGCACGGTGACCACGGTCGGAAAAGAAACAGACGCATTGCCCACGGTCAAACGCCTGACCGAGGCAAACGGGACTTCCGGACACCAAAGACACGGTCACGGAACTCCACGGGGTGCCCGGGACGCACACACGGCCCAAGGGGAACACCCAACAACGAACAAAATCGCGCTAGGGCCACCTAGCGCGACAGGGCATGTCGCGCTAGGGTCCCCTAGCGCAACAAGGGTTGTCGCGCTATGGCCCCATAGCGCGACACGGACCATCGCGCTAGGGATACCTAGCGCGACAGGGACCATCGCGCTAGGTCCTCCTAGCGCGACAATGATGATCGCGCTAGGGCCCCATAGCGCGACACGAACCGCCAAACTGTTCATCTTCTCCGATGAACGCGCTCGGTCGGGGCAGCGCGACCTCCAAGAACGCGCTACTGGAGTATAGCGCGTTCTCAGTCCGCGGCCGAAAACGGTAAGAACGCCCAAAAATTCTAACCACGCCCCCATACCTCCATAGGAGAGGGGGAAAACAAAGGGGAAGACCCCTGGGGACCCCTAGCATGATTCTAGGCCCTCAAAACACGAATCCATGCATTGAATCCATAGATCGGGCGAGCTCTCCCCAAATCATGGAAAAACCCAAAAACGCTCAAATGATCCCCTCTCGGCCTCCCCGCGGGCTATAAATCACGGAAAAGAACGGCATGAGGCTAAGGAACGTCACCCTACCTCAATGGAGCGAATGCTCCGCCGGATTGATCACGAATCACGAAGAATGCTCGAAGCTTCACGAACTCCCCACGCTTCCCACGCTCGCCGCACGCCCACGAGATCGCCTCACCGTCGCCCACGCGTCCGCGCCGTCGCCCCGCCGCCGTCCGTAGCCGGAGAGGGGTTCGCCGCGTCCGAATGGGAGAGAGGGAGAGAGAGGGGGCTCACGGTCGCGAGAGAGAGGAGGAAGAAGAAAGAGAAAAGGGAAAGAAAAAGAAAAAGGAATTAGGATTTATAGAAAATCCGAATTTTCGGAAAAATACCGAAAAATAGAAAAATACATTTCTGGAATCCTCGGAACGCACCGATCGCAACGGTACCACTCGTGCCCGGGTGAACGGCCCAGTTAACCCGCAGCGAGCGTCCGAAGGAAAAGCCGAAACACACGCCGGGAATCGGAAAACACACGCGGAAAAGCCGCGGAACGCCTCCGGGCCTCCGAAACGACTCCGGATCGCGCCGATCCGAACACGAAAGATGTCCGAAACGAAATTTCGACACAACAGAGCTGGACGCTCCGAAAACCAGATCCGGGACCCACGAAGAAGGATCCGAAAGGTCCGGGATATTACAGCCCTCCCCCCTTACGGAATTTCGTCCTCGAAATTGAGAACAACCAACGGGGAAAGAAGAGGAAGACTCACTCAAACAGATACGGGAACTGCTGACGCATCTCGTCCTCACGTTCCCACGAAGCCTCACCACCAGAGTGTCGTTGCCACACGACCTTCACCAAGGGAATGACCTTGTTCCGCAGGCGCTGCTCTCGCCTATCCTCCACGCGGATCGGAAACTCTGGGAGAGAAAGATCTGGAGTCACCTCAGGCCAAACAGAAAACTCGAGCACATGAGAGTCATCGGGCATATACTTCCGCAACATCGAGACGTGGAACACGTCATGCACCGACGCCAACTCAGGAGGTAACTGCAACCGGTAAGCAACCTCACCGATGCGTTCCACAATCGCGAAAGGACCAATATAGCGGGGACTCAGCTTCCCACGCCGTCCAAAACGCATCACCCCCTTCATCGGAGAAACTCTCAAGAACACATGATCGCCCACGGCGAACTCGAGAGGCTGCCGCCTACGGTCAGCATAGCTCTTCTGCCGACTCTGGGCCGCCAACATGTTCTGACGAACCAGGTGCACAACATCCACACATTGCTGCACCAATTCCGGTCCCGTCAAAACACGCTCACCCACCTCAAACCAATCAAGCGGAGTCCGACAAGGACGCCCATACAATGCCTCATAAGGAGCCATGCCGATGCTCGAATGATAGCTGTTGTTATAGGCAAACTCCACCAACGGTAGGTGATGAATCCAACTCCCCTGCCACTCCAGGCAGCAGGATCTCAGCATGTCCTCCAAAGTCTGAATGGTCCTCTCAGACTGACCATCTGACTGTGGATGATACGCCGAGCTAAATGCCAACTCCGTGCCAAGAGCTCGCTGGAAACTCCTCCAGAATCCAGAAGTGAAGCGCGGATCCCGATCCGACACGATCGAAATGGGAACCCCATGCAACGGAACGATCCGCTCCACATACAGACGAGCCAACCTGGACACGCTCCAGCTGACCTTGACCGGAAGCAACCGCGTCACCTTCGTCAGCCGATCCACCAGTAACCAAATACTGTCCTGCCCACTCGGGGTCCTTGGCAACCCCACCACAAAATCTGTGGTCACATGGTCCCACTTCCAAGCAGGAACATCCAAGGGCTGGAGAGTACCTCCTGGTCGCTGATGCTCCGCCTTCACCTGCTGACAGATCAGGCACCTGGCCACAAATTCGGCGACATCTCTCTTCATGCCAGGCCACCAAAACTGCCTCCGCAAGTTCCGATACATCTTCGTCGCACCCGGGTGCACAGTGTACCTGCTCCCATGAGCCTCGCGTAACACCGCACGACGAACCTGCTCCTCCGCTGGGACGTACAACCTGCCACGAAACCTCGCAGCACCGTCCTCGCCGAGCTCCACATCAGCCATCGCAAGAATCCGGGGCAACTCAGGGTCCGCATGCTGAGCCTCTGTCACCTGACGACGGATAGCAGGAGTGACAGTCAGACTCGCAAGCACTGCCAACCCTCGCTCCTGGGGAATCTTGAGCCTGAAAGATACCTCGGGCACTTGTTCCCAGAGCCTCCACTTCCTCAACATCAAGGTACTGACCGCCACCTTCCGACTCAAGGCATCGGCGACGACATTCATCCTGCCCGGCTGATAAGACAGGGTGAAGTCATAGTCCTTCATGAACTCCATCCAACGCCTTTGTCTGAGGTTCAGATCTCTCTGCGAGAACACATACCTCAAACTCTGATGGTCAGTGAACACCTCGAACTTCTCACCGTACAGGTAATGCCTCCAGATCTTCAGCGCGAAGATCACCGCCGCCAACTCAAGATCATGGGTAGGGTAGTTCTCCTCATGGGGCTTTAGCTGCCGAGATGCATAAGCCACCACTCTACCATGCTGCATCAGAACAGCACCCAATCCAACGCCGGAAGCATCTGTACACACCACAAAACCTCCCGATCCAGAAGGCAAAACCAACACCGGAGCCGAGGTGAGCAACCTCTTCAGTTCACTGAAGCTCTGCTCACACTCCTCGGACCAAACGAAAGGCACATCCTTCCGCGTGAGCCTCGTCATCGGGGTCGCAATGCGAGAAAAATCCTGGATAAACCGACGATAATACCCCGCAAGCCCCAAGAAACTCCGGATCTCCGTCACCGACCTCGGCCTCGGCCATTGCATCACAGCCTCGACCTTGGCGGGATCCACGGAAATGCCATCACCAGAAATCACGTGCCCCAGAAAGTGCACCTCGCTGAGCCAAAACTCGCACTTGCTGAGCTTCGCATACAACTGGTGATCTCGCAGCGTCTGCAGCACCACACCCAAATGGTACGCATGCTCCTCAGCAGACCGCGAATAAACAAGGATGTCATCCACGAAGATGACCACGAACTGGTCCAAATACGGATGAAACACCCTCTGCATCAAGTCCATGAAGGCTGCTGGGGCATTGGTGAGCCCAAACGGCATCACCAGAAACTCATAATGCCCGTACCTCGTACTGAATGCAGTCTTCTCCACATCGGACTCGCGAATTCTCAGCTGATAGTAACCGGACCGCAAATCAATCCGCGAGAACACCCGCGCAGACTGAAGCTGGTCGAACAAATCATCAATCCGCGGCAACGGATACTTGTTCTTAATGGTCACTTCATTCAGCTGCCGATAGTCAATGCATAGCCGCAGACTACCGTCCTTCTTCTTCACAAACAACACGGGCGCACCCCAAGGGGAAAAGCTCGGACGAATGTACCCCTTGGCCAACAATTCCTGCAACTGCGCCCTCAACTCCCTCAACTCAGCGGGGGCCATACGATAGGGAGCCTTCGCCAACGGTCCCGTACCAGGTACAACCTCGATCACGAAATCGATCTCCCGCTGGGGAGGTAATCCAGGCAACTCCTCAGGAAAAACATCGGGAAACTCGCACACCACCGCAATGTCCTCGACATTCGGCTCCATCCGGTCAGACACAACCACAGACGCGAGAAAACCCTGACAACCTGAATCAAGCAATCGACGGGCTCGAATAGCAGAGATAAGGAATCGAGAAGAGGTGGAACGGATACCTTGGAAATAGAAGGTCCTCTTGCTCGGATGCTGGAAGTAGACCCTCTTCATCCCACAATCCACCACCGCTCCATGAGTCTCGAGCCAATCCATGCCTAGAATCACGTCGTAATCCCGAAGCTGCAACGCATACAACCTGCCTGGCATACTCCGCCCATCGATCCACACCGGAACCTGGTCGAAGCAATACGGAGTGACCATAAAATCACCCGAAGGCAACTCCACTGCCAAATCACAGGACAACTGGGTCACCGGCTCCTCGACGCTCGACGCGAAATCCTCCGAAATAAACGAATGAGACGCGCCAGAATCAAATAAAACCCGAGCCGCACAACCCAAAATCTGAACGGTACCTTCCACGAGCTGCGACGCCACTGCCTCTGCCCTGGTCAAGTGCGTGATCTGGCCACGAGCCCTCTGCCTGCCTCCCACACTAGCTGACCTGGGTAGCGGCGGATACTGTCCCTGCTGCTGCTGCTGCTGGGGAACCTGCTGCTGCGGCGGCCTCTGAGGACAGTCACGCGCCATGTGCCCTGGCTGGTCACACCGAAAACAGATGATCGGCGCCGTGCACTGCCTGCCTGGGTGGGTCCCACCACACCGTGGACAAGGTCCTCGCGATCCACCCACTGATCCCTGACGCTGCAAAGGAATCGGCTGCTGTACACTGCCCGATGAAGCTTGCCCTTGATCCTTGGGCTTCTTGCGGAAACCCTTCTTCAAGAACTTCTTGACCTTCGAGCCAAAAGACGCAGATCCTGTCACTGAAGCTGCCGATGCCGGTACTCCTGAGCCACCCGACGCATGCTGGAAGAAACCCTGCTGCTGGGTAGCCGACTGCTGGCTGCGACCTGACAAAGACTGCCCCTGGCTGATCGGTCCTTGAGTCCTCTGCATATCCATCTCCAGGGAAATCGCAACACGAGACGCCGTCTCTAGATCAGTGGCCCCATTCGCGATCAAATGGTGCCTCAGCTCCAACCTCAAGCCCTGCACAAACTGCGTGGTCCTCACCCTCTCATGCTCCATGATATGAGGTGCATACCGACCCAGCTCGACAAATCGGGCCCTATACTGCAACACGGACATGTCACCCTGCACCAGCTCCAGAAACTCCCGCATCCGCTGCGTAGCAACGACGTCTGGACAGTACGTACGCTCGAAAGCACTGACAAAGTCACCCCACTCGACCTGCTCAAGTGGACGAAACTGAAAGGACGTCTTCCACTCGGAAGACCACCACCTCCGAGCCGTACCCTGCAACTGGTTGTAGGCCAACCCCACTCTGTCCTCGGCAGTACTCTTCGCAGAACTGAACACCCGCTCCATCTCATCGAGCCAATCGCGAGCCGCATCAGGGTCTGCCTGGCCGCTAAAGTAAGGTGGATGGAACTGCATGAAGTCCCTCACCGCTCGGCCTGGCCCACCCCTAGCTGACGAGCCCTCGACAGCCTCTCCGCCAAACTGCTGAGACATGAGATGGTACATGCCACGGAAGAAATCCTCGGCCCCCGGAGCCCTCGCAGCATCCGCGGCCTCGGTAGCTCCCGGAACTCTGCTATGCTCCTCCTGGTCCCCCTGGACCCCCTGCTGGATCTCCTGACCTCCAGCCGACTGCCCCTGCAGAGAGCGAGAACTCCTCCTCGGCGCCATCCTCGCTCCTGAAGCACAAGACAGAAACACGGAAACGGCAATGTCAGAATAAAACACGCGGTGCCCAATGCCAGCGTCACATGTACATCATCGTTGTGGACTAGTGGACCAATACAATTACCTATGATTCTCATGTAATTCCACAACCGCGCTCTGATACCAGCTGTAACGACCCGAGAATCCGATTACCGGGAAGGCCCGATAACCCGAGACTCGTACCGCCACCCACGAGTCCGAAGACTCGGAAGGGTTAAAAGGATGGTGTGGAAACTACATAAGCATCACAGATAATTGCAGAAATTAAACAGTTATAATATTAAGCAGGAAATAAATTAACAATTTACATGGTCCACAATAAAGAACAATAATAACAGCAACAGTAGTCCACGACTAGTACAGTGACAAGAAGGGAAAAGTACAGCTACACGGGGCATCCCCCGGCTCTGACCTCTGGCACTACCTCTGGGCACCCGCACCACGCTGCGCTCCTGACGCGCTCCCCGAAGGTGGCGCCTCACCTGAAACACGGTGAAAACACGCAGGGAATGAGTCTCAGAACAAGACTCAGTAGGGATCACTCGAACCCTACCTCGAAAAACGAGAAACCACTACTCTAGCGGTAGGAAAGTACCTCGGAAAGGAAAGCCCTGTACTCTACAGAACTAGACCATACGGCACGCAAACCGACACACGTGCCACGGTACGAGAAGACCGAAACTCAACGATCGAACCGTCAAACCCGAAGGTCGGAAACACACGACTGACAGTCTAACACTCCGTACTCGACAGGAGTACCACCCACTAGAAGCACAGCCGGTAGCGTCCCCTGACGTCTTATACCGCACCGCAGGTGAACCGCCTGACGTGGTAGGTCCTACCCGAGGCGCAAACACCGCACAAGTAACCACAAACAAGTGACTAGCTGGGGTCACGCCCGTCGACGTGGGTCCAACCGCCCCCAACCACGTGTGCACACACAGACCACGCGTCCTAGGTCTGGCCCTCTGACCGGTTTTCCCCCGCAGCCGGACTCTGGCTACGACGAGGGGCCTACGGTAACCGGTCCACAAACCGTCTCGAAAGGTGGGTGCCCGTACACCACTCCCAGGTGAGACCAGCACCTCGTACTGGTGGGCTACGACTAGTGGAGGGTCACTGAAGGAGTAGACTCTCGAGTCAACGGAAAATAACGTCCGAAACCGACAACGTGTGGGAATCACCCCACGCACCAGCCCCGTCGCACGGTGACCACGGTCGGAAAAGAAACAGACGCATTGCCCATGGTCAAACGCCTGACCGAGGCAAACGGGACTTCCGGACACCAAAGACACGGTCACGGAACTCCACGGGGTGCCTGGGACGCACACACGGCCCAAGGGGAACACCCAACAACGAACAAAATCGCGCTAGGGCCACCTAGCGCGACAGGGCATGTCGCGCTAGGGTCCCCTAGCGCAACAAGGGTTGTCGCGCTATGGCCCCATAGCGCGACACGGACCATCGCGCTAGGGATACCTAGCGCGACATGGACCATCGCGCTAGGTCCTCCTAGCGCGACAATGATGATCGCGCTAGGGCCCCATAGCGCGACACGAACCGCCAAACTGTTCATCTTCTCCGATGAACGCGCTCGGTCGGGGCAGCGCGACCTCCAAGAACGCGCTACTGGAGTATAGCGCGTTCTCAGTCCGCGGCCGAAAACGGTAAGAACGCCCAAAAATTCTAACCACGCCCCCATACCTCCATAGGAGAGGGGGAAAACAAAGGGGAAGACCCCTGGGGACCCCTAGCATGATTCTAGGCCCTCAAAACACGAATCCATGCATTGAATCCATAGATCGGGCGAGCTCTCCCCAAATCATGGAAAAACCCAAAAACGCTCAAATGATCCCCTCTCGGCCTCCCCGCGGGCTATAAATCACGGAAAAGAACGGCATGAGGCTAAGGAACGTCACCCTACCTCAATGGAGCGAATGCTCCGCCGGATTGATCACGAATCACGAAGAATGCTCGAAGCTTCACGAACTCCCCACGCTTCCCACGCTCGCCGCACGCCCACGAGATGGCCTCACCGTCGCCCACGCGTCCGCGCCGTCGCCCCGCCGCCGTCCGTAGCCGGAGAGGGGTTCGCCGCGTTCGAATGGGAGAGAGGGAGAGAGAGGGGGCTCACGGTCGCGAGAGAGAGGAGGAAGAAGAAAGAGAAAAGGGAAAGAAAAAGAAAAAGGAATTAGGATTTATAGAAAATCCGAATTTTCGGAAAAATACCGAAAAATAGAAAAATACATTTCTGGAATCCTCGGAACGCACCGATCACAACGGTACCACTCGTGCCCGGGTGAACGGCCCAGTTAACCCGCAGCGAGCGTCCGAAGGAAAAGCTGAAACACACGCCGGGAATCGGAAAACACACGCGGAAAAGCCGCAGAACGCCTCCGGGCCTCCGAAACGACTCCGGATCGCGCCGATCCGAACACGAAAGATGTCCGAAACGAAATTTCAGACACAACAGAGCTGGACGCTCCGAAAACCAGATCCGGGACCCACGAAGAAGGATCCGAAAGGTCCGGGATATTACAATATCCGTCATTTCAGGGGTGTGATGAGACATAAACAGAGAAGCTCGGATAAGAGGAACCTTCACCTGCACAGAAAGCATTCCCTCTGCCTCCGCGGCGCGCTGTGTTACACGGGCAAGCTGCTCGTGGAGCGAATCTAGTTCCGACGAAGGAATCCATAGACTGGAAGAGGCACCCTCTGCCCCTACTGCTGGTAGGGTTGCGTCGAGCCGGGCGCGCTATGATGGCAAGAAGTGACAGTGAGTGGCTAAACACCAAAACCTAGGGGTATAATTAGGAATATGCATTTGCATACATACTCACCGAGACATGTAAGGCCTCACGGATGTCACCCAACTCTCCCCCTGTGTCCGCCAATCGAGCCCGCAAGTTCGCTATCATGGTATCACGGGCATCCTAAACCCATGTCATAGAGTCAGCATTACATTTAGAAAAATGATAAAAAAATAGAAAAAAAATGATCAAAAAGTGAGAAAAGAGATATACCTCCACAAGTCCCTCAGGATGGAGTCGCTCTGCATACATCGCCCTATAGAGACGTAGATAATCTTCACTATCCCGGGCATGCGACTCCACGAGCGTGCCACCCCACTGCCAATCTTCATATTGTTCGGGGAAGCGCACCCGCCAGTCGACACAGGTTACCGGCCCACGTGTTTTCCTCCCGACGCGGGGTGGTGCGGTCATATCTACCCATTCCTGGGCAAGCCCTAGAGTCCTCATGATCAATCGTAGCCGGAGTGGCTCGATTTCATTCAGGCAGTGGACCCAAAGGTCCCGACCAAATCGAGGGCGACCTGCGATGACCCACGGTTGGTCGACATCGACCAAGCCCGAGTAAGGCCTCCAGATCACCTGCGTTGGCATGCGTGTATCTCATTAATCACTCAAAAGAACCAAAAAAAAAAGAGAGACAAAAGAAAAGACAAAAAATGGAGTCCTACCATCTCTGCGGGGAACTCTTGCAGCTCACGCCTTAATACCATCAGCTGGTAAGATAGAGAGGCTGTGCTCATAATGGGTTGCCACCGCCGAGCTAGTGGTGCCATAGCCACACGCCACTGTCGAGCTCGCCCCATTGGGATGTAGTAATAACTCCATACCTGTGTCGTCACATGTCATCATATGAAATAGATTAGTTGCATAAATAAATAAACAAATAATTACCTGGAGAAATGGTATGAAGCCACTCACAGTCACCTCTCGATCTGTCCCTTGGGACAGACTTGCGAACAGATGCACCAGCACAGCGGCTCCCCAGGCATATTGTCCTACCCTCTCTAGGTCCACCAAAAATTCTAGGAAACGACAATGGATGTCGTCTCCTTTGGAACCCAGCAGTAATTTTCCCAGCAGGAAGAGGAGGAATATCCTCAAGTCCATGTTTGATCTCTCCCAGCTACTGGCATCCACGCAGTACACAGCGCGGGACCCTCTTTCCGCTATCTCCATGAACTCCTCCAAGGACTCGTTATCACGGTGACGAGTGTCAGTGAGCCCCAGTGCCTCCATGATAGACGCCTTGGCTATTGACCTATTCTTTTGGTCCTTTAATTCCAGACCAAGAAGCTTCTGAGCCACTTCACGATAATCGGGGTAGGTGACCCCGGTCACCGCCTCACCATCCACTCTAAGGCTGGTGATTCGGGCCACATCTTCGAGACTGGGCACCATGTGCCCCCAGGGCATCAAGAAGGCACGACTCTCTGGGTCCCATCTCTCGCGTAATGCTTGGATGAGGGCGAGGTCGAGCTTAATAGGTTCGATCCGGAGGAATGCACCAAACCCCATCGCATCTAGTCGAGCTTTCTGGAAGTCAGGTAAGCCTCGATAGGCGGCCACCACTAACTCCCATGAGATGTGTGACCTCGTCATACTCTGTGGATTACACAGGAAGTGAGAAGCGAGTGCATCATTGAAATAAAATAGAAAGAGAATGAGAAAGGAAGAAAGGGATCATGAAGAAATATGGGGAAGAACTGGCTCATTTATAAGCTCCGATTGGGTCCTCTCACTGAGTGGCCTTTCAACATCGGAGAGTCTCCTGGAACTACCACTGGATCTGCTCCTCTTCGAGGAGCGAGAAGACTCGTCCTCCACCCTGAAACTGGAATCTCCCTCCATCTCAGAGAATGAGAAACTCTTACTCCCTCCTGTCGACTTTTCACTCTTCTAACCAGTCTCCACAACTCCGTGCTTTCAAGTGAAGCAGGCGGGGGGGAGTATTTATAGGATTGAAGGGATATGATCCAGATCTGTCTCAGTTCCTCTTGCAATGAGCCTTGTAACAAAGCACCCATCTTTCACTCGAAGTGAACGAGGTCGGGAGCGTAGCGGGTTGATTCACACCCTACACATCTAGGTTCCATGTGTTCATCATGACTCAAATAAATCTGAGATGAGGTCATCCACATGGAGAAAGGATAATGCAGGTCGACCTTTTCGAATCCGGGAGTGGACTCATCCACAGGAGAAAGGACAATGGGAGTCGATATCTTTGAATATGGGAGTGGACTCGTCTACATGGAAAGAGGACAGGAGGGCGGTTGGCATCTTTGAATTCGGTGGTACATCATTAAAATTTGTGATGAATTCTCCCGAAAGAAATGCCCAATGAGTCTGAGACACGATCCGTTATCTCAGGGGAGATCTGTTAAACACGTCACATGAGGACGGCATGAAAAGAAGAGGCGTAGAAGAGAAGGAACGCATGGCGGGCAAACCCGTCACATGAGAGCATGTCGTTCCATTCATACGTCTATATAAACTGTCGTGTTCACCGTGAGAAGAGAGCGAGTGTATGAGCAACTTGCTAAATCTCGCACTACCTCCTTGATCGTCTCTCTCCTCTCCTAAGAGGGAGGTCCCTGGGAGGTCATCTAGAGCTCTGCGACGTTACGATTGTCTCATCATATCGCGCATTCTCACCCTCTCTGGTAGCGCTCCTCGCCCTCCTCTGGCCTCTCTCACGACCCCGACGGCCGCGAAGCTCTTGAACCCGAGGCTGTTGGCTGAGCCGCCCCCTGCTTTGCGAGGGAGACTACACCAACCCCCGGAGCTCCTCCACTGTGAGCTCCAACTCTCCTCCAATTGGCAGTGACTCTGAAGGAGTGACGTGTCCGAGCACTGTGTCTTCCGGAGCTTCATCACTTGGGCCTCATGTGCCCTCATCTCCTCTCGATCCCGATGTAGCTTTATCCATGCCTCTCTTCCCATTCTCCCCCAGTTTACTTCTCTCATCGCCACCTGAAGAGAAATCCTCAGCTCCATGACATCTCAGGGCATCTCCGCATACTGTAGTTGCTTCAGCCCCCCAGATCCTATCCAGTAACGGCCGACCATCACCCGACGCCCGCCATTCCGGTCACAAAGAAAAGGAGGGTAGAGACTGAAACAACATGTAATGGCATTAAGGCTTCGCATTTATTTCAAAACAAGATAACATACATCAGGGTTTGGGTACCTCAGGCCTCAGTTTCCTGAGCTCCATTACATAAGTCTCCCATAGCTCTCGATCCTCACTCACAGATACTGTCACCTTCCTCGGAATGCTTGCCTTCCACGAAGCTTTGATCGCCTTCACATCCTTCGCATCATCCTCCGTGCCCAGCTTTCTCTCCTTAATCAGAAGAAGGTTGGATGGCATGGGAAGAGAGTGCCGAGGAAGGCCAATTTGCAGGCAGCACCGGTGCGAGCTGTAAAGAACAAATTTGGTTGCACCGATAAGATGGAGTTCCACATCATGAGAAGATCGCGTGAGAAGCCTACGTGAAAGTAAACATGCTGGCACACAAGTGAACATCTCTCGCGCCAAGGAGCTGAAGTGAGTACGCCAGTCACCTCGTGTCTTCAGACAGGGCATGCGATTGGCCACCTTCCCACTAAAGCCCAACACATCGGCCATGTAATGGAGGGGGCTTTGTTCGAAAATCCTGGAGGCGGTCTGTACCCCTTCGTAGTGATGAAATTTGAAGTGAAGATCAATCCAGCAGTTGAGGAGAAGCATGCACCCGTGAGGAGGCCTACCCATGCTGGAAGCCGTGAGACCACTGTAAAGATGCGCGAGGACAGCAGGCCCCACTCTCCTTCCCTCCCAAAGTCCACAAATCGCTCCCAATTGGTCTTCCTCTACGATGTTGTCAGTACAAGTAAAGAGGAGAGCTCCGGCCAAACAAATTGTGAACCCTTTCATAAGCCCTTCTAAATGTTCATCATCTGTCAACCCTTCTAAGGCAGTCACGGTCCAGTCTGCGAGCTTTTGCAAGTTGACTCCGTTCTGAGTCTGAACGCTCTTTATGGTTCCAGATGGCATAAAGCTTCCAAGAACTTCCCCGGTAGATACCCTCTTCCGCATCCGCGAAACCTTTATCCTGTCATCCTTCATCGACCTTCTTAAGCCTAGCAGAAGTTCTGTCTCCTCGAGGAGGACCGTTGCCTCAAAAGTAGGGAAGATAAAAGTGTGGGTTTCTGGATGCCAAACCTCCGCCAATGCACCCAGGGCCGCCCAATCCATGTAAATCTTGTCATAATGCTTGGCATGGATCACCAACCCTTGGAGGTGCCATTTTAAAATAACGGCCCTCATACTGATAGTGATGTTGGACGTAAGCTTCGATAGCCAGGGCAGCTTTGAGAATTTTCTCGGGCCCGGGAAAAGAGGATACAGCTGAAAGGAAGGAAAAGAAAAGAATAAAAAAGCGAGGGAGAACTTATGAAGGAGACTAGGAGAAAGAACCAACTTACCGCCCGTGAAAGAGTCCTCTCGCTCAGATGGCCTTCAATGTCGGTCAACCTCCTGAATTCGCGGCCGAACTTACTCCTCTTGGCAGGGCGAGAAGGCCCACCTTCCATCTCAAAAGGGCGGGATTTCTCTCCATCTCAAAAAGAGCTTGACTCCCCGAACCACCAATGGATGATCTTTTGCTAAGGAGCAAAGGGGTACTTATAGTGAAAAGGGGGGGTAAAAAGGTAAATGTAAAGCATTTATGACAAGTTACCGTGGTGAATTTTAACCGAATAAATCTTGTCTGATTTGTGTCGTGTTTTCCCCTGCTCCTGTATTGATGTGCGGAGGTCCTGTACAGTTGAATGTAATTTTACTTCTTATGAAATAAATCATTCTTTACTGCTTGCTGTTCGGTGCAGGTTCCAAGAACAAAATAAGAAAGCAAGAGGGCGCCTTTGCCCTGCCATGTCCCACCATCAGTCACCCCGGTGATTGACCCCACTGTGTCATGCATCCTACTATATGATATCTACGCTATTAGAGCACGTCAAGGACCTTATACCTTGGATGAATCTGGAGTTTGAGTTCCCCTCTAACAAAAATAGTGATAACTCCAGAGGTGTTCAGGACATAAGGATAGGCCGTTAGGTTGTGATAGCTCGGGGACGATGGTTCCATTTGGTGAAGTCGGTGCGTGGATAAACGGGCCCCCGGCTCAGTATCGGCTCATCGAATCGGTATCCTGACCCGTCCTAAGCAACTTAACAATATTATCCTTGGCTATTTTCTACTTTTAGTTTGTTTTAATTTTTCCTTTAAACCCAGCATGCATTCATGTAGGACTTTGATATCACTGTGAAAGATCATTCATTTAACTCGATTGTGAGGGCCGCTGTGCTTAAATTCTTGATTAATATGGGATATTCCATTCTGAATCAAGTACTGAGTTTCTGTGAAACCACCTTGGGCTGACTGGCTGAAAGAGACCTTTGTTTGGATTTATTAGCTACCCTTTTTATTTACTCCATTGGACCCACCTTGGTCACAGCACTTCCACATTGGCTGGTAACCGCTCCCCAAGGTGAAACCTGCGGGTCTACGACTCAGGTACTTCCACGCCGAGAAGTTGGTCCCTCTTTCTGTTAGTCTTTTGTTATTTCCAGCCAGACAATCGTTGATTTCGGAGGACCTCCTTCAAGGTTATTTTGTTGAAACTCAGGAAAGATTCCAATCACGTAGTGTTAAAAACGTGTCTCATCACGCCTTGGCATCCACTTTTCAGTCCATTCTCCACTCCACTTCATTACACTGCTATGTCATTCCACTCCGTGTCATTCCCCTGCAAAGCAGACGCCAAGGCGGGGCAGCTGTAGACACGACATTTTAGCATTATGCTGAGCAGATCCCGTATTACACTAAGACGCCCCAAAGCAGCTCGCACGGTTAAGTTAGTTGAGTAATCTCTAATTTAATCTAATAATATGTGGCTTCTTGAATAATTCTTGTTAATGGGCTTGTGACCATTCCTACACAAAATAAAAAAAATGTTAATGGGCTTGGTCCATCTTTTTAATCCTAAAAAAGGGGGAAGGTTCATCGTGTGGGCTTGGCCCATTCCTATTCAAAAAATATACCAAAAGAAAACATTTGTGCTAATGGGTTTGGCCCATTCCTATTCAAAAATAAAAATATATATATATATAGATGTGTGCTAATGGGCTTGGCCCACTTTTGTTCTAAAAAATAAATAAAATTTAACGGATATGGCCCCATCTTTTATTACATAATTTATTTCCTCACTCCCCTCCCGGGGCTCTAGGATCTTGCCCCCTCTCTTTAACACTCTCTCTCTCTCTCCCCTTCTCACCTCCTCAGTAACCCACCACCCCATCGGAAGCCCCTGGAATACACACACACCCCCTCTTTTGCATGCACCCACGAAGCCACCCCCTCTCCACTTCCGACGTTGCCACCTCCACCTCCCTCTTCCCTTTCTTTTTCTGACCACACCAGCCATCCTCCTCCTCACGACAGTCACCTCTTTTCTCCTCCACCCTCACTCACCTTCCCACTCCTCTTACGAGCCCACAGCCACCTCCACCGTCTACCTCCACCGTATCCCCTCCCTCTTTCTCTCTCTCGACAACAACCACTCTCTCCAACGTCTCCCCTCCCTCTCTCCTTCTCTCCCTCTGTACCCATCACCACCGCAGGTCTCCCACGCACCCCCATCACCCTCACCCGCTCTCCCCCTCGGCCTGCTGACCACCTCTCGCCGTCTCTCTCTCCCTCTCCCTCTGTTCTCTCCCTCCCTCAATCTCCTTCTAACAAAAAGGCTAAAAAAAAGTAGTTCGCATGGGGGGCCTCGTCGCCCGTGCCCCCCCTTTGAACCACAAGGGGCCGCAACGGCCCCTTTTTCCCGCAGCACACGGCCGCCCCCGACGCCGCCCCTGCCTGCTCCCACCGCCCGCGGCCGCCCTGTCCCGCTCCGGCACCGCCCTCTCCCGCCTCCAGCCCACCTCGGCCGCCGCTCCTGCCTCCGGCCCGCCTCGACCGCCGCTCCCGCCACCGGACCGCTGCAGACGTGCTCCGGCACCCCTGCTCACACGCCGTCGCCCGCCCGCAGTGCCCCCACTCACCTCCGGCCGCCTGCACGCACCCCCCGCGGCCACCGCCTCCGGTCGCTCCCGCCTCCGGCTCCGTCTCCACCCGCGGCCGCCTTCGGCCCCGCCTGCGCCGCTCTCCCCCCTGCTCCGGCCGCCGCTCCAACCGCCTCCAGCCCCGCCTCTCCAGCCGGCCACCGCCTCTGGTCCCGCCTGCGCCGTCGCTCCGGGCCACCTCCGCGCCGTCCTCCACTGCCGTAGCTCGCCACCGCCTCCACCGCCGCTGTCGTCTTCCCCACCCCTCTCTCCCTCTCTCGTTTTCTCTCTCTCTCCCTCTCTCTCTCTCCATCTCCCTCTCTCCCTCTCTCTCTCTCTCTATCTCTCTCACTCGTCGTCTCTTCTCTCCCGGTCTCTCTCTCTCTCTCTCTCTCTCTCTCTCACTTGTCCTCTCTTCTCTCCCGGTCTATCTCTCTCTCTCTCACTTGTCCTCTCTCTCTCTCTCTCTCTCTCTCTCTCTCTCTCTCTTCCTCTCTATCTCTCTCACCCTCTCTCGATCTCCCCGTCTCTCACTCTTTCTTTTCTCTTTTTTTTAATCCCCTCTCCCCACCGTCTCTCTTTCCCTCTCTCTGCTCTTCTTCCCTCCCCCTCTACTCTCTCTCTCTCTCTCGATCTCCCTCTCTCTCTCTCTCGATCTCTTCCTATTTCTTTTATTTTTTTTAATCTCCTCTTCCTTTCCCTCTCTCGATCCCTCACTCATCCTTCTTTTTATTTTTTTATTTTTTTCTCTCCCCTCTCTTCTACCCGATCTCTTCCTCTCTCTCTATTTTCTTCTTATTTTTTTTTCTCTTCATTCTCTCTTTCTCCCTCTTCCTCTGCCTCCCGTTCTCCAGTATTCCCCTCCTCTTTTGAAACTCACGCATACACACATCTTCTTTTCCCTTCTTTTATTCTCTTATGTAAATTAAAGTCCTCTCTTTCATCTACTTACACATGTATGCATATCTTCCTTACTCCATGCCCACACGTGGGGCTTGATATGTGTATATATACATATATTTTTATTTTAATAACTAAGATTTCTATCCCTCCCTCTTTCTATTTTGATTATCTATTTTTTTAAGTCTCTCACCTCACCCCCCCTTCTATTTTCACATGTGTCATCTCTTCTAAATGCCTCTCTAAAAAAGATTAAGAAAAAAAAAGAGAGCATGTCAGGGTTTAGGAGGTGCCATTTTAAAATAACGGCTTCTGTAGAAGAGGCATTTTTCACAGTGGACGCTATTAATACCTCATTGCCTTCTGTTTGGCCAACTCACCGGCCACTTCTTTCATTGCTAGATGTGTGTGACCCTCGTCGCACTGTGATCACACTTCTTTCAAACTTGATCAATTGTTGTGGTGCCTGCTGAGGCTGTTGTTGCTGCTATTGTTGTTATTGTTGTTGTCTAAGAGGAGGTCTCCTGGCCTTCATCATGGTGACGCATCACCCCATTTCATCCCAATCTATTTGATGTTCATCGTTCATATCATAAATATAATCTCTGAAATGAAAACAGTTTTTCACTGTATGACCCGGCTGTCTATGGAAGACACAATATCTGGAAGTGTCGACGTTCGTGGGCCATATGGCTTTTTCCTTAGGCAAGGTGAGGAAATTAGCAGCCATGAGAGCATTAAAGATGTCCGGCAATGACTCCGGCAAAGGTGGGTAATGAGCTCTCCTAGGGCCGATCGGCCTTCTCTGTTGTTGGAGGCCATAATCCCCGGGTGGTGGAACCTGATTATATTGAGGAGGCCGCTGCTGTTGTTGTTGGAGATGAAGCGGTTGAGGCATATTGTTCTGGAAGAGATTGTTTTGTGGGGGAGGACGATAGGGTTGCTGACCTTGTTGCTCCTGATGAAAGGGGAATTGTGGGGGTTGTGGGGGCCTAGGATTAGCTTGCTGGTTGGGATAGCCAACCGCACCCACTTGTTCATTTGTTACAACCCCTTCTGTTACCCCACCTTGGGCACCCGTGCCCGGCTTCCTAAACACCTTTGGTTTTGATGGCTCGAACATATGCATGAGGGGAGAATCTTTCAGCTGTGTTTGGATATATCGAGCTCTCTCATACAGTTCCTCCATAGTGGTGAGTTTGTTCATTGCCAGGACGTGTCTAAATTGTGGAGTGGCATTAGACACAACCATCTTTACTTGCTCCGATTCTGAAATGGGGTCTCTCACTTTCTCTGCCAAGGATCTCCATCGATCGGCAAATTGGGTGAAATCTTCGTCCGACTTCATCTTTTCAGCCACTAGGTCGGTAATAGAGAAGGAGGGACCGACCCTATCCCGATATTTCTGTGTGAATTTCCGTTGCACTACGTCGAAGTTCTCAGCCTCACTCGGCTCTAGTGAATAGAACCATTCTAAGGCGGGACCATCCAATGATCTCCTGAAGAGGTATGCCAAGGATCTTTGATCGTTCTGCCAAAACGAGGACTCATACATAAAGTCCTTCAGATGAATGAGGGGGTTGCCCGTGCCGGTGTACCGTCGATACGTTGGCATTTCAGAAGGAGGGAGATGGAATACTGGAAGGATTGGTAAAGAGATCTCAGGCGCGGATTTGACATCCACGATCTTTTTGAAATCTCGGAATTGTTCATCCATCTTGTTCATCCTATGAAGGAGAGATTGAGTGACCTCATTGTAAGGAGCAGGTTGTGGTGGCCACTGAGGCCTTGCAGAAGCCTGAGAAGGGAATTCCGGATGAGAGAGACGTTGTGACATATCAGCAAATGGAACTGACTGAAATGTCGTATGAGGAATTGGTGGGACTTGAGATTGGGGAGGTAATTGGAAAGGGGGAGGTTGCAGATGTGGCATATCAGTAAATGGAACTGACTGAAATGTTGGATGAAGAATTGGTGGAACTTGAGACTGGGGAGGTAATTGGAAAGAGGGAGGCTGCAAACTTGTCTGCGCAAGAGGGAATGAGGGAGGGATTGCCTGTGCGGGTTCTTGAATAGAGAGAGCAACGGGTGTTGGATTTTGAGGAGTAGGATCAACAGATTTCCCTTTTAAGACGGCCTGAAAGGCTCGGATCTGATCGGAATTGAGCTGTGTGTTCGCGAGAACACCTAGCAAGGAGGAAATATCTTGTGGTGGGGATGCTTCCCCGACGGCGGCTCGCACCTCATATGAGGGCTCACGGGAGGAACATGCATCCTCAGCAGGGACATGTGTCCCCTGGTGACTCGGGGTCGGATTCTGACCGTTCCCGGACATTTCTTGATCTTTTCGGAACGTGAGATTTTGCCGGAACGTAATATCATACACACTCAAACCAAGAACAAAGATTAACAAACAAGTTGATGTTTAACGCCTTTTTGTGTTTTCTTTTTGTTTTCCCTTTTTTTTTCTTTCTAATTAAAATGTAATAACATACACACTCAAACCATTAGCAAAGATTAACAAACAAGTTGATGTTTAACGCCTTTTTTGTTTTCTTTTGGTTTTCCCCTTTTTTCTTTTTTTTTCTAATCTAATGTTCACACCATAGGAGGGACCTTAGTTGCAATATTGATTTTCGCCGTGTGATCTAAGGACACTCGACTCACCACGAATGGGTTAACTATCTCCAGGGAACTTCAGTGGTACAACCAGCCTAGTGAACGAAGAGGGAATCCTTCGCTGTCGGGGACTTACGGAGGTCCCAGTGGAGGAGATCCTAGTCCGTCGAGAGGAATTCCCGACGGAGAGTCCTTCCTTCACCAGGAAAAGGTGATCCTAAAAAATGGAACAAAAGAAATAAAAATAAAAGGGAGATGATATGCAATGCAGTGCTGAATTTAACAGGAGATATATAAACAGACAACAAATATATGCAATAAAAGAAATTAAACAAACATCACAACACTCCTTTTCTGCAATGATAAGAATCTCTTCAGACTTCAAGGGGACTCTGGAGTAATGCACGTAGTGCACGAGGGGTGAAATTGGAATGCCAAGAGTGATAGCGGGAACACAAATATAGCGCACGCGGGCGCAATCAGGAGGGGCACACGTGGGTGCCAAGTGGAGGGGGTGCTACTGAGAGCATAAATGTAGCGCACGAGGGCGCAATCAGGAGGGGCACACGTGGGTGCCGAGTGGAGGGGCACGCGTGGCTGCCGAATGGAGGGGCACGCGTGGGTGCCGAGTGGAGGGGCACACGTGGGTGCCGAATGGAGGGGCACGCGTGGGTGCCGAATGGAGGGGCACGCGTGGGTGCCGAGTGGAGGGGCACACACGCGTGCCGAGTGGAGGGGCACACGTGGGTGCCGAATGGAGGGGCACGCGTGGGTGCCGAATGGAGGGGCACGCGTGGGTGCCGAGTGGAGGGGCACACGTGGGTGCCGAATGGAGGGGCACACGTGGGTGCCGAAAATATGTGGGTAACCAGAGGAAACAAAAGATGTCCCACCGTGATCGCCAAAAAGGTGTAGACGGTAAAAGAAGCGTCGTCCACCCTCGGGGGAAAGAAACAATGATGCAAAGTAATGATGAAAAGGTGATTGTCAGAGAGGTGGAGACGGCAAGGGACGTCCACCCTCGTCTGTCCTAAGAGATGGAAATGACGAGATCAACTCAAGAAGAGAAAGAACATAAAGGAGAGAAAGGAAAGAAGGATGTAAAACGAACTCCGGTACGTGGCGGAGATAGGGGTCGGAAGACCCTCTCGCGCAAACTAACCCCTTCCCGGTAAGCGTGACTTACCGTTCCACGAGCAATTTTCCATATACCAGGAAATTCGAGAATCTAAGTAACAGAAATGGGGAGGCACGAAGACTCAGAAACTGCAGCGGTGTATCGTTCTCCAGAAAATTACAAAGACAATACGAACCAAGACATACCACCACAAGACATTGGTCTTTGTGGGGTTCTAACAGCGATGCAATAATATCAACACTAATGAATATATATGTACGTATTAGGACCACCGCAAGACATTGGCCTTACGGGGTTTTTATTGTAATATAGATAATAAACATGAGTATATATACATAAGACCACCGCGAGATATTACTCTCCGCGGGGTTTTTACTGTAATATATATAATGAAAGGCTTCGCGAGGAATTACTTCCGTCACGTGCACCTTCGCGAGGAATTACTTCCGTCGCAGGGTTTAGACAGAAATTTAAAGAAATAAAATGACAGAATGAAAAAGGTTTCGCGAGGAATAACTTCCGTCACGTACACCTTCGCGAGGAATTACTTCCGTCGCAGGGTTTAGACAAAAATCAAAGGAATAAAATGACAGAATAAAAAGGCTTCGCGAGGAATTACTTCCGTCACGTACACCTTCGCGAGGAATGACTTCCGTCGCAGGGTTTAGACAGAAATTTAAAGAAATAGAATGACAGAATGAAAAAAAAGGCTTCGCGAAGAATGACTTCCGTCACGTACACCTTCGCGAGGAATTACTTCCGCCGTAGGGTTTAGACAAAAATCAAGGGAATAAAATGACAGAATGAAAAAGGCTTCGCGCGGAATGACTTCCGTCACGTACACCTTCGCGAGGAATGACTTCCGTCGCAGGATTTAAACAAAAGGGAAAATTGACAGGAAAGAAAGTGGGAAGGGGATGTGATCGCCAGGGGCTGAGAGCCCCACAGGAAATGTTCTGATCGCGTTTGCCGTCAGGGCGGGAGCAGAGCGGGTTCTCTCTTCCTCTTCTGTCGGCCGGCCGACGAAGAGGGCTTCCTTCGGTTACCCTTAGACAAAGAACAAACAGAGTAGAACTGGTTGGTGAGAACGACGGTGGTGTAGTACCGATTCTTTAGAAAATGACACTGAAAATAGCATAGACGAGTACGCACCTGGTTGGTGGTATTTAAAACCCCTTTTAGACACGAAATGGTAGATAAATAATATGATGGATGAATAATTAAGATTCTATCTCAGAGAGAAATGTTATGGGGATGGCAAATGATGCATGCATGCAGCTAACTGAATGAAAATGAGACAGAAAAGAGGGGGAGAAAGCTTATTCAGAGATGGATGACGGGCTCGAGGAAGCTTCTCCGAGGTGAGGATGGTACGAACGTACGCTGAGATGTAACATGCTCTCGTATACTCCGACGTCTGGGAACTCGGCAGGGCCGTCCGGGTATCGCCACCGTCCTGAAAAGGAGAAAGGGAAGAAAGAGAGAGAGAGAGTTCTCTCTTTTTTTTTCTTAATCTTTTTTAGAGAGGCATTTAGAAGAGATGACACATGTGAAAATAGAAGGGGGGGGGGTGAGGTGAGAGACTTAAAAAAATAGATAATCAAAATAGAAAGAGGGAGGGATAGAAAGCTTAGTTATTAAAATAAAAATATATGTATATATACACATATCAAGCCCCACGTGTGGGCATGGAGTAAGGAAGATATGCATACATGTGTAAGTAGATGAAATAGAGGACTTTAATTTACATAAGAGAATAAAAGAAGGGAAAAGAAGATGTGTGTATGCGTGAGTTTCAAAAGAGGCGGGGAATACTGGAGAACGGGAGGCAGAGGAAGAGGGAGAAAGAGAGAATGAAGAGAAAAAAAAATAAGAAGAAAATAGAGAGAGAGGAAGAGATCGGGTAGAAGAGAGGGGAGAGAAAAAAAAATAAGAAGAAAATAGAGAGAGAGGAAGAGATCGGGTAGAAGAGAGGGGAGAGAAAAAAATAAAAAAATAAAAAGAAGGATGAGTGAGGGATCGAGAGAGGGAAAGGAAGAGGAGATTAAAAAAAAAAAAAGAAATAGGAAGAGATCGAGAGAGAGAGAGAGAGGGAGATCGAGAGAGAGAGAGAGAGAGAGTAGAGGGGGAGGGAAGAAGAGCAGAGAGAGGGAAAGAGAGACGGTGGGGATAGGGGATTAAAAAAAAGAGAAAAGAAAGAGTGAGAGAGGGGGAGATCGAGAGAGGGTGAGAGAGATAGAGAGGAAGAGAGAGAGAGAGAGAGAGAGAGAGAGAGAGAGAGAGAGAGAGAGAGAGAGAAGAGAGGACGAGTGAGAGAGATAGAGAGAGAGAGAGAGGGAGAGAGGGAGATGGAGAGAGAGAGAGAGAGAGAAAACGAGAGAGGGAGAGAGGGGTGGGGAGGACGACAGCGGCGGTGGAGGCGGTGGCGAGCTGCAGCAGTGGAGGACGGCGCGGAGGTGGCCCGGAGCGACGGCGCAGGCGGGACCAGAGGCGGGGGCCGGCTGGAGCGGCGGGGCTGGAGGCGGTTGGAGCGGCGGCCGGAGCAGGGAGCAGAGCGGCGCAGGCGGGGCCGAAGGCGGCCGCGGGCGGAGACGGAGCCGGAGGCGGGAGCGACCGGAGGCGGTGGCCGCGGGGGGTGCGTGCAGGCGGCCGGAGGCAAGCGGGGGCACTGCGGGCGGGCGACGGCGTGTGAGCAGGGGTGCCGGAGCACGTCTGCAGCGGTCCGGTGGCGGGAGCGGCGGTCGAGGCGGGCCGGAGGCAGGAGCGGCGGCCGAGGTGGGCTGGAGGCGGGAGAGGGCGGTGCCGGAGCGGGACAGGGCGGCCGCGGGCGGTGGGAGCAGGCAGGGGCGGCGTCGGGGGCGGCCGTGTGTGGCGGGAAAAAGGGGCCGTTGCGGCCCCTTGTGGTTCAAAGGGGGGGGCAGGGGCGACGAGGCCCCCCCTGCGAACTACTTTTTTTTAGCCTTTTTGTTAGAAGGAGATTGAGGGAGGGAGAGAACAGAGGGAGAGGGAGAGAGAGACGGCGAGAGGTGGTCAGCAGGCCGAGGGGGAGAGCGGGTGAGGGTGATGGGGGGTGCGTGGGAGACCTGCGGTGGTGATGGGTGCAGAGGGAGAGAAGGAGAGAGGGAGGGGAGACGTTGGAGAGAGTGGCTGTTGTCGAGAGAGAGAAAGAGGGAGGGGATACGGTGGAGGTAGACGGTGGAGGTGGCTGTGGGCTCGTAAGAGGAGTGGGAAGGTGAGTGAGGGTGGAGGAGAAAAGAGGTGACTGTCGTGAGGCGGAGGATGGCTGGTGTGGTCAGAAAAAGAAAGGGAAGAGGGAGGTGGAGGTGGCAACGTCGGAAGTGGAGAGGGGGTGGCTTCGTGGGTGCATGCAAAAGAGGGGGTGTGTGTGTATTCCAGGGGCTTTCGATGGGGTGGTGGGTTACTGAGGAGGTGAGAAGGGGAGAGAGAGAGAGAGTGTTAAAGAGAGGGGGCAAGATCCTAGAGCCCCGGGAGGGGAGTGAGGAAATAAATTATGTAATAAAAGATGGGGCCATATCCGTTAAATTTTATTTATTTTTTAGAACAAAAGTGGGCCAAGCCCATTAGCACACATCTATATATATATTTTTTTATTTTTGAATAGGAATGGGCCAAACCCATTAGCACAAATGTTTTCTTTTGGTATATTTTTTGAATAGGAATGGGCCAAGCCCACACGATGAACCTTCCCCCTTTTTTAGGATTAAAAAGATGGACCAAGCCCATTAACATTTTTTTTATTTTGTGTAGGAATGGTCACAAGCCCATTAACAAGAATTATTCAAGAAGCCACAGATTATTAGATTAAATTAGAGATTACTCAACTAACTTAACCGTGCGAGCTGCTTTGGGGCGTCTTAGTGTAATACGGGATCTACTCAGTATAATGCTAAAATGTCGTGTCTACAGCTGCCCCGCCTTGGCGTCTGCTTTGCAGGGGAATGACACGGAGTGGAATGACATAGCAGTGTAATGAAGTGGAGTGGAGAATGGACTGAAAAGTTGATGCCAAGGCGTGATGAGACACGTTTTTAACACTACGTGATTGGAATCTTTCCTGAGTTTCAACAAAACAACCTTGAAGGAGGTCCTCCGAAATCAACGATTGTCTGGCTGGAAATAACAAAAGACTAACAGAAAGAGGGACCAACTTCTCGGCGTGGAAGTACCTGAGTCGTAGACCCGTAGGTTTCACCTTGGGGAGCGGTTACCAGCCAATGTGGAAGTGCTGTGACCAAGGTGGGTCCAATGGAGTAAATAAAAAGGGTAGCTAATAAATCCAAACAAAGGTCTCTTTCAGCCAGCCAACCCAAGGTGGTTTCACAGAAACTCAGTACTTGATTCAGAATGGAATATCCCGTATTAATCAAGAATTTAAGCACAGCGGCCCTCACAATCGAGTTAAATGAATGATCTTTCACAGTGATATCAAAGTCCTACATGAATGCATGGTGGGTTTAAAGGAAAAATTAAAACAAACTAAAAGTAGAAAATAGCCAACGGAGACGATAAGAAGAAAGAACTCAAAAGAGCGATTTTATTCATAGCCGACAAAGGCCGCAACCGGCCACATACACCTCAGAACGCTGGAACATGAGGCACAACGGTGGAGAAGGAAAGAAAAGCAAAGGGGGGAAAGGAAAGGGATGAGCTGGGGTTGAGCAGGGGCGACGGCTCGCTGCTCTTCCCCTTCCCCTTTAGTACATGCGCTCTCTCTCTCTTTCTCAGCTCTCTCCCTTTTGGTGATCGTCGGGGCTTCACGGCGGCGCTCCCTCCTTCTTTTTCTCTTCTCTTCGTGCAGACGATGGTGGATGGAGCAGCGCGGGGGGGAGTCAAAGCTTCCCCTCCTCTTCCTTTTCTTTTCCTCTTCTTCTCTTCTTCGCACAGACGGCGGCGGTGGGTGGAGCGGCCGGAGGGCAGACGACTCCCTCTTCTTCTTCTCTTCTTCTTTCCCTTCTTCTCTTCTTCTCTTCTTCTCTTCTGCGTGTGTCTGTCTGTGTCTGTATGCCTCTCCCCTCCCCTCTGTTCGCATTTTTTGGCCGAAGAAGGGGGGCGTTTTATACCCCAGCGGCGGGAGCGTTAGGGCGCGAACGACGGTGGCGGGAGGTGACGGGCATTGAATAGGGTTTGACCTCCCCGTCCTTGGTGGCAGAGGAGTAGCATGCGTGTCTCAGCCTCCGATCGACACCTCGGACAGCTCACTGCGCACCAAGGCTCTATAGGGCATGGGCATCATGTCATCATGCCGGAGCATGCCACTGAAGAGCCTGGACAGCGTGCCGCTGGCAGGCACAACAAGCGTGCCGCTGAGAGGGCCAAAAGGTGTGTCGCTGGAAGACATGGCAAGCGTGCCGCTGCAGAGCCCAAAGGGCGTGTCGCTGAACGTCTAGGAGGGTGTGCCGCTGAAGAGCTGCAGGGGGCGTGCCGCTGAAGGCCAGGAGGGCGTGCCGCTGAAGGGCTGCAGGGGGCGTGCCACTGAAGGCCAGGAGGGCGTGTGCCGCTGGGGCTCCCTGGGGGGCGTGCCGCTGGGGCTCCCCAGGGGGCGTGCCGCTGGAGGCACCCTGGGGGTGTGCCGCTGGGGTTCCCCAGGGGGCGTGCCGCTGGAGGCACACCCCCAGGGGTGTGCCGCTGGGACTCCCCAGGGGGTGTGCCGCTGGAGACACCCTGGGGGTGTGCCACTGAAGGCCAAGGGTGTGCCACTGAGAGGGGCCAGTGGCGTGCCGCTGAAGGGCCTTGGGCGTGCCGTTGAATGGCTAAATGGGCAGTTTTGAGCCCGTTGTGAGCACGAGTTGTGGCATGTTTGATTTTCTTCGAGGCCCATGGATTGTGGGGCTCTTGGTGGTTGATTTCTCTTCACTGTCGTGACTCCGGAGACGGCTTCACGGCAGTGTGCATATTTGCGGAGTGTGGGTGACTAGTCTCTCCGGGGTTTCTTCACTCGGTGCCATTGTTGATGCTGGGCCGAAAAGGATATCTGTGCCTGCAATTTTTTGGTGTCCACAAATGCCCCCCACCCACGGGTAGCGCATGTGAAGGATGAGCCGGGCGGTGCCCGCGGGTGTACTGGTCTCTTTTTCTCTTCGTCGGTGCCGACGGGGTGTCGGGAACTGACATGGTTTGTTTGTCTCTTCTTCTCTTCGTCAGTGCCGACAGGGTGTCGGGAACTGACATGGTTTGTCTGTCTCTTCTTCTCTTCGTCAGTGCCGATAGGGTGTCGGGAGCTGACATGATTTGTCTGTCTCTTCTTCTCTTCGTCAGTGCCGACAGGGTGTCGGGAGCTGACATGGTTTGTTTGTCTCTCCTTCTCTTCATCAGTGTAATATCCCGGACCTTTCGGATCCTTTTTTGTGGGTCCTGGATCTGGTTTTTGGAGCGTCTGGCTCTGTTGTGCTCGAAATTTCGTTTCGGGCATCTTTCGTGTTTGGATCGGCGCGATCCGGAGTCGTTTCGAAGGCCCGGAGGCGTTCCGCGGTTTTTCCGCGTGTGTTTTCCGATTTCCGGTGTGTGTTTCGGCTTTTTCTTCGGAAGCTCGCTGCGGGCGAACCGGGCGGTTCACCCGGGCACGAGTGGTACCGTTGTGATCGGTGCGTTCTGAGGATTCTGAAAATATATTTTTCTATTTTTCGGTATTTTTTCGAAAAAATCGGATTTTCTATATAGCCCTAATTCTTTTTCTTTTTCTTTTCTCCTTTCTCTTTCTTCTTCTTCTTCTTCTTCCTCCTCCGTTTCTTCCCACCGTGACGCCCTCCTCTCCCTCTCTCTCCCATTCGGACGCGGTGAGACCCTCCCCGGCTGTTGACGGCGGCAGGGCGACGGCGCGGACGCGTGGGTGACGGCGAGGCGATCTCGTGGGCGTGCGGCGAGCGTGGGAAGCGTGGGGAGTTCGTGAAGCTTAAAGCGTTCTTCGTGATTCGTGGGTGATTCGGCGGAGCATTCGCTCCATTGAGGTAGGGTGACGTTCCTTAGCCTCTTGCCGTTCATTCCTGTGATTTGTAGGCCGCGGGGAGGCCGAGAGGGGCTTGTTTGAGTATTTTGGGGTTTTTCCATGATTTGGGGAGAGCTCGCCCGATCTATGGATTTGATGCATGATTTCGTGTTTTGATAGCCTAGAATCATGCTAGGGGTCCCCAGGGGTCTTCCCCTTTGTTTCCCCCCTCTCCTTTGGAGGCATGGGGGCGTGGTTGGGATTTTTTGGAGTTTCTACCGTTTTCCGCCGCGGACTGAGAACGCGTTATACTCCAGTAGTGCGTTCTTGTTCGTCGCGCTGCCCCAATGGGGCGCGTTCATCGGAGAAGATGAACAGGAGGCGGTTCCTGTCGTGCTATGGGGTCCTAGCGCGACCTGCCTTGTCGCGCTAGGGGTCCCTAGCGCGATCTGTTGTGTCGCGTTAGGAGGCCCTAGCGCGACCTGTCTTGTCACGCTAGGGGATCCTAGCGCGATGTTCCCTGTCGCGCTAGGAGGCCCTAGCGCGATCTTCCCTGTCGCGCTAGGGAGTCCTAGCGCGTTCTGTCCTGTTGTCGGGTGTTCATCTTGGGCCGTGTGTGTGTCCTGGACACCCCGTGGAGTTCCGTGACCGTATTTTTGGTGTCCGGAGGTTCCGTTTGCCTCGGTCATGAGTTTGGCCGTGGGCGGTGCGTCCGTTTTTCTCCGACCGTGGCCCCCGTTTGACGGAGCTAGTGCGTGGGGTGATTCCCACACGTTGTCGGACTCGGACGTCGTTTTCCGTTGACTTGAGAGTCTACTCCTTCAGTGACCCTCCACTAGTCGTAGCCTACTAGTACGCGTGTGCTAGTCGCACCAGGGGGTGGTGTACGGGCCGACCTTTAGAGACGGTTTGTGGACCAGTTACCGTTGGGCCCCACGTCTTGCAGCCAGAGTCCGGCTGAGGGGAAAACCAGTCAGAGGGCCAGACCAGGGACACGCGGTCTATGTGTGCACACGTGGTTGGGGGCAGTTTGACCCACGTCGACGGGCGTGACCCCAGGTAGTTACTTGTTTGTGGTTACTTGTACGGTGTTTGCGCCTCGAGTAGGACCTACCACGTCAGGCGGTTCACCTGCGGCGCGGTGTAAGACGTCAGGGGACGCTACCGGCTGTGCTTCTGGTGGGTGGTACTCCTGTCGAGTACGGAGTGACAGACTGTCAGTCGTGTGTTTTCGACCTTCGGATTTTGGCAGTTCGACCGTTGAGTTTCGATCTTCTCGTACCGTGGCACGTGTGTCGGTTTGCGTGCCGTAGGGTCTAGTTCTGTGGAGTACAGGACTTTCCTTTTCGAGGTACTTTCCTACCGCTAGAGTAGTGATTTCTCGTTTTACGAGGTAGGGTTCGAGTGATCCCTACTGAGTCTTGTTCTGAGACTCATTCCCTGCGTGTTTTCACCGTGTTTCAGGTGAGGCGCCACCTTCGGGGAGCGCGTCAGGAGCGCAGCGTGGTGCGGGTGCCCAGAGGTAGTGCCAGAGGTCAGAGCCGGGGGATGCCCCGTGTAGCTATACTTTTCTTTCTTGTCACTGTACTAGTCGTGGACTATTGTTGCTGTTGTTGTTATTTTATTGTGGACCATGTAAATTGTTAATTTATTTCCGGCTTAATATTATAACTGTTTAATTTCTGCAATTACTTGTGATACTTGTGTAGTTTCCACACCATCCTTTTAACCCTTCCGAGTCTTCGGGCTCGTGGGTGGCGGTGCGAGTCTCGGGTTATCGGGCCTTCCCGGTAATCGGATTCTCGGGTCGTTACAATCAGTGTCGACCGGAGACGGAGAATGATGTGGTATGTTGGTATCTTCTTCTCTTTGTTAGTGCCGACAGGTTGCCGGGCGCTGACGTGGTATGTTGGTCTCTTCTTCTCTTCGTTAGTGCCAACAGGTTGCCGGGCGCTGACGTGGTATGTTGGTCTCTTCTTCTCTTCGTCAATGCCGACGGGGTGTCGGGGACTGACATGACATGTTGGTCTCTTTGTCTCTTCATCAGTACCGGTGGGGTGCCGGGAACTGAAGCAGTATGTTGGTCTCTTCATCAGTGCCGACGGGATGCCGGGAACTGAAGCAGCATGTTGGTCTCTTCATCAGTGCCGATGGGGTGTCGGAAACTGAAGCAGCATATTGGTCTCTTCATCAGTGCCGACGGGGTGTCGGGAACTGAAGCAGCATATTTGTCTCTTCATCAGTGCCGACGGGGCGTCGGGAGCTGACATGCTCTATTGGTCTCTTTGTCTCTTTGTCAGCGCCGACAGGGTGCCGGGAGCTGACATGATGTGTTGGTCTCTTTGTCTCTTCGTCAGCGCCGACAGGGTGCCGGGAGCTGGCATGGTTTGTTGGTCTCTTTGTCTCTTCGTCAGCGCCGACAGGGTGCCGGGAGCTGACATGGTTTGTTGGTCTCTTTGTCTCTTCATCAGTGCCGACGGGGTACCGGGAACTGACGTGCTTTGTTCGTCTCTTCTTCTCTTATTTGTTTTCTCTTCTCTTCTCTCCTCTTCTATATTCCCTTGCACGTAAACATGGGGTGAGAATTTATTTAGTGTCCTCAAATCAGGGAAGCGGGCTGCGAAAGCCAAAATTTGGGGAGCAGGCTGCCAGAGCCAGACTTGGGAAAGCAGGCCATGGGGGCCGAGGTAAGCAGGTTACAAGAGCCAAAGTTGGGAAGTAGGCTATAAAAGTCAAAGGGAAGCAGGCCAGAAGAGCCAAAGTCGGGAAGCGGGCCGCGGAGGCCGAATTGGGGGAGCAGCTTATAAAGCCAAGGATATTGGGAAGCAGGCTGCAAGAGCCGAAATTATGGGAAGTGAGCCGCGAAGGCCGAATTCTGGGAAGCAGGCTATGAGAGCCGAATTCCGGGAAGCAGGCTGCAAGAGCCAAAGATGTTGGGAAGCGGGCTGCAAGAGCCGAAATTATGGGAAGCGGGTCATGAAGGCCGAATTCTGGGAAGCAGGCTTATGAGAGCCGAATTCTGAGAAGCAGGCTGCAAGAGCCAAAGATATTGGGAAGCGGGCTGCAAGAGCCAAAATTATGGGAAGCGGGCCGTGAAGACCGAATCGGGGAAGCGGATTACAGAAGTCGGAGTTGGGAGATTAACGAGCCGCGGGGGCAAGAGGTAGGCCATGGGGGGCCAAGATTGGGCTCTACGAGCCAGAGCTGGGAAAATAGGCTGCGATAGCCGAAATTGATTTTACTGTATACACCCATTATTTTTATATATTTTTTTGTTATTATTTTTTTATTCAAGCATGCAGGCATTCATTAGCTGACATAACATAAACATACGTATGTGATAGCTCCCTCTATAGGGGATGGGATAAGGACATCACCCATAATTCGTAGACACGGTGGGGTCATGAGGCACAATTGAGGGGTGGTGCACCCGTCAAGAGGATATCGCACGTCTTGCATGCATAGCCTTAATTCACGCATTTCACCCGAGGTAATTCTCTGTGGCGTGGCGGTACAAATGTGTGAACAAAGAGCCCTAACCATAGGGATATGCAGATTTTCCTGGTGACACTTGAGGATCACTCTAGCGCCTACACATTAGTTCCATGCTTTTGACTTTCGGTAGCTTCACACAGCCCCCACTTGTTTATTTTGGTAGCAGATTTTACGGTTCGGCACGCGCCTCCTCATGTGTCTCAATGGAGATTCCCGGCTACTAAGATTCGTTCTTATTGTGATTCTATTGCGGATTCCACCGTTTGACGCGAGTTTCCTCATATGTCTCAATGGGGATTCCCGGCTAATAGGTTTCATCCTTTTTGTAATTCACTTCACCATTTCGCGCGAGTCTCCTCATGTGTCTCAATGGGGATTCCCGGCTACTCGGATTCACGTTTCTCTCTTTTTTTTGCATCATTTTTTTTCTCTCTCTCTTTTTTGTTTTTTTTTATTTTACAGTGGGGGTAGGCAACTTTTTCCTCACGATTACCTTTCACGCGAGTGCAGGAATTCAAGTCTCCGTAGAGTGCTAAGAAGGAATTCGGGCAATCCCTATGGTTGCAAGCTATTGACCACATTAAGTGCTAAGTGTGGGAGCGTTGCCTCAGGTTTATTTTGTGAGTTGGGCTTAGCGATTCAACCATGACTCTTCCCCTTGACGTGTGCACCTGCCATAATTGGGTTCCCTTCGAGTGCGTGCCGTGACGCCCGTGCATCCGGAATCGGGGCAGCATTATTTAGCAAGAAAATGCGGTCCTAGAAAATTCCAAGGAGGTGTATTATTCTATATTAAGCAAACATGCAAGCAGGGCAATCATGCATTCTTTTTTTTATTTTTTTCCTCTTTTTGTGTGTCTGTTTTATTTTTATTTTTTATTTTTTTTTGTGTTTGTTTTTGCATAAGAAAATATTGTTGTTACGTATAAGTGTAGTGGTAGTAAAGGTATTAGAGAAGCAGACCACGAACGGCTGAAAGGGTATTAGGGCAGCATGCTATAGAATCCGAGGGACATTAGGGGAGCGGGCCATAAGGGCTGAAATTGGGAAGCGGGCTGCAAGAGCCGAAGTTATGGGTAGCGGGTCGCGTAGACCGAATCCTGGGAAGCAGGCTACGAGAGCCGGACTTGGGAAGCAGGCCACGAAGGCCAAAGGGAAGCATGCTACGAGAGCCAGAGTTGGCGAGCAGGCCATAAAAGCCAAGGGGAAGCAGGCTACGAGAGCCAGAATTGGGAAGCAGGCTATAAAAGCCAAAGGGAAGCAGGCCACGAGGGCCAAAGGTAAGCAGGCTGCGAGAGGCAAAGTTGGGGAGCAGGCCACAAAAGCCAAGGGGAAGCAGGCTACGAGAGCCAGAATTGGGGGAGCAGGCTACAAGAGCCAAAATTGGGGAGCGGGCTACAGGAGCCGTAATTATGGGAAGCGGGCCGTGGAGGCCGAATTATGGGAAGCAGTCCGTAAAGGCCGAATTCTGAGAAGCAGGCTACACGAGCCAAAGATATTGGGAAGCGGGCTGTAAGGGCCGAAATTGTGGGGAGCAGGCTACGGAAGCCAAATCGGGGGAGCAGCCTACAAGAGCCAAAATTGGGGAGCGGGCTGCAGGAGCCGCAATTATGGGAAGCGGGCCGTGAAGGCCGAATTCTGGGAAGCAGGCCGTAAAGGCCGAATTTTGAGAAGCAGGCTGCAAGAGCCAAAGATATTGGGAAGCGGGCTGCAAGAGCCGAAAAGATATTAGAGAGCGCGGTGGGACGGGTGGATCAATCCTGATAGTGGGCCTTGGCCGACACGGCTGAGCCGAAGGGCGTCAGGTAGCAGGGTACGAGAGCCGAGGAGAAGGATTCGTGAAGCGGCGGGTTCGAAGACCACGTCTATCTCATGTCCCTTTTTTTTTCATCTTCTTTTGTGTGAGGCGACGGGTTCGAATACCACGTCTGCCTCGTGTCTCTTTTTTTTTCTCTTCTTCTTTTGTAGAGAGGCAGGTGCAGAGCCCTGTGACTATTCTTTCTCTTCTTCTCTTCTTCTTTTATGGAGAGACCGGTGCAAAGACCATGTTTATCTCGTGATCACTTCTTTCTTTTCTTCTCTTCTTCTTTTATGGAGAGGCAGATGCAAAGACCATCTTCACCTCATGACTGTTCTTTCTCTTCTTCTTTTATGGAGAGGCAGGTGCAAGGACCATGTTCGCCCCGTGATTGTCCTTTCTCTTCTTCTCTTCTTCTTTTATGGAGAGGCGGGTGCAAAGACCGCGTCTGCCTCGTGACTCTCTCTTTTTTTTTCTTCTCTTCTACTTTTGTAGAGAGGCAGGTGCAGAGACCATGTTCACCCCGTGATTGTTCCTTCTCTTCTTCTCTTCTTCTTTTATGGAGAGGCCGGTGTAAAGACCATGTTTGCCTCGTGATCACTTCTTTCTTTTATTCTCTTCTTCTTTTATGGAGAGACAGGTGCAAGGACCATGTTCGTCTCGTGACTGTTCTTTCTCTTCTTCTTTTATGGAGAGGCAGGTGCAAGGACCATGTTCGTCCCATGATTGTTCTTTCTCTTCTTCTCTTCTTCTTTTATGGAGAGGCAGGTGCAGGGACCATGTTCGTCTCATGTCTCTTTTTTTTCTTCTATTCTTCTTTTGTAGAGAGGCAGGTGCAGAGACTATGTTTGCCTCATGATTGCTCTTTCTCTTCTTCTCTTCTTCTTTTATGGAGAGGCAGGTGCAAGGACCATGTTTGCCTCGTGATCATTTCTTTCTTTTCTTCTCTTCTTCTTTTGTGTGAAGAGGCGAGCTCGAAGACCCAGTCTGCCTCATGTGTCTTCTTTTAGTTCTGCTATTCTTCTTTTGTGTGATGAGGCGGGCTCGAGGACCACGTCTGCCTCATGTGTCTTTTCTTCCTTTTCTTCTTTTCTTTTGTGTGATGAGGCGGGCTCGAAGACCACGTCTGCCTCATGCGTGTCTTTTTCTTTATTTTGATCTTCTTTTCTCATTAATGCTTCCACGTTGTAGTGTATTTCTCTTAATGTGCCCCCAGGTTGGGGTGTAGCTTCATTTGGTATGCATCCCCCCCCCTGAGGGGTGTGTTCTGCCTCTTCGCTTCTGTGCCCCCAGGCGGGGTGTATTTTTCATGGCTTCTATGTCCCCAGACCAGGGTGTGTTTATTAATGCCCCCGAGGCGGGGTGTAGCTCTCTTCAAATGCCCCCATGGTGGGGTATACTCTTCACGGCTTCTATGCCCTTCACGGCTTCTATGCCCCCAGGTGGGGTATGTTTCTTCTTCAAATGCCCCCAAAGCGGGGTGTAGCTTTTGTTTCTTATACCCTCCCCCCATGGCGGGGGTGAATTCTGCCTTTTTTTTTTTACCCCTGAAGGCGGAGGAGTGCTTCTCTTCATATGTCCCCGGCACGAGGGTGTATCTTTTGCTTCTTATGCCCCCCTGAGGCCGGGGTGTATCTCTTTACGGCTTCTGTGCCCCCGAAGCAGGGTATGTTGTTTCTTCAAATGTCGCTTGGGCGGAGTATATCTTTCTTCTTATGCTCCCAGATCGGGATGTATGTCTCTTCGCTTCTGTGCCCTGGGTCGGGGTAGATGCTTCTGCTGCTTATGCGCCAAGGGCGGAGTGTGTCTCTTTTTGTGCCCCTAGAGCGGGGTAAGTGCATCTGCTTCTTATGCGCCAGGGGCGGAGTGTATCTCTTTTTCTTGTGCCCCCAGAGCGGGGTAGGTCCTCCGCATGTGTCCCCAGGTCGGGGTGTATTCTTTTGCTTCTTATGACCCCGCGGCGGGGTGATCTCTCTTCCGATACCCCTGAGTCGGGCCGTAGCTTTGTCTCCCATGGAGGGGGTATGTTTCTTCTTCAAAAGCCCCCAGGCCAGAGTGTATTCTTCTCTTTCTTGAGCTCCCGAGGCGAGAGGGGTTCTTTTCATGTGCCCTCGTGGCGGGATGTGCTTCTTTCTTCAAGTGTCCCCAGGCCGGGGTGAATTCCTTTCTTCTTCCCAGATACACCGGGGGGAATGTTTGCTTCTTGTGCTCCCAAGGTGGGGTGTATTGCTGCTTTTGATGCCCCCAAGGTGGGGCGTATTGCTGCTTCTGATGCCCCGGAGCGAGGTATCCCTTTTTTTTATATGCCCCCGTCACGGGGTGTATTCCGCTTCTAGTGCCCCCAGAGTGGAGTGTATTGCCGCTTTTGATGCGGGGTGTAGTTCTTGCTTTTTATGCACCCGAGGCGGGGTGAATTCTTCTTCTTTGCTTATGTGCTCCCATATCGGGGTGTATTCCTTTATTTATATGTTCCCCTAAGCTGGGGAATGTTGTTTGTTCTGCTTCAGATGCCCCCCCCGGGGGGGGGGGGGGGGATATATGTTGCTTCATGGACTCCGAGCCTATGGTGTATTCCTTCTTCGAATGCCCCTAAGTCGGGGTGTATTTTTCTCTTCTTATGCTCCCAAGGCGGGATGTAGCTTCTTCAAATGCCCCTAAGCCGGGGCGTATTCTTTATGGCTTTTATGCCCCCAGGTGGGGTATGTTTCTTTTTCAATTATCCGTAGGACAGGGTGTACTCTTCTCTTTCTTATGCTCCCGAAGCGGGATGTAGCTTCTTCAAATGCCCCTAAGCCGAGGCGTGTTCTTTATAGCTTCTAGGCCCTCGAGGCGAGGTATACTTCTTCTTCAAATACCCCCAAGACGGGGGTGTGATTCTCCCGCTTCCTCTGCCCCAGAGTGGGGTATACTTCTCTTTGTATTCCCCTAAGCCAGGGTGTATTCTTTTCGCTTCATATGCCCCCAGGGTGGGATGCGCCTTCTGCTTCTCATGACCCCGGGATGGAGTGTATTCTCTTCATGTGCCCCCGGCACGAGGGTGTATCTTTACTTCTTATGTCCCCGAGGGGGATTCTTCTTCTTTTGCCCCAACACGCCGGGGAATGTTTGCTTCTTGTGCCCCGAAAGTGGGGTGTGTTCTTGATGGCTCTTGTGCCCCCGTTGGTGGGGTGTATGCTTCTTCTTCAAATTCCCCTAAGGCGAGGTGTATTCTTTGTCGCTTCATGTACCCCCGAGTCGGGGTGAATTCTCTTCATGTGCCCCCATGGCGGGGTGTACTCTCTTCATGTGTCTCTAGGAGTGGGGTGTGGTCTCTTCCTGTGCACCCAAGCAGGGTATATCGCTGCTTGCAATGTCCCCCGAGGCGGGGTATCTTTCTTCTTCAAATACCCCTAAGCCAGGGCGTATTCTTTATAGCTTCTATGCCCCCAGGTGGGGTATATTTCTTCTTCAAATACCCCTAAGCCAGGGTGAGTTTCTCTTTTTGTGTGTCCCCAGGCCGGGGTGAATTTTTTTCTTCTTACGCCCCCATGGCGGGGTATGTCTTTTGCTTCATATGCCCCCATATCAGGGTGTATTTCACTTCTTCAAATGCCCCTAAGCTGGGGTGCAACTCTATTTCTTATTATGTCCCCAGGTCAGGGCGGATTCTTCTTCAAATGCCCCGATGCCGGGGTGTAGCTTTTACTTTGTGCCCCTCAGTCGGGGCGGATTCTCTTCATGTGCCCCTGGGAATGGGGTGTATCTCTTTTTTTGCCTCTTATGCCCCCGTAGCAGGGTATATATCTTCTTCTTATCCCCCATGGCGGGGTATATGCATGCTCTCTTCGGGAGTGGTGGCCGTGCTTGGCCTCATTGCTATAAAGCATTCCCCACAGCGGGCAGCCATTCACCAAGCTACAATTGTGGCTCGCTGGGTCTTTTAACAGCCGCTCGAGCAGCCGTCTTATGCCGGATGGAGGCAGTAGGAAGGAGGAACGAGCGGGGTCATTGTACCGCAGACTCGGAGCCTCCTAGAGTCGGGCGGGATGTCGGGTTTCTTCTTGCTCTTTTAGTCGGCGATGCTGGCCAACTTTTCTTCCTTTCTTCTCTCTTTCTCCCTCTCTTTTTTTTTTCTTCTCTTCTTCTTGTATGATTGACCAGGGTGGAGGTGCAGGAGAGCGCTCACCCCCTCAGGGAGGGGATGAGTGGTTCGCTTCATCGCATCAACCCCACAGTGGTAATCTTCGTTCAACACGGGTCTCGACGGACGTGGCCGTACAACCCTCTCTTGCCAATTCTTTCTCTTTTTTTTCTTTCTTTGCTCTTTTTCTTCTTTTCTTCTTTTCTTCTCTTCTTCTTTTCCTTCTTTCCTTCTTTTCTTCTTTTCTTCTCTTTCTTTTTGAGGAAAATGGGGGGTTTGATTTCCCCTCCCTTCTCTTCTCCCCTTTTTTTATAACAACCCCCATGATTCTTGGAAGCTGCATATGCTTCGAAGCAGTGTCCTCGAGGCCACGAAGGTAGCTGCACCGAGTTTGGCTTTTCTCCCCATAGGATTGGCGAAGACAGCACCTGCCATTCATCAAAGCAGGCAAACATCGTTAATTAGGAGGCCATGAGGCCCTAAATCCCGGCGAAGAGATGAAGGGTGGTTTAGGTCCCACCGGGCGTGCCAGACTTGTGGACGCACTTTTTGTTCGTCTATTATGCTCGTCTCTTCGGGAATAGTTGATTCGTCTATTAAGTGCGTGGGCATGCCAGTCACAAAGTGACAATTTATTCGGGCTCCGAAGAGCCCACGGTGCGCTCGATCTGACTCGGTCAGACGATTGTGTGGTTCGTGTCGGGACCAAAACCCGCCGCGCCATAAAGGTCACAGCGTCATTTACATCCTCCATACGAGGGAACACCCTTGATTAATCGCCGGGATTCAGGGCCTCATGGCCAAGAAATCAATTACATGGAAGGTCTATTACGAGGTATTGAAATCCTCGCGCGAGGGCGAGAAGAAAACCATTCACGGTCATGTCAGTCGTGGGCTGACCATTTAATGTTCGGACGAATGTCCGGCTCGAGAAAATCACGGTTGTCGCGGGAAAATCGGAATGCATGTATGCCAGGATATGGCAATTTATTGTTCAAAAGAACGAAAAACGTTCGGCTAGACCTCGGTCAGAGCGGTCAGAAACCAGTAAATATGTTGGCCCGGTGCAAGAGCAAGCTGCGACCATACTGCGGTGGGCCCCCCGCGGTCGAAACAAGACTTGCATGAGCGTCATTAATATTTCCGGTGTCAAGGGGCAACGAGGGAATATCCCTTGAATTGGCTGAAAGGCTCTGTGATGAGGACATCTCCCGGCATTCCCTATGGCACGAGGCGACTCCGACTTCGTGACCCCTTGGAGATGTGGTCCTCATGGCTATCTTTATTTGTTGCTTATGTAGTTTCTTTATTTGAGTCATATCATGTGTAATTTTCCTTTATTTGAGTCCATTATCTAGGTCTTAGAGTTAATTATCCAAGTCTTGAGTCATTTGGACCCTTAGTTGAGGACATTGGGCCCAGTTAGTGGGCTTGGCCCATGGGCGCCCCCCCCCTGTCTCTTGGTCTTTTGCATTTATGCACTTTGTTAGGGGGTTTTGTGCAAATGGTCCAACTCTATATAAGGACCCCCCCCTCTCCCATTTGTAACAACTTTTGATGAATTGAAAAATTAAACCCTCAAGTATTCTCTCTCCCTCTCTCTATAGTTCTCTCTCTCTCTCTCACTACTTCTCCCTCTCTCTCTCTAAATTCGTAATCCTTTCTCTCTCCTCCCTTTTACCTCTAATTAAGACCCCTCCCCCTTCCCTATACACTCATTCAATTCCCCCTCCAACCCCTAGGTGGAAACCCCTTCTCCTAGGCACCCTTTCATCTTCCCAGGCACCCTTTCACCTTCCCAAGGCCACTCCCCACCCATCCCAAGCCATATTCCTCCACCCAAGACCCCTTTCCCCTCTCCAAGGGACCCCTTCACCTCCCTAGGCCGTCCATCCCCTTCCCCTCCCTCCTAGGGTCGCACCCCCCTCCATCTCCACCCACATACACCACCACCACCTTAGCCTCCCCTCCACAAGACAACTCCCGCCCACAAGCAGATCCTGGTCCGAAGTTGCAGCTCGTTTTCCAACCTGTTCCAGGCAGAATCGGCGTCCAAGTTCTTCATCAAAGTGGTTGGTCTACGGGTCCTCTTCGCAAGAGAGTTGGAATCGTGTCGATCCGAGTTTGTGGCCGCCCACAGGAGACTTTCTTTCCTGACTGCGCAGAGGAGACCTGGCAGCGACCTGAAGCAGTTTGAGGCAGCAACCACGACCACTTCTTGAAGGATCCAGGCTCCAGGGTCTTCATCAAAGTTCTCCATCGTCAAGTCAGCTTCCAGGATCAGAAGCCGGAGCTGCGTTTGGAGGTTGGTAGACGAAGTTACGAATTTTCTTCTCCGAACAGTCATTTCTGCCTCCCTTCAGTCCCCTCCGACCAGTCCCCCTTCAACGGGACCTCCCAGTCTCCATCGGTGTCAGAACGCAACAAGACCAACTCTGCTGAAAAATAGTCTTCCCCACGGTTCCAACGCCACCCGCCATTTGCAAATCGAAGCTCGGGAGTGCTCGTGACCCCTCCGGCAATCCACTGCTGAAGTTCAGGCCGCATGTGGACCAGAACCTGAGCCATTGTTCTTCCCTCTGCCACGCCCGGTACCAACAGCAGAATAAATCAATAAAATTCCACGAAGTTCGGCATCCAGCTACAAAAAGAACCCCACTGGTCTCAACATCAGAAAAAATCAGGAGCTCAATCTGCGTCCTCTACACCGACTGTCTGTCAGCAGAACCAGCAAGGAGGGTGATTCTTCCATTGGGCCCATTACCCGCCGTCCCACCTCGTTTCCCCTCCCCGCCTGGCCGGCTTACCACCCCTCCCTGCGTGGAGGTAAATTTTGGTTGTAACAATTTAACCCCCACCCCGAGGTCACCCCTCCTGCGTGAGGCGTAGTTGTGTAACTTAATTAATCCGCAGGTCAAGCTACCTCGCCGCGGCGTTCGGGTGCATACCCACGCCTCCCGGCGCGCCCGTCGTCTCCGGCCGGGATCGGTGTCTTCACACCGATCAGGTAAGCGCTGAACCCTCCTGGATAATATCCTTGCTCCTTTAGTATTGCATACTATTGCTCGTCGGCGGAAAGGGAGAGCTCGATCTTGAATGTGTTTGTGCCCGTGTGCGCCACCGTGGCAAGTGAAAGAGAGTGCCACAAAATCCCCACGCCCTAGCGTGCTGGCCCGCCCATAAATTGGGTATCCCAGGCCCATTAGGGGTCAGCCACAAGCCCACCATCCGGTGGAGACCTTAGGGTCCCACCCCGGACCCTCACCCTCATCACTCGGGCCCACCGGGTGCGCGTGTGCGTCGTGTGAGATAGGCCGCACGGTGAGCCGAATTGAGAGCTTGTATGCTTGTGGATGCATAGGTCTAAGGGTCATTATCATCCTAGGTAGACCGTGTCACATCAAATGGTATCAGAGCAAGTTTTAGACTTGTCTCTACTAAGTCTAGTCCTAGGGCGCATTGTCATCTAGTTCATGAATCATGGCTACCACATACCCATCCCACTCGGCCCACTACCGGGATCCGATCAACCCAATACTTTGGGACATTATTCGAGATGAGGGTGTTACCTTTGATGGGTCGCATGCTAGTGATTACCTCAAGTGGGAGGCTGCAATGGAAAGGAACTTTGAGAGGAATCGGGTATACGGACACACAAGAGTTTGTAGGGCCAAGGGACAAATTCGGGGTCAAGCCAAGATAGAATTGGAACACATAGAGGCCATAAGAAGGATTGAGAGGCAAGAGCCCATTCACTCGTGGGAAGAGATGACGAGAGAACTTAGGAAAATCTACATTCCAAAACCTTCCTACTCTTCCTACTCACACACCCCTAGCCCGAGGAGCACCACCACTACTCAATCCCAACCCGGCCAACTTAAGACCATCCATAGGACTCCGCCCCCACCACCCCTAACCGATCCCCTCTCCACATTTCGCCACCAACTCCTCTCCCTTAGAACCCAACTGTCCCAACTACCCACCCCTCCACCTAGGCCCCCAAAGACCACCACCCTCCAACCCACAAATCCCTACCAAACCCCTCCACCCCAAAGAGTTGAGAAAGTGATTGAAGTTCATGAAGCTCCCCTTGAATGGGAGGAAGAATTTGAGGCACAATGCCAAGAGTCAAGTCAGGAAAACCCAATCCCCACCAACCTTCCCCAACTAAAACTCACTTCCATAACCCTCACCGTTCAAACCCAAGTGGATCCCGTGCCCACCCCTCCACCTAGGCCCGCACCGGTCACCACCCCGCAACTCACTATTCCCCATGAGACCCATACTCCCCAAACCCCCGTAGCCCCTACTACTACCCCTCCATTATCCCCTATAAGGGATGCCCCACCCAAGATCGACCAATCCAACTGTCTTCACCCAACCCACCTTCCACTTCCAACTACAAACCTACCCCAACCTAGACTCCCACTACCTCCACTTCCAACCCCAACCCAATTCCGACCTTGCTCATCACCTTGGGGGCGCCATGCACCTACCATCACCACCCCACCCCGAACATACTCTCTCACCTCTTTGGAGGAGGAACCCATACCCGACCCCAAAGTGGTGAACACCCCGGACCCAATTCCCAACATGGAGACCACACATGTCCAAATTGAAGAAAAAAACTCACATGGTAACCTTCACCCTACACCACCCTCTCTAGATGGGACCGAGCTTATTTTAGGAGAGACCCTTGTTAGCTGGTTGATGGGTAGCCCAATTAGAGAGATAATGGCCCATGCCTACCCTCCCATGGAACAACACCTCCCCATAGTCCCTCTCTCCTCTTATCACACCACTATCCAATCCTCCTATGAGGTTGAGAGTTGGGATGACCTTCTTAAGGGCCTAGCATGGCAAATAGAGTTGACCGACATGTTGGCCACAATGGCTGACCAACCTAGGAGCGTTGACCTCCTACATCTATGTGTCGGATCCATCACCACAGCTTACACTGTAGGTTGCTACACTAGCGACCTCCTTCTAATCCTCCCTACACCGGATGAGCCTGCTGCTCTCCATGAATTAGAATTGCTTATCTCGGGTAGAGTGTCAAACCATCCCTTCCTGGCTGATCCACCCACCAAAGACTTCGGCCCAATTATTTCTTTAGAGAAGGATGACTCACCGCTACATGAGGACCTGGAGTTCCTCTCCCTAGGGGACCCTTACCATGACCCCTTTGACCCCTTCCTATGGGAGTCTAGACCCCCATGCAACCCACCCCCCTTACCCACCACCCACCCTTTCCTACCCTCACCCACCTTAATAGACCAGGCCCACTCTATTTTCCCAGACCCATTTGACCCCTATGAGAGGAAACTCCCACACCAAGCCATACACATTAGGGATGCCATTTGGGAAGGAATGCATGTGTCTAGACACACCACACCGCTTGACATGATTCATGAGTCGGGTCCATTCATTCAAATCACCCACATGACATGTAAGAAGTATGAGTGGTCTATGTACGGATGTAATGGCCCACCCTCGTTCGTCGCAAGTCTTAGGCATGAGAGAAATATTCAAGGAAGTTCGGGTTCCCCGGTAATTATCACCACCATGCATGATAGATCCATCTATGGTTGTCCTGGCCCACCTAGGTCTATTAGGGCCTACATGGCATGGCATGATAGGTCCCTTTATGGGTTTTCCGGGTCTTCCATCCCCACCCCCTTTGACAAGACGCATAAGCCTCCTAGGTCTACCAAAGTCTGTGTAGCACCACTGCATGATAGGTCCACTTTTGGTTGTCCAGGACCCCCATTATCTCCTAGTGAGTCAACATCCACAAAGATACATGAAAACATCCGCAAGCATATAGGCAAAAGCAATGAGGCTTACAAAAGGCAGGCCGATGCTCATCGTCGTCACTATGAATACCAAGTGGGAGACCATGTGATGGTGAGAACGGAGCGGCTCCTCCCAGGGCCCGCCTCCAAATTGAGGACACGGGGTTTGGGACCCTTTCGGGTTCTAAGACGGGTTGGTACCAATGCTTATGAGCTCGACTTACCTAAGGGCTTTGGGGTTCACCCCACTTTCAATGTGGCGGATCTGGTTCGCTATAAGGGCCCCACGGTGGAACCCAGTCAGGATCTCGAGCCTTTACCCCCCCTTGTGAGTGACCCTCCCGGAGCGAAACTACCACCCCGATTGAGAGGCCGACTTGAGCAAGTGGAGGCAATACTGGATGAGCAGAGCACACTTACCAGGAACAGGGTCTACCAGCGCTACCTCGTGAGGTGGAAAGGCCGTTCCCCGACCGAGGATGCTTGGGTAAGCCGAGAGGACTTGATGCGCCTAGACCCGGACCTGCTGGTGCAGTACGAGAGCCGATTGGACCCCTACTCGACGGGGTCGAGTTCTCCCCACCCCGGGGGATTTGATGAGGACATCTCCCGGCATTCCCTATGGCACGAGGCGACTCCGACTTCGTGACCCCTTGGAGATGTGGTCCTCATGGCTATCTTTATTTGTTGCTTATGTAGTTTCTTTATTTGAGTCATATCATGTGTAATTTTCCTTTATTTGAGTCCATTATCTAGGTCTTAGAGTTAATTATCCAAGTCTTGAGTCATTTGGACCCTTAGTTGAGGACATTGGGCCCAGTTAGTGGGCTTGGCCCATGGGCGCCCCCCCCTGTCTCTTGGTCTTTTGCATTTATGCACTTTGTTAGGGGGTTTTGTGCAAATGGTCCAACTCTATATAAGGACCCCCCCTCTCCCATTTGTAACAACTTTTGATGAATTGAAAAATTAAACCCTCAAGTATTCTCTCTCCCTCTCTCTATAGTTCTCTCTCTCTCTCTCACTACTTCTCCCTCTCTCTCTCTAAATTCGTAATCCTTTCTCTCTCCTCCCTTTTACCTCTAATTAAGACCCCTCCCCCTTCCCTATACACTCATTCAATTCCCCCTCCAACCCCTAGGTGGAAACCCCTTCTCCTAGGCACCCTTTCATCTTCCCAGGCACCCTTTCACCTTCCCAAGGCCACTCCCCACCCATCCCAAGCCATATTCCTCCACCCAAGACCCCTTTCCCCTCTCCAAGGGACCCCTTCCCCTCCCTCCTAGGGTCGCACCCCCCTCCATCTCCACCCACATACACCACCACCACCTTAGCCTCCCCTCCACAAGACAACTCCCGCCCACAAGCAGATCCTGGTCCGAAGTTGCAGCTCGTTTTCCAACCTGTTCCAGGCAGAATCGGCGTCCAAGTTCTTCATCAAAGTGGTTGGTCTACGGGTCCTCTTCGCAAGAGAGTTGGAATCGTGTCGATCCGAGTTTGTGGCCGCCCACAGGAGACTTTCTTTCCTGACTGCGCAGAGGAGACCTGGCAGCGACCTGAAGCAGTTTGAGGCAGCAACCACGACCACTTCTTGAAGGATCCAGGCTCCAGGGTCTTCATCAAAGTTCTCCATCGTCAAGTCAGCTTCCAGGATCAGAAGCCGGAGCTGCGTTTGGAGGTTGGTAGACGAAGTTACGAATTTTCTTCTCCGAACAGTCATTTCTGCCTCCCTTCAGTCCCCTCCGACCAGTCCCCCTTCAACGGGACCTCCCAGTCTCCATCGGTGTCAGAACGCAACAAGACCAACTCTGCTGAAAAATAGTCTTCCCCACGGTTCCAACGCCACCCGCCATTTGCAAATCGAAGCTCGGGAGTGCTCGTGACCCCTCCGGCAATCCACTGCTGAAGTTCAGGCCGCATGTGGACCAGAACCTGAGCCATTGTTCTTCCCTCTGCCACGCCCGGTACCAACAGCAGAATAAATCAATAAAATTCCACGAAGTTCGGCATCCAGCTACAAAAAGAACCCCACTGGTCTCAACATCAGAAAAAATCAGGAGCTCAATCTGCGTCCTCTACACCGACTGTCTGTCAGCAGAACCAGCAAGGAGGGTGATTCTTCCATTGGGCCCATTACCCGCCGTCCCACCTCGTTTCCCCTCCCCGCCTGGCCGGCTTACCACCCCTCCCTGCGTGGAGGTAAATTTTGGTTGTAACAATTTAACCCCCACCCCGAGGTCACCCCTCCTGCGTGAGGCGTAGTTGTGTAACTTAATTAATCCGCAGGTCAAGCTACCTCGCCGCGGCGTTCGGGTGCATACCCACGCCTCCCGGCGCGCCCGTCGTCTCCGGCCGGGATCGGTGTCTTCACACCGATCAGGTAAGCGCTGAACCCTCCTGGATAATATCCTTGCTCCTTTAGTATTGCATACTATTGCTCGTCGGCGGAAAGGGAGAGCTCGATCTTGAATGTGTTTGTGCCCGTGTGCGCCACCGTGGCAAGTGAAAGAGAGTGCCACAAAATCCCCACGCCCTAGCGTGCTGGCCCGCCCATAAATTGGGTATCCCAGGCCCATTAGGGGTCAGCCACAAGCCCACCATCCGGTGGAGACCTTAGGGTCCCACCCCGGACCCTCACCCTCATCACTCGGGCCCACCGGGTGCGCGTGTGCGTCGTGTGAGATAGGCCGCACGGTGAGCCGAATTGAGAGCTTGTATGCTTGTGGATGCATAGGTCTAAGGGTCATTATCATCCTAGGTAGACCGTGTCACATCACTCTGTGTCTAGGGAAGCGGACGTTCGAAACGTGTCAGTCATTCGGGAGACCGTTTAATATTCGGACGGGAGTCCGGCTTGAGAATATTGTAATCGTCGCGGGAGGACCCGGAACATATGCATACCGGGATACGAAAAGTTTATTATTCTGGGACACCGAAAACATTCGGTTAAATCTCGGTTAGTATAGCAGGAAACCGATAAATCTATTGGCCCGGTGCGAGATCGAGTCAAGACCATACCGGGGGCGCCTCCCGTGGTCCGAACGAGACTTTCGCGGGCATCATTAATATTTCCGGTGCCGAAGAGCAACGGGGGAGAGTCCCAGGACTAGACTCCAAAATCAAAAACGTGTTCGAAGGGAGCGGGCTGTAGACTGAGGATATGAGCCGAACGGCGACCACGATTGGGACGGACCCGAGGTCTAAGCGTGGCCCACGGAGGTCTTATTGATATTCCCATGGAAGGGGTCCAGGGGTGGCGAGGACCGTCTCGTTCTATTCCGATTTTATCGGTCACTCACGGACCTTTTCATGTTCGGGCAAGGGCCCATATTGAAAGTACGACGTGGATGGAAACGATCCCGTACAAATGTATGCCGGGTTTACGGCAATTTCAATGAAAGGACGGGAACGAATCCCAGTAGAATGAATCCGATTTGACGAGCTATCGGCCAAGAGCAATGTCGGGCCACGACCGCGTCGGGGTGGGAGCCATCAGCCATGTTGGTCGCTCACGGGTCTTTTCATGTTCAGACACGGGTCCGTAGTAGAAACACGACGAGAATCGAGGTGAACCCGTTCAAATGTCTACCGAACACGCGGCAATTCTAGTGGCGGCTCGGAAGGGATCCGGCCTGAGAAACGAGTCCGGTTTAGTTGGAATGTCGGCCCGGGGCAAGGTCGGGTCATGGCCATTTCGGGATAATTCCCAAGACTCAGGCCCAACCCGCAAGGGCGGCATCATTGTTCCTTCGGCACCGGGTCACGGGAGAGACGGGGATGCGATATAGATTTCACCATCTTCTTTATCTGGGATTCTTAATCATAAGATTTGGTGCTGTTTATTCCCCTTTATATATTTGTTCTGGATGATTTTTATTTTATTTTATTTTATTTTTTATTATTATGTTCTTCTTTTCTACTATTATTATTACTAGTTCACATTTTTTGTTTATTTCTTATGTATATTCAGATTTATTTATTTATCATAATTTTATTAATTTCTTATTATCATTATATACATTTTTGGAGAGAGAGTGGGCCGCTAGAGGGCTAAAAGGGGTGTACCGCTGAAGGGCTGAGGGAGTGTGCCGCTGAAGGGCTAAAAGGGTGTACCGCTGAAGGGCTGAGGGAGTGTGCCGCTAAAGGGCTAAAAGGGTGTACTGCTGAAGGGCTGAGGAGTGTGCCGTTGAAGGGCCAAAAGGGTGTACCGCTGAAGGGCTGAGGGAGTGTGCCGCCGAAGGGCTAATAGGGTGTACCGCTGAAGGGCTAGGAGCATGCCGCTGAAGGGCTAGGAGTGTGCCGCTGAAGGACTAAAAGGGTGTACTGCTGAAGGGCTAGGAGTGTGCCGCTGAAGGACTAAAAGGGTGTACCGCTGAAGGGCTAGGTTGGAAAATACCGATGAGGGCCCACTCTCCCTCTAGTTCTTTTAAGGCTTTTCTTTTCTTCTTTTCTGATTTTTATTAAGTTTGCATGGGTTTCTCATTTTCTTCTCTTGATCAATTTCCATTCTTTCTCTCATGAGGACGAATATTCAAGTTGTTTAGTTGTCGTTCGATTTGGCTCTCTTTATGTTGATTACGGTTCCGTTGCCTTGGTGAACGCGTTTCACCGTTGTTCTTTTCGTTTGTTTGTTGCTTTCTTTTAGTCCTTTTTTAAGGTGTGGTTGTTCCATTTGTTTGTTGCTTCCTTTTGTCTTTTAATATGTTATCGTTTCTAATAAAAATTCGGCAGCATCTCCCCTTGACCCGAGCGTAAGGGAGATATAGGGAACGCGCCCACATGGAGTGGCGGAACCCGACAACAGGAGGTGGGCGCCCGAGAGCGGCAACACCTTTATAAACCTCGGAAAACTCGGAGGGAACGGCGAGTGGAAGACTACTCTAGGACTGACTGGGGGGGTGCACCGGGCAAGAAGGAAGGGCAAGTGTGCCGGGCAAGGGAGGCACGAGAGGGCGTGCCGGCGAAGGGCCTGGCCGAGGTGTGCCGGGGAAGACCCACGGGGTGTGTCGGCAAAGGGCTTGGCTGGGGCGTACCGGGGAAGGCCCGTAGGGGCGTACCGGCGAAGGGTTCAAAGAAGGGGGCACCGGCGAGGGGCTTAGCTAGGGCGTACCGCTGGGAGCTGGGGAGGCTGCACCGCGGTAGGGGTGCACCGGTGGGTGGCTGAGCAAGGGGATGAAGGCTGAGAGTTGGCCAGGTGGCCTAGAGTTGGAGAAGGGAGGAAGGCCAAGGATGGTGTTGGGCTCGGGTATGCTAAGAAGAAGAAAAGAGCAATGACGAGGGGGACGAAAGCCCACGCCAAGGATCAAACGATCGGGAGGCGGAGGGGGGAAGCGTTCAAACACGCGCACGGATTCAACCCAACGGAGACGATAAGAAGAAAGAACTCAAAAGAGCGATTTTATTCATAGCCGACAAAGGCCGCAACCGGCCACATACACCTCAGAACGCTGGAACATGAGGCACAACGGAGGAGAAGGAAAGAAAAGCAAAGGGGGGAAAGGAAAGGGATGAGCTGGGGTCGAGCAGGGGCGACGGCTCGCTGCTCTTCCCCTTCCCCTTTAGTACATGCACTCTCTCTCTCTTTCTCAGCTCTCTCCCTTTTGGTGATCGTCGGGGCTTCACGGCGGAGCTCCCTCCTTCTTCTTCTCTTCTCTTCGTGCAGACGATGGTGGATGGAGCAGCGCGGGGGGGAGTCAAAGCTTCCCCTCCTCTTCTTTTTCTTTTCCTCTTCTTGTCTTCTTCGCACAGACGGCGGCGGTGGGTGGAGCGGCCGGAGGGCAGACGACTCCCTCTTCTTCTTCTCTTCTTCTTTCCCTTCTTCTCTTCTCTTCTTCTCTTCTCTTCTTCTCTTCTGCGTGTGTCTGTCTGTGTATGTATGCCTCTCCCCTCCCCTCTGTTCGCTTTTTTTGGCCGAAGAAGGGGGGCGTTTTATACCCCAGCGGCGGGAGCGTTAGGGCGCGAACGACGGTGGCGGGAGGTGACGGGCATTGAATGGGGTTTGACCTCCCCGTCCTTGGTGGCAGAGGAGTAGCATGCGTGGCTCAGCCTCCGATCGACACCTCGGACAGCTCACTGCGCGCCAAGGCTCTATAGGGCATGGGCATCACGTCGTCCTTCCGGAGCGTGCCGCTGAAGAGCCTGGACAGCGTGCCGCTGGCAGGCACAACAAGCGTGCCGCTGAGAGGGCCAAAAGGTGTGTCGCTGGAAGACATGGCAAGCGTGCCGCTGAAGAGCCCAAATGGCGTGTCGCTGGAAGACATGGCAAGTGTGCCGCTGAAGAGCCCAAAGGGCGTGTCGCTGAACGTCCAGGAGGGCGTGCCGCTGAAGGGCTGTAGGGGGCGTGCCGCTGAAGGCCAGGAGGGCGTGCCGTTGAACGGTTGCCAGGGCGTGCCGCTAAAGGCCAGGAGGGCGTGCCGCTGAAGGGCTGCAGGGGGCGTGCCGCTGAAGGCTAGGAGGGCGTGTGCCGCTGGGGCTCCCTGGGGGGCGTGCCGCTGGGGCTCCCCAGGGGGCGTGCCGCTGGAGGCACCCTGGGGGTGTGCCGCTGGGACTCCCCAGGGGGTGTGCCGCTGGGACTCCCCAGGGGGTGTGCCGCTGGAGACACCCTGGGGGTGTGCCGCTGAAGGCCAAGGGCGTGCCGCTGAGAGGGGCCAGTGGCGTGCCGCTGAAGGGCCTTGGGCGTGCCGTTGAATGGCTAAATGGGCAGTTTTTAGCCCATTGTGAGCACGAGTTGTGGCATGTTTGATTTTCTTCGAGGCCCATGGATTGTGGGGCTCTTGGTGGTTGATTTCTCTTCACTGTCGTGACTCCGGAGACGGCTTCACGGCAGTGTGCATATTTGGGGAGTCTAGGTGACTAGTCTCTCCGGGGTTTCTTCACTCGGTGCCGTTGTTGATGCTGGACCGAGCAGGATATCTATGCGTGTAATTTTTTGGTGTCCACACTGCGCCCTGCCCCGCAGGATTGCGCCTTGCAGTCAACTTCGGTCGAGCCCTATCGACCACCACAGACAGTACCTCCACCTGCATTGGACCCGACTGCCCTACTTGTCCCTGCACCCAGCAACAGTCGCCCCGACCCTTCGCCGTTGGAGCCGTAACGGCCACAGTAGAAGGGGGAGTCTCCTTTTAGTGGCACCCCTACGTTCCGCACCAACCTCCTTCGTCCTAGCCCGCATCACTGGTTAGCACCTCGGCAGCATCATCTCTCATCCCCGGCCGTTGCCATGTCTCTTCTTCGGGTGGAGAGAGAGAGAGAGAGAGAGAGAGAGAGGAACGGAAGGATAAAATGAAAAATGATAAAAAAAATAATTAACGGTGAGACGAAGAAATATTCTCTCGTATGTTTTATTTGTTAGATGGTGATTAATCGAAAAGACTTTTTAATAAGAGTAAGAAGGATTGAGTGATTTATTATTAAATAATCATGTTACGTGGACTGATTACTAATAAAACATGGATCGTAGGGGTTGAAAACTAGGAAACTAGGTAACTCGTAAAAAAGAAATACATCTGAATTCTGGAGGAATATTTCATCTCTGTATACCATTACCTTTTTTAATATATATATATATATATATATATATATATATATATATTTCTTCCATTTGTCAAATGGGCTTCAACCGTCGAGTAAGACCATGCATGCCTACACTGATCTGACCCCCTGACACAACAATTTCAATAGAGTTATCTATGGTGCTAATGAGCTGGGCCAACGTCATCCCTCCGTGCCAATCGGATCCCTCCGCCTTCTAACAAGTATCTAACAAGTAATCCAGACATTGAAGGTGAGAAAGGATGTGATTTTTTTCTCCATATTCAAATGCAGGCAAATGCAAAGTTATATTTCCGATTTTGAGTGGGTTGAGAACCCAAGATATATTACGCAACATAGATTTGAATACCCAGTCAAAGTGGTGCAAGATAAAAATATCTTATTTTTATATTAATTCCTTGTAAAATCTCTCTCTCTCTCTCTCTCTAATCTTCAGATGGAGAGATTGAGTAATTTGGACTAAGTCGGTTAACGGAGTGGATACGAAGCGAATATATGATTATCCGTATTCGTTCCGTTTTAAAATTTGAATTATTCGATTTTGATCCGCTCCGATTTGAATTTGGATACGAAGCGAATATATGACTATCCGTATCTACTCCGTTTTAAAATTCGAATTATCCGATTTAAATTTAAAAATATATAATTATAATTATAAAATATTAAAAATATATAAAATATAACTATAAGATGTCAAAAATATATAAAATAAATTCTAAATTAAAATACAACTATAAAATATCTAATTTTTTATAATATTATTTATTTTATAATATATTATTAAAAATATATATTATATGATATATAATATTACGAACGAATATTTTTCGAAGCGAATATTATAATATCCATATCCGCTCCGATTCAAATTCGGATATTATCCGTATTCGAAAAAATGAATACGAATTCGAATATTATCCGTTAATACGGATTCGAATTCAAAGCGGATCCGAATAATATCTGAATCCGTTAATAACCCTAACTTAAACTGACGTGCCTGTGGCGACCAATCCCTTCTTTCACTCTCCTGTATCGGAGGGGTGAAGACGAACGACCGTGAAGTCAAATCCAGGTAATTTTATAGAAAGATGTGGGTCTCTTTCTCGACCAACGCGTAGATTTTTGGTGAGTAATAATAAGATGAAGAGATTACAAGGTCATATTTGCTTTAAGAATATGTTAAAGAGGATATCATAATTGAGATAAGTTATTTTAAAAATACATAATTTTATTTTCATCGAGAGATGTCATATTCGGGATTATGTTATTTCACATTTTCTCTCGAACAATCTAATCAACTTTTAACTCATATATCGACTATTAACCCGAATATTGATGAGAATATAAGATCTGTACGATCAAACTGAATAAGATGAATAAGAGTGAGATATCTGAATTAACTTAACCCTATCTTACAAATAAATAAACCATAAATAATGAATAATTATAAATCATCCTTTTATAAACCCCCACTAAATTTTTTTTGCCGAATTAGTTTGCTCGAACTAACGCGCGACAGCTGGCGTGACCCGTTAACAATCTTAATCAGACGATAGGACAACAGTTTAAAAAAAACAAATCTTTTTCCCCCATGTGAAACGTTTTCTTTTCACTTCAACGTCCTTCTTATTCTCACCTTTCTATTTACATCAATTAAAAAACTAAAAAAAAAGCATCTCATTTCCATATAAACGAGTAAAACTATAAATATGTTTAAAAAGTGAGCACGTATTGTCAAACGATTTGACCACATCAGCATCTACCCTGGAGGTCTGACGTCACATGGCATGAGATAAGAAGGTGTGTTGCAGACATTTCTCTCGATGAGCCGTGCGGGCTAAAGTGAGCTCCGTTGCGTGCCACTCTTGCCATCTTCCAACGTTCCAAAATATCTCAACAAGATATTTTTTTTTCTCCCCCCACCCACGCCGCCTCTCCCGGCCAAAGCCTCCCGCCATGGCCGCCGCCGCCGCCGCCGTTCCTCTGGGCGGCCCCCTCCACGGGCGGCCTCGCCGCCCCACCACCAAGCCCGGGTCGACGAGGGCGCCCTTCCCCTTCTCTTGCCGGAGCCAGCTGACCCCCGGGCCTTCGGGTCCCGAAGAAGGCGACGGCAGGGAGAAGAAGAGGGAGGAGAAGGGGCCGTGGAGGGGGCTGTTCGGTCTCTACGCCGAGGCCGAGAAAGCCGGGAGGGGTCTGAAAGAGAGCCTGAGCCCCAAGCAGAAGGGCGACTGGAAGGACGTGATGCTGATGAGCTTGTCCTTCGCCGTCTATGTGTACATATCGCAGAAGCTGGTGTGTGCTTACTGCGCTTGGATTTCCATGGTCAACAGATTCTAGCAGAATCTCATGTTTTAATTTGTGATCCTTCGGAACTAAAAGTTCTTATATGCTTATGTTGGAATTTCTAGTTCTTCTCTTTTCTCTCTCTCTCTTTTTAATTAATGTGCATATAGTACTGTCTGTTACTGCAAGAGGGGTATTCATCTTGTTAGTTTAAAAGATGTGTATGCATGAGAGGGGTGATGTGAACAGCTCAAGAATACTTAAGCTAGCAACAGGTTGCTACAGCCCTGTCAGGTGAGAACTTCTTTATATCCACTGTTCTGGTCTGGAGCCTCTGATCTTCTGCAGCAATCCAAAAGTCAAGTAAGGGAGATGATGGGCAATTAAGTCATAGAGAAAGGGAAGAAATTAGTGAAGCATAGCATGTGTGATCCACTTATGTTGGGTCATACACACTTAGACACACCCTCGGGTCCGGTTAATAGAATATATTTATTCGACTTAACCTATTAAGTGCCCATTAATTAAGATCCTGTAACAGGTGGGATCTTATCTTAGGTCCAATTGAGACTGGTCTCTCCTCTCTATTTATATGTATTCGACTCTCTATTTAGTTGTGACACAGTTATGAGAGATAGAGAGAAGAAATCAGAGAGAGATGTTTGGGTTACCCATCTCTCTTCTCGACGTTCGTGTTTGTGGATCTTCTTCCTCATCATCTTTCTCCTCGCATGTGGGATGACTTCCACTTCATAGATACATCACCTAACATAGCCATCAGTACTGCGAGTCTGATCCATCAGTTTGGAGCATGGTTATAAAAATCTAAAGGATCTCGGTGCGCCAGGCATGTTTAGAAATAAGAGTTGCGAATTTTTTACTACTAGTATCAAAACTAGTCTAGGGTTTATTACACATTATGTATCTATCTGCATCTAAGAGTTTGAAAGCAAAATGCCACAAAAGATTATACATAGTTTGTACATGCAAAGCTTGTTGACAAGATGCATTGGTGTTATGGAGGGGAATTGTGAAGATGATCCAATTTTAGATGAACACAGGAGAGGGGATGCAAAGAGTACCAAACTATTCCTTCACTCGTTTAAGTCTTCATAGATAAGAATATTAATCATATGTTTCATATATAACATAAAATATAGCAACTATACAAAGCCGTTTCTACAAGGATAAGAGTATAGCTTGGATGAACCCCTTGTGCATCTGGGTTCGTTGATCACTTTGATTTTTGGATATAATAGTTTTCATGAAATTATATCAGGAAAAACGTGTCTGTATTCCTAATCTATCTTTCGGGTATTCTAAGGATGAGGGCAATCATATATTAATATTAAGGATATGACTCAAGATATATATATATATATATATCTTGCTTAGATTAAGAATTAAAAGTTGAGAATTTGCTTTGCATGTCAACTCAGTCCCACCATTTAAAACTACAGGGGAGCCAAAATTGCAAGTGCATCTTCTGGCAAACAAGTCCCATGTAAGCAGTATATAAAAAGTGCATATTAATTATTAAGTGGCACAATATGCAATAGAATGTCAGAAGCTAGAAAGGAACAAGAACATCTGTGCTATTAGAGTGGTGATTTCTCACTCATCTCATCCACTAACATTTATGATCAATTTGTCCTCTCTCTTTTGCTTGCATGTAATCTTCCCTCACCTCTCTTCTCTGTCTACTACTCTATCACTGTAGCATTGCAGAGTGCATGAAATTTTTTTTTTATTGAAAAAGAAAATTAATAAATACTAGACATTGAACCCTCCTCTTTAACAGGAATCGGTAAATACTGGGACGCATTTGGTTCTATTTGTCGGGGAGGATTCTAATTATTGAAATCTCCCGCGCACGTAAGTGTTCTTAAATAAGTCAATGTCACATCATATTTTCAAAAAAATGATTACGCAAAGAGGAGAGAAATGTTGGAGGAGTGTGAAATGTTTATATTATCTTGGTAAATTTTTTTCTTATCTTTACACGTATTATTGTAACAATATTTATGAGGCATTACCTTAGACTCTTTGTATTTAAGATAACATATCTTGTAATTATGTATTCTTTTTTTTTAAAATAGAACTAAGTATGGATTTATTATTACTCCTGTGCTTGAATTTACATGGCATGCCATTAAAGTATCAACAAGGTGTAGGTAGGAGAGGCAACTTAACAATTTTTTTAGCACCATTTGCACAAGGGCAACCAGACCACTCTGTAGTGTCATTACAAACTAGGGAATTTTTAAAAAAATTAAGATATGATTATTTTAAGAAAAAAATCTCTACGCGCTATCATCCTTTGCAGTAACGTAGATGTAAATTCCAATGCGGTAGTGATACAGCTAACAATTTTTGTTCTAGAATGATTCGTAAACATAGAACCCTTAATTATAGTAGTTATAAGATTAGGAGCAAAGTTGCAGGGTAATGACCCTTGTCACAAATTATGTTGCCCTACCAGACAACGAGATCATAGATCTTCAGGGAACGGTAGGCAATAAGCGAAATGGCGTAAAGGACCAGAAAACTGCAGTTAGAAGCGATGTCATTCTTATGATGATTACATTGCAGCGAGGTAAACGTATATGTCGTGATAAATTCCGGTGCCTCGTGACTTCTTTCAAGTTCCAATTACAGTGGTAAGCTAATCAAGGAATGGGCAATGAAGTGAACAAATTGAAACGATTAGAGCAGGTGGCATGTCTACTTCATCGATCCAAATCATAAACTACGACAAGGAGACGGAAACACCATTGATAAGTCAAAAAAATTTTAAATCGAAATGTTGAAAGACTGAGATTGCCATCACATGGTAACAACCTCATTGTTAAATCAAAACTCCGACTCGTATAAAATTGTTCAAGGACTGTGCGCCAGAGTGCAAACTTACTTGCACCAAATGACCTATGTTAACACACTTTCTTGTTGCACTCATTGGAAACCGTCCAATCAAATGAACAGATGGGTTCCCCTCAATGTCAAGTGGAAAGATAAATCGGAGGCATCTTTAAACAAGAGTCATCTAATCGTTTGATAATTGACCAACGATGAATGTGACAAAATAGTAGTTTAGTGGGGGGAGGCGGTGGAAGACGGGTATGAAACTACTGCCAGGTCCCCGTAATAACCAATTGCGTGATGACCAAAAGCATGTAAAGTCCACTGATTCGACAGACGCCTACCCGCAACGGACGATGGGTAAAGGCGTCTTGATGGTGACAATGATGAATCAACAGCCGGCCAACACTTTTCTAAACAGATTGCATAAACAAAACAGGATAAGAATCCTTTTCATATGCTCCTTTTCATTGCATAAACAGGACCAGGGGCCACGCTCAACAGCATCTTTAGTTTTGACCAGATCATCCGTGACGTGCTTCACAAACTTCAAATTAATGAAGCAGATGATATGCGAACACAACGTAAGGGGTGTTCCGCACTCAACCACGAGACCAAGGAAGACAAAGGACCATAAGAACGACCTAAGATAGATCATAAGGGACAAGTTCCTGTCATTAAGCTAATAAATGATATCATCAAGAGTTGTCAGGAATCACACAAAAAAAATAGGGAGTTGACATCAAGTAAGTACCACTCTGCAAAATCCAGCAGCGGAGAGTAATAGATTCTCAGTATTTGAGGGGGGCCAAGATGTCAATCTGGGAACCAAGCTGCTGCTCAGCAGCTGCCTCTGCCTGAGCACGCAGCCTGTTAAGCTGCTTCTTCCTCTCATATGCGACCTGAGATCTTTGCTTTCTCTTTTCTTCCAGTTCCTGCAACCGATGCAACCATCAACATAAGCAAAAGAAGATCAATCGATGCAATGAAATTATTTGCATGAAACAAAATTGAATGCGACAGTTATATTCTGACGAAATATAGGCAGTTATAGTGTTCTTCTATGAAAGAAATAAAAAAAAGATGATTTGAATACGTGAATTAACCAACACCAGGTGCCCAATGACTGGATAAATGCCAAAGAAAAAAGGAGAAGGCCCACCAATTAGTCTCTCTGAAATCATTGCGAGCAACAAGTTTAACCAAAAGCCAGAAAACATCCTCAAACAAAGCCTTACAACAATGTCACAGGCAGGCAAAGCTTCGATTCATATAGGATACAAAGATTAACCATCTTAAGCTTAGTACATAATTACGTTGGACACAACTGAAGAGCTCTATGCAGATATTTCTAGTATTAAAAGTAGAGCAACAAGGAAATGGAAAAAGATGATAAAGGATGGCATTTCCATGATACTGACTCTAGTAGATATTACATCCCAAGGCATTGACACACACTGTGACTTCACCTGGATACCTTACTACATGAGCATGCGTAATGTAACAATGATGTGGAGATTACAAACTTTGACGTGGAAATATAAGAAGGGCGATCTCCTTCCGCATCAAAAAAGGGAACAAAACTCTTGCTAATACAGCACATAAAAATAATAAAGATTAATTTTGTCTAGCCCCTATCTCACACTGTCACACATCTGACAACAAAAGATCCAAGGAACTGGATTCTCTTACCCATATTCCTATCATATATCAATAGCCACAGTTGCTAGTGGCAGTTAGCTCCCACTCCATTGACCCTATTGACCATGAAAAACAGACTTCTGTTCATGTTGTCATGGGATCAATTCCGCCTAGATAGTTTTAGATACTTGGCAAGCATGTAACAAGTTTTAGAACAATGTTTTGGCCAGGTACCTCATGATTTGTGGGAAGGATAAAATAGAGCTAGGAAAAGAACTCAAGTGTAGGCACCAACACATTAGGTGATGCTTGTTAATCTCATTGCTTGCAGTGGTGGTAGGACTTCAAATTGATCAGTTCAGAGAAAAAGATCATAGTGCACAAATGCCCACAAGCCCAACACCAATTGGTATGCCTAGTGATGCGGGACGAGACCACGGACACGACAAACTTACGGTTGTCCCTTAACGAGGGAAGCGTCGGACGTGCGCGGTTGAGAAACCGGCAATGAGCTAGGGTGATCGTCTCTCTCGTGTGCCCGGATCGGATCACGGGACGGTCTCGCACTCTCTCGCAGCAGCGGTAATGAATAGATAAAACGAGCTAGATATCCCTACACATGCTCTCTAGCAGCGGCATAAACAAATATATATGAAGTAAGCAAAATGCCAAGTAAGGGAGCGAATGCGATACCTCCACGCGCTCGACGTGGGGAAGACGGACCCGGCCGAAACTCGTACTCCCGGGATAAATATTACACAGTGATGACAGCAATGAAATATCGCCCACTCCATGCAGGGAGGTAAAGGGCTACACAACTGGGCCCGGGAGGACCGAATTCGGGTTGACGGGCGGCTTCTCGCGTTGATTCGGCAACACCCGAACTAGTGACGGTGGGGCCCACGTGCTGTCCGGAGGGGCCGTGTGGGACCCGGTGGCACCGCTGTGGTGGTGGATGCCTGCATGAGCGCTCCCTGGAGTGGAGGCGCGCTGGTTCGCCGGCCGGAGGCCGGGCGGCTCCGATCGGCACCGGTCGGAATAACCGACCACGGATCTACAACTTCTGGTTTTCAGCGCGCGTCCCGGCGAGAACGGGCGCTGCGATCAGCCCCGATGTCGGATCGACACGAGACTGACGCCGTTGGAAAGATAACTTCAAATCCTTCAATCTAGGCCTGAAGATCTGGCCTGAATCTGCACGGATCTAGGCTTTAATGAATTGTTGAGTTGCTGTTGTACAGTGGCTTAACTCTCAGATCTGCAGGACTGTCCTCTGATAACTGTCGTTGACCGCAGGGTGGATGTCCGATTCAGCTCTTGAGGTCTTCATCAAAGGTGTAGGAAATTGAGCTAGGAAGACGGCAAAACTGGTTTGGACAAGTTTGGATGTGGCTACGAATTGATAGGATTTGTTTACTAACAGTGGGTCGGATCTGGAAACTGACTAAAGGCACTGTAGCAGAGATAGAACACGAATTTTGAAAAATGGATAGAGGGCATATCAAAAATCAGGAAAAATGGTGGATGTAGGGGATGATGGACAGAACTCCCAGTAAAATTGGGAGGGTTTGGAAAATTCAAAAAGGTGGTCGGAGATGGGAAACTCAGAACTGTTGTCACTGTAAACAGAGACAAAACAGATCTGGGAATGCAAAATGAACGAAAATGAAAAATTACTAAATGGAGTAGTTTGGACGTGAAAATTTAGGTGGAGGTGGGGATTCAAGGTAAGAACACACCCTCAAAATTTCAAATCCATCTGAGCTCGTGACTGGCAGCAAGAATTCACGAACTACACCTCTGTCCAGCAGGACAGAAACTTGAAGACGGCTCCGCGGCGGCTCGAAGGCGGCACGAACGACGACGGCGGCGGCACAGATGAAGATCAGAGATAGAGGGGACGGGATATGAGGTAGAAACCACTCTAGAACTGGAGGTTGGAGGAGAGAAACCAGAGGGAGAGAGGAGGGGCTCAAGAACACTCTTGATTTTCCAACAATTTTCTCTTCATTAATGCTAACAAATGGAAAATACAACCTTTTTATATGCCATGTGTCAAATCTAATATACACCATTAGATCTAGGGGTGGGGAATGGAGGGCCTAGATTGGATGTGAATAACACACAAAAAATAATAAAATATTAAGGGGAGAGGGGCGCCCCCTTGACCAAGGTTAATGGGTTGAATGGGGTATGTGAAGGTAGGTGACCTACCTTGGACCAATTTAACCACTTGTCTACCCATGTGGCATTTGACATTCAACCCTTCTAGATGGCCACCTAGGATGGTTGACCAGCCCCACATGAGTGACATGGACCAATGGGAAAGGGCTGAGGGCCCCCTTGCTGGTCCTACTGACAAATTACATAGAAACCCATACAATCCGTGGGAATGACGCATTGGCTTACAAAGCCGTACAATTGCGCATATACTTTCCCATGCATATACAAATAAACTAAAGGACATAAATGCAAAATAAAATGTACATGTTCGGCGTCGATTCCCATCAACTCTCCCCGGGTGGGAGGAACTCGACCCCGTCGAGTAGGGGTATGGATGCTCGAGTACTCCGGCGGATCCGTCACTTTGCCAAGTAACGTGGGTACGCTCCACTCCAAGTGATCGTCACCTGCTCATCCCGTATATACTCGATATGCGCGAACTGCTATGGGTTAAAGGTGGACACTCCGGGTGGGGCACTCTCAAAAGGGAAGGAAGCAGGTCAAAGACTCACTAGGAATCACCGCTGAGTCCATGTAGGTGACTGATCCGTGTATAGATGTAGAACCGATCCCATACTCATCGAGTGAGGCGACTCGCTTCTTACTCATAAGAGAACGACAACGAGCTTACACAAGACACATGCAGACTCTCAAACTACACACAAACCACGCAAACAAACCACACAAAGAAAAGCACATTGACTCGACTATGACCCTAGACTCACCTAATGTTAGTCCGACCCGTACATAGATGACGGCGGACCAGGACACCCGAACGTGTGCCATGCATGCATTTGACGTAACCGGAGGTTGATGTCATAGGGAACTCCTAGACACTCTACGATGCACCAATCATGGACATTGGACTTGGATGTGGGAAGTATGGGAGGCGCGGGTGGTTTGGATGGATCGGAGAAACCAAAGTTTTCATTACCCCCATATGAAGGTTCGGACCTATGGCTATGTGGAGTTTGCTTGGCCCGAGTGGAAAAGGTGGGATAGTGAACTCCGCGGAAGAGGTGGAGTGAGTACGAAAGCTCGGGAGGTTCACTAGTGAAGGGGTCAAAAGGGTCGAAGAAGGTATGACCCCATGAAGTGGATTCTCCCATGACTCGGTCCCAATTTAAGAATTCATAATCACCGTCATACATTGTGAGCGGTGGGACGACGGACATGTGTAGAAAATAGGACTCCTCCCTTAGGCAAAAGGGAATGACGTCGGACTCGGCCGACATCGGGAGGAGTAGAAGAATCTCCGTGGTGACACACCCCATGGTGAACACGGAGGTAATGGATCCTAAGGCCGGATGGGTGAAGCTAAGACTAGCGGGTTGGTCAAAGCCTCGGGCCAAAAGATGCGTCAACTTCCATTGTGAATCTAATCCCATAATAAGGTCATCCAAAGTATCGACATGGTGACTAGATCGAAATGTGGTATGGAAGGAGTTGACCGGCACTAAAGGGAGGATGGGGTCCATGGATGGAAAGAGAGGTGGGACCAAGCCATCCTTGAGCCAACTAAAAAGCGGCTCGGCGATGTATAGCGTTCCCGTAAGAAACACGGGTGGCTCGGGGTGAGACGGCTCCAAGCATAATGGTTCCGAATGTGGAGTGGACCGCCGGGGTTGGGTGGCTGGACATGTGAGGGTGATCTTGTCGGGTAGGTAAGGTGGGTATAAGGTGCAAGTCCTCTTGCCCCAGTCAAGATTGGCTCTTCGTTCTCCTAACCACGTTTGTCCTAAAATGATGCATGAACCAGCAAGTGTGCCGATCCTGCACCATGCGCCATCGGTGTAGAGAACAGAGCCGATCCTCTTATAGAACTCAACACAAGCAAAATCACCATCGCGGACAATCTCGCATGTCTTGGAGAGAGACTCCACGATGTCAAGAGAAACCCAATTATCCGACTCCCTATCGGTGAAATGGAGTTTCGTTGTGGACCCGTTGGATAGAGCGACTTTCATAGTGAGAGGGGTAAACCAAGGGCTCGGTCCATGAGGACATTGCCTTTGGCCACAAAGGTTGGCCACTCGGATGTGTGGTCTTGGAGAACGGCCATGGGTAGCGGACATGGACATGCATACGCACGGTGACAAGACACTAGACCGACTATGCAAGTTTGGAATGCATGCACACTAAGGACGCTAGACGTAAACTAAGACTCGGTACGTGGCGGAGTTAACCGATTCGAAGATCACTCGCGCAAGTGTGCGGCCTTCCCGATAGGCGTAGCCTAACGTTCGGACAACACCTTTTGATATACCGGGTTATTGGGATGCAATGGAAAAGACACTTTTTTTTTGTTTCAAAACAATGATGACCCTAAACACGACTTAGAAGTAAATGACTAATGGCTAGACGTAAATGACACTTTTTTTTTGACACCCTAGACTCAAACTCGCTCTGATACCAAATTGATGCGGGACGAGACCACGGACACGACAAGCTCGCGGTTGTCCCTTAACGAGAGAAGCGTCGGACGTGCGCGGTTGAGAAACCGGCAATGAGCTAGGGTGATCGTCTCTCTCGTGTGCCCGGATCGGATCACGGGACGGTCTCGCACTCTCTCGCAGCAGCGGTAATGAATAGATAAAACGAGCTAGATATCCCTACACATGCTCTCTAGCAGCGGCATAAACAAATATATATGAAGTAAGCAAAATGCCAAGTAAGGGAGCGAATGCGATACCTCCACGCGCTCGACGTGGGGAAGACGGACCCGGCCGAAACTCGTACTCCCGAGATAAATATTACACAGTGATGACAGCAATGAAATATCGCCCACTCCATGCAGGGAGGTAAAGGGCTACACAACTGGGCCCGGGAGGACCGAATTCGGGTTGACGGGCGGCTTCTCGCGTTGATTCGGCAACACCCGAACTAGTGACGGTGGGGCCCACGTGCTGTCCGGAGGGGCCGTGTGGGACCCGGTGGCACCGCTGTGGTGGTGGATGCCTGCATGAGCGCTCCCTGGAGTGGAGGCGCGCTGGTTCGCCGGCCGGAGGCCGGGCGGCTCCGATCGGCACCGGTCGGAATAACCGACCACGGATCTGCAACTTCTGATTTTCAGCGCGCGTCCCGGCGAGAACGGGCGCTGCGATCAGCCCCGATGTCGGATCGACACGAGACTGACGCCGTTGGAAAGATAACTTCAAATCCTTCAATCTAGGCCTGAAGATCTGGCCTGGATCTGCACGGATCTAGGCTTTAATGAATTGTTGAGTTGCTGTTGTACAGTGGCTTAACTCTCAGATCTCCAGGGCTGTCCTCTGATAACTGTCGTTGACCGCAGGGTGGATGTCCGATTCAGCTCTTGAGGTCTTCATCAAAGGTGTAGGAAATTGAGCTAGGAAGACGGCAAAACTGGTTTGGACAAGTTTGGATGTGGCTACGAATTGATAGGATTTGTTTACTAACAGTGGGTCGGATCTGGAATCTGACTAAAGGCACTGTAGCAGAGATATAACACGAATTTTGAAAAATGGATAGAGGGCATATCAAAAATCAGGAAAAATGGTGGATGAAGGGGATGATGGACAGAACTCCCAATAAAATTGGGAGGGTTTGGAAAATTCAAAAAGGTGGTCGGAGATGGGAAACTCAGAACTGTTGTCACTGTAAACAGAGACAAAACAGATCTGGGAATGCACAATGAACGAAAATGAAAAATTACTAAATGAAGGAGTTTGGACGTGAAAATTTAGGTGGAGGTGGGGATTCAAGGCAAGAACACACCCTCAAAATTTCAAATCCATCTGAGCTCGTGGCTGACAGCAAGAATTCAGGAACTACACCTCTGTCCAGCAGGACAGAAACTTGAAGACGGCTCCGCGGGGGCTCGAAGGCGGTACGAACGGCGACGGCGGCGGCACAGATGAAGATCAGAGATAGAGGGGACGGGATAGGAGGTAGAAACCACTCTAGAACTGGAGGTTGGAGGAGAGAAACCAGAGGGAGAGAGGGGCTCAAGAACACTCTTGATTTTCCAACAATTTTCTCTTCATTAATGCTAACAAATGGAAAATACAACCTTTTTATATGCCATGTGTCAAATCTAATCTACACCATTAGATCTAGGGGTGGGGAATGGAGGGCCTAGATTGGATGTGAATAACACACAAAAAATAATAAAATATTAAGGGGAGAGGGGCGCCCCCTTGACCAAAGTTAATGGGTTGAATGGGGTAGGTGAAGGTAGGTGACCTACCTTGGACCAATTTAACCACTTGTCTACCCATGTGGCATTTGACATTCAACCCTTCTAGATGGCCACCTAGGATGGTTGACCAGCCCCACATGAGTGACATGGACCAATGGAAAAGGGCTGAGGGCCCCCTTGCTAGTCCTACTGACAAATTACAAAGAAACCCAAACAATCCGTGGGAATGACGCATTGGCTTATAAATCCGTACAATTGCGTATATACTTTCCCGTGGATATACAAATGAACTAAAAGACATAAATGCAAAATAAAATATACATGCTCGGCGTCGATTCCCATCACCTAGCCATGAAGGGTGGACCAGAAAATGTTATACCATGAAAGACCAAACGGTGAGATAAGAAATGACATCTTAACCATTCTCACAAAAGGGAAAATAGGTATACAGAGGTAGAAGAGACCTATCTATATGTTTCTTGTACCTGAGCTGCACAGATGTTGCATTGAAGATGCCCTAGTATATTAAAGATGAAACAAGACTTGTAGCTTCCCCTGAAGCTTAAAACATAGCTATAATTGCTTGAAGATATGCAATTAAGATAAAATGTTAATTCTTGTCACTAGAAGCATCTATTATCAGGATAAACTGTTATCTCATTAACCTGTGTCAGCTTAGAGAAAGGATGAGAACACTTGAATGACGAAATTCTCAATGTAATGACTTAAGATCAATCCCATCCTCCACTTGTTACATTTATGCATACTAGAGACAGGTAGGCAACTGGGATAGGCTTTGCTTTTATTAGAAGAAAAAATGTCAGCTATAAGAAGTGGGCATGGCACACAACATATAGAAAGTACTTTAAATTTATACTGAAAAAATATATATCACAAGGTGTAATAACTCCCTTTGTTGAAATTTAGAATCCAAAAAGAGTAGAAAGTTAAATACAAAAATACTAGAAACAGGAGAAAGAAGCATTAGAAACATCCTAAGCATAGTACAAAGAGTGATAAGAACTTGAATAGTGAAAAGAAAGCAAATATAAAGCAGTCCATAAAGTATAGACCGATCTTACAAAATGTGCAGATCATGATAGAAGACTAATCTCACATGGAGAAATGGATATCAGAAATCTAAAACAAGAATTTTGACATGCAGCATCCAACAAGCATGCTGAAAAATCTTGATTCTCATAACTAATTATGGATTATGTTTCAAATTGTTATTTGTAATCATTGCTGCCTCAGATAATATATCAAATGTCTCTTTCGCACTTCAACTGTGACTCCCTGCATTCCAATCCTATGTGACTTCTTATGATTACTCATTTATAGCATGAGATTGTGATCTCTAACTGAGAAGGTAATTCTTTTTGCCACCAGTTGGTCTAACATCTCTTTTTAAATGTACTCTCCTCTGTCAAGCACATTGAATAAATCAAGAATTAAAGAAGCTATAAATTGATAATAACAATTTGAGATACTGCATGAATGATGCAAGGATGTGCACATCACATTTTTTGGAAAGTAATCGTTATTACAAATTCATTAATATGTACAGCAAAATCCAGTACAAAGTACCTCTGCAAAGTTCCCCCCTCCCCCCAAAAAAACCAAATGGGTATCTCAAAAGCTTTCATAATGTTGCTTGGAGGAGTGGAAATGTTACATGGACTATCATGCGCCAATAAAAGTCAAGAACAAGGCAAAGAAGGTGATCTAGATGGTTCAATCAAAAGCATTGGGAAGGGCATATAGACATCTCTACATGGAATCAAGCCACTTGCAAAGGACAGCAGGCATAGCTATTTTTGTGAAGCCATGGATGGAGCGGAGCTAAGGAGTCGGTAAAGTCAACAAAACCAGGGACATCAAAAATGGCATGACATCATCGATGCAAGGTGGAAAAAGATCCTGCAGGATGATATTCATACACTAACTACTAAGTACTAAAGTAAAAGTATTACATATCTTGACTTTTAGGAAGTTCCATAAACAAATTTCCTAAATTACTAAACCATATTTTTGTGTTTGGGATATTTTCCAACTAAGGATATCAGCGTGAACTTGATGTCCCCCAATGACGATGAAGCTTTGAACTAGGCACAGACTGTCATCAAATGAATGTAGTCATATTGGCATGTAAACCAGATGCACAACCAAAGCCTAAAGTTCATATTGCTTCGGAATGTCTACTTCACACAGGGCACTAATGATTTTGAACTAGGTAGTGAATAACACTTTGCCTTACTCACAAAACACAAATTAGTTATCTACTCTATAACTGATAAATCTATGTTTCGTATACTATTGGTGAACAGATCACATAAGAACCACAAGCTGTAAAGATCTTTCACACATAGTCATGCAAAGACCACCTCATTTTTATCTCCTCCCTTCAAAGAAGTGCTTCCCCCACCTCCCACGGTTTGGTACTCCTCACTTCTCTCTCTTGCCTTCACATGACCCTTGGCCACCATCTCTCAGGTCTATTCGCGCTTCCCCTTCACTTGCCTCCCCCCCCCCGTCTGCTGAATGCCAGCATCCTTTCTCCACCCATATTCCCTCACCCCCCCACCCCCAGTCCCTCCTCGATCTCCTCCAGTAAGGAAAAGGTTAGCTCCATGTGCCACCTCCCTATCTAGCAAATTTCTCATAAAAATAGGTGCCCAATTGCCAGTACAATGACTAGATCATAATAGTCCATCACAAGTGCATCCTTGTCCTCGGCAGTGTAGCCCTAACCTGGAAAGAACGTGCAGACTGAAGAGGAAGATCCCTCCACCATGGGCACAGTATAAACCCAAAACAAAGGGTACCTTCCATCACCTACTAATCCACTGGGATGTCAATGTGAGTATTATGCATAAGTAAAACAAAAAATATGAGTCAAAGTCACTGATTCTTTCTTTTCCTTTTAATGTCAAATATAAACTCTGGCAACAAAGTAAGAGAAGGGAACATACGATCCATCTCTGATCTCTCACCATTTCAGTATCAGACTGGTTTGAAAACAAGACTGCATTTCTTGAAATGATACTTTTTCGTGGGTTAACTACACATCATCTATAATATTGTTTTAGATCCATCTCATAAAGAAGAATACTCAGATAGAAAGAGGAGTCAAGGTTCTTTTATGAATCACAATTGGGAAGAGCTACAAACTTAAGCACCAAGCATGAATGAAAATATTAAAATATATATATATGAAATTCTAGAACGGACTAGTCAATTGCGAAAGCATGAAGAAACAAACAGACAAACTAGTCACTACACCATTTCATCATAGCCTTCCATTACATGTATGGTGTTATGAAAGTCTAAAGAAAATCAGGTTGGGGATCAATATAAACACTTAAAAAAAGTGAGCTACAAATTAAGATCGCCACAAGTACAAGCAAAAGGAATTCTTTCAATCTAGCCCTTTGATATTCAACATCATTAGGCACATAAACGGACCAGTCCTACGACCAAAAGTTCCAATTATCATCGCAAACATAAGCTCTATATCTCAAGATGGACATTGCCAAAAAAAATAATCACTCCGCAAGCAATCGAAATTCTGACAAATGCGTGCAGATTGATTGTCAGATCTTATTCAGCAAGATGAAGGAAAGAGAATGACAGCCTAAAGAAGGACATATTTAGCTCTTAACTTGATAGCAACACAAATAGTTTGCATTAACTGATTGACAGAATAATCAATATGATAAAACACACAGGAAGAGAAAAAACGGGCCATTCGTCCCATGTACGTGTCACAATTGCCAATGCAGGTGACAACACAAACTACTAAACTAGGTGCTTTGTTCAATATTATCACAAAAAAACAGAAAGCAATTCTTTAAAAAGAATAATAAGTCTCTTACCCGAACGACATCATAATAGCTCCATCCAACCTCCTTCGAGAGATGCCCCAACAGGCAGTACTTGTTCCCCTTCCGGAGCCTCAGTTCCCTAAGCAGCGACAAAACCGGTCAACCAAACCAAGACCTACATCGAATCACGCAATCAACACATATGCCCCCAAGAGTGACACTTACTTGAGAGCATCGGGAATGACCACCTTCTTCGTCTTGTCATAAGGCGGTGGAACACCCTCGTAAGCTTTGAGCCTCGCCAGTGCCGCCGCACCTCTCTTTGTCTTGTGCGGGATCATCCTACGTGCGAAAAAAACCAGAATCACAAAGACAGATCAAGTAATGACTTTAGATGAGAGAACAACAAACATGTTCTAGGCATCAGAAGAAGATCTCCAAGAAGGCAGAAGCCACCACCATTACCGCCGGCTGTTAAGAGAAGGATGGGGAGCGAGGACTTACCCACGGATGGTGCGCCAGAGGATCTTGGCGGGCGCGCGGAAGTGGATGGGGCCGTGGGAGGGCTTGGTGTTCATGCGCTTGTTACGGAAGCGGGCGTACTTCATCTTCTGGCGGACGAGGCCGCCGGAGATGGAGATCTCCTCGCAGCGCACCACCACGACGCGCTGCCCGTTGAGGAGCTCCTTGGCGAGGATGGACGCCAGCCGCCCCAGCATGTGGTGGCGGGCGTCCACCACCACGCGTCGCGCGCACAGCCCCGACCCGGACACCATCTTCTTCTCCCCCTCCGCCCTTGGTTCTCCTCACCTCCTGCTGCTGCTGCCGCCGCCGGCTAGGGTTCTTCCGACGGACGAGGCGAGGTGGCATTAAATAGGTATGGTCACCCTCTGTAAGTCCAGATGGTTCCTACGTCCTGCTGGTGCTAAATTGCGCCGATGGAAAAATAAGTGACCTTCGGCGGCACTGGAAACCTGACGCCAGAGTGTCATTGGTGGAATGGCCTTAGCTCACCAAGGTGACATCAGTTCCACCCCAATCCCTCCAATGTGTGAGCCCTTTGTCGTCATTAATGGCCTATATTCTAAATTAGTCCCTTCGATTGTGTGAAGGTTGAGGTCAGATGTGATCTCCTCTCGTTTAGGGTTAGTTTGCTTCTCTGAAATTTTTAACACGCTGGATCTCACCTCAGCTCGAAGAGAGTCAAAGTGATCTTTAAAATTTTAAAAAATTAAAAAAATTGAAAAATTAATCTAAAATGTTACTTATATCTTTTTTTTGGGTGATGAATTGACAATTCAGAAAATCTGATGTCACGTATTTTTAGAAGATTGAACGTACGATCAGATAAAACTCTTTCAAGGTGAATTGAATCTCGGACCTCCTTCTTCGACATGATTTTTTTACTATTCGACCCACTTTGGGTCCTCTATTTCTATCTTCTTATCTACGTCTAATCAAACAATTAAAATTGACTTCACGAAAGTTAGTGACACCAAATCAAACAATAAAATTGACTTCTAGAATGTGAGCTACAAGTAACTAAAAGTGTCACAATTTACCTTTGGTTGCTTGTAAGCATCTCACTTCCGTTAGAGGTGAATTTAGGAAGGTAAGTTACATGTAAGTCAACTCAAATTGTGACTTTTTGGTTGCTTCTAACTCACCTACACGAAGTCAATTTCAATACTTGGTTGTGAATAATTATTAACTTTTATGAAGTCAATGTTGATTGTTTGATTAGATGTAAGTACTGAGATAGAGATAGTCTTTAGATTTAGTAGAGGGAGGTGAGTTACATGGAATTGTCTTCCTAACTATTTTTTCAAGAAATCACTTTGGCTTTTTTTTTGTGTGGCTCTCTCAGAGAGGTGAATTCCAACTTTTAAAAACCAGTCATGAGAATCAAGCTACCAGAATTGGAGCTTAGTAAGTGAGTTTCTTACTTCCAACCTCACTTTCAAACAACCAAAGAGACATGCAACTCACCTCATAAAAGTGAGCTACTTACAAGCAACCAAAGGCTTCCCTTAACTATTGTCCAGTTCTTAGGGAGATATACATCCAATTGTTATGAACCTGTCACTCACTGACATGGGTTTTCCTTTCTTTGAGGGAGATTTTGAGTTTAAATCTCCCTTTTTGTAAATGCCCCCTTCAGATTCATAGAGATTAGTAACACCCAAACGCTTCTAACATGTGGTGTGACCATGGCCCATGGGAAGAGTTTAAAGAAAAATAGTTAGTGCACACGCCTTTAACCAATTACACACTCAATGTGTACACCAAATAAATTAAATTTTTTATAAAAATTATGACGTGAGGCTCACATCTTCTTAATTTATCGTACAAATTACATCTCCATCTAACGACTCAAAAAAATTAAAATTAAAAATCAAACTCAATGAATAGTAAATTAGGAAGACGTTTTATACAGTAAATTAGGAAGACGTGAATCTCACGTCATATTTTTTTTTAAAAAAAATCAATTTTACTTGGTGTACATTATGAGTGTATAATTGACCCATCTGTGCACTATACATAACTCGACTTTAAAATAGTTACAACAACAATAGCCAGCAAGGCCAGCCTTGAACCCAGGAAAAAGTGGGCCGCCCAACAACGCTTGTCGGACCAAGAAGGGCCCTCACCTGGTGGTCATCAGGAGTGGGCCAACCCTTCCATCAGCCTACCCCATACGAATATTCATACATTGATGATGGGCTTGTCCCTATGGAACACTTCTTGTTACCGATGTGAGTTGAGATCACGACAAACCGAATGAGGAGCATCGTTACAGGATAGTCTCTATACCTACCACCTAGTTTATATTATGATTTGTCGACTCAGATCTGACTCGAGTCGACTCGAACGTGTTGTACCGTATCTGAAAAAACTCGACACGCGATGGATCACACTCAGGATTGATCGAGTCATACTGAGTCATAGTGTGAGAGAGAGAGAGAGAGAAGGGGGAGAGGGAGAAAGAGGGTCAAGTCGGATGCAACTCGTATCCCGGTACGACTCTCCGTGGAACAAGTTGTAACGATAATGATTATGTAATAATTAATTTAATGAAAAAAAATGAAGTGAACGAATAATGTTGCAACGTAAATCACACAAGTAATTGTTAGTGAAACATGAGAAACACCTTCTGGACGTACTAATGTACAAGTTACCCAAGGGGAGTTTTTGTCTCTATTCATGGCGCGGCCTCCCCCTGCTGCACAATCGTTTCGTCAGTCGGACCGCTGATTCGAACCATCCCATCAACCGATATGATCCCATGGGCCATGGCCGGAGGCCAGCCACGTCCGCTCCCCCCACCCGACACACCAACCAAAATGCTAAATGCCTACATGGTCCACACCCACGCGGCGGTAAAAGCAGGGGGCGGCTCAGACACATGCCCGCCCTCCCACTCCAGTCCCCACCATGGCTCGGCAGATGCCGCGCCAGTGGCCCAGCGTGCGTCTTTTTCTTTTTTTTTTCTTTCCTTTTTTTTTGCGACGAGTAAGATGATGAATTAAAAAATTTCAAGTTACACACTCCTCAAAGATTGAGTAAATAATCAGGTAAAATCTCTCTAGATAAATCTAACTTGGAATCTCTTATTTTTTTTGATATAGATCTTTTATCATCCGACCCATTTCGAGTCCTCTACGTATGTCTTTTTATTTCGATTCCGAACCGACTCCATTGTTTGACGCTTGTCATCTAGATCTTACTTTGAATTCATTTGACCGATAAATATGATCCAGAATTTTAGACACATTTTTATTTTTTAATTTTTTTAACAAATAAATCACGGTTGAAATTGAAATGACAAAAAAATATTTTTAAATTTGCATTAGCATAGATACTATTTCTTTTATCCAAACAATGTAGATATGACATCGTAATTAACTTCCGTCGACGAAAATGTAAAGATTCTTCGAAGATTCAAATATTTTCTTTATTTTGTAATGAAATGATTAAAATATTCTTCTCAAAACTCAAATTTCCTCTCTCTGTAAAAAAAGGGATGAGAGAGGACATAAAAAGAGAGAGGGGGGGGAGGGGCCGGAGTGCCTTCCCCCTTAGGTGCCGGTTGTGCTGCTGTGAGATCTTTGGTCGGTCATTGGAGGGTGGGTAAGCTGGCCAGGTGTTCCACGATCGGGGTGGACACGTGTCTAGTAGGGGGGTCCATGATGATGGACGTCTAGTGCTTGTATAGGGGATGCCGGCGCAAGCCTAGATAGGGGACACCATTGTGGATGGGGCACTTACGTAGGGCTACAACTGGACTAGACGAATAGCGAGGGTTGTGGTGGTTTGGCACTGTGGATGGGAGATCCCCACTAGGTGGTAACGGTGGAGGCCGACCGCAACAAGGTGCGTTGGGGAGTGCAAGGATGTGGAGGCCCATCAGGATTGTGGATTGTGCCGACATAGAGCTTGGCACTTCTCTCCCCTTGATGATCTCTAACCCCCCGCCCAACATAATTAACCTCCCCTCTCTCCCTCCATCCCGTTGGTGCCCCCCTCATCTCTCATTCCCCAAGCAATCCCCTCTGCAGGTATAACCTCCCCTCCCTTCCATCCCGTTGGAACCCCCCCACTCCCCGATCTTCCCTTCTCCAGGTGATCTCTCCCCTGCTATATGCAAACCCCCTCCATCAACCCCGCCCCCCCCAGCCGATCTCCCCTCTCCTTGGTGATCCCCCACAAAAACCCTATCCCGTCGGAGTCGCCTCCACCCTACAACCCCCTGCCCCCCTCCCAACTACCCCCCACCCTACAACCCCCTCCCCCTGTTACACCAGCTCCTATCGGAATCCACCTATTACGCATCCCTCTCCGATTAGGAGTGCAAGGGAAAAGAAATTAAGATAGAGACGAGTTTTTTTATTTCTAACTATGGATATTATCATCTTCTCTCACGTCGAGTTAAGGTTAATTAAGGTTAGATTTACGACAGTACGGCGTATCTACACTATTTAGATAAAATAATTAATATTTCTGTTAATATATTCTTTATTATTTTAATTTTAACAGTTATTTATTTGTAAAAAAAAAATCGAGGGGAAAACGCAGATTCAAACAAAATTGAGGGTGGCCAGGCTCCGACCCGTGGGGGGAGCCCGGCCTCTCCAGCGTTGTGCTCTATTTGAGAATGGAAACAAACAGCCCCCACATCGTAATATCTATGTCGTTCTGGGTTTGCGCCTGCCTCTGCCCAGTGCGCAAGTACTCTGCTGCTGCTGTCCCCCTCCCCCGGCCAGAGAGCCTTCGGAGGCCAACCACCCTCTCACTGGCGCGCTCGCGGCCCCCGCTCCCGTCCAAACTCTTCTCCTACCTCCGAACGGCAAATGTGGATTCGGGGAGTGGGTTTCCGTCCTGCGCGCATGGATGGTGGAGCTGGCAGTGCCGGGGGTGGGTGGGGGGCGGGTGGTGTGGAGTCGGTCGCGTACGACAGGGGGATGCAGGGACGTTCCCTATCTCTTGGAGGGGCGGGCGCCGGGGCGGCTGCCGGCTGCGCGGCGCCGCCCGCGGGGGCGGGCGGTTCTCTTTCGAGCGGCGGAGCTGGGCTCGCCTCTCCTTCTCCTTGTGTAGTAGTTGTTGCAGTGGTGGTTGCTGCAGCTGCTGCTGCGGAGGCGGCGACAGGGCAGGGTGGCATTTGATCCGTCTCGGAGGGTCCATGCTGTGGAGACGTGGGTGTGGTCGGGAGGGCGAGGGGGAGGTGGTCGCCGCGGGTGCGGTGGAGGTGTTGGTGAGTAGGTGGCGCGACAGCTCCCTCCTCAGCGTCTCGACATCGACCTGGAGCTCCCGGACCTGCGTCTGGAGCTCGGACACTCTGTGCTCCGACGCATGCGCCTTTTGCCTCCACTCCAGCAGCTGTTGCAGAGCAACGTGTTGGGCGTGTGAACTCCGCAACAGACGATCTCGCGAGTACCAAATGAAAGAAAGAAGAAAGAGACCACGGAACAGTGTGGGTATACCTGGGCGGTGGCGGCGCGGAGCTTGGCGTCGGAGGCGACGGCGCAGCGCTCCCAGAAGTCGCGGGCGCACTGGAGGTCCTCCATCTCCCGCCGCACCCGCTCCAGCATTCCCTGCATCTCGTTCCACTGCAGTGACTCCGCCCTCACCTGCTCCATGATTCTGCCCACCACCTCTCTGCAACGCCCGGAGCAGAACCCTTTTCCGTCCTCGACGACATCCGCTGCGCCCTGCAGCGACCACAGTACCCAAAAAGGGCAAAAGAAGGCGAAATTAATAATAGGGAATCCACCGGTCAGATGACAGAGGATCACGAAGGCCACCCATGCGCGCAGCGGCCCCTACCGACTCCGCAAGAACTTCTGAAGCCCATAGCACTCGGCCGGAGAACACAAACTACCCCGATTCCTAGATATTTGAAAGATAACAAATCAAAGCAATTGATGAAGAATTCCGACGACATGCCTGCCGTGCTTTTGCAGCTCGGGGATCGCCGGCTCTCGAATCTGCAGCAGCAGCAGCAGCAGCTGCAGTTGCTGCACCAAACGAAGAAGAGGAGGCAGGGAGGCTGGACTCGTAGCTTTCCATCCTCTGCAGCATCACCTTCGACATGCCCTCTATCTTCCTCCGCAGGATCTCCACCTTCACCAATCACAAGGATATATATATAGTTAAAACGAATTAATGATCGAGAAAAGGAAGGTTTCTAAAACAATAGAGATGGATTCGGAAAAAAGGCGTCCGGATAATGGAGGAAACGGGGGGTGATCGGGTTGGTACATGTCCTATGGTTCTCCACGAGGGTCAAAAGCGGAGATTTCAGAGCAAAAACTTTCGTTTCAGCTCAAAAGCGGAAGAGATGATCAGAAGAATTCTTCCCGATCGAGCAAGAAGGAGAAACAAACAAAGGGGAGCGAAGTAGAGGGAACGAGCAGCTACATCGTGAAGTCGGCATCGCCAATCCGGCGAGAGACAGCTCCGCGCCTCCGCCTCCACATCCTCCGCGTCGGCCCGGCGCTTCTCCTTCCCTGCCGACACGCTTGCGGCCTCCGACGCAATCTCCCGTATTTCCCTCACGAACATCTCCTCCTCTTCCTCATCCTCATCCTCCGCTTCCTCTTCCTCTTCCTCGCACCGTCTTGACGTCACCTTCACGGTCAACTCGTCCAGCCTCCTCCGGAGGAGGTGCGCCTTCCTGTCGAAGTTGCGGCCGGAGCTCTTCCCACGCGGCTTCAGATCGACCGAGGTGCACCTCCTGCTGCTCCTCCGCCGCCTGCTACACCGGTGCAGTAGCTCCAGCTTCGACTGGAGCTCCTCGATCTCCTCCTGCAGCACCGCCCCCATACCCGGATCTCCATCTATCTTTTTCCTCCCCTGCGCCGATGAACACCCATAGCCATGACAGCGACTAGTCAGAAACAAATAAAGGTGGAGGATACATAGTTTCACGAAGAAAACAGACAGAGTGGAATGTTGGAGGAGTACCGAGACGAGGGTCTGGACGGCAGATCTCAGGGCCGCCTCCATCTGCACCCGGTTGCTCTCGAGCTTCTGCAGCGCCACCCCCCTCTCCATCCTCAGGAAGTTGCACTCCGCGCGGAGGACCTCCGCCTCCAGCCGCCACTTCTCCTCCTCGGAGTCTCCCCGGTTCCCCCACCCCCCACGCGACGACGGGGACGGCGACCGCGACTCCACCCGCGCCCTCCGGCCCCCGCAGAACGACCGGTCCTGATCGAAGAGCTCCTCCAGGATCCCGCAGGGATTCCCGACGTGCTCCGCCGCCGGCGGAGGCGGTGGCGGAGTGGGCCTGCGGACCGACACGGTGCTGGCGGCCACCCGCGACCGCAGGCTGCTCCGGCGGGGGAGGTGGAGGATCCTGGGGGTGGGCGGCGGTGGGGGATGCCACTTCGCTCTCCTCGCTGACATCTTTTGTCTAGTGCTGGTCCTCTCGGTAATTGCCAACCCTCCCCTTATTTAGGTTATTTCAAACGCAGAGAGAGAGAGAGAGAGAGAGAGAGAAGGACGGGGAGATGCAGGTTTTTGCTTCTGAAAACAGACGTTTTTGGGGGGGAGTAAAAGGTTTTTCCTGGCCGCAGGAGGAGGCGAGAGAGAGAGAGAGAGAGAGAGAGAGAGAGAGAGAGAGAGCAGTGCAGCAGAGAGAGCAGCGGAGCGATCGGGTTGGGCGAGGCGAGGCGCCTCGCTCTCGTTTCCTGCGACCAGCGTGGGAATGGGCGCGTTTTTTAAAAAGGGTAGGCATCGTCCCCTGTCATTCACTGGCACTGCCCCCCCCCACGGCTTCACACGTGTAATTATTAGGATAACTCCCAATAAAATCCTCGAAAAATGACTGCCATCTGATCACACTGATTACGTGATCTCCCCGAAATCGTACCCCCCATCATCTTATCCCATGATGGCGCCTCCGGATCTCCATGATGCGCCGTCTGATTGGTGTCATTCCACGCTCCCCGTCGTTCTCTACGCTCTCCCTTTCTTTTATAACCGTTCGACCACGTTCGTTTTACGTCCTCAGTCATCGCCACTGTCTATCCTCCCCACAAAGCATGCATAGCACAAAACGATTGGGTGTCGTGGCTGCAACGGGGCTCGCCACGACACCACGCCGTCCAAGTGCGCAGAAGAAACGGTAGCGCCTGGGAGGGGCAAAGTGGTCATTTGGTGTGAGGAAGATGCCGTCGTCCATCCATCGCCATGCAAGCGAGCAGTGGCGAAGCCAACCAGCGGGCGGACACATGGTGCGCGGGGGCTCTCGAGAGACGCGTGTCCCATTTACTAGTTCTCCCCCGCCCACGGGACGCCGGGGAGCGCTTCCCCCAGTCCCTCTGGTTCGCCAGTACGGCCCCCCCGGCTCCTTGCAGCTGGCGCTGCTCCTGTTGCTCTGTTGCGTTTGCTGCTCCTACGTGTATCGGTAGAAATAGAAATAGAGTGGGGGCTGTGCGAGAGGGGAGAAAAGAAGAGCCAGAGGCCCCAGAGTGCGTACGTACGTAGTACTCCGTGGCTTAGGAGTCAGTCGTTCACTGGAGAGGGCAGCCACCACTGGCCCTCACTGGCGCTCTTTCTTCTTCTTCTTCCTCCTCACCACTCCCCGGTGTGACTGTGTCTTCTTGTTCGCCGATGGAAACCGTGCCGTGTTGTTTTGTTCCGGTGTTCTAGTGTTGCCGCCCAGAAAACATACATGCCGCTAGCTATTTAAATCTGAACTACGACGTCGGAGTGTTCCTCTGCTTTTATTATTATTATTTTACTGGGTATGTCTCCATTAATGACGAGACCTCTTCTTATTCCATTTTTTTCACTTTGATCCTTTCTTCGGGACGCTCTGCAGCTGCGATCTTTTCTGCCACACCTCCCTCCGATGATGATGGTCTGGGGAAGATTACATCTGTTTGAAGTTCTTCTCACGATTGTGTGCACCGTTGTTTTCATTTAAAATGTGGGTGGGCGGTACTACATCATTAGTCTATCAAACAGGGGTGGTTAAAAGACTTAAACCGGGGGTTTGGCGACTCCCAAAAATCGGGGTTTGGGGTGGGGTGGGGGGTTCCTTTGTTAACGCTGCCTGTTCTGTCTTATTCTTGTTTCATATATATTTGATGCGTCTTTTGGTGGGAGAGCTTAATTGCAAACTAGGAAGCCGGATATCTTTTGTCATTAAGAAAGGACCGGAGTTAATTAAATCAGATGCTTGCCCTCAGTGTACCCTCCATGAGTGGACACAGGATGTTCTTCCCACTAATCTAACATTAATACTGGTCCACTTGAGTGAGAGCATAGAATAATCACTTTATTTTCTCATCCACTGGCCGGATTTTGAATCTGGGATGGCCATAGCCTTCAGTTCAAGTTGGGGTCCAGCTGATACAGCACATATATGCAACCGAAACCCAATGGAGATTCGGAGCTTCGGATCTTATCTCTCCCTCTCTTTAACTATAAATTATTTAACAGAAGAGCGCAAGTGCAACCCTAGAAGCCTACTTCCAGAACTTAGAAACCCCTGAAAGCAGCGATCAAGTTGGGCTACTTGGCTCTCCTATTGCTTAACCTAGAAGCCAATCTGCTGACCTTGTTTCCAGTACTCCACCCTCATCGTATTAAGAAGCATGTGGATCCAAGCATGGAAGAAGAGCCATGATCAGCCACCTCATCAGGCTGCATGTGAGGCTACGAACAGTCTAAATAAGTGGAGGCAGTGATCAAAACCTACGTAGGGTGTGGGGAATTGAAAGGCGCTGGCCCTCCCGTCAGTACCCAATGGCCTCCACAGCTCCCCGCTTCATTTATTCACTGCAGCTGCACTTCTCTTATCCTCCTCCTGTTTAGGGTTCAAACCCTCACCCCCGAATCCCCATAACTCTGCCTTCCTACTTGTAGGCACACCCAGCACTGCCCCTGTACTCTCTCACCCCCTACCCCCCCCACCCACATGCATGCTCGCCCAGGAATGCCTGTAACGCAGCAGGAGCATCTTCCTACAGTGACAGCCCACTTCAATTCAAACGAAGCAAATAATAGAAGAGAAAACTAAAGGCTTCTGTGATCCGCATCGGGTGATGAACACACCAGAGGAGATCAACGAAGCCGTCTGAACTGAACTTTGGTGTACCCAACCCTGCAGCTACGTGGCTACATCTGCAGCCGCACAGTGGCCTACGTGGGCGGGGAGGGGACAATATCCCCTAACCTTGCTAGCTAGCTGCGGGGTGGTAGCCCAATCACAGGCCTTGCCATATCTTTGATGGGGGGGAGGAACACCAACCGGATAGTTCTCTGGTACAACAACACAGGGCATGCTGAGTACCTGTTTTGCCCGTTTAGAAAACTGATAATACCCGTTGGATCTGATCACGGATCTCGAGGATCACAAGAACGGGCGGGGGGCTCCCATGAGGTGCCAATTTTTAACATTTCCGCCGGTGATGCGTGCGCGTGGGGGTGGGCATGCAGCCGCCGAGTGGAATTTAACGTCGTTGGGTGGTCTTTCAAACAGGTGACATCGGAATAAAGGCTGGGTTTTTATTCCTCTCCCCGCGGCCGTTGACGTGGCACGTGCCGAGTGGGAGCTTCTCGTCAACGCTCTCATCCCGCCCTTGCTTTGCCGCATACGGCATATCACACCTCTCTCTTTATGAGTAATATTTTAAGACTTTCCTTAGTTCCGATGACTTTTGCGCATCTCTCTCCATAAAATTAATTTATGGATCATATTATTATTATTTTTTTGAAAAATGTGATTAGTTGACTAAGCATTCACAAGTCACGTCGTCAAGAAGAACTTAATCTTACACACTATAAGAGGTGCGATTTGATTCTAATTAATTAATATCTTCTTCGTGAGAAAGAGAGTACTCTATGTCATTGTCGCATTGAGCCACAAATTTGTTAATTAGTAACTTGTGGATCATATCATCTACGTACAAATTAACAATGTTAACAATATTTGAAATATCGAAGTGTTTGCCCGTGAGAGTATATATCTAATAATACCATGTTCTTAATTAAAGTCATATTTATATATATATGACTTTAATTGGTCGGCCCTATGACAAATTACCCTGATATCAAAATCTGGGTCCTTAAATACATGAGAGATGACCTCTCTATATGTAGACCCCATATATTTAACGGCTCAGATCCCGACTCCATGATAAATTATCATAGGGCCGACCCCATGTGAACAGTTCCATATATATATATATATATATATATATATATATATAATGCAATCTTCAGATGAACAGTCAGGCAATATGCATCAATAAACGACCCGGACATTAGTTTAATGACATATTCCTGCAAGAATACAAAACTATTACCTGCATGCATGCAGTTTATAATTAGAACCCGAAATGGAGATTGCACTAAGGAAACCCAAGTTTTGCAGCATGCACGCATGTTGCAGTGCAGTCAAGCAACTCGGCCGCATCTCAGACCTTCCCAATGCACTTAAACATATTAAACAATACCCTGTACCTAAACAAATGTCAAGAACTTAGGACAATGGCAGAAATATATATATATATATATATTTATATAAGATTTGGCTGCAGGACCAACTGCTTAATTTAGAGAAAGGGCAACGTACGTGCAGGAAAAGTCCATGAGAATTAGGTTTTGTCAGTGGGGGAGACGACAGCAACCACCATGCACATGCTCTCTAGCTAGATTCCACACCAATTCAAATTCGGCATTTTAATTTGATCCGTGTAGCTAATGGTTGAAGTCGATGTGCATGCTTAATTAATTTTAGTGGTGTTTGGAGACTAAATGCCCCTGTGTGATTAGTTGGGGCAGGCTCCAATGTGTCAATAAATGTGTATAGACATCAGGGTTTGTCGTCCCGATCGAACCGACCGTCCCGATCACGGCCCGAGACGGGACGGGTCGGTAGCGTTAGTGGTGGGGACACCGGGTCTACTACTGGGCCCACTACTCGGAGCCGGCGCCGCACTGTCCCGACACCGAGCTTATGGCTCGGAGATCCTTCCTGAAGACTGGTCCGAGTCATAGTAGACTGGCCAGAGCCCCAGAATGTCCATGACGTTCGAAATTTTCACGGGCTAGCCACCTTCTACAGACGCTTCATCCAGATATTTAGCACCATTATGGCACCCATTACGGATTGCATCTGTAAGGGGAATTTTGAGTGGACCAAAGCCGCCTCCCAGGCTTTTCTTGCCATAAAGGAGCTTATGACCAAAGCCCCTGTCCTCCGTCTACCAGACTTTTCCAAAGTCTTTGAGGTTTCATGTGATGCATCTGGCGTAGGAATAGGTGGAGTGCTTAGCCAGGAGAGCCACCATGTGACTTATTTCAGTGAGAAGCTTTCTGATGCAAAGCTTCGATACTCCACATACGATAAGGAGTTTTATGCCGTGGTCCAAGCCCTCAAACACTGGAGACACTATCTCTTACCACAAGAGTTCGTCTTATACTCGGACCACGAGGCTTTGAAATTCCTTAACTCTCAGAAGGGCTTAAACCCAAGGCATGGTCGGTGGGTCGAATTCCTCTAGTCCTTCACTTTTGTCCTAAAACATAAGGCTGGAAAGGACAATAAGGTGGCCGACGCCTTGAGTCGAAGGGTCTCCCTTCTTTCCACTGTTTGGGTAGAGGTCACCGGGTTTGACCGCATGAAGGAACTCTATGGAGAGTGTCCTGATTTTGGCCCTGCCTACTCTGCTCTGTCCGCTGGACCCTCGACAGTCTTTTCTGACTATCTACTCTAGGATGGTTTTCTATTTCGAGGGCAGCAACTCTGTGTCCCGAGGACTTCTGTTCGAAATTTCCTGATTTGGGAAATGCATGCTGGAGGTCTTGCTGGTCACTTTGGCCGCAACAAGACCATCCATTCTGTGGAGGAGCACTTCTATTGGCCTGGCCTGAAGAGAGATGTGGCCAAGATTGTATGTAATGCCCCGGGTTTTTCGGATCCTTCTTCGTGGGTCCCGGATCTGGTTTCTCGGAGTGTCCAGCTCCGTTGTGTCCGAAGTTTCGTTTCGGACGTCTTTCGTGTTCGGATCGGCGCGATCCGGAGTCGTTTCGGAGGCCCGGAGGCGTTCCGCGACTTTTTCCGCGTGTGTTTTCCGATTCCCGGCGTGGGTTTCGGCTTTCCCTTCGGAACCTCGTTGCGGGTGAACCGGGCCGTTCACCTGGGCGCGAGTGGTACCGTTGCGATCGGTGCGCTCCGAGGATCGCGAGGGTGTGATTTTCTATTTTTCTGGATTTTTCCGATTTTCCGGATTTTCCTATAAATAGCTTTTTCTCTCTCTCCCCCTCTCATTTCTCATTTCTCTTCCTCTCTCTTCTCACGCTCTCTCCTCTCTCCCTCTCTCTCCGGCGGCCGACGGGGCGGAGCATGGGCGAGGCGGGGACGGCGCGGGCGAGGCACGGGCGAGGATGGATGAGGATCGAGGCGGTGGAGGCGCGTAGAAGCTCGGCCGTGAGTTCGTGGAACGGCGAGGCTTCAACGGCGTTTTCTTCGTGGATCGGCGTCCACGGTGCGCGTAATCTTCGGTGGAGGTAGGGTGATGGACCCTCAGCCCGTGTACTTCCTTTCCCGCGAGTTTCGTAGGCCGTGGTGAGCCGAGCGGGCTAAACGGGGCGTTTTGGGCAAAATGCATGTTTTTGGGGTGTGAACCGGATCTCCCGTTTTATGGTGTTTTTGGGCGATCCAGGGGTTTAGATGCATGTCTAGGGCCTTGGGGAAGGTTTCCCCTTTTGTTTCCCCTTCACCTGGGGGTGAACGGGGCGTGGCATGGCTTTTCCCGCGGTTTCCACCGTTTCCGGGTGCGGACTGAGAACGCGCTATACTCCAGTAGCGCGTTCTTGAAGGTCGCGCTGCCCCGATAGGGCGTGTTCATCGGAGAAGATGAACAGTAAGGCGGTTCTTGTCGCGCTATGGGGTCCTAGCGCGTTCATGCCCTGTCGCGCTAGGGGTCCCTAGCGCATTCTGCCTTGTCGCGCTAGGTGATCCTAGCGCGATCTGTGCAGTCGCGCTATAGGGATATAGCGCGATCTGTCGTGTCGCGCTATAGGTGCATAGCGCGTTCTGGTTGAACGCGCTATGGACCTACAGCGCGTTCTTGGAGGGACCAGCCGGGCTGCCCGGGGCGGGCGGTCTGCGGCTGATCGTTCTCCCCTTAGGCCGTGTGTGCCTTGGACACCCAGTGGAGTTCCGTGACCGTGTTTTGGGGTGTCTGGAGGTTCCGTTTACCTCGCTTTGCGTGCCCGTGCGCTTAAGGGTCCGGGTGACCTTTTAGCATACGTTCGCATTGTGTTGGTCTCCGTTCGACCCGGTTGTGACCCAGTGGTCGACCTTTGGCCTTGTGAATATCCCGGACCCCCCATGGGTTCTGTGTCGGTGTTTTTGGGGTGTCGGGAGGGACCGTGTTATCTCGATTCGCGTGCCCATCGGTGTGGTGGGTCCGGGTGACCCCATGTGTCCCGGGCTTTCGTGTTACGCTCGATCGAGTCACCGTGTGTCGGCGTGTGTGCGATAGGGTCTCCCCCGCATGCCGTGGGTTTCTGTGGAAGGCGATTCCCGTGTGGGCCATGTGTTTGGCCTTGGACTGTGAGTCCAGTTGTCCGGCCTAGGGCTAGAGGTTTCCCGCTTGCTTCAAGATGAGAAATCGTCGTGGCGGCTTGTGTGCTGCCTTGGGAATCGTGCTTCTGTGTTTTTCGTGTGGCCCGTGTGAGTGGCCTTTGTCCCTTGCGTTCCCTTCTCGAGGGAGTGGTCTTGGCGACTCGTGAGTTGTCTCGGTACTTGTGCTACCGTGGTTTTAGACCTAGAGATTGGACTAGATTGACGGCTTTGTGCTGTTGCGTGCAACGGTCTTGACCCCGAGTCTTGTGACTCAAGGACCGTTGGGTGTAGTGCGTCTGGTGGACTGTCCAGAGTCCAGTGGCTTAGCGCCACTTGAGTTTTCTCGACTCTCGCGCACGGTGTGTGCGTGACCAGGGACTGTGAGTCCTGTGTCTTCTCCGACTGTGGTCACCGTGTGACGGGGCCGGTACGTGGGGTGTTCCCCGTACGTCGTCGGATTCGGACGTTGTTTTCCGTTGAGTTGAGAGTCTACTCCTTCAGTGACCCTCCACTAGTCGTAGCCTACCAGTACGCGTGTGCTGGTCGCACCAGGGAGTGGTGTACGGGCCGACCTTTAGAGACGGTTTGTGGACCGGTTACCGTTGGGCCCCACGTCTTGCAGCCAGAGTCCGGCTGAGGGGAAAACCGGTCAGAGGGCCAGACCAGGGACGCGTGGTCTGTGTGTGCACACGTGGTTGGGGACTGTGGACGCACGTCGACGGGCGTGACCCCAGCTAGTCACTTGTTTGTGGTTACTTGTACGGTGTCTGCGCCTCGGGTAGGACCTACCACGTCAGGCGGTTCACCTGCGGTGCGGTGTAAGACGTCAGGGGACGCTACCGGCTGTGCTTCTAGTGGGCGGTACTCCTGTCGAGTTGGGAGTGACAGACTACCCGTTTTTGTGGCTTTGACCTTTGGGTTTTTGGTCGTGTTGACCGTTGAGTCCTTCGGCTGTTTTGCCGTGGCGCGTGTGTTGGTCTTCGCGTCGTGAGTCTAGTGCTAGTGGCTTTACCGAGGTTGGGTCTTGTTGTGCGGTACCCGCGATCAGATGGTCGGGGTTGCACCTTGGACAGCGTGTCTAGGTCGGCTGTGTCCGGGGGACAGGCCTCTGCGGCATGGTTGCCGTGTGTTGTTACTTCGGTAGGCGGTACTAGCGTGGTTTGGTAGCTTCGTCTGCGTGACCGAGGTGTACCTTCCGGTACAGTAGGAGTAGCTGTAGTGCCGAGTTTTTGACCGGCCACCGGTTTGCTGTTCCTGCTGTAGTTGTAGCTCTCCTTTCCACTACCGCCGTTGTTTCCGGTTGGGGTTCCGCGGGATCCCTGCTGAGTCTCTGTTTTGGAGACTCATTCCCTGCTTTTCAGGTGTGGCGGTTCTTCCTCGAGGTTCGAGGGTGCGGAGCGGAGGTTCTCAGTTGCCAGCTTGCCGGGCCGAGTGTTCACTTGGCATGTGTTACGCTTTACTACTTTAGACTGTACTTTCTGTTGGACTGGACTCTGTTGTAGCTGTGGTTGTTCTTTCTTTCAGCTTGTTGTTGTTGGGTTGTCCTGCTTTATTTCCTATTTCTTTGTGCCTCCACACTCCTTTTAGCCCTTCTGAGCCCTCCCGGCTCGTGGGCGGCGGTGCGAGTCTCGGGTTATCGGGCCTTCCCGGTAATTGGATTCTCGGGTCGTTACATTGTAGCCCAGTGTAGGACATGCACGATGGTCAAACAGGTCAAATAGAACACTGGTCTCTACACTCCTCTCCCCGTTCCTGATCGACCATGGGTTGATGTGAGCATGGATTTTATCCTTGGGTTACCACGCACTGCTCACAAGCATGATTCCATCTTTGTTGTCATTGATAGGTTCTCTAAGATGGCTCACTTCATTGCATGTTCCAAAACATCTGATGCATCAAGAGTAGCCCATTTGTTCTTTGATGAAGTCGTGCGTCTGCATGGTCTCCCCCAAACCATCGTGTCTGACCGGGATGTCCGGTTCACTAGCTATTTTTGGAAGACACTTTGGCACCTAGTTGGCACCAAACTAAAATTTTTCACTGCCTATCATCCCCAAACTGATGGGCAAACCGAGGTCGTCAATAGGAGCTTAGGCAATCTGTTGAGATGTCTTGTAGGGGAACATTCTGGCACTTGGGATCTTCTTTTGCCGAAAGCCGAATTTACATACAACAGCTCCATCAATAGGTCCATAGGCATGAATCCATTTGAGGTCGTGCATGGCTACAAACCTAGGAAACCTGTGGATCTCATTCCCCTTCCCCTCGAGTCTAGAACGTCCAAATCAGCTGAGGAATTTGCACAACATGTCAAAAGTCTGCATGAGTCGATTAGTAAGCAGATAAACCTCAGTAATGAGACTTATAAAAAATTGGCTGATTCGCATAGGCGTCACCATGAATTCCAAGAAGGTGACATGGTTATGGTACGGGTTCGACCCGAACGACTCCCTTCGGGAGCCATTAAAAAGTTGCAAGCCCGTAGTGATGGACCCTTCCCAATTCTGCGGAAGATTGGCTCCAATGCTTATGTTGTGGACTTACCTCCCGAATATGGGATTAGCTCGACTTTTAATGTGGCAGACCTAGTGGCCTATACGGAACCCACAGCGATTCCTAGTGACCCTTTCGAGCCTTCTCCTCCCATTGAGAGTGAGCCCACCCCTGTGCGTCCCACAGCCTCGAGAGTACCGCGCGAGCACATTGAGAGGATACTGGATGAGCAGGTGACCACTACACGGAGCATGGTGTACCAGCGCTACCTTGTCCGCTGGCGAGACCGTCCGCCTTCTGATGATTCATGGATCAGCCGGGAAGATCTCCAATGCCTCGATCCAGATCTGCTGGAGCACTACCACAGCAGTGTCCTCCCTTACTCGACGGAGTCGAGTTCCAGCCGCCCCGGGAGGGTTGGTGGGGACACCGGGTCCACTACTGGGCCCACTACTCGGAGCCGACGCCGCATTGCCCCGACACCGAGCTTATGGCTCGGAGATCCTTCCTGAAGACTCGGCCTACGGCTACGGTGGTATATTACGTATCGAGTATCTGTATTTGTGTGTATGTATACATGTATCCCTACATGTATTTTTCTTTTCGTCTTATTAGGCTAGTCTAAGTCAAAATACCATGTGTGTAATTTTTATATTTTATTTGGTTAAAACCCACAAAGTCTTTAAGTTGGTTGGTGGGGTTGTCTTGTTAGGCTAGGATATATATACAAATAAGTAGAGTCTTAAGGGTTTTTTATGTATTGGCTCTTCCTATATAAAGAGGCCAAAGGTGTGCTACGAGAGATATGTTGTATGAAAGAAAGAATTGAGTTGAAGGAGCCTTTGCCCCTTTGTTCATCTCCCTTCCCTCCTTTCTCATTTTTGTGAGATCCGAGTCTCGTCCGGTGTGAGACCGTCCGGCGTGAGGCCGAGCTGTGTGAGATAACAGTTATCCGTTCCCGTCCTGTTCGCGTCACGGAGTGCCGTCGATCCATTCCCACGTCGCCGCCACGTCAGTTAGGTACCGAGATAAAAAATATTATATATATAATGGAACAAAATAATTCAAATGATATTCTATCTCAGTTGGCTAGTTGTTGTCTGATTTAAATGGGCGTCCCCGATTTGAATCTCATTTTCATCATTGTTCTAAATATTTTTTTTAAAAAAATAATTTTTCAAACACTTTTCAAAAAATCGAACAGAAACACGTCAGAAGCGTGTTTTGAACCTAAAAGCTCATGGTTAATCGTGAGACCCTCAACCAACCGACTTATAGAACTAATTTATTATAAAAAAATTAAAATATTATATAAAATATCCCGGTTACGTCTCACAGACCGGTCTTCCCGCTCTGTGATTGGGACGGGACGAGACGGGCCGTCCCGATTCGACAAACCTCGATAGACACGAGATGAAAATTTTTTATTATTTTTTTCAATTTATGGATGAATGTGGGAATGCATAGTTCTGAAAGTTTTTATATTATTTTATTTATCCCTCAAAATGATTATATTTTAGCAAAACAGATAGATTAGAGGCTCTCTTTTTTAATTGTGAAAGATTGTAGGGTCTAAAAACTAAAAAAACATCAAATATGAGGGTATGCTTGATATATAATACTAAAAGGGAGGCCACGTCTCTTTTAGACGGTATGTCTGGTCTATCAGTATTTTATATTACTCTTAGAGTTTTTTTTTTCAAAATAACAAATCATTAGACCTCGTATCTTACTCTGCGTTGCTGATAGATGGAATAATTTTTCAGTAAAGGATGGGCCCAGCGCTGTAGTGGGGACTTACTTATTTGCCGCCCTCTTCGAGCCATCGTTACCTTAGCACTTTAAGCACGCGCTAATTAATATCTTAAAACATTAATTAAGGTGTTACTATATTAATATTTTAACACATCAAAAAAAAAAAACAAAATGTTCATTCGTTAACAAGTAATTGAGACGTGAGAGTGTTAATGTGTTAACATAGATGAATAAAATACTTTGACATGTTAATGCGTTAAAGATTTTAATACTGTTCTATGCAACCGTGGATGTGGTCAATTATGCATTGAAGCATAATGTCATATTTAAAATCTATTTAACATGTTAAAGGCATGGTAAAATATATATATATAATATATAAAAATAGTGTAACCAGTGACTATCTCTTGTGTTCTGGACTGATGGAGGAGGGACCGATCCTGGGATTGGGATTGGGATTGGGATTCGGATTGTGATGCAGCATGTGATAAGATCATACGATATATGATAGGAGGAGGCGTACGGTACACCTATGCCACCGCATGCAGCGCCGCAGACGTGTCACATAGAGTATTCGCATACACCGGGGGCAGTGGCGTCTGCCTGCCCGTGTGACGTTTCACGTGGGCGGGAGAGCGGTCAGGGGGGCTGCTGCCGTCGTCCCCACCACTGCGTTGTACCGCCCCCTTTTCTGTTTGGGGTTTTCTTCGGTTCTGCTCGTCCTTTTGCGGCCTGCCGCCTGCGCCCTTCTTCTGGTGGAGCACTGGAGATCGCATGCGCCGTTCGCATGCGTCGTACGGCTCTCTCTCTCTCAGAGTCTTCTCCTGCCCCAAATACGATTTATGAGGGAGGTCCCATGGCTCTTGAGTTGGCCAGACCCACTACCAGAAATCAATCTCTCTCTCTCTCTCACATTGATCTGCAATGAATCTAGATCACTTTTAATGGGATCTAGATCATTCTAATTTGATATGATATTCACGAGTTATATGTGATTTGGGCTTATTCGGTCATCTCTCATCCCACCTTGTAATCCTTCCTTCTTCATCCCGACGCCCTTCCATTGATCTGTAATGGATCTAGATCATTCTAATTTGGTATGATATTCACGAGTTATATGTGATTTGGACTGACTCGGTCATCTCTCACCCCACCCTGTAATCCTTCCTTCTTCGTCCCGACGCCCTTCCATTGATATGTAATGGATCTAGATCACTTCTAATTTGGTATGATATTCACGAGTTATATGTGATTTGGGCTGACTCGGTCATCTCTCACCCCACCCTGTAATCCTTCCTTCTTCATCCCGACGCCCTTCCACCTTGACGGCGATTTCTTCTCCCACCTCGGCGCCCCCACTCTGGTAGCCCATCCCCCGTCGCACCCCCGACAGTCCCCCACTGTGACTGACAACGTCCCTTTTGGTCGGATCATCGTTGCCAATGTCGAATCTCGTCTAACACCGCCAGATCCTCACTGCCACCGTCAGATCCTCACCGGAGCACACCTAGAAAATTACAAATAAGGGGGGGGAGGGAGAGAGAGAAGGAAGAGCGACTCAATCAGAGATGACCGAGTCATGTCTCAAATTTTTATAGATCCGAATAGATCTACTTGAGTCACCCCGACTCGAATCTAATCGGCAAATCATGCCCTATGAGACTTTTGAATTGCCCGTAACCTTCACCAATATTAGATCTCTCTCTCTCTCTCCACCAATGCCATTCCGCTTCTACCCTCCCCTAGTCTTTCTCTCTCTCACTCTCTCTTTCACGTCAGAATATTCAATAGGTTGTCTTGTACTTCTTGCCCCAATTTATAATACGTGAAGATAGGTGATACTGTTCATAAGTTTTTGGGATATTGTACAAATAACTGTCTTGCAGACTTGCATACGTATAATTGTAGAGTTACCTTTCTTGTTTTAGTATTATTCTGAATGAACTCTATGATTCACAAATCTTGTAAAACTATACTCATGTCGTCACCAGCCATCAACATTCCGTTAAAATCTCTTATTTAGTTTCAGTTAATTTTAAATAAAATTTAAAAAAAAGAGACAAAACACCTCTGATATCTCATAAATTCTTTATCTATATTTAAATAATATATATATGTATGTATGTATGTAGATAGATAAGCCGATATCTCTCACACCCTTTGGCACAACACAACAACCAAAATAACACTTTTTATAGAAAAAATTTCCTCTAAAAATGTAATTTTCTGGGATGAGAATTTGATATTCTTTAGATCTTGAACGCAGATCTAACCGTATCTTCCTTTGAAAATAAAAAGAAAAATCTTTATGTCGGGATCTTTTTAGTATACATAAGTAGGGACAGTTTTCCGGCACCGGAAGTCTGGTGCCTGAACACCTGACCGCCAAAAGTCCGGCAAACAACAAGACTGCGCTGGTCAGGAGAAAACCAGCGTGGTGCTGCACACCAGAACGGATCGGAAGACCAGATCAGATATTGGCCGTTTTTATTTTTTTATTTTTTTTTGAACTTTTACCGGATCTCAACTTTGTTATTTTGAAGAAGAGACATCCATTAAGTTTCTAGTATTTGATTTGCAATGATTTCTTTTTTAAAAAAAATAGAGAGAGAGAGAGAATTTTATTATTATCACTTATTATTATCACTGGTGACAACAAAATGAAAAAAAGCCGAGTCGATACGTCGAATAATACCAACCACGTTGGTCATGCTTGGTTCGTTTATTATTATTATTGAGGCTGAGCTCTCAACTAACTCGAAGCAACTTAAATAGTAATTAACTTAAAAGCAAGCGTCGCTCGGTTCAAACTCGTCTCGTTTTGCTTAATAATCGAGGCTAATCGAAGCCGAATCCGAGCTCTTTGGATACCGAATGATCTCGAGTTATTCATTATTTATCAATTTATTTTGACTACTAAATAAATGAAAGACATGATTATCGCATTCCATATATTAATAACATTGTGAGATAAGATATGATCTAAACATATAAACGAATTATTATATGATCATATGATTAAATTACTAAAAATAGGAAAAATTATCTATATGTTTTTTAAAAATATCTAAATTAGCATTATACCCTCGTATTAATAGAATTTACTCGTAAACTCTTTTAAAATCTCAAATGACTTATTATTGTCTCTGCCTGTCTAGATGTTTAACATCCACAGAGTTAACCAGGGTCAAATAATTAATTTATCTTTAACTCTCTCCGTCTACCTACCACGGTGGTCCACGGGGGACAATGTGGTGGTAACGATACCACTCTCCAGAGTAGGTCCGACAATTATTCGTTTAAAATTCAAACCGAATTTGAATTCGTTTAATCAGATAATTATCCAAATAAAATATCTGACAGATAATTTAATCGAATATCGAATATCCAATTATTAATCAGATACGAATTCAAAAATTAAGATATTCATATCAGATTTTATCCGACCAAATAATGATACACATATTCTATATATAATTAACTTAAATATTAATATATTATTTGATTACTCTTTTTATCTTTTTTGTCTCAAAATATAATATTAAAATAAAAAATTCACTTACACCCATTTGATAAATTATCTCTTATTTTTTAAGATGAAATCTAATCTTTTGATAACATCTCTCAAAATAAAAATAACTTTCACTTTTTTTAAAAAATAATATACGATATTCTCACGTAACTAACACAACTCACCTCTAAATAGGTTTAATAATTATACATTTAAAATTCGAACAAAATTTAGATTCGTATTTATCTGATCATTATCCAATAAAATGTCCGACGGATAATTCGATTACTAATCAGATAATTCGATTATTAATTAAATACGCATTCGGATATCACACTATCCGCTCTGTATCCGATCTGTTTACAGAGTCTGGAGGGAGAGAGAGAGAGAGGAACATTGCCGGCGGAAGGCGGCGGCGGTTCTCAGGGATCGGAGGAACTGGAGTTCGCCACAGACCTTGGTCACACACGGCGCTAAGTAAATGGTTTCCGAAAACTGTGGTCTTGGAGGCTCACGGTGTGTGCTCTGTAATTTGCGAGAATTGGTGGTGGAGGGGAGGGTTGGAGCTGGAAGAACGGCTCCGATTTCGGTGAGGACGACGACCCGAAAACGTCGCAGACAGATGAACCGCATTCGCGGCTCATTAGTCCTCCGTGACCGGAGAAGAGAGAGAAAAATGGTAAATTTTTTACCAAAAGGAAGGAAAGAAGCGGAGGAGGACTCACTAGCTCAGGTTCCCCCAAGACTTCATTGGCATTATTCCACGAACTCCACCCTCCGCAAGCACACATGGCCGGCGTTGCACCATAGACTGTGTTTTCCGACCTCAACACCCACGATTCCGCTACGAAATCCACAAAACGGCCTCGCCTCTGCCCGACGACCAAAGCCAGGAAACAAGAGAAGAAGCTCCAGGAGCGGAGAAGCCGAAACTCCTCGACGAGATCCCAAGCGTCCTTCTGAGGTGCCCCAAACTTTGAAGTCCTCTACGCCCAGCTAGAGCCGCCGAAGAAGGTTCAGCGACGGGCCTGAGAATCCTTGGAAGAACGTCGACGAGCACCGCAGAAAGCCTCGGATCCGCCACGGGGCCACCTCTGGCCCCCCCTCCTCATCTCCCCCTCCCCCTCCGTCGCGGACCCAGCTCCCCCTCCCTCCCTCTCTAGTTCTCCCCCCCCCCCCCGCCCCACCATCATCAACTCGACGCCCCCCCCCCTCATCTGAAGATCTCTACTCTCTCTCTTGTTGAAGATCCCTACTTTCTCTCCATCTTCCTCTCTCCCGCTCTCTCTCCGACACGAGAGAGGTCCTCCGTGACCACCTCTCGCTCTCTCGCTACAAAGAAAGGACGGAAGAGGAGAGGGAGAGAGGTAAAACGACTCAGTCAGTATCTCCTTCAAGACGAAGAATAACCTCACTACCTCAGAGACACGGCGCCTTGAGCTACAGGCAGATGGGGATATAACGATAATTCAGATATTTTTCAAGGATATACAAATAACAAAAATCGCTTCCTACCAGGTTCTGTCAAACGCACCTTGGCAAACCAACCAGAAGAAACCGCAAGCTAACCCTGCCCAAAAATCTCACCGACGCACCGACGGTGATTCAAATGAAACACACAACTACATGATTCAAAAGAAACGCATCCATTTCACAACGAAGGGGCAGGCCCCAATTCAGAGCTCAACCAGATTCAAGATTATTCCCTCCCCCCAAAAAAATGCACAGGGATGATGACAACGATAACAATTTTTTTGTGTGTGAATTATATTAATAATGCAGGGCTCCCTTTCCAATGAATAGATTTTTCTCTTTTTTTACCGTTTTTTCTCTCTTCTGAATAGCATGAACGCCAACTCCATGTTTGCTGCTAATCGTCCACCGCGTCTTTCTATCCCAACAAACGGATTCAAAAGAACATCACACACTGCCCTGCAAAACACAAAGCAAGGCATTAGCATATGAAGAAACGATGTCTCAGGAACATGCACGCATAGATCATGCACACACACGTCTTATCATACATATACACCCACAGATGATATCAGGAATAAAGTCGTCATCCTACATTTTTGCCACACTTTTTATCCCAGCGACAGAGTCATCTGATCATAATGATCGGACAACCATTTAGGGCCACTTTCAGTTAACTTTCATCTAATAAACGATTATTATGGCTCCAAACAGAAACGGCAAACCATATGCTGAAAAATGTAGTGCCCTAACATTGGTCATGAATTGAATAATTGAACATGATCTGTGTTTTTGTCCATTCTAAAATTACAAAACAGCTAGTTAATTGATACGTGGGACATGTGCCGAGCTACCTACCAAAAAATGACTATCAAGCCAAGTGAAAAAAAGGACCAAAATTACGGCGATAGAACGACGTTGCACGATCCCAAAAAATATATGACCAGGTAGCATGAGTACCAATGTAGAAGAAAAAACAAATGGAATTTCTCCGGATGAATACACAAATAAGTATCAACTGATAGTATGCATGATAAAAAGAACGATGAAAATATCTCTCAATCGTTCCTGATTCAATATCATCGGCGGAGCCTAAAACATCCTCTTCTATCTAATAGGCAAGTCAGAGCTTCAAAGTCATAAACCGTGCCAGTACGAAGGGATGACCTGACACCAAGCAGTGAGTTTCTCAAGAACCATTAAAATTTTGGATACGGATAAATTAACCAAATCAAAAAGGTTCAGTAAAATGGAAAATGGACGGAACCTTCCAGCCTTGACGATCAACAACTGATTGAAACCTTGAAATAGAACGCTTTTATAAAATCACTCTTTCTTTTCCTTCTCTTATTTTGCGGAGAAACAGCTTTTACCGAGTTTAACTTACCATTACGCAATTGAAGTCCCACCATGGTCCCTCTCCACATGCATAACCAGTGAAACTGGGTCACTGAAACCTTTGCTGCATTTAGGGCAAATGTCGATCGATGTATTTACACGACTAGCAGCTTGAGAACTGGATTCATGGATTTTCTCCACATGATCTATCAAAGCTGTGACCGAGGAGAACCTTGCCGGGCACTGAACACATTGCTCCACCAAGTCACCACCAACACTGCTCTGAGACATCCCATCTTTTGCCTTCTGTAGTGCTTGCGATGTTGCACTACTCAATCTGGACAGGCTAGCTTCAGTTGAAGCACGCACACTTGAAGCTGCACTGAGCAAGCCCGATCCCCACCATGTTGACCCACTTGAACTGCGGGCCATCGTGGCCGGGCGCTTCTGGCTGCCTTTGAACATACCCACAAAAGGAAATCCTGTATCAGGTTTCTTTGGTCCTGGACAATTGTGGTCGAGACCAAATCTATGCTTCAAGCAGTGATCTCTGCTACAGTCTCTGCATTTGATTGTGTTAGAAAATACCAGGATTTCTTTGCATCCCGGAACAGGACAGCGCTTCTTCTTGCTTGCTTTCTCATAGTTTGATGGATCACAATCAGTGTTGACATGCGCTTCCCACGTATTATTTGGGTCCTCGTTAGGAATCAAGCGGACTCCTTTAGCACAGAGGGGGCAGACTAGGACAGTCACATCCTGTTGGTTGGCATTTGGACATGAGTGCTGGGCATAACTTCTATGCTCCAGGCACAGAACCTGTACAAAGTTTACCGGTATGTCATGCACACAAGTCATTTATCAAAAGAAGGGGGGTTGAAAGGACAGCAAAGAGATTGCTAGACAAGTAGGAATTATCACATGGACGCCTTGTTTCATTAAACACATCCATGAAACACAAAAGAGGAAAACCACTCAAAGGAAAGAAAATTCTGTTTTCACATAGGAACATGGTTTGCAGAACCGGCCGGTACAGACAGGACTGGCCTGAACTGGGTCGAGATCGGAGGTGGCCAGTCAGGTTCAGCTAGTTCTGGGACCAGACCGGCCGGTCCTTGGAAAAAAAAATGAGTTTTTCTAAAATGAAAAAAGGATAACACATTAAAAAATGAATTAATTTGCAAATTTCATCAACAATCTTAATGACTATTAAAGACTTAAAGTCATTAGAGACTAAAATCTAATGAGATTAGGGTTTAAACCACCTATTAGAGTTTAAATATACATGACGTTAGGGTTTAAATTGCTTTGAAAATAGGGTTTAAGTGAGATGAGAGTTTGAATCTCACTTGATCTGGTGAGAATAGGGTTTAAACCTCAACTGAGCCTTAATGGCTTGAGAATGGGGTTATATCCCTTTTTAAAAACTTAATGTGCACGTATTTGAGGGGAACCAGTTTGAACCGACTAGTTCCCGATCTGAACCGGAACCGGGATTGGAACCGGCCCTGACCAGTCCCAGAACCAGCTCTGGTTTTGCAAACCTTGCTTAGGAACATGACAGCTCTCTTTTTTTTTGTGAAAGTGGGCAGGAACATGACAGATTTAGTAAATCCTTCTCAATAATTTTTGTATTCCGTGTATTCAGCCAGACTATACGCCTAAGGATAACTCCCGGAACATCACTTCACCTTTCTCCTCATCAGGGACACCTCAGCTAAATGCTATAGAGCCCAGATGTTAACAAATGATAACGTAGCATGAAATAGAAGCAAGATCCCTACACATTGAGGATGTATACTAGAAAACATTTTGCCATGCACAGAAATAATATCTGCAAAGCGAAACTTGATCAATTTGCTCAATCCTTGCAATCCATAACATGACATTAAGGTGTTCTGTTTAATTATATGAAGCAGAAGACATGAGGAAGGACGGACGTGTGTGTTCTTTTTCTTTTCACAGTAACAGGTTTAGCTTGTGCCAACAAATATACATAATAATGATTTAAATGGTATTGCAAAGTTCAGTTTGGCAGATTTCCATTGCCCTGTGAGGGAAAAGGCTGCATTAAGTGGGCAATGCTAAAAAAGGGATAGAAAGAGGAGACCCCTGCTCTATAGATGGGTACACTGTGGCTCACTGCGTAAGTGTTCAACATGCAGGTTTAATGTGTTTTCAGTGTTAACTGAAATCACCAAAGAGAATGGAATCCCAGATTGCTCAATGTCCCATCATGCATCCCATCTCATTGAGATGCTCAACTAGAGATATCTTTATAAGTAGAGGGAAGTTGGAAAACCAAGATTAGGCTAAGACACTAATCTCCTAAAGCGAAAATGCAAAACTGTGTAATGGCCAATAGATTCTCTTAAACAAACAAGACAATATTATGCTAGTTTATAGAACAGATGAGAATTAATCTTAGGCATTAAAACTCTCATTTTGAACAACAATGCTTGATATTCTCAAGCTTCCTTGTCCATCATCCCCGTAAGTTCCTTGCAGGGAAATGACATTTTAATTTGCATGCATGTCTCCCTCAAATTTTATACCTAGTAAAAAGCATATCTTCAGTGTGACTTTTGGTGTTTTTTTAAAAAATAGTACATGATGATTGAAAGATACGGGAGAAGCAAAGAACAAGCTGAAAACTGGGAGGGTGTAGTTATTGAACTTCCAGAAACAGTGGAGACAATCAAACACGTCTTTAAGAAAAAACAAAAGATAGATAATAGATGAATGCTTATTACCAAGGTACATTGAACAAGCATAAGGGGAAAAAATTGCCGGTCATATTTATATAGCATAAAATCTCATCTTTACTTGTGGAGAGGGATTAAGTTCTGTTCAGATTGAAAATAAAAGCCATTTCTTGTTCATAATAATGTCATTTTATATGAACCTATCCACACAAATATGATGGATACTGCAGCTAGAACTTTCAAAGTGTCACCAATCAGTTTGCATATTTTGCACACACTAGTGACTAGTCAATCTATGTCATCATTGGTTACCACAGTGATCCCTCCTAGTATATATCAAATTCAAAGTTTGAAGACCACAAGGGGCTAGTCAATTGCTCTTGGCCTTGATTCAGTGCATAGCTACATTAACAACTCCATCTCTTGTCAAATCAAAGTATGTAGACTAGATAGATGAGGCTGGAAGACAGCCACTGTATTAACACACAAGTCACAGTTGCAGCTGGCAGGTTGAATATTTATAAGGGATTCAACTACTGAAATTTGGTGGGGACAGTAGAAGCATGGACAGTCGCAAGCCAGAGAAGCAATGGCATGCCGGAGTAGTAACAACAGGCCAAAGAAGCAGTGACATAGTGGAGCATCAGCAGGGATTTTCGACACGCACACATTCAGGGGAAGGGAACCAGCTAACTCTTGTGCAGGGCAAGAGGACTGCGGGGCAGAACAGGCTGATCCACACAAATTCACCTAATCGTTGGCCCTGAATAACCAACCTATTTGACCCAGGCAATTTGGCTGATGCAGGCCTAGAAGCAAAAAAGAGGGTCTGGATGTAGATCGGTCAGGACAAAAGATCGATCTATAGCCCAATCCAATCTGATCCTTGAGACCTTGGCTTGTAAATGTTGTTCCCTAATTGTGATAAGATAAGTTACTCTCGGTTTTTGGCTAATTAGAGACAATTCCAACCTGATCAGCATGCCAAATATCCGGACAGTAAAAACAACCCAGAATCTTAAAACAGAGAACCAGATGAAAAAGTGATTAGCAAGAATGAGCAAAAGTGCATAACATAAAAAACATCAGGAAGGTGTCTGGTATGAAGCTAATATTAGCTGTTGATATGATGTTAACACTACAAGGCTGATGAAGCTCTAAACTAGCTTAAATAAGCCCTTGAACCAGATTGAATAAACACCTGAACACTAGCTCAAAATAAATCTTGAACAGGTGGTCGAAAGGTTTGACCTGTTATCTAAAATAAAATAGATGAATCAGTTTGAACCAACATGGTGCGAACTGAAGAGTGAATTGGTGTTTTAAGTTACCTGGACATGGCTCATTAGATCAGTAGTGGACCTATTGGTTAGGCTAAGACAACCAGATAATGGAGTTGAGCCAAAGAGGAGCTGGGGAACCACCCAAAGCTACAAAAGAAGCAGCACTAAATGGGTTGTATTATGCATACCACCAGAAAGAAAGCCAAAAGGCATCAAAACTACAAAGGCAGAAATTGACAATAGTAGGCAATGCTGAAATTGGCAAAAGGAGCTGCAACAGCAGTGGCGGTTGACAATGGCACTGGCAACAATTGGTGATGCGAGAGTGAAAGAGCCCCACATTGAGGATGCCTGGTTGGGGAGCAGTAGATAGCAGCAATCCAAAGGTCAACAGTAAAAGCAATGATGATTAACATAGTTTTTTTTTCTTGGGGGGTGTAGTAAAAAGACGGTAAAATGAATGATGAAGGGGATGGCAATAACAAAAGATGATGCAAGGAGTTCCAAACCCAACAAAAGGAAGGACATCACAGGGGAAACTTGGTGCCAAAGACGACGACACAAGGAGTTCGAAATGCAAGAAAGGAGGGACATTGTCAGGATGCTCGGCACTTTAGAGAAACTCAACGTCTACTCCAAGAGAAGAGTAGCACAGCTAGATGAAAGAAGAAATCAGGAGGAGTTTAAAACAATGAGAAGAAGGGGACATTGGCAAAAGAACTCGGTGTCTATGCTGGGACCAGTCGTTCCCATGCCATGTTAATGCTCTAATACCATGTTAATGCTTTGATAGCATGTTAAGAGCAGGGAAAATAACGAAAGCTTCTCTGTTCAACATCAGGCAATAGCCAATATACACAAGAGCACAAAACCTTTCTGAATACAAATGGGAACGGGATGGCTTCCTAGTACTAAAAAAACTAGGACGCCTGCACACAAGATATCTCTAATCTAAGAGGACATATTAATCCAAGTAGAACTAGGAAACAAAAGAACAAATGTACAAAATATGCAATACTCCCAAGCAAAGAGGAAATCCAAACTAAGATATGCAGAGGTTAGTACTGTCACACTCAAGCTCACCACTGCCCCTGGGACCTCTGTTCCATATTCATCCCTGCAGCTGAAAACCTCTGAAAGCTCACCTTCAGATCTCCTGAAGCCACTGGTATATGCCAAACGACATAAAACATCTTTACAAGCAAATAAAAATAATGTCACCCGCATAAGGTGGGAAACATGAAGACAAGATGTTGACATTCTGAAGCTTGTAACATAGATTGCAATTTGCAAGACCCAGACAGGGCCTATAAAGTCTATTTTAGACACTTCATCCCACATTTTCAAATTGCTCATAGTGTTAGTATTCATGGGTGCTAAGGAAGCTCTTGGAATATAATTCAACCTGATGTCTATGAGTCTACTTGACAACACATTTTCTAAGAAAATAAAGAATTATGTAATTAGGTCTCATTGAAAAGGCCAATAGGCCTAAATTCTAGTAATCTCTCCTACCCTTTCCTTTTCCGGTATTCACAACAAAGAGGTCTTGCTCAATCCTTTCGAGCAAGCTTTTCCCTCTCAAAAAATCCATGACCGCTCTTTACAGGTTTGTCTTCATGGTTTTCAAAACATAATGAAAGAGCATAAGAGGAAAACGATACAGCACTATTACTTTGTCATCAGCCATGGTGATGACCATTAATCTTGTTACTAAAAGGAACCACCAACCCAAAACTCAAACTAGTGGATGGAAAGGCTCAGAAGTAATATAGGCACAAAGCAGCTCATGAATACCAAATGTGGGTAAATGACTTTCGCCAACACCCCCCTCAACCCCAGACAAACCTGGATGAAGTTGTATAACAAATAGTGGCACTACCTGAAGCCACAAGGCGAGAGAGGGGGGACCCAGTAAGCAAATGCAAATCAGCTCAAGTGCCACATTACTTTAAAAACCAAACCACCAGCCCAAAGCTGGAGTTAGTAGGTGGGGAGGCTCAGAACAAATACAGGCACAAAGCAGCTCATGAATACCCTGTGTGGGACTAAACAGCTTTCGCCAATAAATCTCAATTACTCAATCGTGAAGTTCTTGGGTGGGTCTCCCACCTCTGTTAAGTCGTTGGTTTCGATCCCTACTAATAGCTAGGCTACATTTGTCCTCCTGTTAAAGTATAAGTTGAAATAGAAGTAGAAAACAAAAAATTAGATGCAGCCAGCATTTCTTTCAATCGACGTGGTGCAGAAACTTCATTGTGGTATATGACATGCCCCACATGGTGAGGTGTGCTTTTCCAAATGCTTAGCTTTAAAATTATGTTTTATAAATATTTTTAAATTTATTAATACGCAAGTTGTGGTTTCTCCAAGCAAGTAGGCATGTGCGTCCAAAATTTGACAATGGCTTTTATGAAATACATAAAGATGTATAGCTTGGCAGAACATATATACTCATGTTAGGTAGCAACAGAGTGTGGGTATAAATATAATTGAGAAAAGTTTAGGGTAGGCAGTTTAACAATAGGAATATGGATAGAGTTCGCAACTATTGTTAGGCGGAACTCTGTTTCGTTCCCTTGTTTCTCCTATAAAGGGGATACGTTGAACAGTGGGATGGGCAGATCAGAATGTTGGGTTCTTCTCTTGTAATCTTGTAGTCTCTCTCTTATTGGAGGAAAGTGGCCCTCGAAGCCCACTACATTTCCCTTCTTCCCTTTTCCTTCCTCATCTTCTACCCTATTCTTCTTAGTTTGCTCTTCCAGATTCACAGAAATGATTCCCTGCTCTACTGAGATCGACTGCGAGGCGACCATTCAGAGCTCCGAGCATCTCTTGCAGCAGTTTCGTCCACAACAACTCATCCAGTACCAACAGCTAATATAAAGCGGGAAATGGAAACAAAAAGGGCGCCCTCAAGCCACCAATCTAAAAGTCCAATGCTGCAGCGAAGAACATTACTTTCAGAGGTCGTTTGGCCTTTCAACGTATGGAAAACCAATTCGTGGTCACCATAACTTTGTTTGTTAGGCATCCAGGAAACAACAGACTCACCGCCAACACGAAAGTTCCTGGCAATGCGAGGAATCGCCCTAACTAGCGCCCAAGAAGTCTCAATAAAAATCAACAGGAAAAGTGGGCCAATAAAAGAGACCTACAAGATACGTCGCGGAGGTAATCGCCAAGATCCCCAGAGAAGACACACCTCCGTAGCTAAATCTACGGCCACAACCGGGGACAAACACACAGAAAGAAAGGACAACGGTACCAACGGCCATTAAACGGGAAGGAGGTGAGTCCCCAGGCGAACCTGACTGCACCGATCGCAGGTGAAAGGTAGGAAATCGATCTGCCTGCAGTCCTCCACGCTGCAGTGCTTCCCGAGATTTGGGAGCGCCGGCGTCCCCATCCAAGGGACCAAATCCCCCCCCGCCAAGCTCAAAGAGGCGGCCACCCCGGCGGAACGAGCGAGAGGAGGAACTGCGACACAATTCCCCTCCCGAGATGGCGAGCGAGCTCAACACCTTAGCCGGAATGGCGCCGCCCTGCCCTCCCCCCCCCCCCCACCCCCGGGGTCTCCTCTTCTTCCTCGCTTTGCCGCGTTGAAAGAGGAAACGCCAGCGGACGAAAAAAGTTGAACAACGGCTGTGGGTGCGGGGGCGTATATATAATATTACATTTTATTATATATATTTATAAATTTGTTCGAAAACGGGTAGGCAGACGCCTAATTTACGCCAAGAAGGCCTCCTCAGTCTTCACGCGAGGAAGCTTCCAGGTCACGGAAGCTTCCTGATCACGACGTGCTCGTCAAAAGATCTTGGGGTCGTTTGGTTTGACGCAAAACACTGAATACTGATTCTGGTCAGGATTGCGGGTCTTGAGAATTTTAGATTTTTACATTTATATTCTCTGTAAACTTTATTAAAATTAAATTTATGTACAAAGGTAGGACACGAACAATTGGACTCTTTTGAAATCTAATAACCGATCGTGTTTTGAAGGAAAAATGTTGCGAGACAATAATTTATGACAAGTTAAGCATGCAGAAAACACCGTAAAATATTTTTTGTGATATTTTCAATACACCGAATAACCCTACAATGTTTTAACGTGTGGAAAAAAATGATCCCCTCAGCATAGCTCATGCCAGACTAGAGGATGTGGCACGAGATAGTACGTATATGAAAGGAACACTTGAGATTTTGTTTTCCGTATAATTCTCATATACCGAATGTTTGACACTTTGACTGTTCTGAGTTGTGCAAACTCTTTAATATTCTCGATCTTTTAGGACCTATTTGAAAACTAGGTGGGATGATGACGCGGACGGCGTCGGAGAATGGATCGACGGCAGTTCCGAGAGGACGAATAGGACGGGATAACTTGATGTCTCACACAGATCGACCTCACACCGGACGGTCTCTCACCGGACAACACTTAAATCTCACAAAATGAGAAAGGAGGGAAGGAAAGCACAAGGGGCAAGATGCACCTACGTATCAAACTTTGAGTCATTCATCATATGAAGCATTACACCCTTAGCACCAGGGTTTGCCGACCCGGCCGACCCGGCCGACCCGGTCTCTGCGCGGGACGGGTCGGGTCGGGCGGGTCGCACTGCGACCCGGTCCGCCCCGGTGCCTCTCCCACCTCCGGCGCCCCCCGCCCCCTCCTGCTGCGGCCCTCCGACGCCTCTCCCACCTCCGGCGCCCCCCCGCCCCCCTCCTGCTGCGGCCCCCCACCGCCCCCCTCCTGCTGCGGCCCTCCGGCGCCCCCCGCCCCCCTCCTGCTGCGCCCCCCCACCCCCTTTCCCACCTCCGGCGCCCCCCGCCCCCTCCTGCTGCGGCCCCCCACCGCCCCCCTCTCCCACCTCCGGCGGCCACCACCGCCCCCCCACCTCTCCCACCTCCCCCTACCCCTCCTGCTGCGCCCCCCCACCGCCCCCCACCTCTCCCCCCTCCCCCACCGCCCCCCAACCTCCGGCGGCCCCACCACCGAGATCGCTCCCCCCCGCCCCCTCCCTCTCCCACCTCTTGCGGCCCCCCACCACCCCCTCTCCCACCTCCGGCGCCCCCCCGCCCCCTCCTGCTGCGGCCCCCCACCGCCCCCCTCTCCCACCTCCGGCGGCCACCACCGCCCACCCCACCTCTCCCACGGTCCAACCTCCCCCTCCCCCTCCTGCTGCAGCCCCCCACCGCCCCCCTCTCCCACCTCCGGTGGCCACCACCGCCCCCCCACCTCTCCCACGGTCCCACCTCCCCCTCCGGCTACGGCCCCCCACCGCCTCCTGCTGCGGCCCCCCACCGCCCCCCTCTCCCACCTCCGGCGCCCCAACCCGCCCCGACCCGCTCGTACCAAGCCGGGTCCCGCCTCGCACCGCACCGGTACGTGGCGAGAAGCACGGGACAGAGCGGGTCGGTCCGTCCCGTCCACGACCCACGGCCCGTGCGACCCGGCGCCCGCCTGGGTCGGGTCGGGTCGTGCGGGTCAGTGCGGGTCGGGGCGGGACGGCAAACCCTGCTTAGCACTCTTTATATAGGAGAGGCTATAACACTTATACCCATGACCTTTCTTAATTACATATATGTCCTAGCCTAATAAAATAAGATTCAACTACCAACTATTGACTTGTGAGTTTAATAAAATAAAATACAACAACTTTTGACTTATAATTAGTCTAATAAGATAAAAGTAAATATACATGGCGTAATACATGTATTTTACTTACATACACACAAATACGTATACTCAATACACACAAATGAAATACAGACGTAATATAGATACGTAGCCACAAGCCGAGTCTTCAGGAAGTCGGATCTTCGAGCCATAAGCTCGGTGTGGTCGGGGCGGTGCGGCGTCGACTCCAAGAAGTGGGTCCGGCAGTGGACCATGTGTCCCCACCAACCCTCCCGGGACGGCTGGAACTCGACTCCGTCGAGTAAGGGAGGACATTGCTCTGGTAGTGCTCCAGCCGATCTGGATCGAGACGCTGGAGGGGGCCATATATTTCTCCTGATCCATGGGTGCTTGTAGAGTTGAAATGCGCTCTAGACGGCCTGATGAATTCTTAGACCGACGTGGCAGGCACGAGCTCGGACCTAGATGATGCAATCTTGGGACCGAAAATTAGCAAGGTGCCAATTTGAAGGGATCGATCAGGGAAAGTTGCTCGCCTGTAGGTGAAGTAGTTGTGGAACTACCTCCTGATTAATTAGGATGCCCTAATGTGACAGTCTGGGGCTTTAAGGATAGGTGCATACAAGCTCTCTCTTTCCGTCCACAGCGATGCACTCAGGAGACTGGCTGCATGGATCGGGCTCTCTCTCACTTCGTCGCGTGGTAATTAAAAGGATACTAAATAAGCAAGTGAGGGCACTGATAAGTGTGTATTTTTATCGCTTAATGCATGATTATCCACATCTTTATGAGCTTAAATAATGATAAATATATACTTCTCACACTTATTGTTGATTTTGTATCAAATGCCCGAAATAAAATTTAATTACATTTTTATGTATTTATGCAGGCACGTAGTATGAGAAAAGCTCCACGAAAAAGAAAAAAAAAGAAAATAAAGTTATATGTGAAAATGGACCAGAAGCCCAGGAAATTGTTCAAAAAGAAAATAAAAAAAATAGAAAAAAAATAAAATTATTTACTATTTTTGTAGAATTTTCTAAGATATATATACTATATATAGATATAGATATATAGATATATAGATATATAGATATATATTATATATATATATATTTTAAAAAAAAAGATTCAAAACCCCGCTCCCGCCCCGCCCTTCCCGCCTTCACCGCCCGGGCACGGGCGACGATGCCGGGAGGGCGAAGGCGGAGGGGGGTCGTGGTAGGCTCCCGCGATCAACGCGGCGAAGCGGAGGGGGGCTCGTGGCGGGCGAGCGGCGATGGCAGGCACGCGGCGCACGCGCCCGCCGTGCGACGCGTGGCGGGGCAGGACTCGGCGGGCGCACCAGGGGCCCACGGCGGTCGGCACGTTGCGCCGGCAGAGAGAGAATAAGAGAGAAAGAGAAGAAGAAAAGGCCCAAAAAAATGCCAAAAAAATCCGAAAAAATCAGAAAAAAATGACAAAAGGTGCAGTACATTCCAGCCTACCAAGTTGGGTCAAAATTAGGTGTACTTGATTGTTTCACATGGGCAAGAAGAGTTTGTAACCCTATATAAGGGCTTCATGTGTAATGGAATGGAGGGAGTTGTGAGTGAAAGTTGAGTAGGGAGAGAGCTAGCTATGGATCATGTGTAATGTGAGTTTGTTCTTTAGTTTTCTGAAGTTGTTGATTGTTAGAGTTGTATTTTACAAGCTTTTGAAGTCAAAGTTGTAAGTTGAAGTTCTTTCAATAAAAGTTTCATTTTTGAATTCAGCATTTTCATAGTCTTATTTCGCATGATTGTAATCTTCATTTCAATTTCTGTTCTTCATAAAAGTTGTTTGATTTCAAGTGCTCTTCAACTTCTCTGTTGATCATTTCTTCAAATTCTTCCTACTTCATAGAGTTCTGGTCCGTTTTCTTAAGTGCTGTTTTAGGTGTTTACTGTTCATCCGTGGTGAGACATTCTAGTTTTCTTATGTTTTGAAGCTTTTCTAGATCTCTTTTCAATCTGAGTTCTTCATCAACTTTGTTCCTCTCTTATAGATCTCCATTTCATTCTTCTACCACTTTGTCTAATTTTGTGTATTTTTAGAGTTAGAATTAATTTTTCAAGATGCTGTTTTTCTGTCAGTTACTATTCACCAGCAGGGATATATCTTGATTTTTCAGTGCCTTCCTCTTATTTTCTGTCTCTGTGTTCTTAATCAAAGTTCTTTCTCTTCCAATTCTCTACAACTTTCATGTTTTACACTTCTTCTAATTCCATCTATATTTGAAGTTATGATTTTTCTTCCAACCCCTAGTTTCATTTGAATTCTGTTATGTTTTCAAACTTAAGTTTTCAAACTTGTTCTATCCAAATCTTGTCTTCATAAGTGTTTCAATCATACCCGAAGCGGTAAGTCTTCTTCGAATCATTTCACGGCGTCGACTTCCAAGGCGGAGCGATCTCCACGCAAATGCTCGGTAAGGAAACGGCGGCGTTCTTCTTCAAATTGGTTAATTATTCCTTTACTTTCCTTTTGTTATTCAAAGCTGTAATTCAAATTCCACTCAGTGATAATCGCACTCCAAATCCAAAAATTGGTTTTCTAAACATAAGGATATGTCCAACTTGAACTAAAATCAAATATTCTCTCCCCGTGGGATCGACCCGTACTTACCACTATACTCAGTTTTCAAATCCATAAGTGAGTGAGTGCGGTTATAAATTTTGAAATTTGTGTGGCACGGCATTTTTAAACAACGACTGTCGAGGCGACATCAATTTTTTGGCGCCGTTGCCGGGGAGTGAATTATGATGATAGTTGGATATTCTTGTGTTTGGTGTATATATGTGAATATTCATTTTGCTCTTTTTACTTGTGCAGGACAAAGAAAAAAAGTTGAAAATCAAAGAAAGAGGAAGATCGAACCTAAAATTCCAAGGATATGACACGTCGTTAAATAGCCCGGCAGCATTGCTCAAGGGCTGAAATCAAGAAACAAGTTCTATCTTTCCACTTTCTGAAAAATCTTTACAAAAATCTGAAAATTTCTTGAAAACTCTATAAAAATCATAAAACAATCAAAACAAAAGAAATTTTTTTGTGCTGGTTAGATAGGTTCATTAACTAAAAAATGAAAAAAAAATATACTTGCACCAAAATCTAAAAAAAAATATATTTCAAGATTAGAAACCACACATCATGTTTTAGGACATGCATCATTTAATATAGAAGTTTTCTTTGTTCACTTCATGTCAATTGCATATTGAAGATTGCGAGGGGCAAGGTACGTTCTACTCACCATATTCTGGCATTCATTTTGCATAAAGAACCCCTTGTTTGAAATTGTGGTGTGCATTTTCATTTCAAAATACTTTAAGGGCAACACCCCTAATAAGATAAGGTGGGGATTTCATCACCCTTCCTTAGCCCACAAACCACATTTCTCTTGCATCTTCGCATGACCTCCGCCATAAATAAAAGTCAGTAAACGTTGGCCCTAGGATCACACTGTGATTCTTGTGTTATTTAGGTTTATCCTCATATGAAAACCGGTGCCTAAGGCAAGACTGTCGGACAGCAAACGCTTTAAGCGGGTTAGTGGTTTGGCATAATAAGGTCCCTACGAAAGTAGGGGGAACCTCTCACTTCCCCACCCCTTACCTGGCTGGTGGTCATATTGAGGGTAAACTTAAGTCTCACGTTAATCATTTTGTGAAACCCTACTTGTAGGTCTAGGGCACATCTAGGTCATTAGGGTCATTTGTGTGCTAACTTGTTTATCTTTGCATAAAAAAAATAATAAAATCAAAACATAAAAAAAAATTCATTGAAAAATCATCACTCTTTCTTGGGTCTTTTTCATTTCCACATCTAATTTTGTTCAGGCCCAATAATAGATTCTTTGATGTTTAATTATGCGGGCTATGTGAATTCCAACTCTCAATTTACCCCTTATCAACAAACTCCTTCACTCTTCCACAATGGGGTTCATAATTCATCTTTCACCCAAGAGCCATATCAATGGTCATCGGATTTTTCCACCTCTGTCTCCTACACAAACCCAAATAATCAATGGGAAAATCAACAATTTTCTTCTTGGGAACCATACCAAGACCCCATTCAACGTCCTTCAAATCCACACTTTGCAGATTGGGATTCATATTCCAATGATCCTTACAATCAAGTCATTCTTATGATCAACCCTATTATGGAGGGCAACCAATACACTCTCCTGATTTTCAAACTGAGTGCCCTTCAAATTACTATCCATCACAATCTGACTCTCAGCCCACTTATCTATCTCCTCTATACACAGATTTACATAAGGAGGAGATGTTTGATAAATTGACACGGCTCTTCCAGACTCAACAACAAGCCTTTCAGGAACAACTGCAAAACTTTGAGGCCCAAGTGAGTAGGATTGCTGAAAACATCATAGAAACGGAAGTGGATCCAATGCCTAACAACTCCACAAGTCTTGAGGACCAACTTCTTGGATGTTATAATGATAAAAGTCTATATGCTCAACCTATGATCCCACAATCTACCACTCATATCACTGTTGATTTTGAGGGAATCATGGAAGAGTCTTATGCGGAGGACGTAACGGAAGAGCAACCTGAGGAGCCTAAACCCCATTCCATTTGTGAAGAGGATTATGATGATCTTGAGTCGTCGGGGGGAGAAGAAGGGAATGATGAAAATCATATTTGGGCCAAAACCTCTGATGACCATTATGACCCAGCCCAACAGACAAATCATTACTATTCATCTCTTCCACCCACACCTAATGCCTCTGATGATCAATTCATTCAGTTACTTCTCCATAGTCAATCCTCCAACAGCAAATCAATAGGCTTACTGAGGAAGTCAAAATCATGGAGGGAAATCAATTCTTTGATTACTCTGAACCTAATCCTCATCAAGTCCTTCCCACTGACTATGATCACTCTATGATTCCCCAAGATCATTACCCTCTGATTAATCTTAATTTAGAAGATGAAGGAATTATGAGAGATCTTGTCAAAACGATTTGAATGAGGAACCTAGACAATTTGAGGAGATTGAAGAATTTGATGGCAATGAAATTCATGACGGTGATGAACTGATGAATGATCATATTCCCCCTCCTACAAAGGAATTTGAGGAGCCAGTGCTTGCTTGCCAACATGAGGGAAATGCAAGAGAGGTGGATGATCTTCAGTTAGAGGGAGAGGATGAATATATTGAACCTCATCACAAGTCTCTCCCCGATCATGATGACCTTCTCTTTGAAGATGGGAATGGAGAAGAAGTGGAGATGGTTCATGACTTTGATGAAATTATCTTTGAAGATGGGAAGGAAGAAGAAGTGAAGATGGATCTAGAATTGAATATTTATTGGAATACTGAAGTTGGGGTAAATGAGGAATTGAATGATTCGAGTATGCCGCATGATAATTTCAATCTAGAGGAGCAGGTAGAGCTTGTGCCACTTCTGGACCATGGTGATTCTTTTCAAACTCTCCCAACTCATTGGTCCACCCTGGCTCTACATGCTGATTTATCTGATCCTAAGGAATCTCAGGAGGAATATTTCATACTTCATGATATGATTTTTCCCAAGGTGCCTCCTCTATTCTTTCCTCGGGATAATGCTTTTGAGCTACCTCCATCTCGATCTCTGTCTCGCCCTTGCGCTCACCAGTCACATTCGTTTTCTTTAGGGCATGAAAAAGATAATTTTGGCAAGGATAAAATTCTTTGGTGGCTCATTTTAAAATCAACTTGTTGGTTGTTGAGCTACAGTGCGTCTGGCTGAAGACGTTAAATTTAGCACTTTTTGGGAGGCAGCCCAATATCTTCACAGTTTGGTATGCAAATAAATGGCTTCTTGGGAGGCCACCCACGTTTTTTTTTGTGATTTGATGTTTTGTTTTAGTGTGTTTCTTTTACAGTTCTCAGGCCACAATGCAATGAAGCCCTCATCACTTCGCCCGACCCATCAGGTTGTATCCTTCCATCCCAACTATATTATCTCTGTACATGTCCTCTGATCTTTCTACTGTTTATGCCATTGAGGACAATGTCATTTAAGTTGGGGGGGGGGATAAGTGTCAAAAATTTCAAAAACAAAATTTCAAAATTTTCAAAAAATTTTCTTGCTTTCTTGAATTGTCATACAAAAAGTTTTCCCCGAGTATGATTTCTTGATTCATGTCGCATGAAAAGTGATTCTGAATAGAAACAACTGGGAAAATGATGATGGATAATTTATTTACTCTAGCCATGGAAAACTGATTTAAAGAATCTCTTTAAAGTTCAGATGCACTTTCAAAAAAATAAAATCACGATGCACGCTAATGAAACAAGAAGGACAAGCCTTCTGCTATTTTAGATATACTATCTGATATTCTGCACTTTTGAAAAAGAGATTTGTTATAAGCTTTCTGCCATAGAAAAGTATGAGAAAAAATAAAGCACCATGAAAAATGCTCCGATTCTGAGTAACCGAGCCTACTTCACCTAAGACGTGTTGAGGTTCGCGTCAAAAGGAAAAGGGAACTTGGATCTGTAGAACCGGGCCTACTTCACCTAAGACGTGTTGAGGTTCGCGTAAAACAGTGAAGGGTAGTGCAGCATCATGTGTGTAAAGAAACAAAAAAAGGAAAGAGAAAAAAAAAGGAAAAGGAAAAATATATATATATAGTGATCCCAAAAGGGACATATCAATAAGGCAGACAAAAAGCTAGTGTGCATTGAACGCTCTAAGTAAGAAGTGAAGAATTGAAAGACATTTGTTCAGAATAGCAAGTGGAGGATGCAATTGTCTTCACTGTGGACTTAGCATTACACATGCACAAGTGCTACTGAATTTTGATTAGATTCTTGATCATGTACCTGAATTTCCGACATAAGGCTAGTCTGTGGTAATTACTCGAGATTCCTGATCTTTAGTTAACTCTATGAAAGATGATCTGGAAATGAGGCCTGGATACTTTAACCTCTTGTTGGTCCTAAAATTTTTCATTATGTGCATTGCTAAGGGACTAGCAATGAGTAAGTTGGGGGGTGTGATAAGTGTGTATTGTTATCGCTTAATGCATGATTATCCACATCTTTATGAGCTTAAATAATGATAAATATACACTTCTCACACTTATTGTTGATTTTGTATCAAATGCCCGAAGTAAAATTTAATTATATTTTTATGTATTTATGCAGGCACGTAGTACGAGAAAAGCTCCACGAAAAAGAAAAAAATAAAGTTATATGTGAAAATGGACCAGAAGCCCAGGAAATTGTTCAAAAAGAAAATAGAAAAAATAGAAAAAAAATAAAATTATTAGCTATTTTTTTAGAATTTTCTAAGATATATATACTATATATAGATATAGATATATAGATATATATATATTATATATATATATATATATATTTTAAAAAAAAAAGATTCAAAACCCCGCCCCCGCCCCGCCCTTCCCGCCTTCGTCGCCCGGGCACGGGCGACGATGCCGGGAGGGCGAAGGCGGAGGGGGGTCGTGGCAGGCTCCCGCGATCAACGCGGCGAAGCGGAGGGGGGCTCGTGGCGGGCGAGCGGCGATGGCAGGCACGCGGCGCACGCGCCCGCCGTGCGACGCGTGGCGGGGCAGGACACGGCGGGCGCACCAGGGGCCCACGGCGGTAGGCCGCCTAACGGACGGCGGTCGGCACGTTGCGCCGGCAGAGAGAGAATAAGAGAGAAAGAGAAGAAGAAAAGGCCCAAAAAAATGCCAGAAAAATCCGAAAAAATCAGAAAAAAAATGACAAAAGGTGCAGCACATTCCAGCCTACCAAGTTGGGTCAAAGTTAGGTGTACTTGATTGTTTCACATGGGCAAGAAGAGTTTGTAACCCTATATAAGGGCTTCATGTGTAATGGAATGGAGGGAGTTGTGAGTGAAAGTTGAGTAGGGAGAGAGCTAGCTATGGATCATGTGTAATGTGAGTTTGTTCTTTAGTTTTCTGAAGTTGTTGATTGTTAGAGTTGTATTTTACAAGCTTTTGAAGTCAAAGTTGTAAGTTGAAGTTCTTTCAATAAAAGTTTCATTTTTGAATTCAGCATTTTCATAGTCTTATTTCGCATAATTGTAATCTTCATTTCAATTTCTGTTCTTCATAAAAGTTGTTTGATTTCAAGTGCTCTTCAACTTCTCTGTTGATCATTTCTTCAAATTCTTCCTACTTCATAGAGTTCTGGTCCGTTTTCTTAAGTGCTGTTTTAGGTGTTTACTGTTCATCCGTGGTGAGACATTCTAGTTTTCTTATGTTTTGAAGCTTTTCTAGATCTCTTTTCAATCTGAGTTCTTCATCAACTTTGTTCCTCTCTTATAGATCTCCATTTCATTCTTCTACCACTTTGTCTAATTTTGTGTATTTTTAGAGTTAGAATTAATTTTTCAAGATGCTATTTTTCTGTCAGTTACTATTCACCAGCAGGGATAGATCTTGATTTTTCAGTGCCTTCCTCTTATTTTCTGTCTCTGTGTTCTTAATCAAAGTTCTTTCTCTTCCAATTCTCTACAACTTTCATGTTTTACACTTCTTCTAATTCCATCTATATTTGAAGTTATGCTTTTTCTTCCAACCCCTAGTTTCATTTGAATTCTGTTATATTTTCAAACTTAAGTTTTCAAACTTGTTCTATCCAAATCTTGTCTTCATAAGTGTTTCAATCATACCCGAAGCGGTAAGTCTTCTTCGAATCATCTCACGGCGTCGACTTCCAAGGCGGAGCGATCTCCACGCAAATGCTCGGCAAGGAAACGACGGCGTTCTTCTTCAAATTGGTTAATTATTCCTTTACTTTCCTTTTGTTATTCAAAGCTGTAATTCAAATTCCACTCAGTGATAATCGCACTCCAAATCCAAAAATTGGTTTTCCAAACATAAGGATATGTCCAACTTGAACTAAAATCAAATATTCTCTCCCCGTGGGATCGACCCGTATTCACCACTGTACTCGTATTTCAAAATCAATCGAGTGAGTGAGTGCAGTTATCAATTTTGAAATTTGTGTGGCACGGCATTTTTAAACAACGACTGTCGAGGGGACATCAGGCACGTACCAAGCTAGACTGAAAAGTCTAACTCCGACCGGAGACGAAGGCGAGCAGAGACGTGCGTGCCCGCACGACGTCGATGAAGCTTGACCGGTTACAAAAAATTCACTCCACATAGGGAGGATTTAATTATTACAAAATCGCGTAATTAAAAATTTTCCCGCCCAGGGGAACAAATAATTCAAACTTCCTCCGCGCAGGGAGACTCTCGGACACTCACACTCTGTAAATTACGGACTGTGTGTCGGTGACTGGGTGACTCGGGCGCCGGTCGAGCCGTCGTTGAGGACTTGGGTGCCACAATTAGTGACTTGCTTCAAATGATATACATATTTATTTATACAAATACATATATAATATTATATGCATATCCATCCTAATATATATATATATATATATATATATATATATAAGATTATATACACCCCAAATATATATTATATATATATATATTGAACACCCTTTTTTGACTTTTCTTTTTCAAACCTCTTTTTTTTGACTTTTCAAACTTCTTCTTTTTTTCTCTTTCAAACCACTTTTTCTTTTTTTTTTCAAACTTTACCTACTCTTTTTTTTTCAAACTTCATCCCTCTGCTGCGTGAAACTCACGCGGTTGGTGGGTCAATCAAGGGAGGTAGTCAACAACAGTCGGTGGGTCACATGGCTTCGCTTCACTTCTTCACTTCGGTTGGTGGGAGACAGCATGCAGGTGGGTTCGAAGGAGGCTTCACAAGCTAAGTCAGCAACATATGGGCCAAGGGTCTTCATGCATGGCGAGCCATCAGCAGGCATCTTCACGTGGCCTTCTTCTTCACAAGGCGGATGGCTTAGCGGCTGTGGGTCCACCCACGGCAAGCTTCCACGAAGGCAAGCTGGCGGAGCCTCCTTCACACGGCCAGCTGGTTTCGGGTGTGTGCTGTGAGGTGGCAGAGGAGTTTGCGGCCGAGCGCGCACGCAGGGAGGAGGTCGCCAGCGTGCTGGGTTCGCAAGGAGGGGAAGGCGCCGCAGGTGCGGCCGGTGGGCTGGAGGTGTGCAGGCAGCTGGGTTGCAACACAGAAGAGAGGGGGGGCTTGTGTGGGAGGTCCGCCAGGGTCCGTCGTCCGTGAGAGGGAGAGAGAGGCCTGGCAGTGGGTGAGCAGGGTGGGGGCTGTGGGGAGTTAGCCGCGGCGGTGTGGAGAGGTGGGTGAAGGAGGCGGACGAGGGGGAACATCGGCGGTGTGGCAGGGGGTGGCTCGCCGCGGCAGAGGTGGAGAGAGAGAGATAGGGAGAGAGCGGTTCGCGGGAGAGAGAGAGAGAAACCGGGAGAAAGAGAGAGATCACGAGAGAGAGAGAGAGAGAGAGAGAGAAATCGAGAGAAAGAGAGAGAACCGAGAGAGAACCGAGAGAGGGAGAAATAGGGAGAGAGAAACAGAGAGAGAGAGAGAGAACGGGAGGGGGTTTGATTAAAGAAAAAAATCCCTTTTTTTCCTGCTTTGCGCTGAACGAGAGAGAGAGAGAAACGGACAGAGAGATACAGAGAGAGAGACAGAAATAGAGAGAGAGAATAATAGAGAGAGAGAAACGGACAGAGAGAGATACAGAGAGAGAGAGAGAGAGAGACAGAAATAGAGAGAGAGAGAGAATAACAGAGAGAGGGAGAGAAACAGAGAGGGGACGTGAGGGAGTTTTCTGTGCTAAAATTTTTTTTTCTCCCTCTTTTTTTTCAACTTCCTCAACCGAGATTTTGATGCTTTTTTCTTTTCTTTTTCTTTTTTTCATTCTAGCAACCAAGAGAGAGGAGGAGAGACGACGGAGACGCCGTTGTTGGGCTCTGATACCAAATTTGACGTGGACGACGTCGGAGAACGGATCGACGGCAGCTCCGAGGGGACGAATAGGACGGGATAACTTGCTATCTCGCACAGCTCGGCCTCACACCGGACGGTCTCTCACCGAACGACACTCAAATCTCACAAAATGAGAAAGGAGGGAAGGAAAGCACAAGGGGCAAGATGCACCTACGTATCAAACTTTGAGTCATTCATCATATGAAGCATTACACCCTTAGCCCTCTTTATATAGGAGATGCTATAACACTTATACCCATGACCTTTCCTAATTGCATATATGTCATAGCCTAATAAAACAGGATTCACCTACCAACTATTGACTTGTGGGTTTAATAAAATAAAATACAACAAGTTTTGACTTATAACTAGCCTAGTAAGACAAAAGTAAATATACATGTAATAATACATGTATTTTACTTACATACATACAAATACGTATACTCAATACACACAAATGAAATACAGACGCAATATAAATACGTAGCCACAAGCCGAGTCTTCACGAAGCCGGATCTTCGAGCCATAAGCTCGGTGTGGTCGGGGCGGTGCGGCGTCGGCTCCAAGAAGTGGGTCCGGTAGTGGGCTCGGTGTCCCCACCAGGTGACGTATTCGAGGGGTGGACGCGAATAAGTCACCCCACCCCGATTAATAAAGGTTATGTGTGAGAAAAAAAGATGAGACCCACATTTTCTCTCTCTCATCATTTAACTATTCCACTCCGGTATTGACTTTTCCAAGAGACCCTGATAGTCAAAGATTTGTGCCTTCTTTAAAAAACTATAGAAGAATGATTCCTTCTAAACATTAAATTTTAAATGAGAACTTCTAAAAAGAGTCAAACTAAGATTAAGTCATCCCACCTCGGGTAACCCACCCTAACCCGGCTTACCCTTTTATCAAAGTGGCCCTACGAGTTTTATATATATTTAAATATTAGTAATGTAAAAAGATTCGAATAGGACAGTCCGTTTATAACATTTTAGAAATATTTTGCACCTTGTGAGCATAAAGAATAATTTTTGTTGTTGTTTAGAACAAGGTTTGTCGTCTCGGCCGTACCGGCCGTCCCGGTCACGGCCCGGGATGGAACGGTATAGCCGGGACGGCTAGCGTACCGGTACGCTCGGCGAGAAGGTGAAAATACGTGATTTATTGATTTTTTTTAAAATTTTAAATTTTAAATTTGTTTAAAAATAAAATTTTAATACTAATTCATTTAAATTGTAAAATAATATATGTATTAAAAAATAATAGAATGTTGATTTATTTTCTGTGAGCATATATGTATATTAAATTATATTGGATTAATTACATAGAAATAACCTATTACACCTCTCAATTAAACATGTTATTTGAAGAGACAAAAAAGATATCGTAATATGTTAAAGTGAACATATACATAATAATGACATCATTCAACTCCACTCATAAAGTACAAAATGTCAAAACTCACACATCTGTGAATCCCGAATCTAAATCACAATCAGATACATGAGACTCATGGCCCGTAAATCTAACTCTATCCTAGTGGGTGGACGTGCATGTGGATAAGTCTGAAAATATATAACCATCTGCACAAATAATGGGTCATGTGCAGCGATGGAGGGTACATGAAATTCTCTAAAAAAAGCCCTAACTACATTTATGCATTCAAGTATATTATCTGCTACTAGTGCGACTGGTGCTGGTGCTGATGCTGCTCGAACTCTGGACGTGGAGGAAGATCCTAATCTGCCCGGTGCAGGTGGTGGGGGTACCCTGGACGTAGAAGACGATGCCCCGGCTCTGCTACGAGCAACATATCCCTCCCGTAACTGTGTCCGAAAATAATCTCAGACATCCTCTGGAACTAAGGAGCATGCACGGCAATCCCGTCCCACTCCCGCAAGGTGCTCTGTAAATCTGTGTATGCCAGTGACGCGATGTCCGCAGTATCTACAGTGCACATGTCAATCACCCTCAACAGTGTACTCATGCTCCCACGCAGGGTGACGTCGTCCGTCCATAATGACCTGCAAATGTTGCAAAATTTTGCATTAGTAACTTGAATGATAAGTGCAAAACTCAAGATATAAAGAAAATTATGATTAATTTATAGGTACTTATAAATATAAACAAATGATACATACTCCTAATCATATGGGCTCAAACTTAGCCACATCACATCTCCAAACAATTTGACATTATACGTGCTCCGCAGATAGGACAAATAGTCTTCATAACGCATGGAACCTGTATAGTTCTCCCAGTACATACGTACGTAGTATTTATACTGTTGGGAACCTTGTGAGTACACGATCGGCGGTGGAACAACTGAGGGCTGATCGTATCCTTCGGTATATTGCGGCATTAAAGCATGGGCATGAGGATATGGATATGATGGGAATAATGAACTACTGCTCTCAGAATCATCATGATACATCGGCTGCCGTTGTCATGACCGTCCATACTCACTTCAAGATCCCTAAGAGTCATGTGTGCTCATCCTCTCAAAATTAGACAGCATGCCTTGATAGTTAGTATTGTCTGCAACAAAACTTCCATAATAGGGATCCCAATAATCAGCTGCCCGCCTCGCCCCTGGCGGTGGAGCACCGTGATCCTCATCTTGCGTGGGATATGTGAATTGTTGCTCCTCTGTCCATACAACACGTTCGCGGGCCCTTCTGGCCATATGCACCGTCCATCCTCGTTTGCTTGCCATGTTCTCGGGATAGTGCACCGGGCTACACATCTTCAATATTGATCGATTGTGTCATTTTTCTTTGTGAACCCGAGTCACCAGTGAAAAAACCCCTGATGTCCCGTGGTTGACGAGTGGAAGATGAACCACCACTGGCTGATGCCCCGGTCCTTCTCTCCTCACGGTCCTTGCCTCCTCACGGCTTCGCACTCTCGTCTCCTCGGGCTGTCTTGCCTCATCTCTACTCTGACATAGTGCCTCGTGCAATTGCGCTTCATATGGATCATTCACAGTGACATACACATTAGGCTGCTCAGTACGCACTTCCTATTCTTCGTCACTGGGTGTCCACGCTCATTCATCCTCGTCGCTGTCACCTGCTCTTCCGCTGACCGCGCTTCATCCGTTTTCTTCTTTTTTTGCTTTTGTTGCATCTCAACTTTCTTCTCCCGCAGGTGCCTGGTCATTACAAATTTCACATCTCTAGACACATGGGTACATCCAGCAACCTCAGAATATCTTGCACCTGCTCCTCCTGCCAAGTGCCTCTTCAACCGAGACACACCTCCTCCCTTGTGTTCTGTTTTGCAGTAGTTGCAACGCCAACAACTACGGTTGCCATCCAACATAACTCCATGTGACCATCCAATGTCATTTGGACGTTCCTTAGGAGCCATGAAGTGCTTAAATGTATCCCCTAAATTTAAGAATTATAAATTAAAAGCCAGAATTAAAACTATTCTAGATTTCATTATTAATTTTTTACTTATAAATATTTTAGAAATATCACCAAACAAGATAATGAATAAATATAAATTATGAATATTTTAAAATTTCTTCTTTTAAATGTTCTACACCTGCTTCTTACATAGAATTTTTAACGAATAAAATTCACAAATGAACATTTTATCTAAAACATGAAAACTATTTCTAGAACATCTAAATCATGAAAATTATAATTATTTTAGAATTAATTATTCTAAAACATAATTATTCTAAAACATGGTCTAGAATTAAAAATATTCTAGAATTAATTATTAAATTTTTACTTAATAATATTTTAGAAATATCACCTGACAAGATAATGAATAAATATAAATTATGAATATTTTAAAAATTCATGTTGTAAATGCTCTACACCTATTTCTTACATAGAATTTTTAACGAATAAAATTCACAAATGAACATTTTATCTAAAACATGGAAATTAATTCTAAAACATCTAAAACATGACAATTATAATTAATACATATAAAATAAATTTAAAATTTGAGCTCCTCACCTCCACCCCCACCCCTGCCCCAACTGCCACCTCACCACCCCACCCACCCACCCCACGACGATGTCCCCCGTGTTACCCCCCCCCCCCCCCCCCCGCGCTACCCAACGCCAGCCACTAACGCCCCCCCCTGCGGCCCTGCCATGGTCGGACCGCATCCCCCCCCCACCCACCACCCCCCCCACCCACGATCTCCCCCGTCTTACCCCCCCCCCCACCCACCACTCCACCGTCACCCCTGCCACGGTCGTCCCCCCCTCCGGTCTCCCACCGACCCCTTGTCACCTCACCACCCCACCCTCCCCCATGCCACAGCCTGACCGCCCTCCCATGGCCCCACCCACGATCCCCCCCAACCACCTTCCCCCCCGCAGGCCACCGACGCCCACGGCCTCCCACCGGCCAGATGTGGCATGTGGGAAGCCGGAGGGGGGCGGCGGTGGCCGGTGGGAGGCCGTGGGCGCCAGTGGCCGAACCCCCCCGACCAGATCTGGCGGACCCCCCCCCCCCCCACCTCCCACGTCCCCCTACGGCCTCCACTGCCCCCTTCCCTGGATGGCCTCCCAGCGCCTCCCACCTCCTCCGCCCTCCACCGCCCTCCCACGGCCCCCTATCGCCGTCTACCGCCGCCTTCTTCCACCCACGGGCCACCCTCCTCCCTCCTCTTGACAAAAAAAAAACTCAAAACATTGAACTTACCTCGTTGGAGGCCTCCGATCGTCGGTCGCCGCCGGCCTGCACCGTGGATCGCCGCCCTGCACCACCCCTCGCCGCCACTGCAATGCCCCTCGCCAGCCACGACCGTTGCAACGCCCCACGCCTACTTCGACCAGCCACGCACGTGGTTGGCTTATAACGTCGAACCGGCACGAGCCGGTTTGGCCGCGAACGTATCAGCCCGATCCCGCAACAGACCGGCATGGTACCCAGCGGGACGCACGGGGACCGTTAGGGCCAATGTGTCCCGGCCATGTCCCCCGGCCCAGCCATCCCGCTTTCCTCCTGGGTCGGTCTGGGACGAGCGGTTCGGCCCGTCCCGGGACGATTTGAAAAACCTTGGTTTAGAATTCAAAATAACCTATTGAAAGTTTATATTTTTTAGGGATAATTACATTATAACTCTGGAATCTTGGATATTTGACTCTATACCACTATATTATTCATGTTATCATGTATACTCCATGTTAAGGAATAATGTTCAACTATACGTCTCATGTTCTAAAACCGTCCAATTGACGGAATGTTACGTCAAACATGTAAAATCTATGATTTTAAAGAGGTATATAAGAAATATGAAAGTTTGTCCGGATACATGCATCATTATTTTAATTATGTGAGAATATTCAATACATATAGATTAATTTTTTTTCATCTTAATCTACCTAACATTAAAGTAAACAATCGGTAGGGAACGACGGTAGGGATCGATGTGATGAAATACGGTTATCACAAAGGTATACATGGCAATATATGAAGACCATAAAATACGCAGGATTCTAAAGATATACATGTGATTATCTCGTTTTTAGCAATTTTTCAAAAGAAAACTTAAATGAAAACAATGCAAAAAGGACGTGTCGAATAAAAATAAGTAGTAAGTGAATTTTAGTGGCGGAATGGCAGAAATAGTGTTTGCATATCTGACTTCGTTAATTTACATAGGACGACGAGAATAAATAGATTTGACAAATTGATATTTTTTTTGGATAATAAGGAAGATATATATTACGTGATAAAGTTTGCATACCGGGTATTACAGCCATGATTAACAGAGGTCTAGAAGTAGTTTCTCCTCAGTTGGAGGGCTTCTCTGGCCAAATTGTGGGCAACTTTGTTAACAGTCTTACGAACAAAACGAACTGTTGTGAAGTTGGAGATTAACTTCCTGCAGTCCTGGATGATGACCGCAATCCTCCATGGAGTTGAGAGGGTGCCGTTAACGTAATCCACCACGTTCTTGGCGTCCCCTTCAATAACGATGTGCTGCTGGAAGGAGGCCGCTAACTGTAAGGTTTGAAGGAATCCCATGGCCTCAGCCATTTCCGGAGAGGATACATTGAGGAGGAATGATTATGCACTGAGACCTGGCCTACCTTCCCCCCTGTATGTATGATACGTCTCATATCACACGTACTACATGACTAGTACAATCGATACGATACGTAATTAATATATTATTGATATTATTTTAAATATTAAATATTTTATTTTATATTAATATTATTTAATAAGTAAATTAGTTAAAGACGTTTCAAATTTTGGTGAAGACTCAAGTTCGAAACTTACAATATATACTCGAACCCATGATCTCACCGTTAAAGAACATATGAACAACAATACTAATAAATCACATGAATGACTTTAGCTATAATATATATGTTAAGTACCTATTTTATCTCGATACGACACGATACAATATCATATCAGATCGTGACAGATACTATCTGAGTCAACAAATCGTGTAGAAGAACGATACAAACCGACTGTGGACTCAATATGAACCGGAAAAGGATGACATGCGCCCGTTCTTGGAAGTTGGAACTCATGCTAGAACCAACAAAATTAAGCCAAACGCGACTCACGGCTTCTACCTCGTCAACCCAAAGATCGGGTCAAAAGACGACGACGACTTCCGAGGATCAGGTCAAGCAAAAGCCTCTCATATCCATCTGACTCGGAACAAATTGAGTTGATCCGGTGCATGGGACATCGCGCTAACAGCCTTCAGATTTAAGTAATTTGAGTTCGGTGTTCATGCAGATCAGGTCAACATAAATTTTGTTTGATTCACAGGTGACATGAACCGGTTCAGATGAACATAGATCAAGACAGGTGCAAATTGGATCGAACCATACTGCAATAAGGATCACGAGCTATGAATTTATTTAGCTATTTCATCCAGCAACCTCCTAGGCCCAGCACATAATACTGGATGCACAAGCTCCGTACATTCTACGTTTCATCCAGGGTTCAACAGGCAGATCACTCTTCTGGTGTTCCAGTCATGAGTATTCCTGCAAAGGCAAAGCTCGGACGTCTTTGGATAAAAAAAAAACTCGGGCTACCTTGACAGCTAAGATTTCTGAGAATGATAGACAGAGAAAGTTAGAAGCACTTGATGGAAGACAACTCACAAGACGCAGTCCTGTCCGAGGGAAGTTCCCTATTATATGCTCAATATAAATACCCCATACGAATCGGATGACATGACGAGAAGTATGACAAGAAACGACATCGCTGCAGATACTTGTTACGTTACAGATAGAGCAGTTGCACAACATTCATTCTAGATTACATCTGTGGATCAAGTTTCCTCGAGTCTGATTGCACTCCATTGCCAACAAAATGCGAGAGGTAACAACCCTTGGCTTCCGTTTCAGGAGAAAAGAAAGAGAGAGAAAAAACATTGGCTGCTTCACCCACATCGGGGCCATTTCAATGTAGCTGCAACTTAGTACTTGGCGTTCTGGAACCTCGACTTCTCACTCTGCAAGGAGATGCTATGTCATGTTATTTTGCAGCATATAAATAATTCATCCCTCACAAGAGATAATCCTAATTTCTTGGCTCCGGTGGTGGCCGTGCAAAATTTAACACCAGGAGACGATGAGCAGCAGCCAAACAAACTGTCCAGACGGTAACGATGTGTTTACAACAAATCGGGCACACGTGCAAGATGGATGGGGCTTGCAGATGAAAATATGAAATACGAACTGGTTGTCAACATGTACACAATAACGAGGTACCCATTTTATGATTTCAGCAGAATCAAAACTATGCGGTGTCAGAAGAAGAAGTATCAAGAGATGTAAAGAAAATACGATCAAACTGAGCAGCAGGATACCAGAAAAGGAAGACGAGGCTTCCTAGAAGCTTGAACCGCATTTGCATCACCGGAAGATGAAAAGTTTTTGATAAGACCTTAGTGATAGTGGAATAGCTGTTCACTGGAGGATCAGTGAAGTTCCCAAGAAAGAGATACATAGGCTAAAAACGTATCTAACCTCTCTTTTTTGCATATAGAGAGAATTGGCAAACTTGTCATCATTATAAGCAACCTAATACCAGCAGTCTATATTCAGTTAAGATTCATGTCCATATCTCTTCGATTTGACAGTGTTATCACGGACTGCCATCATTTATAAAGCCTTATTCCTTGAATCTTGCATTCTGCAGCTACATTCTCAATCTAGTATGTTATTGAAGCAAACCACCAACTCAAAACTCGAGTCGTCACGCAGAGAGGCCCAGAAGTGGCTCATGAATACTCAGTGTGGGACTAAATGGCTTTTGCCAACACTCCTTATGAAGAACCCGAGTAAAGTTGCAACAGATGGCAGCAGCACTACGTGAAACCGCAATGGCCAAACAGTAGGGAGGAACCCCAAGAGCAAACTTGGCTTTGATACCATGTTACTAAACCAAGCCACCAACCTAAAACTCAAGTTGTTAGATAAAGGTCCAAAATTGATGTAGGGCACAAAGCCACCCACGAATACCAAGTGTGGGACTAAACGGCCTTCACCAACATAGAGAAATCGAGAACAAGAGAACCAGAAAGGAGTTCCCCCCAAGGAATAGCTAGACCATCCTGCACCAGTTTGACTGGGTTAAATTAGATCATGGTTTGTCCTCTCTTACAAGATCTACGAGATCTCTCCAGTTCTGTCTCACCAAGAGTTCCGAGAAGAATCTCCACTAAGATCAAAAAACAAGAGGGAGATAGAGAAGTAGGATAAAGGAGGGAAAAATAGGAAGAAGACGAGGATGAAAATATGAAGATGATAGAGGAGCAGCTCTCTAAAATGTTGAGATTATTGAGATCCAAAAAAGCAATTCTTGTATGCGTAAATACATTTTTGTGTTGTTCTTATAATATTATGTTAATGAAATCATATTGAAAAGTAAAATGGTATTTTCTAAAAATTGTAAAATCATTATGATTTTTGGCCACCATTGTCCATCTCTCTAAAATCTCTTTTGTTCAACTTTGCCAGAAAATGTCTTAATCCAATATAACATTCCTTGATTCTTAACATACATATATGTGTAGATCTATTTTTGAATTGTCCCATCTCCCAAGATTTCACTGAGAGGCGAAGCCAAGATCCAATATAACAAACCTTGAACGGGATAAAAAGCAGTCAATTCAGACTAGATCAGCCTGCTTTTGGCCAATTCACTACTGATATCTTCTTCCTTCCAGATAATGCGAGAATTGGCCCCCCATGCTGAAAACACAACACATGATGGATGAGCATAAAGATCATGATGCATGTAATACTGCCATCCGATCGACAGAGATTCCAGGGAGAATGCATGAATTTGGATCCAGTTTTTTATTTATCTTATTAGTATTCGATATATCAGATTTATCCAAATTAGTATTAGATGTACCACGATATGTGTGTCATCTTTTATTCTGGGGTATTCACATTAAACAGGGTATTGGAGAAATTTGGCATTTGATGTATTGTTTAATTGTTAATCTGTGAGCCCTAAAATCACAGGCTAACCATGGCTGCTTACAGAAATTCTGCACCTTCTTCTGGTGTGAGGCCATGGCATGAAACTTCCTCCTGGCAAGAGTGGCAGAGTTAGGCTAACTGCCTACACGGAGCAGAATGAGGTTGTTTTTCAAAATGGACAGAATATACCACCAATTTTATTCAAGATATACAGAGGTAGTACATTCGAGATTGGAGGAGAGATTCCCCCCATCAGAAAGAGAAAAAACATAGTAGACTCCCTCGACTACATCAGCACTAACTAAATGAAACTACAGCACCCAAATTACAAGCAAGCGGATCTTGACTCCGAGAAGAGACACCCTTCCGCCGACAGGTGAGGTCCTTCACTCTGAGCATCCTTCATCAAAGATGCAAGCTCCCTCCGGCCTCGAGGTGGTTTTTGCTGAGGAATATCACCCTGTATGATATTCTTCAAGCATTTCGTGAACTGCCCAGCTTGTGAGTTAATTTGTAGTCGTAATAAACTTGCCTTCTGAACTAATTCCTTGTTACTCCATGTTGAATGAAAATCTACTACATCTGACTTCTCCAACTCATGATGAGATGAGTGAGATTCTAGTGCCTGACCTGAATTGCTGACTCTATCCTCTGCAGGTATCTCGGCTTCAACCTTGGACTAACAGCCATGAACCAATAGTGTGATTGAGACTTCACCACAGAATGCCCAGGAGAGAATAAAACCATACCGTGAGGGGTGGACTTCCCAGACTTGAGAGCTGCCAAACGTAGGCCACCCTCCTGTGGCAAATCTACCCCTCCTCCCTGCAAAGGAGTAGACTTCAAACCGCCCGCCAATTGTGCAGGGATACGGATAGGGAAGCCAGCTACAGATGTGCAATCCTCGCAGCATGGAGACATGTCCAGTACACCATTCAAACCCCCCACCAAGACTGATAACTTGGAGAGTTACCTCCCTTTTATGTCTCGTATCCTCCCTCCAAAGCCCTGCTATAGTTTGGGATGCCAACTGGGAAATTGTTTGCTGCCAAGCCACCTCCCCAAATTGAAAATAATTTTCTACTTCTTTACCATCGTTTGTAACTGCCCATAAAAGGGATACGAGACATAAAAGGGATGAAGTTGGATAAAGAAACTGGGAAGATGAAGGTGTTCCACCGACCAATCAGTGCGAAGATACATAGTGTTTCACTGTTAGGGTAGACTATCTACACAGATATTTTACACTCACTATAGCCATTTTCCAATGCAAGAAGGTATTTTTCACTTGCATGGCATCCATGCATTTTAACTCGAGTTAAGTATTTCTGATTCTGCAAAGTTAATTTTAACTTCAATGGGCATTTTGGAATCTATCTACCTATTTTCAGTATCAATGGGTGTTTTCATTATTCCTCACACTTTTTATGTTTTGTTCACTAATAATGGAGATTTTACATTTCAACTGTTTATGTTTCTGTTGCAGTAGGCACTTTTCAAACGAATTAATACCGTAAAAATTTTCTATTCATGTTTATTATTCCTCACATTTTACAGGTTTTGTTCACTATGAATAGATTATTTTACAACAAAATATATTTTTTAGTATTAATGGGCATTGTTCACTCCTAATATATAATGGCCGATTTTTTCATTCATGTTTAGTATTCCACACTCTTTACAGGCTTTCTTCAACATTAATAGATATTGTACAATAGGAAATTTTATTTTTCAATACCAGTTACCATTTTCCACTACGGATCCTTCAACAAAATTTTCCATTCATGTTTATTATTTCTCACACTTTACAAGTTTTGTTCACATTGAATGTATATAATAAGGTCGAAACAGTTATTTTGCAGTGCAAATGTGAATTTCTTGCTCTTACGAAACAGTTCTACTGAGTCTTGTACTCAGACCGTCGTGGTTTTGTTTTTAGGTGCCGGGCAATGAGGGAGGCCACCTCAGATTCTGTGCAGCGCAGCGAAGAAGGGGCTGTTCGCAGGTGTGGAATGGCGACGGAAGGCTGGCTGTGTTGTTGTTTCATATTGTCGCTGTTGGCTTGTCCATGTGGGCTTTTGTAACTTGACAACTTTCTTAGTTAACTATGGATTATGAATGGAAAACAGTCTTTGCTTATTTCTTTTCATAATGCATATATAATGACAAATGTTTTATGTATGGAATGGTCAAGGTGCTACTACACTCAGGCCCGTTATGTTAACGTGCCACATCTCGTGTTTCCACTTTAGCGGGGAGTGACAGAGTAGGCCTACACTTTGCCCATAGTTCGTACAATTTCAAGCCATACAACATTGATAACCCAACTAGGGTGGCTTATCATCTCCCTTACCACGCCAGTCCTAGCTGATCATTCTATGAGGATTGGCTCTGTTGTATCAGGCCCAGTGTGCTTGTTTTCCGCTGAGGAGATCCACATGTTTAGAGCCTTATTATCCCTTCAGATTTACGCGGAACTTCGGATATGATCAATCCATTCCCGCCGAATGCTGATTTTCCCTTGGAGACTCTTTTGTACAGTAGCCATGATACCCATCTAGTTGCTGCTAGCTAGGGGGACTACTTTTTTAGAGGAGAGCCAGAGCCAAGTTGTTCCTTGCCGGATTGACTCAATGTTGGTCAGATTGATATGTACTATGTTCGCTGGTGGTTCAACTACAGCAATGTGTTTACGTAGCCTCCACAAAAAATGAAGCAAGCCGAAGAGGCTAGTCTAAAAAGAAGAGATTTGCCTCCCGTTGCAGTTGACAGTTCTTTTCTTCGCATTCATTTTCCGCATTTGGCTAGTGCATTTCGGGATTTCCATGCCTCTTGGGAGGCTACGACTGGTCTTACAGTGGACTAGGCTCACTACCTGAGAGTGATGAAGCCTTTGAGACACCCGGTTGATGTTTCTTCAAAGAAAGGCAAAGCTGCGATAGTCTCGAAAATTTACTCATGGTGGGAGTATTTTTTGTTTGACTGTGGTTACCCTCAAAATGCTCCCCCGAACTATGCAGCTTCATCTAGAGAGTTTCACCAATGAGCTCTGGGGGGCAATAGGAGAGGCACATAATGCTATTGGATGTGTCGATCCCTTGGAGTTCATCTCTTAAATTGAGAATGGAACCACCTTGTAGGACATCTAGGATGTTGTGGAAAAGGCAAGCAAGGCTATAGAGCTGAGAATTGAATAGGTGATATTGCAACCTTCTTTCTCTCCTACTCCAGATATCATGTGACCGCCAACTTCCTTTTCTTTAAATTATGGTATAGTTTGCTTGTTGAGTTTCGTTTTTGCTATGAACATTTGTTGATTCTTTCCTTTGCTTTTCTTTCTTCGTAGTGAGTTTTGTGAATGTTGATGCCACCTCAAGGACTTCCAAGAATAGGAAGGCTCCCGCCCCTTCAAAAAGGGGGAGGACCTCTGAGGGTGAAGACCACGCTATTAAAGGATCCCAACCACGCGTCGGAGAGGAGACTTCACAAAGGGAGCAACATGGTAGTCCCTACTCTTTGATGAGTTTTTTGCTAAACAATTTGATTTTGGTGTATGTGATGTATCCTCCCTTTTCCTTTTCATTCCGGTCCTCGAGCCCTGATGCTCAACATACTGGAAATCTTCCCCCCTTGGAATGGGGATGCCCCACTGGGAGTCAGGGCAGATGGAGAAGAAAGCAATCCTCATGATTCAGAAATGATGAATGACGATTACAACCCTTTGTCAGGTGACTCGCCAACCTTCTCATGTGGGGAGCACGCTGATGATGCCTTGCTTGGTATTTCCCATTTTAATTTATGACTTCCTTTTGCAAGGCATTAAATGAGGAACTCTAACTCTTTGTCTGAGCTATTCGCCCTTCCCCCCTTTTTCTAGGAGGTAAACTTGAGATCGAAGGTGTGGCTACACCTCCCGAGCCACGGTTAGGCCCGGGTGTCGATAGTTATTCGAACCCGCTGGGTGAGTGTCTACACAACTTTACTTGTGTGATGTCTTCTTCCGATTGTCGGATTACCTAACACCCTTTCCTTTCAAGTTCCGACAATGCGAGCTCAACTGACTCCATGGCGGAGTTTAATGCTCTTCTGGATTTTGAGCTGGATGAAAATTTGTCGGAGTACTTGGACCCTTCACATGAAGGGACTATGGCTAGCTTTACCGACTCCTTATTAGCTGATATCGTGCCACACAAGACCCGCATCCATCTTCCAGGGTGACTTTGGTGTCCGGCTTGATTTTTACGGCTGGTTAGTTGCCCATTTCGAGCAGTTTAGTGGCACACAGGCACTCACCCCACTCGTGAGTGTTTCTGGCTCTGGACCGTTTAATTGTCCATTACGCTTCGTTCTTATTCCTTTTATTAACTTCTTGTTGCTTTCTTACCCTATATAGGCTCGGGTCCCTCTGCAACAGAGTCTCTCAATACCCCAAGGGAAAAAGAGGGGTACCTTTGACGACAGAGGTGAGTGCTAAGACTGGGCTGTCGAACATGGAGACCGGCACGGATATTCCCTCTTTAATTAGTGACTCAATTGATAAGGATGAAACCCCTTATTTTTTTGGTGGAAGGTAAACCTTCGAGCATTGATGATGGGCTGAAAGGTAATATTCCCTCTTCACTCATTTGTGTAGGGTTTCATTAACTCTTTCTATATCAGCATCCTTATTGGAGCATAGCGTTCTTGCCATCTTTAGGTTGTCCACTCATAGGAGTTGCTAGGTCGCTCCAACCAACTGAGGGACAAGTTCGCCACCCTTCCTCAGAGGTCGTTGAACACTCTGTCATGTAGATCAATGGTTCAACGGATTCATCACGGGATAGGTTGCATGGCAAAATTTCCCGATTGTTGGTGGCCGCCGGTTTAGAAGATGCGAGGACTCCTAATATTGCACAGTCAACACTTCCAGACTCTCCCAAATCTGAGAATGAAGACGACGGTTTAAAGAGTACTTTGCTTCCCTAATTCCTTAGCGTGCATTTAGCTCCATGAATCTGGAATAACTCTTGCACGGCGTTTACTTTTTAGGAGAAACTGAAGAAGCTTTGCCGCACATGGCAGACTCTCACACAGAGGAGGTGAGGACTCCGCCTCCTGATGAGCAATTGGTTGCCCTAGCTTCTTGTGACATGAAGGACCCTATACCATTAAGTAATTCATCCCTCTTTCAATCAATCTTTATCATCATCTTTATTTGTGGCTAACATGCATTGTGTTTCTCAAGAGCCGTTGAAATAATTGAGCCACTCACCATTTCTATGCCGACCAATTCTGAACTGGGGTCAGGAGTTTACAAATGGTGGCTGCTCCTCAGGTATGAAGAGTGGAGATCCCTTCTTTGAATCATTTCACTTTTTGCGTTGTATTTTATTGGGAGAGCCATCCTCATGAATTAAGTTTTCTTCATTTTTCCCCTTCCTTTTTTTTTGTAGCTTCACAGGAGGTTGTCTCTTCAAAGATGACGGAACAAGAGTTTGCGCCAGTCTAGTCCGATGATTTCCCGGGGCATGGAGTTGGGTGTCCAGATGACCCCTAGTCTGTGCCACTTGCAAGGGCGGAGGTGGTACTTGAGACATTTATAACATTATCTAGACCACATTACAACAGGAGGCACCTCCTTCCATTACGATTGTGCGAGATGCCCTAAGGGGAAACACCCAAGCTTATCATGTGATGGAGCTACCTAGGGAGCCTTGAATGACCGCCGTGGATAATATTTGGGAAGAGGTTCGCCGTCTTCATGAAACTTCAACATGGAAGGTTCATTACCTGGAAATTCAACTGCTTGAAGTTGAGGTCTCTGCACTAATGGGAGAACCACAAGAAGCATATTCTAAGGCCGACGTCATCCGAAGCCGTAGGGGCGACTTAGTGACGGATAAAGCTGAGAAAGTATCAACAATAGCCAAACTCTGGCAAGCAACCCAAGCCATGATGGATAAAGCCCAAGCATTGTTGGTCGTCGCAGAATCAAGCGTTGAGGCGATACAACAGATGGAGGCTGAGGAGACAACCCTTTCTCAGAGGAGCTCCAACATGAAGACATGAGTTACTACTAGATAGGCCTAGATTGAAGAGTTAAAGAGGAGGAAACCCCGCCACTATGAGTTTGCTTTATGTACATTCACCATTGATTGATTGACCTATTGTTGTTCTTCTTTCTTCAAGATTCGTAATTTTTGTGGTTATCCTGAGGGCTTATCTCAGACTCCAATTATGCAGATGAATGATAGCAATTGAATGAGTTGATAGAGTTAATGAACTTGTTGTCTTTATCTTTGTTTCTTCTTCTTTTTTCTATTTTTTCTTTTTTCTTCTTTCTTTTATCGTGTTACTAGTTTTAATGTCCTTTTGAGTTTTCACCAAAACTAGCCCCCTTCAGCTTTTCCAACAAATCATTGCGGGGTTTTCACGTTGAGAGGTTACCCATTTTTACTTAAAGCGCCCTTTCGGATTTTCACCTCAACCGGGTTAAGACCATTTTACCCTTAAGTAACCAGCGAACCAGATGCATAAGTCCGTCAAGACACCTTTATTTTAAGCCCCATTTTTTTAGCGGAGGGGGGGTGAGACAAAGGAGAGTGGATGGATAACCTTCGTGGATTGATGCCAACATTTAGCGAGAATAAGGTCAGCTGGCCTTTGTGGTTTGAAGCCAAAGATTAGATTTTTCATTTTTGATTTGAGTTTGACTGACCTTTGTGGTTACTGGTTAGACGACAAGATTTGAGATTTGAATTAGAATTCGACTTACCTTTGTAGTTTGAAGGCCGGGGGTTGAAGTTGAGTTTTGAGACTTAGCTGACCTTTATGGTTTAGAAGTCAAGTATTGGGTTAGGGGTTTGCCTGACCTTTGTGATTTGGGAGACAAGAATTGGAGTTGAATTTTGACACTCGGCTGACCTTTGTGATTTGGAGGCCGTGAATTGTAGTTGAGTTTGGACTTTGGCTGACTTTTGTGGTTTGCAAGTATTAGATTTTGGGTTTGGAATTGGGGCTTGGATGACCTTTGTGGTTTAGAAGCCAAGGATTGAGTTTAGGGTGTGGACTTTAGAATCAAACCGACCTTTGTGGTTTGGAGGCCGAGGATTGAAGTTTAGAATTTGAGTGTAAGGAGAGTTGTAATTTGGAGGTATTTGTCGGGTTGGGACTAAGTCATTTGAACAAACAGTGTTCGGAGCAATGACCTACAATGATTGACGGCAACAAAGTTTTCTTTTTTTTTCGCATTACCAACCCCAACACCCTTTCGGGTTTTCAACGAAGCTGGCCCCTTTTACCTTTTTCCGACGCCTCTTACGGGTTTTCACGTTGAGGAGTTTCTCATTTTTTATTGAGGCATCCTTTCGAGTTTTTACCTCAGCCAAGTTTTAGGCCTTTTTACTCTTAGACATTTCTACGATGGAAATTACTAAGTCCACCGGAGCACCTCTATTTTAAGCCCACAGGGAAGCAAACATCTCACAATGATTGTCGTGTGCACTCATGTTCCGATGCATGATACAATTTCAGATGTTTATCGTTAAGTGGAGAAAAAAGATTTTATCCTTTGTGGTCAACGACCATATATGCACCTCCTTTATAAGCATCTGTGACAACGTAAGGCCCATACCAGTTGGGTTGAAGTTTGCCGCTAGACCTCCCTGTCATCACTTCTTTTTCCTTGAACATGACAAGGTCGCCCCTTTTAAACACCCTCTGTCTTACGAGTTTATCATATGCTCGTGTCATTCGAGCTTGGTATGTCTGAAGGTGTTAGTAAGCTTCCAATCTTTTACCTTCCACATTGGAAAGTTCTTCAAACTTCCTCTCCATTTCACTTTGTTCCTATCCTTGTAGATCGGTATGCACTGCCACCCGATAGGATGCCATTTCAATTTCGACTGGCACCATGGCTTATGCCACGTAGACTAGAAGAAGGGTGAGCACCTGATGGGAGTCTTGTAGAATGTCCGATATACCCAAAGAACTTCGTGTATTTTCTCGCCCCAATCTCTTTTGCGGCTACCGACAATTTTGGCCAAAAACTTGCGAAGGGTTTTGTTGAATGTTTCGGCCTACCCATCGGCTTGGGGATTGTAGACTGTCGATGCGAAATTTTGCAACCAACTGGTACATGGTATTGTTTATGAATGGGGTGTCGTTGTCCGACATGATCTGACGAGAGGTACCGAACCTACATATAATGTGATGTTTGACAAATCGGGCAACGGCCTCTCCTGTTACCTCCCGAACTAAGAGAGCTTCGCCCATTGCGAGAAATAATCTATTGCGACTAGGATGAACTTGTAGCCTTTAGAGCATAGTGGAAAATGTCCCACAATGTCCATTCCCCACTCCATAAAGGGCCATGTAGCGGCCGTGGGATGTAGTGAATTGGGAGACTTTCTAGGCACGGGGCCAAAGACTTGGCATTGATGACATGTACGAACACATTGATTACAGTATGCGTACATGGTCGACTAATAAAAGTATTTGAGTTTGATGATGTTCTTCATTTTATCCCCTGCTTGATGGGCGCCGCATAGCCCTGAGTGGACCTCGTGCATTATTGTTTTGACTACCTTTGGTGAGAGACATCACAGAAGGACATGCTTGTCTTTTTCATAGACAAACCTACACAGTTGGTCTCCTATTAATTGATATGATGTTGCCCTGCGCAACAGTTGATAATCGGCTTGCGTCAATCTTCTCCCTCCATGGCATTGTCTTCTTCGATGGTCTCAACCTCGTTGTGAGGCTGGATTCCTCGTTTAGGATACTTGGCATGAGTCTCCTGTGCCTGACTGTTATATCCAATTCTCCTTCAGGTGCAAACTTTATGGCAGAAGCTAACTTGGCAGGGCATCTGCCTGGGAGTTTTTGCTTCTGGGGACATGACCTATTTCAAACAGGTAGAATTTTCCCTTAAGCCTCACTACGACGACATGGTAAGGAATTAACTCTTGCTTTCGGACATTGTAGTCAGCGTCTTCTTAATGCATTTGGAAAGTAGCTTTAATCGCCTGCTCGATTATTTCTAGTGGCAATTCTTGAAACTTGGCCATATAAGGACCAGAGTCTTGGGGTGTTGGCACCACTTCGGGCTTCTTGCCGACTTGTTGCCTACTTTGTTCAGGGTTTGACTTTAGGCACTCCGTCTTGGACTTAACTTTTTGGCTTTGCCTGGGGTCGGACTTGGAATGCTCCTACTTAGTCTCACCTTTCTGGCTTCTTCTGGAGCTTGACTTGGAGTTTTCCTACTGAGGTTTCTCTTTCTGGTTTTGCCCAGAGCCTAATTTGAGATGAGCCTTGCCTTTTTTGGCTTTGCCTAGAGCTTGATTTGACAGTTTCTTCATGGGTCTTGCCTTTCTGGCTTTGCCCGAACTTGCCTTGGGGTTTTTCTCTTGAGTCTTGCCTTTCTAGCTTTGTCCAGAGCTTGATTTGAGATTTGGTTCCTAAGTCTTGCCTTTTCTAGCTTTGCCTAGAGCTTAATTTGAGGTTTGCATCCTCTACCCCCAACTTGGGAAGTGTGAAAGTTGTCGCCATGTGAATCACATTAACCGAGTGATGGATGACGCTGGCTGATCGGTTTGGCCGATCCCAGGCATGAGGCTGCAGAGGGTTAACAAGAGAGTCTCGCATTGTGATAAGTCGATTCCGGATCATCTTCTCCACCTCATTTTTGATGATATAACAATCTTTGACAATATGTCCCAACATGCGATGATATATGCAATACTTGGGCTTGTTTGATTTGTTCACATCTACCGGCTTCCTGGGTTCTCGCAGACATCAATTTGTTCTTCGAGCAGAGATTAAAAAGCTTCTTAGTATGCTCCTTTTTAAAGAAATAAGAGTCTTCATGGACTCTGAAAATGTTGTAACTGGCGCCTTTCCTTCAGATTTATTGTCGGCACTACTTGAGGTCCCTCCCTTATTGTTCCCATTTGAAGGGGAGAAGTCCATGGTATTCACCTCTTTTCTAACGGCATTATGCTCCTTTGACGATTTGCCCTTAGAGGGCATAAATGTTAGGCTTCGGTGAAGAATAATTTGATCTCCGCCCCCACTGAATTTAATTGGTCGAAGCCCTTAATGTTTGTGCCGAGGAGCTTTTCACTAATCTCCGCTGACAAGCCTCTCCGACATATAATTATAGCATCCTCTTGAGTAGGAGAGATATCACACCTCATGTTGAAGTCCCTCCAGCGTTTTATGAAGTCCACTACCGTTTCCCCTCTTTTCTGCCTGAGAGAGCACAGCTCGGCCAAAGACACCTTCCTTTCGGCCGTTTAGAAGTTGACGATAAATTTCTTTGCAAATCAACCCAATCGGCCACTGAATTAGGTTTCAATGAGTACCAGTGGAAGACATTACCCGTGAGAGAGGTTTCAAAATAACGGAGGAGACATGACTCCTCGAGTGCTAGCTCACCCATAGCCGTTATATAGTAGGCTAGGTGCTTGTACGAAGACCCTTGACCATTGAACTTTTGCACCTTTGGTGCCTTGGGACAATCTGACGGAAGCTTCTTGAGTTGGTGGTGTATGGGGTATACACACTATATACGTCAACAGTAGTGATACTCTCGCCGTGCTGGGCGAAATTATTTTCAACAATCTTTTCTATCATTCGCCGTTGGGCGAGATGTCTTCAGTCGTTGGAGTTCGGGAAGACTGGCCATTGGGCGGGGCGTGACGTAACTCGGACCCTACCTCGGCAGCAAAATTATTGAGTACAACCGTTTGTCAGTTGACCACGGGAGGATTGCCCGGTCGTTGCTCTCACTGAGCACTTTGATTATGTGTTGGTGTTGCAGGACGTTAAACATTTGCGTTCATCTGTCGCTTCATTTCGAGCATGAGATTAGTCATTGCTATATGCTAATGTTGTATTGTTTCAAATTTGGCTTCGTCCGACATTGCTTGAAAAGCGGCTCTCAAGGGCAGTTCAAAGACCGGGATACATACCCTCTTGGGGCTATGGGCAAATTGCCACCTCTATGGATGCTTATAACCACGTCGCCATATGTTTCTTCTTGGGGGAGATTCTCTCCATGGTTCTGCGCATGAGCCTACTTTTGGGTCTGATCTTAATTTTGGCCTTGATGTTGACCCTAATTTTGACCCTTGCTAGAGGTACCCACATGGTCGCGGAATTGGGCCTAGAGATTTCTTCTAGTGGCATTCTTGGTGTTGAGATATACTGCGTCCACTACCAGATTTGAGTCATTTAAACTAGTCGGATCAACCGGATTAGCGAGATCGTCAACGGCCTCCATTGGTTCTTTACCGGAGACATGACAGGCGAACACCTTCATGCTGTCTCTAACCTTTGACATTTGAACCACCCTCCGCATCTTCGGCAACTAGACCCCAGGGCAGGTAGGTGCCCCCAGTCTGTCAAAGATCAAGACGTTGTGTCGAGACCTCAGTGCGACACATTTCCCGTACTCAGATTGGTTCCGAGATTTGGAAAGTAAAATTGAGTTTCCTATAAACCCCTTTCCTCTGACGCAGAGGTTTGACTTCATGGGATGTCGGAGCTTCAGCTTGATGCTGGTCTGGAGCCTGAGCGGTTTTGCCTGCCCTGACTTTCTTGATCGCGCGGGCCTCCTCCTTAGTGACCTAAGATTTGCTTCATCTTATGGGGGCGTTCTTCAATTGAGCTGCCCCCATTCTTGGAGTTGGACTTCTTTTTGAAGTCTGCTTTATCTTCTCGCAATCGATAAAGGAGTGCGAAACAGTTGGAAGTTGAAATAGTCAGGACATACTTTTCTCGAGGCATCATTGGCTCGCCTCCATCAAACTGGATGCGGAGATTGCCAACAAGAATAGTCTTATCGGAATTTGATATAGCCACCGCTGGCTTTCTACCTCTGCGGCTTCGACGTTGCCCCCGTTTGACAGAAGCGGCGTTGAAGGAGATGGTGTTGACTGAGAAGACTCGATCTTGTGGTGAGTGGGACTTAATGCCCCCAGCAACAACAGATGTGGCTGGTGGAGCCTGTGCTTCTTGAGTAACGGGGACTACCCCTAAAAAGTAGGGCGATCCAATGACCGCAAAAAAATCTCCGAACACGATCGGTGTAGGTAGGTATCTGAACCTAACATGGTTAGCAACAACCAAGGGGCCATAGGTCACCGCCGTCATTGAGGGGTTGTTGCTTTGCTGTTAGAATTAGAGTTGAAATTGTTTCTCTCACTACTCCCTCCTGAAAAGGAGAAAAAGGATATCACAACTTTCGTAAAGGTGTAAAAATCTTCGCAGAAAGATGAAAGACAGGAAAAGTCCCACCGAATATGTCAGTCTATTTCACACGCGAAAAGATTTAATTTTATACGTACCCATTCGTTGGATAAATATACATATATTTTACCTAATTGATTAGCATGCATATTATTGATTCCGCGAGTTTAGTTTATCAGACGATTTAAGGTTCATGTGCTGGACCTTTTCCCACCGACCGTAGTCAATGTAAATTTACATCGTAGCAAGTCTAAACACCTTTGATTAACCGCCAAAGATCCCTTTTTAACCCATACAATCTCTGTTGTGATATCAGTGACTTAGTCTGAGCTGGACTTCCATGCCCTAACGTAGGGGTATATTTGTAATTTTTCCTTAAGCTAGAGTTTAGTTACATTTTTTTCCTAAACTAGGGTTTATTTGCAATTTCCAGTAAACCAAGGGCTTATGTTAAAGATAACCAACTTTTCATGCGACTCCCAATCTTTTGCCTAATTCCCTTGGGCATTTATGTGATTTCATAAACTTTCGGGGTAGAATTGTAATTTTTGAATTTCTTGTATTCAAGCATGATTTTTCCATGAACTTTGAGAACATTTGAATAAACTTGAACAATTCTTGAAGAACTTCTGAATTTTCAAGATTTTTGCATAATCTCCAGAGTATTTTTACATTTTCGCAAAGTATAAGGGTAGAATTATAATTTTTGCAAACTATAGGGTTTTTCCATGATTTGACAACAAATTCCCATAACTTTGGACATTTTTAGGATCCACATGATTTTTCCATGATTTACATAAATTTAGGGTTTTACACAAACAAAATTTCCTTGAAGTCTTCAAGCTCCCAAGAGCCAAGCTCTACTGCTCCCAGGTTTGAGCGGTGTGTCGTCTCCCTCATCTTGGCAAGGCCTCCTATTGATAGGAGTTGGAGAAGGAAACGTGAAGGGAGGCCCTCCTGGTTTGCATTTACCGTTGTGGGTTGCAGCTCCAGGTTTTTTGCTAGGAGGAGAGGGTAGCAGCGGCTGGTCCCTCTGGGTCTTCCTCTGTATCCCTCTTCTTTTCTTCTAGAGAGAGAGAGGGGAGAGAGGAACCCCAGAGGAGAACCAAGAGAGAACTGGGGGACCTGGGGGGGTCCATCCGAGTCTGCGAACCCGGGGGAAGTCCCCTTCGAGTTTGCATGACTTGGAAAAGCTCCCTCCGGGCCCTTCCCCCATCCAAGTTTGCATGACCTGGAGGAGCTCCTTCTGGGTCTGTAGAACTCGGCGGAAGCCTCCTCCGAGTCTGTAGAACCCTCCTCCGGGTCTTGCGAACCCAGAAGGGCCTCCTCTAGGTCTCTCAGATCCGGAGGGGCCTCTTCCGGTCCCGCGAACCCGAAGGGGCTTCCTCCGGGTCGACAAAAACCCGGAGGGGCTTCCTCCGGGTTGTAACACCCGGAGTCAACCCAGAGGAGGTCTCTCTCTGTCTCCCTTGTGCAAAGAGAGAGAGGGGGGGGAGGTCCCTCCTAGTTTCTTAGTCCAAAAGGGCTATTGAAAAAACCCTTTGACATGTCCCTTTCTGGGATTGTTTATGATTTCCTGCTCCTCTCTGCAAGGCAACAGTGCGTGGGGGTTCCTCTTAATTTGTCTTGAACTTGCTTGACACCACCTTACTGCCCTTGGATCCTGGGGTGTAGGGCTAACTCAGTGACGCGTTGGGAATGCTCCACGGAAAGTCAGGAAACGTCATTTTTTGATTGTTTTGTTGCGTGGGTACGTGGGTTAGCGCCGCCCACCAAGTGTTTGACAGAATTACCATGTATTAAAACAGGTAACCCTTGTGAAAATAATTTCGCCCGACAAGATTCCGAGGGCGTTTAAGTTAACTCACGCGTAACGGCCACGTTTTATACCACTTTACGTCATCTCATAGTAGATTAAATTTAAATAATTCCTTTGTTCTGAAAATACTCAGAAAAGTATCATGAAAATTGCGGGGTTCAACAACCCCAAAGGAACAATGGGAGAGATTCTAAGCATTGAGGATACAGGCAGCAATGCCAACTGGAAGAAGCTATGAAATAAGCTTCCAGAGAAAGGTCAGAGAAACATCAGACCACTTCTTGGGCAAGGTGGATAGTACTATGGCCAGCCTAAGTATTCAGCTCTATCATCTTAAGCTCCTCCAAAGGCATATGCTTGTCCAAGAGGATAGTATGCTTATCCATCCTCTTGTGTATCGAGCTAGACAGGCGGATATTATGCTAAACCTCAATAGTTAGATACATCATCCGATCAATCTACAGGAGGATCCCACCATGCCCCCAAATCCCAACTGGATACCTATCAAAACCAGATGACTACAAGTCTACAACCGATACCTCATAAATATATGCAACTTAAATGTCCTAGACTAAATATGTATGGTATGTGTACAACACAGACAATATAAGCTTGCAATGCAACTCTCAATCAATAGGTATTTCATTATTCTATGACTAAAATTGGTTTCTTTCATTCTACGACACATTTACATAGTTTTTAGTTTTTTCTTTCTTTCTTTGGATTTTTTTTGGATATAAATTGGTTTGATCTTGGGCAACCTTTGGCCAACTGGGATTGGCCCTGGATCAGGTGAATCAAGTCATGATCAGCCAACCAAGTCAGTCCAGGGCCAGTGAATATTTAAAAAAATAACACCGCGAGATATAAAATAATTATCACCCAAACACTGGATGTGAGGTAAAACATGACATGATATAAACCCGATGGCTGCCCACATTTCTAATAGCTATCAAAAAGAAGAAACCTTCCAAGTTCATTTATGGGATAACTGCAAAAATAACCCTGTTACATGCATAATTGCAGAAATGTCACTCTTATGCACACATTAAAAACAACTCTGCCATATAAACATAAGTACAGAAAATATCCCTTCAGGTAATTGCTGTCCAAAAACATGTAATGATGCATAATGTAGGGGGATGTTTTCACTTTTGTTTATGATGTAGGGGCATTTTTCTAACTAACCAGTCAAGACATGTAGCACATTTTTTTCAAGCAAGTTATGTCAAGAAACATTATGCATAGACCAGAATAAAGATGCTGAGAAGGTGGAGTATGTGCATAGACCAGAACAAACATGCTGGGAACCAGAATAAGCCCAAAGATTAGAGGGTTCACAATAGTGCAGAGGAGTTCCAAGTACTTCTCATCTGCTTTGATTGGAAAATATCAAGCACCCAGGGTGTGAAACAATGAATTGCAGTTGCAATCTAGCTTTATTTTACAGGTGCTTGCCATAGAGTTGACTGGTGTATCACAAAATCATTGATAATGGAAAACATGCATAAACTTAGCTACCAAAAAAAGGGCATAATTAACCATTTATGCTGCCAGTTTCCCATGTCTGAGCTCATTCCAATCTCGATGACCCTGTCCCACTTCTGTCACCTTGACATTACAGCGACACCTTCCTTTGCATAACTTCTCCATGACAGGCCCTTGTTCCCAATGATGGAACAATGCAACAATATTGGCCAAGACCATTTGTTCAAAAAAGACTCAACAACAGCTTCCCCAATCTTCTCTTAATGGTTGTCTAATCTATCTATTTTTTTGAAAGTGGATGGTACCACTGTATATGTAAAATAAAAAAATAAAAAAAGATTTACAAGTGTGAGAAATAAGCGCTCAAAATATCCCTATACAAAATGTGCATCCATAAGATATAATGCCCCCACGTCCCCCTGGTGACATCGAAAGAAGAAAAGTCTATGTTACACTACCAACACAGCATCATCGAGCTGATTCTGTCACTAGTTGGTAATGTGGCATGGTCTCGTGGTCCTGCAGCCACCTTGACTGTCTCTTCACAAGGCAGACTGATCGTTACCTTCCTCTCCCCATTCCTCTCTCTCCCTTGTTCCCCTCCTCCTGGACTCCCCCCCTTTCGCCTTCCTTGCCATATCTATGAGCCATCTCTTCTGAACTTTGATGAACACCCCTTTCAAGTCCTTGTCCAAACCTGTAAAGGAGATTCCCACCTTGTCTACAAGATCCTTCATTTGTGCCTCAATTAGTCTCTCGACTACCCCCACTATCTCCTTCATCTCTTCCCTGGTCAGATTACCCCCGGCAGTCATAACACCCCCATTGGACTCCTCTTCCCTGGCCAGATTATCTCCGGTAGTCAAAACACCCGGGGTTCTCCATCTGCCTACCTCCTTTCCACTCCCAGTGTCTCCGGAATGGTTTCCTCACCTTCTGAGCCCATTCCAACGTCTTCCTCCTGGGTTGCACCAACTCTGTCCACACTTGTTGAGCGATCGCCGGGCCCCTCCGTCTGCCATAACAGTCTGAGTCTACTAGCTCTACATCTACAGGTACCTGCGCGTCAGCTTCGTCGCAAAAGTGGCCAGATCCATCGAGGTCCCAGCATGTTCAGACTGGGCAGAGGGCGTCTGGGCTGTCGACGCCTCGGCTAGGAGCATCAGTCTGGGCCGACTGGGTCTCACCCAAGTGGGCAGTAAGGTGGGCTGATACAACAGGGCCCAGGTCTGCAGATGGGCCTGCCTACGGTGTCGATTTCTCAGCTGGAGAGATATCAGGGAAGGTTTCTCGTCGGGCCCCTCCGTCTGCCATAGCAGTCTGAGTCTACTAGCCCTACATATACAGGTACCTGTGCGTCAGCTTCGTCGCAAAAGTGGCCAGATCCATCGAGGTCCTAGCATGTTCAGACTGGGCAGAGGGCGTCTGGGCTGTCAACGCCTCGGCTAGGAGCGTCAGTCTGGGCCGACTGGGTCTCACCCAAGTGGGCAGCAAGGTGGGCTGATACAACAGGGCCCAGGTCTGCAGATGGGCCTGCCTACGGTGTCGGTTTCTCAGCTGGAGAGATATCAGGGAAGGTTTCCCTCCTGGAAGGGTTTGTGGACCTGACATTGGTGATGGGGGTCCACCGGAAGTCGACGTTGTCATAATCAGAGTAACAGTAGGGGCCTCCGCCTGCGACGGAACATCACCGTCGGCCTGAGTAGTACCTGAAGAGTTCGCTGGTGATAGCGGTGATGCCCCAAGCATCCGGTCCACCATCTCTTGGGAAGCAGTGGGGTCGGGGAACGCCGCCGCGGCGCCCAGAGCAACGGCAGAGCTTTCCATCGAAGGGTCACCGTCCGGTTGGGTAGGCATCAGGGGGGCCAGCAGACCCCACCGCTGCAGGGTGCACTGGTGGTGGCAGCAGGTGCAGTACTCCGGCAAGGAAGGGTACCGGATCTGCTACCAGTAGCCTCTGGAACTGAGCCCGATCCAGATGCGGCTCACATGGGACCCTAAATACTATTAATCAATATATCTCATGCCATTGACCTATGCTTCTACCCGTCGGGAGGGACTAAAAATTGATAACATCATGAGTCTTCAATAGATAGCAAACTCATCGTACTGTTCCATGTTTTCTCTTGGTTAGGGCCACAGCCCAAAAAAGTGACAAAATCATCATATTGCAACGGATTTTTCGCCCTTCTCTATTATGGTGCACTCTATCCACACTCTTCATCATCCCAAAATGTTGAACTGTCTTGTCTTCCACTCTAATGCTATAATTAGGTTTTTTCTTTTCCTTTTTTCCCCTTTATATATGTGGGTCCAAGACACCAACATACACATCTCTGATATATGATAATCGTAGTTCAAAATCTCAGTGTTTATTTCTAAGACATTTTACATCACATTATAAGACTAATCTAGTGAAGATGTCACAATGACCTCATGGCACAATAAATCTGGCTCTTATTGTTGGCATGAAGTTTTGCGAGGGTCGTAGATGCTATGACAGTTTTATTTGAAATGACCATCGGGTAGTTCTAATGCATGTACAAACAGATTTTAAGATGTGAATGGTAATGAAAAATATAAGTAATCAGGCCAAGCAAACATGAAAATTGTTTAAAATGATGAAAATATGACAAAAAATAGTTGCCTCGCTTGTGAGGCACCTGGCTTGACATTAGGCGGTTTGCACAGGTGGGGGCTCTATTACCTTGCCCCACTGACTCTTTTGCAAAAATTAGCCTACTAGATTCCTCTTATTTACTTTGTTTTCTTTAATTTTATATCTCTACATTGAAAACAACAAATATTAACAGAAAATTAGCAGAACTCACCATAAATTTAATCCAACTATTTCACGAAAACTTGCAATCGCCTAGACCACTATGAGTAACACTTTAACATCCACAAAACAGTTATAATGAACAGGAAAAACAAAACAGCAGCACTAAATAAACAGATGTGAACGGGTGGAGATAGAAAGAACAATGTAACAACCTCAAAAGCGTTCTTCAAGTAATCAAGCTCCTTGTCCAGGTCGGTGATGGCCTGGTTGTAAGCCTGCATCGGCGAAGATTGACTCGTCGTATGGATCTGTAAACGCCCATGAAAACACTGAAATCACTACCTCGGAAAGGAGCCAAAAAAAGCCGTAACCCTAACTTTACAATAACCAAAAATTCACATGTTATTAATTTACATCAACAGATAACAGTGTGACGATGAAAAGTGTTCTAGTGTGTTCAACGAAGGAGCACACACCCTCACTAAAATCTTGTACTGCAGGGGGTGGGGAAGCTTGTAGCCCGCGAACAGCACGTTGGGGTCCCTGTGCAGCTGCCTGGCGACGACAACAACAGCAAAACAGATGGTAAAGAAGAAAAATCCAAGCAGAAGATATACAAACGCATTCTTAGCTTCCTAGTTGAATAATCTGACGGTGCTAACATGCGGAGGATGTTGCCAATCGTGTGGTCTTCGCGCTCGACGGTGAAGGAGGCGGCGTTGATGATCTTGGTGTCCCGCTCGTAGGACACCTTCTTCGTCCCCTCGGGGACGACGAAGCGCTCGTACCGGTCCGGCGCGTTCATGGCTACCGCCGATGCCCCCACTTACCTGCGGTCCTCGGCCTCCGGTGCCCTCTGATCGCTCTCCCTCTTCGCCCCTCCTCTCTTATGAAAGGACTTTATTTGACGGCAGCCTAGCGACCGGTGCTGGTTACAAAAGCTGCTTCGAGAAGGTCGCGGGGTTGGGGGTTGAGGGTTGGGGGAGCGGAGATTTGAGTTGTACTGTTGTGGCCGTTAATTATTAACTATCCCGTGGTGCTCATTGATTATTAACTCTTTAAATTTAATAAATATGTGGTCGTTTTTTCAGGAGTAATGCTTTGTGTGTAAATTTCCGACGGCGGAGGTGTGCATCAAGTAATTAAAAATAAATAAATAACATGAGTAGTAAATCACTCTTGATTATCATAAAATATATCTTCATCCGACGGTTTAAAAAAAATAAAATGTATATATATCAAATGAATAATGTTGGACCTAATTGTTCAAAAATTTGTCTTTTTATTTTGAATGTTTTAGATGTGAGATCGAGATATGGCTTGTACGGCAAGATTGAGTGACATGTATCCCATGTTACATAAAAAAAATATTTACTCGGTGCACACCTCACGTGTGTAATTACACATAAGTATGTACTAAGCATTATTCTTTTTCTAAAATTTAACTTTGCGTCTATATTTAGAATCATATTAATTTCTAATTCAGATATTTAAATTTAATAATTTTCATATAAATTTTAAAAATATTAAATTCTAATCTAATTTAAGGTGCATTTGATAAATATTTACTAAAGTCACGTGGCGTGTATAATTCATGCTTGACATGAGCTTTAAAAATTAGTATTTTTCAATCATTATGTTCATAAATATAATTACGTCTGAGAAGTCTAAAAGTCACAAAAAATTGAGAGACATTGAATGTCCAAATTGCCCTATCCTAACCTCCCCATTTGGGAGTTATTAGACCCATAACAGAGGAGATATTTTGAGTCAAGTGTAAATTTATTAAGTCTCAGAAACGTTTGAGTATCTAATGTCTTAAAATTACTTGACAACTAATCACAACTAGGTTCTCCTAGCTTCTGTTGATTTTGAGTGCGCCCTCACATTCTCTGTAATCTAGACTATTCAGAATCGCTCAAACATTGTCTAGCGATTCCAATTATTAGATTTTATCCACATTGTTTTACAAAACATTTACGTGGAATCTATTGTCATCCTAACATTGAGAATAAAGCAAAAACCCTTGCCCATCCCACTTCTATGGCCTCTTCCTCAACAACAATGCAGAGGGGTTGCCCCCTTCCCTACCACCTCCACTCCTTGGAGTCGGAGAAGACGAGCGCCTAAGAGATAAAGATAGTATATAAGCTCCACATTGATATATACCCGTTGGAGGAAAGGGAAGTACACGATGTCACTGGTGGAGATAGAACAAACATATGAAACACTATTGGGGTAAGTCATGCACATGGACCATGATGTAGAGCAGGGTTGGAGAGGGAATGAATAGCCGATCTGAGGAGAAGATTCGCCCTTAACATCTGACATACTTTCTCTCTTTCTCTCTATAATTTGGATGGAGGTCCTCCCTAAGTATATGGCCTCTCTCTCTCTCTCTCTTTTTCTCTCTTAATCGATTGGGGATGGACGTATTTTTAGATTTACATAATAGTTAATCCCGATAGTTAATAGAATAGACTTAGAGCATTTAGAAACTCGATGAGCATATAGATTCTTCTCACAATACAATAAATAGAAAACAAATAGGTTGGGAAAGATTAAGTATATTTTCAAACTTCATAATTATTCTCTCTTGTGTGTTTGGATCAACGAAAGATTATGATTATAGGGATTCTAATCATTGAAATCTGCACCCACAAATAATCTTTCTAATTAAGGTACACTTATCACGTCAGCTTTTCAAATGGAGAGATTTTAGGACTTAGAGAGAGATGGAGAGAAAAATGAGCCACTTCCAAAATCTCTAAAAAGTTATCCATGGGCAACTTCTTCTCTCTTTGGAGATTTATAAAAAATATCTTCTCTCCAAATTGTTTCCAAACACATGCAGATCTCTATATCCCCCATAATCTTATCTTTTGGGAATATAATAGATATTGGCACATTTGAAAATGCACGACACGATGGTGATTGTAAGAACAAAATCTTCCCTCGTACGTCTTTTCAAACGTAACCATGTGTTTTAGAGGGATTGTAAATTATAGATCCTTTCTATAATCCTCTTCAAATATAAGAAACTCCTTTTGAGTAGTTTTTGGAGATTTTGAAACTCTAATTTTTTCTCTTAATCTCTCTTCACCCACCAAAATATATATATTTCAAAAGTTGATGGTATATTGACCCCTTGTGAGGGAATTATGGGGGTTGTGAATTCTAATGATTAGAATCCCCCCATCGTATTTCAAAACGCGACCTTAGAATTAAATAAATTCTGGTTCAATAGATCTCTTATTAAGAAATCTAGTCTTTAGACTAAAGGTTTGATGTACCAATCACACAACACATATTAAATTTTTTATGGTACAGTGTGGTACGGTTGATGCCACTGCGTATCGCAGTCGTACAATTATCGTGACGTTGCCACCTAAGAAGTCAACATGTCGGCGTTGAAACTCTATCTCTCGTACCGCATGTGTATCATAGATCGATCGCATCAATTTTTGGCTGATATTATACGATACTTGCGGTTTGTAACAGTACGGACCAATATGTCAAATCATGCTTGGAGTATAAAATAAGTAGGTCCTTTTTTAATAGAAAATAATTTTCTTTTTGTAATGCAAACATTGATTAGTACATAAAATATGTGATGAAATATTATAAGAAAATAGTATTTTAACATGCTCTTATGGCATACACATGAGTCGCTAATTATCCAAGCCAAAAGTTAAGAGAACGACTTTTGCACATTGGGTGTGCACCAATTGGCACACACCTACATATGATTAGTCTACGTGGGTAGAAAGGACCCATGTTAAGGCCAAAATCGCGTGGGATCCTTAAACCCTAAAAATTAAAAGAACTATTTGTTACACACTAATTAGCGTACACATGCATGTAATTAATCCACATAAGAAAATATACATACGTTGGGACTGAAATTTCATACAATTTTGGTCCCATCATGGGTCAAGTCAATCCACGTAGACCAATCACAACCAAGTTAGTGCACACCTAGTAATACAACAAGTATTTCTTTAAAAAAAATAAATTAAGATGTCGTGGGAGATAATACAACTAGATTATTAGTTTTACTATTACGGAGAACTTTCTATAATTACAACGATTACATTACTTGAAAATTTTAATTTTCTAGATTTAGATCTAAGAAATTATGTTTTAGTAAAAAAATGTCTTGTTCTCTTATTTTCTATAGGGCTCTTTCTCCTCTCTTATCGATCGTTGAGACGTACTCTTTTCCATGATTTTTTAAAAATATATTTAAAATTTAATAATAAAATATTTTTAATTATCATTTAATAAAAAATATCAAAAAAACTCCAACACACCTTAAGCTTCATTGGACTCATTCTGATTTTGAATATGTATTTTAGGGAAATAGAAATAGTTTTAGATTTCAAAGAGGATAAAGACAACAATTAAGGGACATCATGCATTATCATAAAGGAAAATCTTTTGATACTTAAGTCATAATTCAAGAAAACAAAAAAGTAGAGTTAACTTAAATTTTAGAGGCTTAGTCTAGTAGTGAGTGCCTATCTTATCCTAAAGATATTTTTTTTTCTTTTTATATCTCTTAAACATGTACAAATAGTTTTACGTTATGAAATAATAATATGTATTCTCATTACTGGTGTACTTCCCCAAACATGTGAGGAAACTTATGGGTTATGAGTCATAATGACCTCTAATATGTCTATGGGAGAGTATGATTATAGCTGAACATAGTGTCCTTTTTATTTCATTAAACAATTATTCTGACGGTTATAAATCTACAACTTTCTTGTTCATTATAATCGCTAAGTAGTTGTTGAAGTGTTAATTTTAAAATATTTATTCAATAAAATATATTTTAATGAATATCTTAGGGAAATACACACCAACTATAATTACTATTTGGTATACCAACTATAAATATAGGGAAATAGTACTTGGGCCAATAAGTACCTTATATCCTCTCCTCCGCTTTATTTTGGGGTTATCCCCCACTTGTCTCGAGTATAAACCTAGATATACACTCAAACTATTTTAATTACGAGAGATACCTAACCCGGGACGAGTGAGGGATAACCTCACTTCTCCATACTATTGCCTATCATATTTTGAATTTCAAGTGTCATGATGGCGGGGCATCATGATGATGGAACGAGTGCCAACAAATCATGTGTGCATTACCTAGGTGATCCTTCCATAATCACACGCCACTCGACGAATCGTTCACAAATTATTAAGATAAGTAATCTCATGATCCCCGCATGCGCGTTGTTCTGTTTACGCCACCCTACCGCCATCTCTGTGGGTTCTAAGGCACGCATTGCCTTATTTCCATATCTCCGTGAGATTTTTGCGAGAAGACAATCATTAAGGTGATTCGATCTCCCCGACTATATAAAGTTGGTCCCAGCGACCTCCTCAAGATATGCAATTACTAACAATATCACAAGATCAATTCATCTCTCTCTCTCTCTCTCTCTCTTGCCCACTCCACTTTTCTATGCTAACTTAGGCATGAAGAGATTTTCTCGAGACCCATAACCACCGATGAGAACTTATGTTATTGTGCAAGAGGATCGACCCCGCCGCTTGGCGCATTCTTCTATTGTTGAGGACACCTTTTTCAACACTCGACTTCAAAGTTCGACATTGCTCTTTACGACCCTACTTTATCTGCTCAATTTTATAAAATAAATTCAAGTGTACCATACGCAACATGCTCTAAAAATCACTTCAATTTTTGTGAAATTCGAATCTTTAGGTGAAGAGAGGAAGTTGACTCATTATTTTCTTTATTGATTTTTACAAAAAACTAATTCCATGATTGCTTTTGACACTACAAGAAAAAGAGGTATTAGCGACGGAAATTTCAGACGAACTAATTTCTGTCGCAAATCCGTCTGTAAATTCAGGCGGATGATTTCATCGCAAATTCTATATGTATTTCGGACAGAATATTACCTGTCTGAATATCCGTCTCAATTTGTGACGGCATTTGAGATGGATATTCAGACGAACAATACTACGTTTGAAATTTGAGACGGAAATACATTCCGTCCAAAGTTCCGTCGCAAAATTTCATCCTCCCGCCTCGATCCACACCCCCATTCCCCCCCACCTTCCCTCTCACTCTCACTCTTTATCCTCTCCGTCGTCGCCGTCGGAGCCGTCGTCGTCCTCCCTCCCTCTCGTCGTCGCCGCACGACGCTGCCGCCGTCTGCGCCGTCGCCGCAGGCCTCCGTCCCTCTTGTCGCCGCCGCCGCCTCTGACCTCCTCCCTCCCGCCCTCCTGGTCATGGGAGAAGTGCCGGTGCCACGATCGGTTGTCGCCGGACTGCGCCGTCACCGTCCTCGGCCTCCATTCGCTCCGGTAAGTCCCCTCCCTCGCCAGCGCCAGTGCCGTTGTTCTTTTTCTTTTTTTTTAGGTTGGGTATCATCGGAGGGGTTCCGGTGGGGGGGGGGGTTCATGGAGGGTGGGGGGAAGGGGGAGGTTGTCGGTGGGAGGGGAGGGTGGGGGGGGAGGGAGAGCTCGTCGGTGGGAGGGGGTTCAGGGAGGGTGGGGGGGAGGTCGCCGGTGGGAGGGGAGGGGGGTACCTTGGAGGGGGAGGGGGAGCTCGGAGGTGGGAGGGGGGGTCGGGGAGGGTGGGGGGGGAGGGGGAGCTCGCCGATGGGAGGGGAGGGGGGGTTCAGGGATGTCGGAGGAGGAGGAGGGGGGTTTAAGGAGGGTGGGGGGGAGGGGGAGCTCGTGGGAGGGGGAGGGGGGGTTTAGGGAGGGTGGGGGGTGGAGCTCGGTGGGGAGGGGGGGTTCAGGGAGGGTGCGGTGGGATCGGCGTGGCGTCTGTGGAGTCGGCCGAACGGAGGGCGGCTGGGGCGAACATGCCAAGCCTAGACGGGGCCAAGGGCGATGGGCGGTCGGGGACGGTGGCTGTAGTGAGGGCCTATTTTTTACAAGAGATTTCCAACTTGTATTCAACTTAATCAGACAGTTTATTAATATTGGTGCTCTTTAAGTTATACCATTGATTTCTTTTGTTGAGACTTTCACAGTGAGAATAGTTTTTCTATCCACCTATATTTGTTAGGTATTTTAATTAAGAAATATATTTCATCGAGCAATATATATATATATAAGGCTGGATGAAGGCAATGGCCGAAGGAGAAGATTTCTTAGAGTGGTCTCTAGGAGGATTTGAGAATTAAATCATTATTTTATTATTAAAATGTTAGATAATATTTTTATTAGAGCTCCACTATCAATAAGAGTGTCTATTAGGGATTTTTTTTAAAGAAATTTTAGAAATGTTCTATGTGGAGATGACTACAATCGGATGGCAACATAACTCTGCACATTAAATGGTGTGCATGATCCACCCTAACCCCATATATAATCATGTGCAAACTGAAGTGTGGAGGGCTGAGAAAAACCCAAAAGGTTAAAGGATTTTTTAACATATGTACCCTTATAACTTATATATTTAAATCCTGCATTTAGACGTTTTACTATAGGTATCCCTGATATATCTAAAATGTCTGAGATTATACCCCTGTGGTTCTCATGCTGTTAACGATGGAAGAATATGTTCGTGTGAATATGTCGTAGAAATTATTAGGCCACCCACCTCATCCTCTCCTTGGTGGTGGCATCGGTGCGGTGAGAGATGCCCCCTCTCATGCCCAAGGTTCTCTGCCGCGACCCCCTTTTAGATTTGTCGTCTCTTTCCCTATCGTGAAGGGGGAGGACAAGGGAAGACATGCGAGGCTGAGGCCCGTGGTGGGCGCCATGGAGGGACAGCGTATGCGACAGTTGATGTTCCTCTGGCTGGAAGTCCTAAGCACACCCATGTGGCTCTCATGAGTGGCAACCACGGCACTGCCAAGTTGTGTATCTGCTAACTCCACATCCCTACCACCGATGCTATTTGTGTAGGGGTACACTGCACAAGGGTCGACCCTTCCATGGCTATTGCCTTCAGCCTGTCTCCCCTTTTGGGCTTCGCATGCATAAGGCCAAGAAAAAAATAAAATTCACCTATTGCTGGGAAGGAGTCGACTCCCTACTGCCGCTTGGGCCGTTGCCTGGGGGGGTGTTGACTCTAGAAGTTGACACCTTCCCAGCCCCCCCTCCGTTGTCTAGCCCGCTAACTGGGGGTGTCGACTCAGGGAGTCGACACCTCCCCAGCCGATCCTACTGTTCTTTGCAACGTGTCCCGTGCTGTTCTTTGAAGCATGTCCATCCTTTAATAAAAAGGAAAGGGGGGGAATAGAAAGAGAAATAAAGAAACACAAGGGCAAGAAATGAATCAAGCGATGGCACATCCAAATTAGTCCATTTTTGGGTTCCCCTTTTTCTGCAGTTTGAAACCCCCCCCCAAGAAAAGAAATAGAATAGCCAAAAAAAAGAAGGAAGGGGAAGAAGACTCGGAGGTTCCTCTGGGTTTGCACAGGCAGCAGAGAAGGGTGGAGGGCCCACCGGCCTCTCCCCCTTTCTCTCTGCGATGCGGTGGTCTTAATAGAAAAAGAAAAGAGAGCAGAACAAAAGAGAAAAATAAAAGAAAAGGGGAAGGAGAAGCCTTGAAGGTCCCACCTCAGGGTTCTGTGCTGTGCAACCTGAACAGGAACAAAAGGGGACATCAACAAAATGGGGAAGAAGAAGACCTGGAGGTCCCACCTCCGGGTTGTGCAATTAGCCTCTCCCATTGGCCTCCCCTCTCTGCTTTGTGTAAAACGAAAAAGAAAGAGAGAAGAGAAAGAGAGAAAGAAGAAAAAAAGAGGGAACATAGCGGCACATCTCCAGGTCACGGGACCCTCTAGGCTGCCCCTTCCCTAAGTCGGCAGACCCGAACTCATTTAAATGAGATCATTCACCTAAAAAAAAAGGGACCTTCTGGGTTGCCCTCGCACTAAACAAACGAATCAACCAGATAAATAGATGAATAAAATTATTTTTTAAAATTTAGTGCGTCCACAGCAACAGTCGACTTATAGCAATAGGTAAATACTCCAAAAATTATGCTTGTGATTTCAAACTTTGTGGATTTTAATTGCATATAAATGTGTTTTTAAATCTGATTTTAACACGTATTTGATGTTGATCTAACTTAAAAATGTGGATTGTTTAGCTTTGATGTTCTTCATTTGAATATTTTTTTAAATTAGATATTTTTTAGACGGATGTATGCAGAATGATAAGTGCGATGTTATTTAATTTTATGTTATATAAACACATGGGGTATTCCATGTGAGCTGAGGTGCGTGGGTGCGACCTAACATTACACGCACCTCAGGAGAGCGTGTTAAACCCGTGTCAATGAACCTTCCCGTTCAAGACTTTGGGATTGATGTGTATGTTCTCATATTTTTTATGAGAATGTATATATCTACCTCAAAGTCTTGAATTATCTCGTTTGGACAGTCTGTGAATGCTTGATCGCACTTAGGCAGTCATTTACTATATGTGTTTGTATGGTTTGCTGAAAATGTCGGTTGCGTCGCCTCACTCTTCTTCGATATACCTTTGTTGATTTTGAGTGTTTTCTTAACCACTTACTTATAAGTGTTTAAGAAAACTTTAAAATCAATAAATATTTTTGGTATATCGGAGAAGTGTGGGGAGATGCTGCCGAAATTTTCAGTAAATTGTGCAACACATATAGTAAGTGATTGTGCGATCAAACCTTCATGGATGGGTTAAAAGGTGATAATCTAAATAATAGTCCTCATCCAACTACAAATGGTCTGCGACCAACGATGTGAGGAATGGGTCGGGTTTATTTTTAAGAGTAATGATTTAAAAGTTACTTGTGTATGAACATTTATTGGGTGCTAGGTGAAATGTTGACAGATCGTTCATGGATGTATCGTAGAATAATTGACCGGGTGGTGTCGGATGATTTTAAGCATGGAGTTGAGAGTTTCATTCAGTTTGCATTGGAGAATCCAAACGCATCAATAGACAGCGACGGTCACATTCGTTGCCCTTGTTCAAGTTGTAGAAACTTGAGGTGGCGTTCACCATGGGATGTGCAACATCATTTGTACAAGAAAGGGTTTGCGGATGGTTATACGAATTGGACGTGTCATGGTGAATAATTCTGGAGGTTTGAGCCTGACAATATTACAACCAGAAGTTCTTACGTGGATATGGTTGTGGATGCAGCTGGTCCTAGTTTTAATGTTAATGGCGAACATGCATATATGGAAGAAGTGCCGAATAAGAGAGCCAGAATAGTTTATCAGCTACTTAGTGATGCTGATGAGCCGCTATGGGATGGTTGTGAAAAGCACACTCGGTTGTCTGCAGTGTCACAGTTGTTGAACTTAAAATCTGAATTTCACATCAGTGAGACTTATTTTGATGTGGCACAGCCCAAGGATGACTAAATATGAAATGAGCAACCTAGGACCTAGACCCGCAAGCATACAAGCACCCCAATGATTCTCACGATAGCGTCTTACTCACTCGGCACACGCGATCACCCGGCGGGGCCGGGGGATGATGGCAAGGGTCTGAGGCGAGACCCAATGATTCTAATTGACTTAGTTGGCTTAGGCTGACCCCAAAGGGCCTAGGATTCCCAACTTCGTGGGCGGCTGGCCCGCAGGGCGGGGTTTGGGTGGCACTCTCTCCCGGTCCGCGGTGGACACCTTCAAAGTAGCATACAAGTACGGGCCCTCTTCTCACCGTCCGACGGGCATACAAAGCAATACTAAACTCGCAGAAATAAGGCAATCAAAGGTAGTATCAGAGGCTCACCTGATCGGTGTGAAGACACCGATCCCGCTCGGAGACGAGGGCACGCCGGGAGGCGAGGGTATATACCCGATCGTCGCGGCGGTGTCGCTTGACCTGAAAGTGAAAGAAGTACAACACTACACCTCTCGCAGGAGGGGTGATCTTGGGGTAGGGATTAAGCTTAATACAACCAAAACTACCTCCACGTAGGGAGGGGCCTTCAGCCGGCCAAGCGGGGTGGGGGAATTAAGCAAAGAAGACTGACTTTCCGAACTCCGCCGGTTCTGCCAAGCTTCAGGCTCGCTAGATAGGGTGTCGATGACGACGCTGCCACGGACTCCACAGAACTCCAAACTTGATGAAACTGGTGCCAAAAGTTTTCCAACTGACAGAGGATGATGTCTGAATTTTTGTAGAAGCTCTGGAACGCGGGGCTGATCGGACCGGCGACTGGAGCAGGACAGCAACGCTCTGCCATTGACTGATGCAGAACTGATGTAGTAGGTTGCAGAAAGCACTGCGGATGCTCCCGAACTCCAAATGGAACGAAACTGGCGGTGGCGCGATCGCGGTCAGAGTATCTTTGAGAAGAAGTTGACGGGGTCACAATCCGAGGTCAGAGAAGAGAGTGGTGACCGGAGAAGTGGGGACTGGTCGAACCTGGACCCACAGGTGGCAGACTGCACACTCCGGCAAAGAAAATGGTAACTGATAGCTCCGGTGGCCGAATGAGGTCCTTCTTCTCGGAGATGAAAGCTAACTGGACGTAGTTTCTGCCCTACAAAAATGGCACTCAGATCCTTCACGAGCTGGCCGTGGCAGCTTCTGCTTTCAGCTTCAGGTCTTCAGACAGGGACAGAATGCGCAGTTGGACGAGATCCTCGAATACGAACAGCTCCGGACTCGGATGGATGCGAGACCACCACCGTTGGAAAGCTACCTCGCAGACGATTCAAGAAATATAGGCCTTGCCACCTGAATCTTTGAGAGACGGTCATGACTGTCTCTGCAAGTCTCTACCACTCTGCTGCCTGAAACAGAGATAGAATGAGGAGAGGAAGAGGGTGTGGGGAAGGGGATGGCCAAGAGAGTAAGAGGTGGGAGGTGTGTCTAATGGCTATGGAGGGGGGATGTGGGGTGTTTAGGGGTTGTGAGAGTTGTAGGGGAATGAAGGTTTGGGGGTGAAATGGCTGGAGAGGGATGTGAGATGAGTGGAGGGAGGTGGAGCTCTTGGTGGGCAAGGAGAGAGCAAGGGAGAGAGGGGGGCGAACTTGGCTTGACCAAGGGGAGGTGGGGGGCGAACTTGGGAGCTTGGGGGTGGGGGAGATGAAAGGGCACAGCCCAAGGGGAGGGAAATTCGAATTTGGGTCCTTGGGGGAAGTCCCTTCAGCCTTGGGAGGGTGGGAAGGTGCTTTGGAAAGTGGAAGGGGTAGGTGGTGGTTGGAGGGTGGGGTTTTGATTGGTGTAGGATACCTTGGGGCTGGGGTGGAGTTATGGGAGTGGTGTGGGAACTTGGGAGGAGTTATTGGGGAGGTGAAGAGAGAGAGAAAGTGGGTGGGAAGTGAGGAGAGAGAGAGGGGGGCGAACTCTTCCCCTTGGGAGAGAGAGAGAGATAATGAGAGCATAAGAGAGAAGAGAAATTTAGTGGAGGGGAGTGAGATGTGGGGAAATGTTTCTATTCAAATTGATTCATCAAAAGTTGAGTACATGAGGAGAGATGGGCCTATATATAGGCAACCATTCTTTACATGACTAAAATGTCCCTGACAATAAGACAAAAGACCGAACATATCCTAGACTCAATCCTATGGGCCCATAACTAAGATAATAAGGCCCAATTAAGCATAACAAGGGAAATGGACAAGAACCACATGACTCACTAAAGGGAAATACAAAAGATAGGACTCAATAAAAGGAAAATACATAAGATGAAACTTGAGACATGAAGATAACAAGTGTAGACCATAATCAATCCACATCAAGAGTGTGCAGGCGACCCGAGCTAGAGGGAGTGTCGTGAGATGCCCTCATCAAATCCCCCGGGGTGGGGAGAACTCGACCCCGTCGAGTATGGGTCCACCTGGCTGTCGTAATACTCCAGCATGTCGGGGTCCAAGCGCAGTAGATCCTCCCGACTCACCCACGTATCCTCTATCGGGAGACGGTTCTTCCACCTAACCAGGTAGCGCTGATACACCTTTTACCTAGTAATGATACTCTGCTCATCCAGTATTGCCTCTAACTGCTCTCATCGGTCTCTCAAGCTAGAAAGTGGAGTCCCTCCGGGAGTGTCTCTCTCAAGGAGGGGTAAAGGCTCGAGCTCCTCACTGGGTTCCACCGCGGGGCCCTTGTAGGGTACCAGGTCCGCCACATTGAAAGTAGGGTGTACCCCAAAACCCTCAGGTAGGTCTAGCTCATAAGCATTACTGTCAAGTCGTCTCAAAACTCGAAAGGGTCCCGAACCCCGTGCCCTCAACTTGGAGGCAGGCCCTCGAAGGAGCCGCTCCGTCCTCACCATCACCGAATCTCCCACTTGGAACTCGCAGTGGCGTCGATGAGCATCTGCCCGCCTTTTGTAAGCCTCATTGCTCTTTCCTATATGCTTGCGGATGTCATCATGCAACTCTTTAATATGTTGTGCAAAGGACTCAGCTGAGACTGACACTCTAGCATGTGGTGGAAGGTGTGGACGCGCTTAAAATTCGCCGGGGGGGGGGGATGTGGTTTTGTCTATTAAGTTCGTGGGCGTGCCAGTCACCGAAGTGACGATTTATTCGGGCTACGAAGAGCCCATGGTGCGCTCGATCTGACTTCGTCAGGCGATTGTGTGGTTCGTGTCGGGACCGAATCCCGTCGTACCATCAAGGTCACGATGTCATTTACATCCCCCATACGAGGGAATACCCTTGATTAATTGCCAAAATTAGGGGCCCCGCGGCCAAAAAGAATAATACTAATTATGCAAGAAAAGGATAGGAATGGATCACACTGAGGGTTGTATTCAGACCACCAACCGCTGGTCATATCAGTCACTCGTGGACCTTTTCATATTCGGACACGGGTCCGTGATGGAACGCAACAGGAAAAGCCGGGACAAATCCGTTCAAGTGTTTGCCGAACACCCGGCAACTTTAGTGATGACTCGGAGGGCGTCCGGAACGAGGAGCAAACCCGGTCTGATCAAGATGTCGGCCCGAGGCTAGGTCGAGACCGGACCATGTCGGGATGACTCCCAAGGTCTGAGCCCGACCTGAGAGGGCGGCATTATTGTTCCTTTTGCCCCGGGTCGCGGGGAGAGATGGGGGCTACAGTATGGGCCCTAGCGTCTTTTATTCGGGGTTTTCTTAGTTATATGTTCTGATATTTGATTTGATGTTTATTGTTTATTTATGCCTTTGAATCATTATTAATGTTGCATATTCGGGGTCCTTTAATTAGCATAATTTTCATCAATTTATTTGCTATCGTCAATGCCCTTATCATGCTATATGTGTATATACACATGCAGTGTGCCGGCGAAGGAAAAATGGGAGTGTACCGCTGAGGGCATGGGGTGTGCCGTTGGGGGCTGAAAAGGGTGTACCGCTGGAGGCCAAAAGGGGCGTACCGCTGAGAGCAACAAGGCCAAAAGGGGGGCATAGCGCTGTAGGTTCAAGGGGTGTACCGCTGGGGGCTGAAAAGGGCGTACCACTGGAGAGTGTGTCGGTAAAGGAGGGGGGGGGTGATATAAAGTCTGTACGTTCCCCGGCCTCAAGTCTATACATTACCTATTCAACCAGCACAAAGTCTGTACGTTGGCTGCTCAAAGTCTGTACATTGTCCATCATGAAGTCTATACGTTGGCCAGCCTAAAGTCTATACATTACAGCCCAAAGCCTATACATTGGACAAGTCTATGCGCTGCAACGTGAAGTCTATACGTTGGCCGGCCCAAAGTCTATACATCGGCCAGCATTCATCAGCTCAAAGTCTGTACATTGACCAGCATAAAGTCTATACATTACAGCCCAAAGCCTATACATTGGCCAAGTCTATACGCTGCAGCGTGAAGTCTGTACATTGGCTGGCTCAAAGTCTGTACGCTGCCGCACAAAGTCTGTACGTTGCAGCATGAAGTCTGTACGTTAGCTGGCCCAAAGTCTATACATTGGCCAAGTCTATACATTGGCCAGCCCCAAGTCTATACGCTGCAACATGAAGTCTGTACATTGCCCCTTTGACTGCAGCTCGAAGTCTATACGTTGCCAAGCCCAAAGTCTGTACTTTGTAACGTGAAGTTTGTACGTTGGCTGGCCCAAAGTCTATACATTGGCCAAGTCTATACGCTACAGCGTGAAGTCTGCACGTTGGCTGGCCCAAAGTCTATACACTGGATCCCGTTGAGACGGTGGCTGAGGGTGTACCGGCGAAGGGAGGGAGTGTGCCGCTGAAAGGGCCATGGAGAGCGTGCCGTTAAAGGGTGTGTCCATGGGCAATTAGGGCGTACCGCTGAGGGTTCAAGGGGTGTGCCGGGGAAGGCTTTGAAGCGTACCGCTGAAGGCTGGGAGGAGTGTGCCGGCGAAGGGGTTGGATGAGTGTGCCGCTGGAAGATAACTGGGGTGCACCGTTGAAGGGCCAATCAAGGCGTGGTGGTGGAGGTCCAATCAGCTTTCAATTTCTTATTTTAAGGCTTTTCTTTTCTTCTTGTTTTAATTTTTACGTAGTTTTATATAAACTTCTCCCTTGTTTCCGTTTTGCTCGGTTCAGCCTCCTTTCTTGCGGGTTGGGCGTCCGGGCTGCCGGGTAGTTGATCAGTTCGGTTCTCGTCATGGTGCCGGCAGTGGCTTGATTAGTTGGGAGGTTCATTGATTATTCCATTCGTTTGTTGCTTCCCTCTGTCTCTTTTAATATTTTATTATTTTCTCATAAAAAATTCGGCAGCATCTCCCCTTAACCCGGGGCGTAAGGGAGATAAAGGGAACGCGCCCACACGAAGTGGCGGAACCCGACAACTGGAGGTGGGCGCCCGGAGGCAACAACACCTTTATGGAGCCTCGGAAAACGCGAAGGGAAGGGCTTGGAGTAGGGCCAAGAAGTGTACTGCTGGGGGACTGAAGGGTGTGCCGCTGAGGGCCATAAGGGTGTGCCGCTGAGGGCCAAGGTGAGTGTGCCGCTGAGGGCCAATGGGCGTGCCGCTGAGGGCCAATAGAAGCGTGCCGCTGAGGGCCAATGGGGGGGGTGCCGCTGAGGGCCAATGTGTGTGTGTGTGCCGCTGAGGGCCCAAACAAGTGTGTCGGCCAAGGGCCGGAAAGGTGTATTGCTGGAGGCTCAAACAGGGCTAAGTGTGTGGGCTGGGAGACTTGAAGGCCATTCATGGCAAGAAGGGGGATTCAAGGCCGGGGGTAGGCTACTAATTATTGGGTGCTCGGAGAGAGGGTAAGGGTCTCCCCTTCCCTAGGCCGGTGGACATAATGGAGGGCCATGGAGGGGAGTGAAGAGCCCATAAGGCCAAAACTCATAGGGGAGGAATCACATGGCTACGGAGGTTACGAAGAAATACCGGAGAAACGGGGAAAGCGAACAACACACCACATACACTGCGACGGCGGGAGTAAATCAATATAAATAGCAAGAAAGGTCCCAAAAAAAAGGGGGGGTGATCTTTCATTCATGGGAGGCAAAAGGCCGTAGCCCTACATGTACATTACCAAAGAAGATGCCCAAGACGAGGCTATGGGCAGGGGGAAACCCAACGAAAGATAAAAGATAAGAGGGGGAGGAACAGAGTGCAGGAGGAAAGCCAGCCGCCCCTAACTCTCTCCCCCACTACATCGAGCTCTCTCTCTCTTACTCTTGCTTCTTCCCGGTGGTCGTCGGAGGAAGCTCACGCCGGGACGCCTCTTCTTCTCTTCTCTCTTCTCTTCTTCCTCTGTGTTGTGGGTGTCTCTCTCTAGGCCTCCTTTCTTCTCATGCATCCCCCCCTTTCCTTTGTCGAACAGGAGGCTTTTTATACTCCCAGCCACCGACGAATTCGAGCACGACCGTCGAAGGCGGGAAGCCGGCTGTGATGATGGGTTTGACCGCTCCTGTCCTGGCTGTCAGTGGGGTAGCCTGCGTGGCCCAACCCATGGTTGACACCTCATAGAGCTCACTGCGCGCCAAGGATGCATAGGGCATGGGCGCCATGTCGTTTAGCCGTTGAAAAGGCTTGACGTTGTGCCGTTGGCGGGCTGCACAGGCGTGCCGCTGGGGAGCCAAAACGGCGTGCCGTTGAAGCTCCTGAAGGGCGTGGAATGGCCCGAAGGGCGTGCCGCTGAGTGGCCTGAAGGGCGTGCCGCTGAGGCCCCTGGGGGCTGTGCCGCTGAAGACCTGAAGGGCGTGCCGCTGGAGGGCTCTCCAGGGCGTGCCGCTGGGGCCTGCTGAGGGTTGTGCCGCTGAAGCCCTTGGGGGCTGTGCCGCTGAAGACGCCCCCGGGGGTGTGCCGTTGAAACCCCCCAGGGGGTGTACCGCTGAAGGGGGCGTGCCGCTGGAGGGGGCGTGCCGCTGGAGGGCTCTCCAGGGCGTGCCGCTGGGGCTCCGCCAGGGTGTGCCGTTGAGGCCCCCTTGGGGCTGGGCGTGCCGCTGAAGGGCTCCCCAGGGGGTGTGTGTACCCGGGGCCCGTTCTGAGCCCATTGTAGGCACGAGTCGTGGCCCGTTTGATTCTCTTTGATGCCCACGGGCTGTGGGGCCTTTTGTGCTTGATTTCTCCGGGGTTTCTTCACTCGGCGCCGTTGCTGACGCGAGGCCGAGCAGGATATCCAAGTATGCATTTTTTGGTGTCCACAAATGCCCCCCACCCACGGGTATCGCAGGCGAAGGATGAGCCGGGCGGTGCCCGCGGGTGTCTTCGTCTCTTCTCTCTTTGTCGATGCCGACGGGGTGTCGAGAGCCGACCTGGTTTGTTGTTAGTTGGTCTCTTTGTTAGTGCCGACGGGGTGTCGGGAACTGAAGCAACATATTGGTCTCTTCGCCTCTTCATCAGTGCCGACGGGGTGCCGGGAACTGAAGCAACATATTGGTCTCTTCGTCTCTTCATCAGTGCCGACGGGGTGCCGAGAACTGAAGTAGTATGTTGGTCTCTTCATCAGTGCCGACGGGGTGCCGGGAACTGAAGCAACATATTGGTCTCTTCATCTCTTCATCAATGCCGACGGGGTGCCGGGAACTGAAGTAGTATGTTGGTCTCTTTATCAATGCCGACGGGGTGCCGGGAACTGAAGCAACATATTGGTCTCTTCATCAGTGCCGACGAGGGGCCGGGAACTGAAGTGGTATGTTGGTCTCTTCATCAGTGCCGACGGGGTGTCGGGAACTGAAGTAGTATGCTGGTCTCTTCTGTTCTTTTCTCTCTCTCTCTTTTTTTGAACCACATTACCGATACAAGCGCCCTTTCGAGTTTTCGCCGGTACCGGCCCCCTCTTGCTTTTGCCCACGCGCCCTTTCGGGTTTTCACGCGGCGGGGTACCCAATTTTACCTGTAGCGCCCTTTCGGGTTTTCGCCACAGCCGGGTTGTTGCCATTTTTACCCTTCTCCCCGTGTAGGGGCAAGTCCGGCGGGATATCTCTATTTTTAACCCCCTTTTTTTGAAGTTGAGTGATATGCGAGTGTAGGCTAGGGCACGAAGCCTTGCGCCGGAAAATAAGGTTCTTTCGTTGCCAAGAACAGAATGCCTGCGCAACGGGAGAATGTAGGTCTCTTCATCAGTGCCGACGGGGTGTCGGGAACTGAAGCACTTTGTTGTCTCTTTATCAGTGCCGACGGGGTGTCGGGAACCGAAGCAGTTTACTGGTCTCTTTGTCTCTTCATCAGTGCCGACAGGGTGTCGGGAACCGAAGTAGTTTGCTGGTCTCTTTGTCTCTTCATCAGTGCCGACAGGGTGTCAGGAACTGATGCAGCATATGTTATCTCTTCATCAGTGCCGATGGGGTGCCGGGGACTGAAGCAATTTGTTGTCTCTTTGTCTCTTCATCAGTGCCGACGGGGTGTCGGGAACTGAAGCACTTTGTTGTCTCTTCATCAGTGCTGACGGGGTGTCGGGAACCGAAGCAGTTTGCTGGTCTCTTTGTCTCTTCATCAGTGTCGATGGGGTGTCGGGAACTGAAGCACTTTGCTGGTCTCTTTGTCTCTTCATCAGTGCCGACGGGGTGTCGGGAACTGAAGCACTTTGCTGGTCTCTTCATCAGTGCCGACAGGGTGTCGGGAACTGAAGCACTTTGTTGTTTCTTTTCATTTCTTTCCCCTTTTTTTTTGAACCACATTACTGATACAAGCGCCCTTTCGGGTTTTCGCCGGTACCGGCCCCCTCTTGCTTTTGCCCACGCGCCCTTTCGGGTTTTCACGTGGCGGGGTACCCGATTTTGCCCGTAGCGCCCTTTCGGGTTTTCGCCACAGCCGGGTTGTTGCCATTTTTACCCTTGTCCCCGTGTAGGGACAAGTCCGGTGGGGTATCTCTATTTTTAACCCTATTTTATTTTCTTTTTCCTTTTTTTTTAACAAACGAGTGATACATAAGTGTCGGCTAGGGCACGAAGCCTTGCGCCGGAAGGTAAGGCTTATTCATTGGTAAGAAGAAAATGCCAGCGCAACGGGAGAATTCATGCCGATTCGGACGTAGGGTCCGTAATGGCAATATTGTGCGGAGCGGGTGGCTAGGGCACGGGGCCTTGCGCCGGAAAGGGACTTATTCGTTGGCAAGGGACTAATGACAACGCAAGGATAGAGATTCTGCCGATCCGGGCGTGAGGCCCGTGATGGCGACTTTGTGTGACGGAAGGTGGCTGAAGCACAGGGCTATATGCCGGGGACGGGCTTGTTTGGTTGCGGGGTAGTGGTACCGTGACAAGGATAGAGCTGTAGGGGTAGAGTCGTCTTTGCTTGTGCGGACGCTCGTCCGTACAGGATCATGGGGGTGGAATGTTTCCCCGGGGACATCTACCATCGTACGTTATCGACTTACTCCTCTACATATATGGGCAGGTGCGTATGTAGGTGTACGCACATATATATAGGTATATATATATAGATATTTATTTATTTATTTAATAATTTACATGTATATATTTTTTCTTATTTTCTCCTGTTATTCCCCCTTTTTTTGCTTCCTCTCTTTTTATTCCCTCCTTTTCCTTTTCTTCTCTCCCTTTTTTATTCATCTTCCCTCTCCTTTTTTTTTCTTCTTCCTCTTTTTTTTTATTTATCTTCCCTATTCTCCCTTTTCCCCCTTCTCTTTTTTTATTTCCCCTTTTCTTTTCTTCCTTTCTTCTTTTCTCTTTTCTTTTTTTTTCTTCCCCCTTTTTTTTATAAAAGGGGGGCGGGGGTGTTTCAAACGGTCATTCCGTTCGAACCCCCCCTCCATTCCCTCTCCCTTTTCTCTCTCTTCATCGACCGAACGGGGCGAGACCCCCCCTTCTTCCATCTTCTTCCTCTCCTTCCCTTCCGGCACCGAGCGCCAACTCCGGCGCCGTCGTCGTCGTCGCCGTCCTCTCTATTGGGTGAGGGCGCCACCGTGGGAGGCTCCCCCCCTTTTCTCTTCCTCTTCCCCCCCTTCTCTTCTCCACCGTGGACGGCGGCTGGGGCGCTCGCCCTCTCCTCCGTATCCGTCTCCCCATTCCTTTCCTCTCTTTCTCATTCTCTTCCCCTCCCCCCCTCTCCTTCTCCGTCTCCGGTGCCGGGGGTGGCCGGAGGTGCTGCTGCGAGCGGGCTTGGGCGCGCCGGGTTGGAACGGTGTCGGGGAAGGCTTGAAAGGGTGTGTCGGTGAGGGCTTGGACGGGCGTGCCGGCGAAGCAGCCGAGGAGCGTGCCGGGGCAGACTGCACACAGGGTGTGCCGGTGGGAATACCCAGGGGCCGTGCCGGCGAAGCCCGCAAACAGGGCATGCCGGGGAAGGCATTATGGGCTGTACCGGCGAGGGGCCGCTCCAAGGGCATGCCGGGGAAGGCACGCAGGGGAGTGCACTGGGGAAGGACCGCGTTGGGTGTGTCGGGGGACGATCCTGATGGGTGTGCCGGGGAAGCGCCCTTGAGGGGCTGTGCAGGCGAAGGGGCACGGGGACCGTGCTGGGGAAGGCGTCCGGGGGTGTACAGGCGGAGGCCTGTGCGGGTGTGCCGGGGAAGGCACCGCTGGGCGTACCGGTGAGGCCCGTTACAGGGGGGTGTACCGGCCAGGGGGCCTCGGGCAGTATGTGGGGGGAGAAGGACTTCTTTGACTGGTGGACTTCTGGTGTTGCCTCTCGGGGCCCACCATGACTTTGTCGGGGCCGTCACTCCTTGTGGGCGCGCACCCGTGTTTTCCCTTACGCCTCTGGCCTAGGGGAGACTCTGCCGAAATTTCGTCAGAAATTGGCAATTTCTTTATTTATTTTTCTTGTAGCCAAGCCCCTTTATAGTTTTTCACTTCCCTTTGCCTGTGGCCTATTCTGATCTTCTATTTGTTGTATCTTTGCAGATAGATGGCTGCCCCAAGTGGTTCTTCGGCCCCCGCTGCTGCTGTCGGTGCCGACCTCATTCCGCGGGGTCCAGTGCCGGCGGTCACATGGCTCAATGTAGAGGACCTAGACCGAGAGCACGCGGAAATAGCCGCCTTGGCTGAGTCATCGGGGTCCGACCGTGAAAGCATGGACGTCCGCAGACTTGTCATGGTTGAAAGCGGCTTCACATTCGATCGGGCCACCGAAGAATACAGGAAGGATTTCCCGAAGGATAGGCACCTCGTTCGATTTCTGAAGCATTTGCGCTCTCGAGAGGGGCGAGATTATCGCGTCATAAAGGCGGCCGAGCGGGCGATCCTGCATGCCCGAGACAGCCTGCTATACAGCGTCCCCAGGAGCATTCCAATGTACCTGGTGGGAGAGGCCCGGGAGTGGAAGCCCGTCTTGGGGATCGAGGGGGTGCTGCCAACTGAAGACAAGCTGGTGCGAGCGCCTCAGTTTACACCAGCAAAGTGGGATATGTCTGCAGGGAAGGTGCAGGGCGAGCCGCCCCGGTTTGGTTTGTTCTTAGCTCCCCTGAAATGGGGTTACAGGGAGGAACCCTTCGTCTTGGACTGCTTAGCCGTCCAGTTCAAGTATGAGCTGTCGCTGGGTTGGTTCGGGGAGCTGAAGCTTCAAGACGCCCACAGCTTCCGGGAAGGGGCAGTGGAGTTTACGGAGTATGTATTGTTCAATTACGCCCCACTGCTGGTTCGGGCCGGCATCTACCACAGCGTATACGCCTCCCGGTATGGGTACCCCATCTCCAAGGGTCTCTGTTGCGGCATGATAGAGGTATTCAGCGCAGAGACTAACACCTTCTACACGGCAGAGGGCGAGACTTCCCTTGACTTATGGAGTCTCAGTCAGCTGAGTGGCTTGCCCATTGACGGGGAGCCTTATGAAGAAGTGTGCCTCCCCGATCTAATCAAGGATGAGACTAACGGGGATGGCTATTATTCTCTCGGGTACTCGTACCGGTACCTGATGAAGGCGTACCGGGAGCTGTACCAGTTGTCGCACAAGGGAAAGCAGCCTGCCCGCGGGGACAGAAAGAGGGTGCGCATGGTCCTGTGGCTGGAATACTTCTATGACGGGGTGAAGCAATATGAAGAGTTTCCCCGTGTTGGCACCGCTGTTGCTCGCAAGAAGCGCGCGAAGCCCAAGCTTGGTGTGAAGATCCCCTCCAAGGGGCGTCGGGGCGGGCCTAATCCGATGGGCGTCGACCCGCTAACCCACTGTGCAGCCTATCTCACGTACTGGATGTGCTCATTTGCCATGCTGTACGGGGATGAGACAGTGATTCGGCCGGACGCCATCTACCCGACATGCCAGATGGCGTGGGGGATTAAGCTATCTTTGTGCCCGGCAGCGCTCTGCTTGATCTACAAGGCGTTGGGAGATATTAGCACCCATCAGTTCCTGAGGTAGGCCCGGTATGTGTGCCCACTACATTTCTTCAACGCGTGGGTTTGCTCGCTGTTCCCCGAGTTCGCCCCGCGAGTTCTCCAGGATTGGGGACTAATACCGAGGATGCTGGAGTTCGCCAGTGCAGAGCCGGCTTCTACCTCCATGCGGCTGTTTGATATTCGGGGCCGGTTAACAACGGTTCCCTGGGATGCGGCTGGCACCATTCATTTCTGGACATTGGCCGTGCACTCTAGCCCTCTGGTGAACAATAAGAGGGAGTGTAAGGACGATCAGGTGGAGAAGTACGTCCACCCCATCAGCCAAGAGAATGTGGTCCGCCCGCTGCTGGAACCGAAGCTGAGGGACTGGACGCTATCCATTCGCCCAAGCGTGTTGGTGTTCAGGAAGGGGGATAATGTGCTGCTGGAGCCGTATTACCCCTTCCGATTTGGCCGCAACTTTCGGATATGATCAGCATATCCCTGCTTATCATGCACAGTTCGGCCTGCCTTCGCGGAACGTCTAGGGGAAGTCAGTAGCTGAGCATGCTAAGAGCTGGTGGGACTTCTTCCACCGGGCGGACTCTGCCTCCTTCAGGGTGCCTGCCCCGGGTCGCGTTCCCCGAGTGACCCAAGACTACATAAAGTGGTGGAACGCCCGGACGGCCTTCTATCGGTTGCATAAGACCGACTGCTGGGATGGGGCCGAGAGGAGGTTCCTTAGTCGGCAATCGGTGCCAGTACTTGATATTGAGCCAGATCATCTTCTTCGGCTCAAGAACAGGCATGAGAAGGAGGTGGCGGCATATATGGCAGCTCGTCGGGAAGCCCGGGATAAGAGGCCGATGCCGAAAGTAGAGTTGCCTCCAGTGGCGAAGGACAACTATCAGAAGACGCTGAGGGATCTGTGCAGGTAGGGAGCGACCGCCTGGACCTCATCAATTATCCGTTCCCCATAGAGGAAGAGGGGACTCCCGCTAAGAGCTGGCGTCCGGAGAGAGATGCGCTCTGCCCATACCGCACATTCATGAGGCGGGAGGAGAGGAAACCCGAGAACTATAGGGACACCACATGGCTATATGTCCTTCTCCGGGTGAACGGGCTGAAGATCGAAGATCAGAGGGCCTCCATCCTGGGGAAGCGCCTGCACATCCCGTACTACTATGCTGACGGGTGGGGCATAGACCACTTCAGCCTCTTCTGTCACCTCTCCATGAAGAAGCACGCGGATCTGGCCAACCTTACGGACCGGTGCCAGAAGATTGAAGATGTGTGCTGGCTCGTTCGAGAGGCGGCGCGTCGGGACAAAGAGCCATCCCTGAGCTACTGGCCGATCACACTGCGGCTGTATACTGGCCCTCACGGTATTTGATCTTCTTCTTCTCCTTTTGTCTTTGTCTCTTATCATGGCGGCCTTTGTGGAGAGTTGGATGTTAATCATGAATGCGTGTTTGTTCTTTCTCTCCTTTTTGACAGACCACCCCGATAGCGCGCAAATGGCCACGTACCGGAATCTCCTTCAGCTTGTGCAGAAGCCTGCATATTTTGAAGCCGCGCCACTGGCCCCGACTGCGGCTCCTCTGCCCAAGGCAGCGAAGAGGTCCCGGGCCAAATCGCCCGTGAAGAAGGCGGTGGATGCCGCGAAGGTGGCTAAACAGCGGGACACAAAGCGGAGAAAAACGGAGGCGGCCACGGCCCCGACTGCCATTCCTCCGGCGCCACGGGTCCCGTCCTTTGAGGAGTTCGAGGTTGCCCGGACCGAGCCGAGCCAACCTGCCGGTTAGCGCCTACGACTGTTAGCATGCCTTTTAAGCCTCTTTTCTTTATCTTTATTTTGGAGCAAGGTCTCGACGCCTGAATGTTTCCTTTCGTTTCAGCCCCTATGGAGGAGCCCACGCCTGCGCCTATTCCTGCTGTGGAGGAGCCAGTCCCTGCGCCCCTTCCAGATGTGGGTGAAGCCGCGGCTGCGGCGAGGAAGACTTCGGCGCCGACCCCGACTCCCCCACCGGTAGCACAGGGGAGGTCCCGGGCCAAGTCACCTGTTAAGAAGGCATTGGCTGCTGCTGCGGTGGCCAGGCGGGAAGCGGCAAAGCGGAGACGGGCCGAGGGATCCCCGGCTCCTACGGCCGTCTCTCTGGTGGCCCCCATCTTGTCTTTCGAGGAGTTTGAAGTCACCCGGGCCGGACCGAGTCACGATGCTGACGAGGTCCAACAGTTGCCAACATCGTCTGGGATTGGCTTGCTTCCTGAGCCGGCCCCGCATGCGCGCACGGCGACCATGCGCTTCTTCCTTACAGGCAGCACGAAGGAGCCGGCGCCCGTGCTGATCCCGGGCGAGGGTACGGCTGGGACTCCCGAGAAGGCCTTGCCTGTTGAGGAAGCCCGTGGGTCACCTCGTGCCGCAGGAGCTGAAGAGGGTATTTGCCTTTGTCGGCTTAATCGGCTTCTTCTCCTTTTTTATTCCCTGGGGGCCAATTGGGCTTGATATAACCCATTTTTTTTTGTATGCCAGGCACAGCAGAGGCAGTCGCTGGACTATTCGGGCCCCGCGTGGAACTCCCGACGACGCGTCTATATGTGAGGAGGAGGCTGAAGTCTGGCGTACCGGCCTCATCTAGCCCGAGGGAAGATGCGCCGGCCATTGACCTCGAAATGGAGGCCCCTTTACCGGCAAGGGGAGGGCCTGCGGCGGTCGAGTCATCGTCGGGCGAAGAGGTAGACTACGATTACTCCTCCGATGAAGCGGCTCCCGACGAAGGCGTGCCCGGGGCATCGGAGCCACCCGAGCCGGTCTTCAGGGCCCCCTTACTTGCTGGCTCCCCGAGTTTTATGGGGAAGACTGCTGTAAGCGCGAGCTTGCTTGGGTCGGCTCCTTCCTCTCCTTCGTGGTTACCTAATGATCTTCTCTTGTCAATTCCGGGTTTCAGGGGCTTAACTTGCCGGAGACTGTGGAGGAGGGTACCCCAGTTGCGCCGATCGACCGTCAGGTGGGGGTCGATTTGGGCTCAGGCAAACTAGCCCTTCTATTCGAGGCTCTTCAGCAAGAGTCGGCCGCATGGACTTCAAGTGCTCCTGAAGCGGCAGACGAGCCTCTGGAGGAAGGAGAGATTGCGCCCGAAGGCCGCGCCTTCACGGTGGCCGAGGTAGGCGGGGCTTTATGGCTCTTCCCACTTCTCGTCCTTGCGTAATTTATTCCCGGAGATGGGCGGCTAACCGAATTTCACGTGGATAGGTGGCGCCGACGACGGGGAAGACGCCTGGCCGCTCTCGCAAGGCAATCGCCAAGCGGAGACCGATCACCGATCAGCCACCAGCGGGGGGACCGACTCCGGCATCTGTTCCGGAGGTGGAGACTCTTGCCGTGCTCGTGCAGGCGGGAGGCGTCCCTCACCTGCTGGTTCCACTTCCACCCCTTCCGAGGCTGCCGGCCCAGATGGAGGATCCTCTCTTGAGACAGATATTCGCGGGGCTTCGTGCGCATCTGGAGGGGCCCCAGACGTGAGAGAAAAGTCCGTGGGTGATGGCGCCGGGTCTGGCTTTACTCGAAGCTCCTCCTCTAGCCGAAGTGACGGCACCTGCACCCCTGCCCCTTGGAGCAGTGGCAGAGGCGGGCCAGACGGAGGCAGAGGAGGCAGGGGAGCTCCAAACGATGGGGGCACCAGAGGCTTCGGCAATGGTCTTGTCCGCTCCCCCGGCAGTGGCTGGCCAAGGGTCTCTCGTCGAGCTACGCCGGCCGGGCGACTTGACCCTTGCCCTTCCTTCATCTTCAGCGGCGGTAGACACCGACCTGTGGGCAGAAGTGGACAGCACCGTGGAATTCACTCCTCCGGTCGTGCCCCCAGTCAGCCATATGTCATCAGAAGCGCCAGTCTGCCAAATGCTGATCACTCTGCGGACCATGCTCCTCGCCGACCCTTCTCTGTCATATAGGGAGGTGCATACTATAGTGGTGCAGTTGACCGGGGCGTTGCAAGTGCTCAGCTGCCCGCTGGGGGAATGGTCGCGGCGGGTTCTGCTGTTGCTGAAGTATGTCAAGCGCCGCGAGTTCCTGGAGACCCAGGCTCCTGACGAACGTGCCGCCCTTGATGCTCAGGCAGACGAGTATCTGCAGACCTTAGAGGCCTGACGCCATAGTAGAGAACGCCACGGAAAGGCCTTAGAGGAAGGCGAAGGCAGCGTTCGTTCCTTCAAGAGCCGGATCGAGAAGCTGGAGGGCCACCTCGCTGCGGCTAAACTTGGCCTTGCCGAGGCGGAAAGGGCGGTGGCAGAGGAGAGGGAAGCTCTTGCCGTCGCCGACGTTGAAATGGTGTCCGTCGAAGCGGAGCTCGCCCGTCTTGAGGAATTGAGGGGCCGACTGCGCGATATGACGAACTTCCCTTGCGTCGGGATCCTCCCTCTCGAGGACATCTTCAGGGACATCGACTAAGCGTTGCATCCCTTAATTCCTTTTATTTTCTTTCGAATGTAACACATGGGTATGCCCCGAAGCACATGTAGTTTAATCCTCTTTCTGAATAGAGTAGAACATTTATGGTTTCTCATGTTCTTTGCGTGCGCATTCGTCCCAGAGGGACCCTTCTTCCCCTTCTTTCTCTTCTGTGTACATTGTTTCTTCTCCCCCTCCTTCCCCTCTTTTGTGCTGAACCACGTTAGCAGGGTATGGGTCTTTGCGAAGAGTTGCTTCGGGAGAACCAGGCGGGGACCTACGTCAGGATACAGGAGAGTGCTCGCCTTCCCAGGGGGAGGACGAGGGGACCACTCCACCATACTGAACAGGCGACTCCCTGGTTTCGCCGCAATATTGGAAGCACGTGCTGGCCTCAAGCGGGGGGCCTCGGTCAGAGACCGGACTTTTCGTCGTCCGGAGGGGACGGAGAGAAGAGTTTGTTTAGTCAATGACCCGGACGGGAGGTCCGAGCCAAAGGGGTACTCACCGCCCGGGGAGGACGGAGAGAAGAGTTTGTTTAGTCAATGACCCGGACGGGAGGTCCGAGCCAAAGGGGTACTCATCGTCCGGGGAGGACGGAGAGAAGAGCTTGTTTGGTCAATGGCCCGGACGGGTGGTCCAAGCCAAAGGGGTACTCATCGCCCGGGGAGGACGGAGAGAAGAGTTTGTTTAGTCAATGACCCGGACGGGTGGTCCAAGCCAAAGGGGTACTCACCGCCCGGGAAGGATGGAGAGAAGAGTTTGTTTAGTCAACTTTTAGTACCTCCGCTGATGCGGGGCGGTGACTGGAAATGGGGGGCATTCCCCTTTTCTGTTGCTTTTTTTTATATCCTTCTTTTGCTTTTTTTTTCTTTCTCTCTTTTTTTTTCCTTTTTTTTCTCTTCTCTCTTTTTTTCTCTCTTTTTTTATTTTTTTTCTTCCTTTCTTTTTTTTATACATATATTTTGTTCTCTCAACTTTTCTTTTTTTTCACTTTTCTCTTCTTTCTTCTCTTTTTTTTTGAAAACGTGGATGGTAGCCAAGTTGTTTGGACATTAATCAGGCAAATCCGCCCAAAAATAGGGCGAAGAGTAATATTATTACCTGAATGGGGGCGCCGGAGCGTGGTACAATCTCAAGTGCCTTCCATTAAGAGGCGGGAACTGGACTTCCCCGCGATGGTTGACAATTACATAGGCCCCACCTTCGTAGACTTTTTGGACTACGTAAGGTCCGAGCCAGTTCTCATTCAGCTTACCCTTGGGGTTGGCGGCCATTAGGTCTCTTCTCTTGACCATGACAAGGTCACCTTTCTTGAATTCGCGCTCCTTGACCAGCTTGTCAAAGGCGCGCGCAATTCGGGCCTGGTAGACCTGAATATTCTGTTGGGCTTGAAGCCGCTTTCCTTCCAGACTGGAGAGTTCATCGAGTCTTCGCTCGGTGTTGGTCTGCCCTTCGGGGACAAGCCCATGCTGAATGGCGACCCTGAGGGACGGTATCTCCAGTTCGACGGGGACGATTGCTTCCGAGCCGTATACGAGAGAGAAGGGCGAGCAGCCCGTTGGGGTCTTGTATACAGTTCGGTACGCCCAAAGCGCTTCATACATTTTTTCTTCCCAGTCCCTTTTGTTAGAGCTAACAGTTTTGGCCAGGAGAGTGCAAAGTGTCTTATTGAAAGCTTCGGCCAGCCCATTGGCTTGTGGATTGTAAGGAGTCGATGTCCTCCAGTCAATTTTATATTTTTCTGCTAGCCGGTAAACCTTCTGGTTGCGGAAGTGGCTGCCGTTGTCTGACACAATCCGGTCGGGCACGCCAAATCGGAATATAATGTTGCGGCGGACAAACCTGACCACGATTTCTCGGTGACCTCCCGTAAGGCAACAGCCTCTGCCCAGCGGGAGAAGTAGTCGGTCGCCGCCAGAATGTATTTGCAGCCTGTGGAAGATGCGGGTAAGGGGCCCACAACATCTGTTCCCCATTGGGCAAACGGCCAACTGGGCGCGGTTGGGTGCAGTTGCACGGGAGGCCTCCTGGGTATAGTGGCATGCTCCTGGCATCTCTGACACGACTTAGCGTACTTGCAGCAGTCGTTGAACATTGCAGGCCAATAGTAGCCAAGTTTCTTGATTTCAATTTTCATCTTCGGCCCCGCCTGGTGTGCGCCAGCTGTGCCGGCATGGACCTCCTTCATAACCCTCCAAGCTTCTTCAATGGACAAGCATCGGAGGAGTAGCTTCTGTTTGGCATCCGCCACAATTCGGAACAATATTCCGTTTCGGAGCTCATAGAGTCTTTGGTTCTGACTAGCTTGATCCTTTCTTCTCTTCGGTCAGGTAATTGCTGGTGTTTGAACCACTGCATCAGGGAGGCTCTCTAGTCAGGTAGGCTGACAGCTTCTGCTGCAGTGACCTCTAGTTCTTCTTCTTCTGGCTCCTCTTCTATCATGCTGGGCATCTGGCGCTGGTTTATTACTTGGATATGGAGAGATCCATCTGGAGGCACTGCCAGTGAGCTTGCCAATTTTGCCAATGCGTCGGCTTGTGCGTTCTCCCCTCTGGCGACATGGCCTATCTCGAGGAGGTAGAACCGCTCCATGAGCCGCTTCGCCTTAGTGTGATAAGGGAGCAGCTCAGGTTTTCGGACATCAAACTGTCCCTGGACTTGCTTGACGACCAGCAGCGAGTCGCCGAACACTTGGAGCATTTTGATCTCCATTTGGAGGGCGACCTGGAGGCCGATGATCAGAGCTTCATACTCTGCTTCATTATTGGTGCAGGGTTTGCTAATGCAACAGGAAGTGTGCATCACTTCTCCGTCTGGCGACTTGAGGACGATGCCTGCTCCGGCTCGTACCTTGGCGCGCCCGGACGGGGTCGCTTCTGTCCTCGAGGCTCCATCAAAGTAAAGCTGCCAGATGGCTTGTTGTATTTGGTCTACCTCTAGTGTTTCATCCTCGGGCAGCTCTGTGGCCAACGGGGAGTCTTCGGGCACAGGGTGTGCTGCGAAGAAATCCGCGACGGCTTGCCCCTTAACGGCCTTCTGGGGCACGTAAGTGATGTCAAATTCCATGAGTAGCACGGCCCACTTGCCAAGGCGCCCCTTTGGGACTGGCTGGAGGAGAATGTGCTTGATGAGGTCAGCTCTAGATATTAAGCTCACTTCATGGGACAGCATGTAGTGCCTCATCTTCTTGACTGCGAAGACCAGAGCAAGGCAGACTTTCTCTATCGGGGTGTATTTGGCCTCCGCACCCACTAGTCTCCGGCTGAGGTAGTAGAGAGCCCGCTCTTTCCCCTCATCATTGTTCTGGGCAAGCATTGCCCCCAGTGAGTATTCGGTAGCCGCTATGTAGAGAATGAGCGGTCTGCCTTTGACAGGTGCCCCCAGGACAGGCGGGGTCTTCAGGTATTCCTTTAGCTGGTCGAACGCGTGCTGGCATTCATGGCCCCAGCTGAAGGGTGCATTCTTCATCATTAGTCTGTGGAAGGGTTGGCAACGCCCCGACAGGTTGGAGATGAACCTGCGGATGTAAGCTAACCGGCCCTGTAGGGACCTCAGCTCTCCCAGACTCTTCGGAGGGGGCAACTCCTGGATGGCCTTTATCTTGAAGGGGTCGATCTCGATCCCTCTGTGCCGACAATGAAGCTGAGGAACTTTCCACTGGACACGCCAAAGGCGCACTTCATGGGGTTCATTTTTAGCCCGTATAGCCGGAGCCTTTGAAGATGACCCTGAGGTCATTTAAATGTTCATCTCTCTTCTTAGTCTTGACGACCAGATCGTCGATGTAGCATTCGACCTTGTTGTATAGCAGCTCATCGAAGATCTTGGTCATCGCCCGCTGATACGTGGCACCAGCGTTCTTGAGGCCGAAGGGCATCCTCTTGTAGTGGAATATCCCCTTGGGCGATCTGAAGGCTGTGTGAATCTGGTCGTGGTCGGCTATCCAAATCTGGTTATAGCCGGACGAGCCGTCCATGAAGGACAGGGCCTCGTGGCCGGTAGTTGCATCAATCATCACTTCGGTGATAGGCACCGGAAAGTCATCTTTTGGGCAGGCTTTGTTCAGGTCGCGGAAGTCCACGCAAATCCTGATCTGTCCATTCTTCTTTTTCACTGGTACAATGTTGGCCAACCATGTGGTATATTGGTTTTCTGCCACGAAACTGACATCTATGAGCTTGTCGACCTCCTTGCAGATCTGGCTGGTCAATTCCGGCCTCATGCGCCGGGGAGACTGTTTCACTGGCTCCACCTTAGGATCGATGGACAAGATGTGCTGAGTCACCTCGGGGCTGAGTCCGGGCATTTCTTTGTAGTTCCAGGCAAAACAATCCCAGAACTCTTGCAGCAGCTTTATGTATTGTTCTCTCTCACGAGGGGGTATGAGAGCACTTAGAAAGGTCGGCCTGGGGTTCCTTCTGTGCCGAGGTTGATCTCAATCAATTCGTCGACTGTGGCCTGGCCGCCATTTTCAATTTCGGCGGGGCTGGCGACAAATCGACGAAGTCTTGGTCTTCATTGTCTTCGGGCTCGAGGATGGCATCCTCACCTTCTTGCTCCTCCTGGCTGGGCGTGGGGGCTGGATTTGCCGTGCAGTCCTCTTGGACCGTAGCCGCCGGGTCTGTGAGGTCCGCTGGTGCAGAAAGGCACAGGGCCACCTCGGGGTCTTCTATGTACTCATCATAGACAGCTTGGACGGGGGCCGGGGTAGCCGCATCTTCAGGCGCCTTGTACTGGATGGATATGGTATAGGCTCCTGCTCTAGGGCTGTCCGCCACGTGGGGGCGTGGCGGGGCTACCACATAGTCTCCCATCCTGAGCTCGTCCCTGTCGATGAGGCCTTGAGCAATGTCTTTGAAGACATAACAGTCTTCGATGGCGTGGCCCAACATCTGGTGGTAGGGACAGAACAGTGGGTCCCCACTCCTTCTGGCGTCTTGCGGCCTCTTGGGCCTTGGGAGGGAGACCTTGCCGTAATAGCAAGCCAAGTCGAAGATACCCCGAGTCTTCTCCTTTGGGAAGGAGTAGGGCTTCTGAAGCTTCTCCTGGAGTGTCACGTCTCGCCGGGCTGGTCGCCCAGTAAAGGGGCTTGCTGCACTTCTTGCTTCTCTTCTCAACAGGGCGGAGGTGTCCGGACTGGTGCCTCAGGGCCGGGGTAGATGGCCACCCCATGGGGGAAGAGAACCAGGGATCAGGTCGGCGACCAGCGAGGTTAACTCAGCCAGCCGCACTTTTAGCATCTCGATCTCTCGTTGCTGCCTGTGGTACAAGGCGTACATGACGGGGTCGTATTGAGGGGAATTCTGAGCATGGCCCATGCTACTGCTCCTTGCTTCGCCGGCCGGTCGGAGCGAAGGTGCCTTGACGGTGTGCCCCTCCGGGGTCGGTTCCTCGGAGAAAGAGGAGGTCTTCCCCATGCAGCGGCGGATAGGGTTCCAAAGGAACACTTCTTCATCTTGTGCCTCCTGAGTCGGAGAGCTGGGATATACATCTTGGTGGGCTTCCCTCAAATTTGCAGCTTCCGCAGGGTCGTCACCGGACAAGGCCGAAACTGATATCACATCAGCCTCGTAGTAATCTTCTAGTGAAAAACCCAGACCGGGATGCTTGGTAATTTGCAGCAACCGTCGATCCAGGTTCGGCGGGTTCCACATCTTTTCAAACATCTTCTTCCGGCTGGAGGGCAGGTATGGAGGAATCTTCTGCTTTCTGACCATCCCGGCTGCCCGGTCAGTCAGGTGAGGAAGTCCTGCAATGGGGACGTGCGGGTCATGCAACTCGTCAGGGAATCGGCAATCATCGTCTTCCCTGACTGGCTTTTCCCCGCAACATAGAAGATAGTGGGCGGCCCTTCAGGGTTAGGCACCTCGAAGGTTCTCAGCTGCTCGGCTGCTTGGCATTCTATTTCTATTACCGGCTTGACGATCCCTGGGGGACCCTGACATCTTGTAGCAGGTCTTCGAGGCAAGGCGCCCCCGGTGTAGGGTAGATGGCGAGAGGAGCCGCCCTGAATACCCCTTCTTGTTGTGCAATGAATGGTACATGCGGGGGAGCCACATAGCCCGGGGGTGGCGGAGGAAACCAGCCACTTGACTCCATTTTCTTCTTTCCCTTGTCTCGGGCAGCTTGAGGAGTTTGCTTCGCCTTCTCCAGGTACAGATTAGCATCTGATAAGTGACACTCGAACACCTCGAACGGGTGGAGGTCGGCGAAGATTCTGACTTCTTTCCCCTCGTAGGGGTACTTGATGCACTGATGCAAGGTGGAGGGCACCACCCTATTCTGGTGTAGCCAAGGCCGGCCGAGCAACGCCTTGTAGGAAGTGTTGGAGTTGATGACGTGGAACTGGACTTTGGAGGTGAAGTCGTCAAAGGTCAAGTTGAACTCTGCGACCCCCATGGGCACTTCGCATTTCTGGTTGAAACCAGCAATCTTGACATTTTTAACCTCGACCAGGTGTACGTCAAAGTAGTGCTTCTGGTACACCCGGTACGGGAGTATATTCACTGCTGCCCCTGGGTCGATCAAGACCCTGTTGATAGGCTGGCCGTTCAGCTGCCCTTTCATGTAGAGGGGCCTGTTATGGCTGTAAGTCGGCAGGAGCATTTCATCTTCTGTGAAAGCCACTGCTACTTCAGGTGATATTTCTGCCAAACAGGCTTCAAGGTGTGCTGGCGTCTGGAGTGCTGCGATGATGGCTTGCCGTGTTTCTTCGTTCAGGGACAGCATCTCCCATACCGTAAACCGGGTCGAGATTTTCTTGAGGTGTCTGACTATTCGCTCGGCCGCCCGCACCTTGAGCAATTTCATCTCTTCGGGCTTGCTGCGCCTGCCCTCATCCTGAGGTTGGGGTGCCAGATCAGGGGATGCCTGCTTTGTGGGCTCTGCTGTAGCCTGCTGAGCCGGCGGGGCCTGCTGGGCTTCCGCTGTTTCTCGCATGAATTCGGCGAGGTTTGGGATGCCGTTGAATTCTCCTTCTGGCTGAGGAGGAGTAGCCGCCGGTAGAGCTCGGGGACTGCTTGCTTTCCTGGTGGAGGGAGGCACTGGGGAGCGCACCTGCTTGCCTGCTCAGGCTGACAGGAATTCGGCGAATGAAGGGGTGCCTTGACTCCTGGCCCCACCGGGATAGAGACCCGATGGAGGAGGGATCTCGGCGCCTCGGACCTCAGGGTCGGGAATCTGGTATGGTTGTTCTCCCCTGAGCATGATGTTGAGGTTGTCCTGAGGAGGGCGCCCCCATTTCCTTCCGGACCTGGTGGCGTGTTGGGAGGTGGACGCCTCAGCTTGATTCACCTCCGCCGGTTCATGGGGTGGCTCTTCTTCTTTTTCTTCCAGGGAGAGAGCGGTGTCGAACAACGCCGAGAGGGTGTTGCAGGCGAGGACGACCTCCTTCTTCTTCTTGCCCCTGGGTCTTCTCTTCTTCTTCTTCTTGCCTGCTGCAGCGGATGGCTGCTCTTGAGGAAGTTCACCCCACAGGGGAGGCTCTTTGTCTGCATCGGCTTCTGTTCCCGGAGCCAGCTCGAGTGATTCGAACTCCTTCCAGGGGACATACTCCTTCAGCTCCACAGGCTGGATTTCGGGCTGTTCATAATCTTCGAGCCCATCAATAATAGCCTGGAGTCTTTCAACCGCCGGGCTAGTCTTCTTGTGCATCCGCAGCGGGACAGAACTCTTCTTGTTGTGAGTGGGCCGCCTCATGACCAGCCGAGGGGCCGTGTCGTGGCAAACCGGGCTTGCCGGGGGCGGTGCAGGCAGGGGCGCTGCCACCCTCGGGTGAATTCCTGGGGTAGGCCGAGAGGCGCGCGCCTTTCTAGTTTTTCTGGGTATAGTCTGCCACCCTTCTTGGTCTTGAGCTGGGGCCATGATGAAGGTCTCATAAGTGACGCGGGCGCAGGCCTCCGCCCACTCCTCTGGCAGCTCCTGGTACAATGAGACCATGTTGACGGAGGAGGTTATGCTGGGCAGCTCATGCGGCTGCGGGGGGTCTACTTTATGCTCCCCCATGTCTAGCTCCCCGTTCTTGATTAGGGCTTCAATAACATCCTTGAAGACGTAGCAGTCTTCGATAGTATGCCCGAGCACCCGATGGTATAAGCAGAAGCGCGGTCATCTTTCTTCTTCAAGTCACCGGGCCTCTTCGGCTCTGGCAGTGTGATTTTGTTATAGCTGGTTGCCCATTCGAACAGGAGCTTGGACTTGTCTCGGGAGAAGGAATAAAGCTTGTTTTTCATCTTCTCCCTTAGTGAGGGGCCCTCCCGCCGTTCTGTAGTTCTGGGCGGAGGAAGGTTGGCAGCCGCCTTGGCTTTCTCTTTCTGCTTCTCAAAAGCCTGGAAGTCTAATGTGTGCACCTCAGGGGGAGCTGGCTTCTTCTCGGCCTGTCTGGCTCTCTGGCTTGACATGGCTGGGGTGGAGGAGTATCGGGCCAAAAATGCCTCGATCTCTGCTACCACGTTGTTCAGGCGGTCGAATGTCATGACCTCAGTGCCGATCATCCTTTCCAGGATTTCTTTCTTCAAGTTTTGTTTGCAGATCTGCACCGCATCCTCCTGGTGCGGGGGACGCCTGCACCTCATGCTGAGGTTCCTCCATCTCTTGATGTAGTCGAGGGCCGACTCATCGTTCTTCTATCTCGTAGCATAGAGCTCTGCTACAGTGACTTCCGTTCTGCAACATAGAATCTTTCTTTGAACTTCTTCTGCATGTCAGGCCAGTCAGCAACGGACCCGGGTGGCAGGCTGGAGTACCACTCGAAGGCGAGTCCGGTAAGTGTTGAGCCGAAGAACTTCAGGAGATAGGCTTCATCAGCAGCTAGATCTCCCATGATGTTCACATAGTAAGCAATGTGTTCCCTGGGGGACCCTTGCCCGTTGAATTTTTCAAACTTCGGCGGCTTGGTGATGCCGACCGACAGCTTCCTTGCGGCATAGTGGGCCGGGTAGGGTACCCGGTAGACGTCAAACGGCGTCTGATCCCCTTCGCCCCTCTCGGCCAGCTTCATATCTATCATCTGCTCGAGCATCAACCGGCTAACTGTTGCCGGGTCGACCGGATTCGGTAAAAGTGAGCGGGCTGCGCGCTCGGGGTGGCTACCACGGTCGCCCGGGGAGCCATAGGGGACCCTTGTGAAGGCGGAGCCTGTGGCAGGGCCACTGCTGTGTGATGTGTTTGCTGTGGGGGGGCGCCCCCGAGAGGATTGAGGGTTGCTGGGAGAGCTGCCTCTGAAGACTGCCCCCTGTCCCTGGGTACTTCGGGTATAACCTCGGTCTGCCAGGACATCGGGGGCGGTGTGTTCCGCTCACTTAGCTGCTTCTTGAGTGACTCGATTTCCTGCTGGAATCGTTGTATCATGAGCAGCATTGTAGGGTCAGCTGTGGGGAGACTGGGCATGCCCCCTGTCTCTTCGGCCGGGGCGTCCTCGGATGATGTCGAGGGTCCGCCACTCGTGTCGCCGGTGGTGACTACATTGGCCGTGAGGGCCGCAAGGGGATCTTCAGGTAGGGCCCCTTCGGCGTCTGCGGGTGTCGCGCCGCCTGCCGCTCTCCCTCTTCTAGTAAGGGGTCCCGGTCTGGCGGCTAGTCTGGCCATTTCTTCAGGATCGATAGGCAAGGCGCCATACCGCCCGTGAACTCCTGCCATGCTGCAGGTGAATGTCTGCCACCTCTTGTTCTTGTTTCTTTTTGTCGCCCTCCTGGACGATCTTCCCAGGAACACCAGTCTGTCAAAGACCGATCATCAGGGCGGTGCTTCCTCCCGAACAGGGGACTGGCGCGGCTCCTCCGACGGGTCCTCGACTCCATGCCAGGTGCGGGTCGGGCGCTTCCTCTTGAAAAGCGGAAGCCATTGCCCCTAGCAATCTCTGGCGGCCGGCGGGGGTGCTACCCGGGCCTCGGAGGTAATTCCTCATAGCCTGCTCGATCCCTTCCCATTCCTGGTCAGGGAGAGCGGCCTGGGGTTGCATGTCGCTGACAGCGGCAGGCGGAGAGCAGGCCGTGAGAGCCGGGCGGGCGGCATTGTGCCGGCGCCCTCGGTGACGGCGGCGGGCATTCTCGGACGGCGCCGGGATGACGGGTGCCGGTCGGGAAGTTGGGGTCATCACCTCGACCCGGTCATCTTGTCGGGCCCTCCTCGGGCGGACCCCCTTGGGTACCCAAACTTGTTTCAGTTTGGCCGGCCTGTGTAGGGTTGCGGGCGTTGCCCTTTCCTTCAGCTTCTCCAGTCCTTGGAAGGAGTTGCGGACTGGGATGGTCGGGACGACGCGGTCCGGCGTCGCCTGGGACCTCTGCCCGTCTAGGCAGACTCGGAGGGCCCCAACCGTCATGGACTTTCCGGAGTTGGACATGCGACGCCCTGAGCCGGCGCCGGTGTTGCTCCTCCGAAGCCTCCTTCGGTGGGATGTCGACCCTTGGTGGGATGGGCCGGTAGTTTGGTGCACGTGGTGCACGTTGCAGCTCAGCGTCGTTGTCGGGACGCTGGTATTGTTCTTGGCCATAGCTCGGCCGGTAGTAGCTTCAGTGGCCCCCAGGGTGGGAGCGTTGACCTGGGACTCTTCGGGCGCCTTCACCTAGAGGATGTTGGCGAAGGCTACCCCCAAGAAGTTGGGGAAGCCCACGGTGGGAGGGAAGCTCCCGAAGTTGAGGGGCACCGCCAGGTAGCTGCCTCGGACATGGTTCTCCACGACTTGAGGGCCGCAAACAACAGCCATTGTTGGTTCCATGATGCCTCTCTCTCTTCCTGCATTTAAGAAAGTAGCACAATTAGTATTACAAGAAGGGGGCCACGGGGCCCCTAACTTTGGCAAAGAGATGAAGGGTGGATAGGTCCCACCGAGCGTGCCAGAGCTGTGGACGCGCTTAAATTCGCTGGTTCAGGTGGTCTTGTCTATTAAGTGCGTGGGCGTGCCAGTCACCGAAGTGACAATTTATTCAGGCTCCGAAGAGCCCATGGTGCGCTCGGTCTGACTTCGTCAGGCGATTGTGTGGTTCGTGTCGGGACTGAATCCCGTCGTGCCATAAAGGTCACGACGTCATTTACATCCCCCACACGAGGGAATACCCTTGATTAATTGCCGAAATTAGGGGCCCCGCGGCTGAAAAGAATAATACTAATTGTGCAAGAAAGATATAGGAATGGATCACACTGAGGGTTGTATTCAGACCACAAACTGCAGGTCATGTCGGTCACTCGTGGACCTTTTCATATTCGGACACGAGTCCGTGATGGAAACGCAACAGGAAAAGCCGGGACAAATCCGTTCAAGTGTTTGCCGAACACCCGGCAATTTTAGTGATGACTCGGAGGGCGTCCGGAACGAGGAGCAAACCCGGTCTGATCAAGATGTCGGCCTGAGCCTAGGTCGAGACCGGACCATGTCGGGATGACTCCCAAGATCTGAGCCCGGCCTGAGAGGGCGGCATTATTGTCCTTTTGCCCCGGGTCGCGGGGAGAGATGGGGGCTGCAGTGTCGGCCCTAGCGTCTTTTATTTGGGGTTTTCTTAGTTATATGTTCTGATCTTTGATTTGATGTTTATTGTTTATTTATGCCTTTGAATCATTATTAATGTTGCATATTCGGGGTCCTTTAATTAGCATAATTTTCATCAATTTATTTGCTATCGTCAATGCCCTTATCATGCTATATGTGTATATACACATGCAGTGTGCCGGCGAAGGAAAAATGGGAGTGTACCGCTGAGGGCATGGGGTGTGCCGTTGAATGGCGAAGGGGTGTACCGCTGGGGGCTGAAAAGGGCATACCGCTGGAGGCCGAAGGGGCCTACCGCTGAGAGCAACAAGGCCAAAAAGGGGGGCGTACCGCTGTAGGCTCAAGGGGTGTACCGTTGGGGGCTGAAAAGGGGCCATAGCTGGAGAGTGTGTCGGTGAAGGAGGGGGGGGGTGATATAAAGTCTGTACGTTCCCCAGCCTCAAGTCTATACGTTGCCTATTCAACCAGCACGAAGTCTGTACATTGGCTGCTCAAAGTCTGTACATTGTCCATCGTGAAGTCTATACGTTGCCAAGCCCAAAGTCTGTACGTTGTAACATGAAGTCTGTACATTGGCTGGCCCAAAGTCTATACACTGCAACACCAAGTCTATACATTGCCCCTTTGGCTGCAGCTTGAAGTCTATACATTGCCAAGCTCAAAGTCTGTACGTTGTAACGTGAAGTCTGTACATTGCCTCTTTGACTGCAGCTCGAAGTCTATACGTTGCCAAGCCCAAAGTCTGTACGTTGTAACATGAAGTCTGTACGTTGGCTGGCCCAAAGTCTATACATTGGCCAAGTCTATACATTGGTCAGCCCCAAGTCTATACGCTGCAACATGAAGTCTGTACATTGCCCCTTTGACTGCAGCTCGAAGTCTATACGTTGCCAAGCCCAAAGTCTGTACATTGTAACATGAAGTCTGTATGTTGGCTGGCCCAAAGTCTATACATTGGCCAAGTCTATACATTGGCCAGCCCCAAGTCTATACGCTGCAACATGAAGTCTGTACATTGCCCCTTTGACTGCAGCTCGAAGTCTATACGTTGCCAAGCCCAAAGTCTGTACGTTGTAACATGAAGTCTGTACGTTGGCTGGCCCAAAGTCTATACATTGGCCAAGTCTATACGCTACAGCGTGAAGTCTGCACGTTGGCTGGCCCAAAGTCTATACACTGGATCCCGTTGAGACGGTGGCTGAGGGTGTATCGGCGAAGGGAGGGAGTGTGCCGCTGAAAGGGCCATGGAGAGCGTGCCGTTAAAGGGTGTGTCCATGAGCAATTAGGGCGTACCGCTGAGAGTTCAAGGGGCGTGCCGGGGAAGGGTTTGAAGCGTACCGCTGAAGGCTGGGAGGAGTGTGCCGGCGAAGGGGTTGGATGAGTGTGCCGCTGGAAGATAACTGGGGTGCACCGTTGAAGGGCCAATCAAGGCGTGGTGGTGGAGGTCCAATCAGTTTTCAATTTCTTATTTTAAGGCTTTTCTTTTCTTCTTCTTTTAATTTTTACGCAGTTTTATATAAACTTCTCCCTTGTTTCCGTTTTGCTCGGTTCAGCCTCCTTTCTTCGGGTTGGGCGTCCGGGCTGCCGGGTAGTTGATCAGTTCGGTTCTCGTCATGGTGCCGGCAGTGGCTTGATTAGTTGGTAGGTTCATTGATTATTCCATTCGTTTGTTGCTTCCCTCTGTCTCTTTTAATATTTTGTTTTTTCTCACAAAAATTCGGCAGCATCTCCCCTTAACCCGGGGCGTAAGGGAGATAAAGGGAACGCGCGCACACGGAGTGGCGGAACCCGACAACTAGAGGTGGGCGCCCGGAGGCAACAACACCTTTACGGAGCCCCGGAAAATGAGGAGGGAAGGGCTTGGAGTAGGGCCAAGAAGTGTACTGCTGGGGGACTGAAGGGTGTGCCGCTGAGGGCCATAAGGGTGTGCCGCTGAGGGCCAAAGTGAGTGTGCCGCTGAGGGCCAATGGGCGTGCCGCTGAGGGCCAATAGGAGCGTGCCGCTGAGGGCCAATGGGGGGGGTGCCGCTGAGGGCCAATGTGTGTGTGTGTGCCGCTGAGGGCCCAAACAAGTGTGTCGGCCAAGGGCCGAAAGGTGTATTGCTGGAGGCTCAAACAGGGCTAAGTGTGTGGGCTGGGAGACTTGAAGGCCATTCATGGCAAGAAGGGGGATTCAAGGCCGGGGGTAGGCTACTAATTACTGGGTGCTCGGAGAGAGGGTAAGGGTCTCCCCTTCCCCTAGGCCGGTGGACATAATAGAGGGCCATGGAGGGGAGTGAAGAGCCCATAAGGCCAAAAGTCATAGGGGAGGAATCACATGGCTACGGAGGTTACGAAGAAATACCGGAGAAACGGGAAAAGCGAACAACACACCACATACACTGCGAAGCGGGAGTAAATCAATATAAATAGCAAGAAAAGTCCCAAAAAAAGGGGGGGTGATCTTTCATTCATGGGAGGCAAAAGGCCGTAGCCCTACATGTACATTACCAAAGAAGATGCCCAAGACGAGGCTATGGGCAGGGGGAAACCCAACGAAAGACAAAAGATAAGAGGGGGAGGAACAGAGTGCAGGAGGAAAGCCAGCCACCCCTAACTCTCTCCCCCACTACATCGAGCTCTCTCTCTCTTACTCTTGCTTCTTCCCGGTGGTCGTCGGAGGAAGCTCACGCCGGGACGCCTCTTCTTCTCTTTTCTCTTCTCTTCTTCCTTTGTGTTGTCGGTGTCTCTCTCTGGGCCTCCTTTCTTCTCATGCATCCCCCTTTCCTTTGTCGAACAGGAGGCTTTTTATACTCCCAGCCACCGATGACTTCGAGCACGACCGTCGAAGGCGGGAAGCCGGCTGTGATGATGGGTTTGACCTGCTCCTGTCCTGGCTGTCAGTGGGGTAGCCTGCGTGGCCCAACCCATGGTTGACACCTCATAGAGCTCACTACGCGCCAAGGATGCATAGGGCATGGGTGCCATGTCATTTAGCCGTTGAAAAGGCTTGACGCTGTGCCGTTGGTGGGCTGTACAGGCGTGCCGCTGGGGAGCCAAAACGGCGTGCCATTGAAGCTCCTGAAGGGCGTGCCGCTAAATGGCCCGAAGGGCGTGCCGCTGAGTGGCCTGAAGGGCGTGCCGCTGAGGCCTGAAGGGCGTGCCGCTGAGGCCTGCTGAGGGCTGTGCCGCTGAAGCCCTGGGGGCTGTGTCGTTGAATACCTAAAGGGCGTGCCGCTGGAGGGCTCTCCAGGGTGTACCGCTGGGGCCTGCTGAGGGCTGTGCCGCTGAAGCCCCTGGGGGCTGTGCCGCAGAAGACCCCTCCGGGGGTGTGCTGTTGAAACCCCCCCAGGGGGTGTACCGCTGAAGGGGGCGTGCCGCTGGAGGGGCGTGCCGCTGAGGGGCGTGCCGCTGGGGCTCCGCCAGGGTGTGCCGTTGAGGCCCCCTTGGGGCTGGGCGTGCCGCTGAAGGGCTCCCCAGGGGGTGTGTGTACCCGGGGCCCGTTCTGAGCCCATTGTGGGCACGAGTCGTGGCCCGTTTGATTCTCTTTGAGGCCCACGGGCTGTGGGGCCTTTTGTGCTTGATTTCTCTAGGGTTTCTTCACTCGGCGCCGTTGCTGACGCGAGGCCGAGCAGGATATCCAAGTATGCATTTTTTGGTGTCCACAGAAGGGGAAGAAGATCAGAAGGTTTTCTAGGCCTATAACCATGTACAACCTCAAATGGACTCTTGCCTATGGACCTATTGACAGAATCATTGTAGGCAAACTCGGCTTGAGATAAGAGGATATCCCAATTCCCAGGGTGGTCCCCTACAAGGCAACGGAGTAAGTTCCCAAGGCTTCGGTTGATGACTTCAGTCTGGCCATCGGTTTGAGGATGGTAAGCAGTGGAGAATTTGAAGAGGGTTCCCATCAGGTGCCAAAAAGTCTTCCAAAAGTAAGGGAATGGGTCGGTTGGGGTGGATTCCTTGAGGCAAGTAACAATGGCACACCCTTGATTGGCTTCTTCCTCAAGTTCTTTCCTAGTGATGAGGTGTAGGTTCCTATGAGGCTCATTGATCATACTAGGATTAAGGTTTGATGGGGTGGGGTTTGGTGGGTTTAGAATAGTGGGAGGGGTAGGAGATCCCTCAAGGGAGGGAGATGCCTTCTTGGGAAGGGTGCGGGGTGGAGAAGGGTTGAGTTGGATTTTCTTCTCCTCATGAATGAAGATGCAAGTGTTTGTCCTTCCTTGGAAGGTGGCATCTACATCGTAGATCCAAGGTCGTCCTAGGAGTATACTCCCAACTTTCATTGGTAGGATGTCACACCACACTTGGCCTTGATAGGATTGGAATGTAATGGGGACAAGGCAACGAGCACTAACGTGCATGGAGGTGGTATCAATCCATGCTACCCGATATGGGTGTGGACGTGGGGAGGTGGTAAGGCCCAAAAGCTTGACGGTGTCGGGTGACACCACATTCACACTACTTCCACTATCCAAGATGACCTTTCTAACATGACTCCCTATTCGGATGTAGGTATGGAATATGGTGTTTCTCCTCCATTCATGTTCTTGGGTTTGTGTGAGAGTGCACCTAACCACTCCGAGGTGGGAGTCGGTGGGTGGAGGGAGTTGTTCTTGGTTGGTCTCCATGTAGTGGTTCTCATACTCCTCCTCCCATTCAAGAGAGGGTTCATATACCTCAACTTCTCCTTCAAATTCAGCTTGGGTTTGAGGGTTGGTCTCCTCTATGAGCAAGTTAGATGCTCCCTTGGTGGGGCATTGATTGGCAAAGTGTCCATACCCAAGGCACCTAAAGCATTGCTGCCCACTTTGATGGTTTGGGGCCATCTTAGTGTGAGGGGGAGTGGGTGCCGGATTAGGCCTATTGGGAGTTGTGTTTAGGGGCCCACTTATGGGGCGGGGTGGTGAGGTGCCACTAGGAGGTGTGGTCCGGGTGGGAGGAGCTCCCATGGGTGTGGGAAGGAGACCTCTTTGGAGAGGTGGGGGGTTGGGCCGAGATGCCATGGCTTTGGGGTCCATCCCTCGAGGGGGAACCATTCGTGTATACCGTGAGAATTTCTCGGCATCCCGAGCTACTTGGTAGGCTTGCTCTAGAGTGGCTACTTGACGCATGAATAACTCCTTTTTGATATGAAATTGAAGCCCATTCCTAAAGCGGGAGAGTGTGACGGCGGGGTCCTCTTGTACTCCACATTTGAGAAGGTAGTAGTCAAACTTCTCGATGTATTCCATAACGGTCTTTCCCTCTTGAGTCAAGACTTGCCACTCATCTAGGAGGTTTTGATGGTAGGAGGGTGGGACATATTTGAGTTTGAGTTGGTCTTTCATGGCCCCCCATGTGGTGATGGGAGCTTCCCTCCTAACTATCCTTAATGCCTCAACATTCATCCAATGAGTCTTGGCTAGTTTGGTTAATTGCATCTTTGCAAGCCGGACTCTCCTATCCTCGGTCATTGGATACCAATAAAAATATTGGTCCATGGCTGCCTCCCAATCTAAGTAGATGCTCGGATGATGAGACCCATCAAAGGTGGGTGCATCGATTTTCACAAGTCTCATGAGTTGGTCATCCGGGTTGTCCCGGGGAGGTCTCTCATTCCTCCTAGGGGGTGAGCCTCTTTCCGGTTTGGGAGGGTGGTCAAGGTTGGGCTCTCCTATGGCTGGCTCCATATGTGGGGGTGGTTCCCTCCTATCTCCCGCCCTTGGGGCAGGCCTATTTTCCTCAATTTGTTCAAGCCGGACCGTTATGTCGTCAAGCCTTCCCATAATATTGGTCATGCCTTCCACAAGAAACCTCATATGGTCGGGAAGCTCGTGCTCATTGTGAGCGGGATTTCCTTGGGGATTGGGATTCATGGTGGTATTAGAAGAGGGTGGATTGACTTGATAATGGACTCCACTACGAGTGGTCATGCAAAGTTGGGTGGGCTATGCAAGGGTGTGTGGATGCACCTATGAATGACTTAGTGTGACCCAAGACTAGACTTGTAAGGACAAGCCTAAGACGGCTCTGATACCACTTGATGTGGCACAACCCAAGGATGACTAAGTATGAAATGAGCAACCTAGGACCTAGACCCGCAAGCATACAAGCACTCCAATGATTCTCACTATAGCGTCTTACTCACTCGGCACACGCGATCACCCGGCGGGGCCGGGGGATGTTGGCAAGGGTCCGAGGCGAGACCCAATGATTCTAATTGACTTAGTTGGCTTAGGCTGACCCCAAAGGGCCTAGGATTCCCAACTTTGCGGGCGGCTGGCCCGCAGGGCGGGGTTTGGGTGGCACTCTCTCCCGGTCCGCGGTGGACACCTTCAAAGTAGCATACAAGTACGGGCCCTCTTCTCACCGTCCGACGGGCATACAAAGCAATACTAAACTCGCAGAAATAAGGCAATCAAAGGTAGTATCAGAGGCTCACCTGATCAGTGTGAAGACACCGATCCTGCTCGGAGACGAGGGTGCGCCGGGAGGCGAGGGTATATACCCGATCGCCGCGGCGGTGTCGCTTGACCTGAAAGTGAAAGAAGTACAACACTACACCTCTCGCAGGAGGGGTGATCTTGGGGTAGGGATTAAGCTTAATACAACCAAAACTACCTCCACGCAGGGAGGGGCCTTCAGCCGGCCAAGCGGGGTGGGGGAATTAAGCAAAGAAGACCGACTTTCCGAACTCCGCCTGTTCTGCCAAGCTTCAGGCTCGCTGGACAGGGTGTCGATGACGACGCTGCCACGGACTCCACAGAACACTAAACTTGATGAAACCGGTGCCAAAAGTTTCCCAGCTGATAGAGGATGATGTCTGAATTTTTGTAGAAGCTCTGGAACGCGGGGCTGATCGGACCGGTGACTGGAGCAGGACAGCAACGCTCTGCCACTGACTGATGCAGAACTGATGCAGTAGGTTAAAGAAGGCACTGCAGATGCTCCCGAACTCCAAATGGAACGAAACTAGCGGTGGCGCAATCGTGGTCGGAGTAGCTTTGAGAAGAAGTTGATGGGGTCACAATCCGAGGTCGGAGAAGAGAGTGGTGACTGGAGAAGTGGGGACTGGTCGAACCTGGACCCACAGGTGGCAGACTGCACACTCCGGCAAAGAAAATGCTAACTGATAGCTCCGGTGGCCGAATGAGGTCCTTATTCTTGGAGATGAAAGCTAACTGGACGTAGTTTCTGCCCTCCAAAAATGGCACTCAGATCCTTCACGAGCTGGCCGTGGCAGCTTCTGCTTTTAGCTTCAGGTCTTCAGACAGAGACAGAATGCGCAGTTGGACGAGATCCTCGAATACGAACAGCTCCGGACTCGGATGGATGCGAGACCACCACCGTTGGAAAGCTACCTCGTAGACGATTCAAGCAATATAGGCCTTGCCACCTGAATCTTTGAGAGACGGTCGTGGCTGTCTCTGCAAGTCTCTGCCACTCTGCTGCCTGAAACAGAGATAGAATGAGGAGAGGAAGAGGGTGTGGGGAAGGGGATGGCCAAGAGAGTAAGAGGTGGGAGGTGTGTCTAATGGCTATGGAGGGGGGATGTGGGGTGTTTAGGGGTTGTGAGAGTTGTAGGGGAATGAAGGTTTGGGGGTGAAATGGCTGGAGAGGGCTGTGAGATGAGTGGAGGGAGGTGGAGCTCTTGGTGGGCAAGGAGAGAGCAAGGGAGAGAGGGGGGCGAACTTGGATTGACCAAGGGGAGGTGGGGGGCGAACTTGGGAGCTTGGGGGTGGGGGAGATGAAAGGGCACAACCCAAGGGGAGGGAAATTTGAATTTGGGTCCTTGGGGGAAGTCCCTTCAGCCTTGGGAGGGTGGGAAGGTGCTTTGGAAAGTGGAAGGGGTAGGTGGTGGTTGGAGGGTGGGGTTTTGATTGGTGTAGGATACCTTGGGGCTGGGGTGGAGTTATGGGAGTGGTGTGGGAACTTGGGAGGAGTTATTGGGGAGGGGAAGAGAGAGAGAAAGTGGGTGGGAAGTGAGGATAGAGAGAGGGGGGCGAACTCTTCCCCTTGGGAGAGAGAGAGAGAGATAATGAGAGCATAAGAGAGAAGAGAAATTTAGTGGAGGGGAGTGAGATGTGGGGAAATGTTTCTATTCAAATTGATTCATCAAAAGTTGAGTACATGAGGAGAGATGGGCCTATATATAGGTAACCATTCTTTACATGACCAAAATATCCCTGACAATAAGACAAAAGACCGAGCATATCCTAGACTCAATCCTATGGGCCCATAACTAAGATAATAAGGCCCAATTAAGCATAACAAGGGAAATGGACTAGAACCACATGACTCACTAAAGGGAAATACAATAGATAGGACTCAATAAAAGGAAAATACATAAGATGAAACTTGGGACATGAAGATAACAAGTGTAGACCATAATCAATCCACATCAAGAGTGTGCAGGCGACCCGAGCTAGAGGGAGTGTCGTGAGATGCCCTCATCATGTTTTGACCGTCTCCTCCTCTTGATCAAGAGTATGTTGCCTCGAGACGAGAAGTTGCCAGAAACTTATTATCGTGCAAAAAAGATGGTCAATGAGCTAGGACTTGGATATGTGAAAATAGATGCATGCCCGAATCATTGTATGTTATATTACAAAGATGATGCAGATAAGATATCATGTTCTATTTGCGGCCATGACAGATTCAAACCTAAGGGAGGTGTCAATTCAAAGCGAAAAGATGTACCTTACAAGGCATTATGATATTTCCCTCTTGTGCCTAGGCTGCAGCAGCTGTATATGTCCTCAAAGACAGCTCTACATATGACATGGCACAGTGAAAGAGTACGCCGTGCCGATGATATAATAAGTCATCCTGCCGATGGTGAGGCGTGGACCCACTTCAATCGTACTCATCTTGCTTTCTCAAAGGAGCCACGTAATGTTAGGTTGGGTTTATGCACAGATGGTTTTAATCCATTCGGCGGTTCAGTGGCATCTTATTCTTGTTGGCCAGTGTTCATGACACCGTACAACCTTCCGCCAGACATGTGCATGAAGCGAGAAAATCTATTTTTATCTTTAGTAATTCCTGGTCCAAAAAGTCCCGGAAAAAATTTGGACATATATCTCAGGCCGTTGATTGATGAGCTCAATTTTTTATGGACTGATGGAGTTGTTATTTATGATGTAGAAAGCAAAATTTTATTATGAAGGTTGCACTGATGTGGACAATAAGTGACTTCCCTGCATATGGAATGCTATCTGGTTGGAGCACACATGGGAGGTTAGCATGTGCCTACTGTATGGAAGATACCAAATCATTTGTATTGAAACATGGTGGAAAAGCATGCTGGTTTGATTGCCATCGGCGATTGCTACCAAGTGACCATCCTTTTCGAAGGTAAAAAGACTTGTTTAAAAAAAATACTGTTGAAGTAGATGAAGCAGACTTGCAACGGGTGTCGGGTCGACATATGGCGACACAGGTGCAAAATTTACCAGATGTAGTATAATTGTCTGGTAGCACACGATAACTGAATAGTTTTGGAAAGTATCACAACTGGAATAAGAAAAGTATTTTTTGGGAATTACCTTATTGGTCAACTCTTCTTGTACGACACAATCTAGATGTCATGCATATCGAGAAGAATTTTTTTGATAATATGTTTAACACGGTCACGAATGGTAAACGCAAAACAAAGGACAACGCCAAAGCGCGCATGGACTTAAAGATACTTTGTAAACGTCCAGAACTGGAACTACAAAACATAAATGGAAGGGTTGTGCAGCCAAAAGCAACTTACGTGCTTAATGATACACAGATCAAGGAAGTGTGCCAGTGAGATTTCCAGATGGATATGCATCCAACATAGCCCGTTGTGTGAATGTTAATGATTGAAAAATATATGGTCTGAAAAGTCACGACTATCATGTGTTCATGGAGAGGCTAGTGCCCATTGCATTTCGTGATTTGTTGCCGAAGTCTATATGGGGAGCACTGACCGAGCTGAGTCAATTTTTCAAGATTTTATGTGCATCAGAACTCAGACTTTGGGACGTACACACTCTTGAAGAAAATGTGGTCAAAACTATTTACAAGTTAGAGAAGATATTTCCTCTGGCATTCTTTGATTCGATGGAGCACCTGGTCGTCCATCTGCCATACGAGGCTATTGTCGGAGGGGCAGTACAATTCCGATGGATGTATCCATTTGAGAGGTATATGAGAATTTTCATGAAGACATACATGTTGTCCATGGTCGCTACATGTCATTGCCATCTGAATTGTTGTTGTAGGTGCATGTATGAATTGAAAATGAAAGTTCGCAACAAGGCAAAGGTGGAAGGTTTGATTGCTGAGGCATATGTTATTGAAGAAATTTCGAACTTCTGTTCCATGTACTTTGAGCCAGATATTCAAACTCGTCATACTCGACCTCCACATAATGATGATGGGGGAGTTGATGATTTGTCAGATCGGCTCTCTATATTTAAGCATCCTGGACGTGCTTTCGGACGTTACTCGACCCGCACGCTCGAAGATAAAGAGTTGTACGCTGCTGAGATATATATTCTTCTGAATTGTAATGAGATTAAACCTTATGTTGAGTAAGTTCTTAACTCACATTTTCAGCAATGCCATAACTTTCTCATCATTCTTCTGTAGTTCATTTAAAGTAGTAGTGCATTTATATTGCAGACAATTTGATTTAGAATTAGCACAAAAATGTCCAAATATCCAGGACGTAGAGATTGAAAAAGAACGCGAGAAATTTTTTGCCAAATGGTTGATATATCAAGTTAGTGTCGATCGTTCAATATATATGTTTGCATTTACTAATATTAACGTAATTGTTCAAAAATATTTAACTACTCTACTTTACATATAGGTTGAACAAGGTCTCATTAGTGATCAGAGAGTACAAGAGATAAGTTATGGCCCCTCCAACGTTGCACGTGCCTATCCATGATATATTGTGAATGGATACAAATTTCATACGAGGGATTATGGACGAAGTAAGTCTACGATGAACAACGGCGTATCTGTTAAGGGAAGTGTATACAATGAAGTGGAATTAGACTACTATGGTATTCTTGAGGAAGTTATAGAACTTCAGTATTTGGGACGAGACAATCATGTATACCTATTTAAGTGTCATTGGTTTGATCCTAATTCAGTTCGACATGACACGTCTACTGTGATTGTCGATGTCAAACATAGGTACAAACTTAATACCTATGAACCGTTCATTTTAGCCGCACAAGCCCACCAAGTGTATTATTCAAGGTATCCATCGTCCAAGAATAAAGATTGGTGGGCAGTTTGCAAGGTTAAAGTAAAATATTTTCCAACTTATGAGTTAAATATGAGTGAAAATGTCTCAGAGCTTGGCAGCGCCGAATATTTTCAATCAGATGAAGTTGGCCTTATCGGCTCCACACATGTTAATCTGGATGAATCTGATGAGCCACTGTCATTACGTAAGGAAGATGAAGTGGAAGAAATAGATCCGACGGAGTTAAATGTTCATGTTAGAGGGGAGGAGGAGTCAGATGAAAAGGAAGAGTTCGAATCTGATGAGACTACGATGGATGACGAAGATGATGATGATGAGCTAGATATATCAACATGAGGGAGGCATGTTTTGATAATTTAGTAAGCTGATTCTTACTTTTTAAGCATAATTTTAAATGACATTTGTCTAGCCTTATATAATTATGGATTAATATGTATTAATTGTTTTGTTATTAATAAGGAAATGGTGCGAGGAGGTCGTACTAGGAGTGGGAGGAGACAAGGCAGTGAGAGGGGCGCTACTCCCTCCTCGTTAGCATCTTCTTCAGACACATGTATATTTGATCAATAAGTTAGCTATATGAATATTTTAATTATTTACTAACTTAAAAGAATTTTTTATAGGCCCAAGTGTCGGCTCACCACCACTTGTACAGACGCCACCACCACTTCCCGCTAGTGCCCTCCCACCGCCTCCCGCTACATGTATATCTATTATAATTTTCAGTAACATGTTGCATTTACTTATGCAAATTAATGCTTTCCCACCTATGTATTTCTTTGAATTTCTAGCAAAATATTCATTTATCTAATGTGAATTAATTCTTACAGGTCCTAGTGCCCTCCCACCACCTCCCGCTACAGGTATATCTATTTTAATTTTCAGTAGCATGTTGCATTTACTTATGAAAATTACTGCTTTCCCACCTATGTATTTCTTTGAATTTCTAGCAAAATGTTCATTTATCTAATGTGAATTAATTCTTACAGGTCCTAGTGCCCTCCCACCACCTCCCGCTACAGGTATATCTATTTTAATTTTCAGTAATATGTTACATTTACTTATGAAAATTAATACTTTCCCACTGATATATTTCTTTGAATTTCCAGCAAAATATTCATTTATCTAATGTGAATTAATTCTTACATGTCCTAGAGCCCTCCCACCACCTGTACAGACGCCACCCCCACCACCTCCCGCTATAGGTATATCTATTTTAATTTTCAGTAACATGTTGCATTTACTTATGGAAATTAATATTTTCCCACCTATGCATTTCTTTGAATTTCTAGTAAAATATTCATTTATCTAATGTGAATTAATTCTTACAAGTCCTAGTGCCCTCCCACCACCTCCCGCTACAGGTATATCTATTTTAATTTTCAGTAACATGTTGCATTTACTTATGAAAATTAATGCTTTCCCACCTATGTATTCCTTTGAATTTCTAGCAAAATATTCATTTATTTAATGTGAATTAATTCTTACAGGTCCTAGTGCCCTCCCACCACCTGTACAGACGCCACCCCCACCACCTCCCGCTACAGGTATATCTATTTTAATTTTCAATAACATGTTGCATTTACTTATGAAAATTAATACTTACAGCCCTCCCACCACCTCTGACTTCTACAGGCCTCCCCCACCACTCAGTAGCTAGTTGACGATGCCAGCAATCATCACGAGGGAGGCACTGTCCATGATGGACGTCGCCCCTGCTGGATCTCCGGGTATATTTATAAGGCTATTTTACATTCATTAATTATTAGCGGTAAGTTTCTAATATGAGTACTTTGACATTTGCAATTGCAGGAAAAAAATAGAACCTTCCAATACAGTCCATCATGCTATTAGCCTAGTAATGGCACATGTGCTCGGGCCACATTTGTCTTTCAAAGAATTTCCGATGGGCGTCCGCGATTCATTGTTCGACATGTTGTTAGTAAGTAACTATGTCATTTAATTCAAGTCTTTTCCAAACTCAATTCACAACAGTATATTAATTGTGAAGCTTAATTTATTTACAGCGGACTTATCGATTCACGGGTGGACATGATGCGGCACGATGTCGTTCTGCCTGGGAGTCTATTGTGAAGACAAATTATCGAAAGAGAGTATATGTGGCTCAGAGGAAGGCTAAAAAAAATGCTGGTGGGAGTGAAGACCGACAGCTGTGGAAGGAGCACCGTCCTCTATGGATGAGGAAGGAAGATTGGGACATACTATGTGACAAATTTGCCGACCCCAAGTGGATAGAAAAATCCCAAAAGGCTAAATCAAATAGGGCGTCACAACCGGAGGCAAATTTGCATACATGTGGGTTCGTCTCTTTCGCGACTCATAAAAATAAAATGTCAAGTAATGTTTCAATTTATCTTCTTACATTTTATTAATATATATGACAATTTTTTACTATGAATTATATAACATGCTGTGGAGCTTAATCGAGCTCCGACGTTCCTCAAGGTGTTCGACAGATCACACAAAAAGAAGGCGACATGTCAATTTGTGAGTGCGAGAGCTCGTTCAGTAGCGGTAAGTTTATCTACGTGTGTAACTTCTATCGTTCATTTAAATCAGATTGATTCATATGAAATTGACTAATTATTTTATTTTATTTGTAGGAAACATATAGCAGAGCTGTGACAGAGAAGTACAGGGAGGGAGAGGGGCAGCAGCCAGAGTTGGATCTGGCAGAATGGGTGGCCGCAACTGGTGTACCGAAGAAGGACCGGATATATGGTTTTGGGGAGAGCATGGACTCTAGCGCGGTGATATCATCGTGTGCGAGTTCGAACTCTGCCCAAACCAGTACTTCTACCTTCAGTATACCTCAACCTGCCCCCAGTACTTCTGCCAGCGACGTCAGAGACATCGTCCGATCGGAGATGTGTAGCCAGATTTCTGATTTGCAGTTGCAGATGCAGCGGCAGTTCCGAGAGGAGATGTCTACCCAGTAGGCAACCATGTTGCAGGCACTCACTGGTCTACTCTCCCAAGCGGGAATTCTCCCTCATGCATCCACCACCACGGCACAAGCGGCACATGTGATTCTTTTCCATGAGCTCAGTTTGGTAGAATTATTTAAAATTAAAGACGATCTGGGTAATTCCGATCGTTCCAACACGACCTGGGAGGTAGACGTGACTTGTCAGAGCTGACGGATTCCAAATCGGACATCCAGTTTGAGCCCGACGCTAAAATAACTCAATTCAAAACTAAGTTAGTTATTAAAACTAACTTAGTTTAGAATAATTCAAAAAAGTAGGGGTTCGGGGGTCCAGAATGTGAAATACTGATGCGATCGGCATTCCGATCGTTCCAACACGACCTGGGAGGTAGACGTGACTTGTGAGAGCTGACGGATTCTAAATCAGACATCCGGTTTGAGCCCGATGCTAAAAAGTGCATTTTGTAAATGCACTTGGTTTAAAATTAAAGCAGTCGGGTCCGGGGGTCCAGAATGTGAAATACTGATCCGATCGACATTCCGATCATTCCAACACGACCTGGAAGGTAGACGTGACTTGTCAGAGCTGACGGATTCCAAATCGGACATCCGATTTGATCCCGACGTTAAAATAACTCAATTTAAAACTAAGTTAGTTTTCAAAACTAACTTAGTTTAGAATAATTCAAAAAAGTAGGGGTTCGGGGGTCCAGAATGTGAAATACTGATCCGATCGGCATTCCGATCATTCCAACACGACCTGAGAGGTAGACGTGACTTGTCAGAGCTGACGGATTCCAAATCGGACATTCGGTTTGAGCCCGACACTAAAATAACTCAATTCAAAACTAAGTTAGTTTTCAAAACTAACTTAGTTTAGAATAATTCAAAAAAATAGGGGTTCAGGGGTCTAGAATGTGAAATACTGATCCGATCGGCATTCCAATCGTTCCAACACGACCTGGGAGGTAGACGTGACTTGTGAGAGCTGACGGATTCTAAATCGGACATCCGGTTTGAGCCCGACGCTCAAAAGTGCATTTTGTAAATGCACTTGCTTTAAAATTAAAGCAGTCGGGTCCGGGGGTCTAGAATGTGAAATACTGATCCGATCGGCATTCCGATTGTTCCAACACGACCTAGGAGGTAGACGTGACTTGTGAGAGCTGACGGATTCCAAATTGGACATCTGGTTTGAGCCCGACGCTCAAAAGTGTATTTTGTAAATGCACTTAGTTTAAAATTAAAGTAGTCGGGTCCGGGGGTCCAGAATGTGAAATACTGATGCAATCGGCATTCCGATCGTTCCAACACGACCTGGGAGGTAGACGTGACTTGTCAGAGTTGACGGATTTCAAATCGGACATCCGGTTTGAGCCCGACACTCAAAAGTGCATTTTGTAAATGCACTTGGTTTAAAATTAAAGCAGTCGGGTCCGGGGGTCCAAAATGTGAAATACTGATCCGATCGGCATTCCGATCGTTCCAACACGACCTGGGAGGTAGACGTGACTTGTCAGAGCTGACGGATTCCAAATCGGACATCCGATTTGAGCCCGACGCTAAAAAGTGCATTTTGTAAATGCACTTGGTTTAAAATTAAAGCAGTCGGGTCCGGGGGTCCAGAATGTGAAATACTGATCTGATCGGCATTCCGATCATTCCAACACGACGTGGGAGGTAGACGTGACTTGTCAGAGCTGACGGATTCCAAATCGGACATCCGGTTTGAGCCCGACGTTAAAATAACTCAATTAAAACTAAGTTAGTTTTCAAAACTAACTTAGTTTAGAATAATTCAAAAAAGTAGGGGTTCGGGGGTCCAGAATGTGAAATACTGATCCGATCGGCATTCCGATCGTTCCAACACGACCTGGGACCTGACGTGACTTGTCAGAGCTGACAGATTCCAAATCGGACATCCACTTTGAACCCGACGCTAAAATAACTCAATTCAAAACTAAGTTAGTTTTCAAAACTAACTTAGTTTAGAATAATTCAAAAAAGTAGGGGTTCGGAGGTCCAGAATGTGAAATACTGATGCGATCGGTATTCCGATCGTTCCAACACGACCTGAGAGGTAGACGTGACTTGTCAGAGCTGACGGATTCCAAATCGGACATCCGGTTTGAGCCCGACGCTCAAAAGTACATTTTGTAAATGCACTTGGTTTAAAATTAAAGCAGTCGGGTCTGGGGGTCCAGAATGTGAAATACTGATCCGATTGACATTACGATTGTTCCAACACGACCTGGGAGATAGACGTGACTTGTCAGAGCTGACGGATTCCAAATCGGACATCCGGTTTGAGCCTGACGCTCAAAAGTGCATTTTGTAAATGCACTTGGTTTAAAATTAAAGCAGTCGGGTCCGGGGGTCCAGAATGTGAAATACTGATCCGATCAGCATTCCGATTGTTCTAACACGACCTGGGAGATAGACGTGACTTGTCAGAGCTGACGGATTCCAAATTGGACATCCGGTTTGAGCTCGACGCTAAAAAGTACATTTTGTAAATGCGCTTGGTTTAAAATTAAAGCAGTCGGGTCGAGGGGTCCAGAATGTGAAATACTGATCCGATCGACATTTCGATTGTTCCAACACGACCTGGGAGGTAGACGTGACTTGTCAGAGCTGACGGGGGTCTACAATTAGATATCTTTACAGTCATCGGTTTGATATTATGTTTGATTTAAATTCATGTAATCTAATAAAATATTTAATTTATCTTTATACTATTTTTTATTTATGTATGTTTTTTTTAATATAGGAGGATTCTTCTGCGAGCGGCAGCACAGGAGATGAGCAGGGCGAGGGGGATGAAGATATGGACGATCTGGAGGATTTTTATTGATTTTGTTGTATATTTTTCTATGTAACTCTGATGAGTTTATTGTGATATTTGATGTAATTTTAATTAAACAGATTTTTTATTTTTGTTCGTGTGCATTTTTTGTTTTCGGTGATTTTGTAAACAGGTTTTTAATACAAATTCTTTGTTTTAAAAAAAAGAGAAAAAAATATTTCGGACGGATTTTGAGACGGATCCGTCTGAAATTTACGACGGATATAAGGACGGAAATAAATATGTCTGAAATGCAAGATGGATTTCAGACGACTAAGTGCGAAAGTACAGATGGATATTTAGACGAAATTTTTCCGTCGCAAACATCAGACAGATTTTGAGACGGATCCGTATGGAATTTGCGACTGATATCACGACGGAAATTAATTTACGTCGAAAAATCTGAGATGGATATTTAGACGGAATTATTCCGTCGCAAAATTCAGACGGATTGTAAGACGGTACATTCCGTCCGAAGTACCGATGAAATTTGCAATGGATTTTTATTCCGTCGAAAATTTAGGACGGAATTTAGGACAGAATCAAATCCGTCGGTTATTTGTGACTAATTTTTTTAGACAGTCTTATTCCGTCGCAATTCCGTCGCAAAATCTATTAGCGATGAATTTTGCGACGGAATTGCGACGGAATATGGCCGTCGCAAAATTCGCTTTTTCTTGTAGTGTGAAAAGGAGAAGTTGATTCCAAAATTTTATCTTCTTCTAACCATATAACGTGTAATTATCAATACTGCTTCAAAATCTTTCCAAAATAGTGTTCTAGATGAGAATATAAGGTGGCAAATGAGAGAATATTATTTTCTAACGTAAACACTCCAAATGAGATTGATAGGTGAGACAATGATGGAACATAAGTTGTATCGGCCAATTTTTTCAAAAAAAAAAATTGAGCAAAATCACTTCATTTTTTTGTGAATGTTGTCATAACATATATGTATATATTAATATATAGTTAACAAATGAGTAATGTAAATAATATAACAAGATAAAATTATCAATTAGTAAATTCAAGTATCTAATATTTAGGTGGTACAAACTAAAACAAATGTTATGCTGCTACACTTTATGCAAATAATTTTTACTACATTTTTTTTCATTGTTTAAAATGAGATAGTTGAGATGAAAGTGACGAAGTTGGTAGTACAAAATATAATTATCTGTTCTTACTCAGAGAGAAAAAAATGTGACAAAAATTCAACGCGTAACATTTATCTACATATTAAAGTTAAATGACAAAATTTATATAATTATGCTAAAACATTGTTGGAACCTATTATTACATTATATTTTCTTATGAAATATTTTATATTAGTGTCATTAGAAAAAAACTCTATATTAATTAAGATTACACATATTTTGAATTTTGTAAACAAAGATTTAAGACATGATTCGAAGAGTCATACTTACTATACATTTTAGTGTGCAATAGTCCCCATGTATTGTCTCATTATTAATCCAACTAGGATTGATGGGACAGATCCCATCGATTTCGATTAGACTAATGGGGATGATATATTTCCCTTACTATGTTGTAAGTATTTTTTTACTTTGAATCATTGGAGAAAAGTCATCAAAATAATGGCATCTTGAAACTCAAGCAGCATTTAAGAATAATAATGGAGTGGAATTTAATGATTAGAATTGTGGATAACACCTAAAACATTTTCAAAGAAGTCAAAACTTCATATCTATTTATACACAAGAAGATATGAAAGGTAGGATAGAGTCATACCCAATCTCTCTTCTACATAAAAAGTAGCTCGTTGGCCATTTTGGGGATATTGTATCTTTTTACAATAAAAATATGATTTTAATCTCATTTTTGGTAATGCATAATAATATTTTATTAGTAATAATAAAATCTGAATGTGAGCAAAGAGCTACATAAAGACTATTAGAGGGGGGGCCCTTAAAATGCATGGGCCAATCCCAAAATAAGGAAAATTAAAAAAATATAAATTACGAGACTATTGATTTTGCCCCCACTTTTAACTCTCTTTTTACGGCTTTTCAACTTTTACCATCTCTCCCTCTCTCTCTCACGTACACACAAACACGCGTCCACAACCATCTCTACATCCATTCTCCACCTTTTTAAAATAAATCTATGGCACATTTTTTTAATTTTTATTTTAAAAAATCAATAATTTTCTAAGTCAAGTTCAAAAGATATCTTGATTAACATATAATTTATTATAGGAATTAGTTATTGTTATTCATTGTTGAGGTATTATCTGTTGGGTTTTATCCCAATATAATGGTCCACTTGTCATTGGGCTACACACACTTAACACACCATTAAGTCCAGTTAAAGGAATATATTAATGGGTTGAACCCATTAAGTGTCCATTAGGATCCTATTATGGGTGGGATCCTGCTTAAGCCCAATTGGGACTGGTCCCGCCTCTCTACATTAGTGCGTAACTCCCCATTAGGTTACACACACACATACAGTACGTGAGATAGAGAGAGGAAACCAGAGGGAGAACGTGGGTTCCGGTCGCTCCCTTCCCGGTGTTCGTGAGCGTGGATCGTCTTCCTCCTCAGTGGGATGGCTTCCGCTTCAGGTACACATTCCAACATGTGGTATCAGAGCCCGAGTTCTGATCTCTCGGACTCCTCTCATCGTTCTCGGAACGATTTCACTCGAACGGTTGTATCGGCTGGTGAATGTGTTCAGGGTGTGACCTTCATGGTCTTCACCCTCCCGGACAGGGTTTCAGTCGGGGGGGTCTCGGTGGCCATCTTCTCACCAAACGACGCCGAAGGCGTCGTCTTCAGTCCGTGGGAATGCTGGCGCTCGCCGGCGGCCTTGCTCCCTTTCCTTCTCTGCCGCTGTGCCGGTGTTTAAAAAAAAAGGGGGTTTTCAGTTTGAAAGGGGACCGGCGGCGACCATCTCCCGGGACGACTCCTCCGGCGTCTTCAGCCACCGGGAGGGCCGGCGGTCGCCGGCGGGCCTCCGCCCTGGCTGCTGCCTCCTGCGGCCGGACACCGCCGTGGCGGCCAACTCCCGCAGGGGCGCCGCGACCGCGTGCAGGGGGGGCCTGCGCCCGCGCCAGGGCACCTGCTGGACCCCGCCGGACGACGCCGCCGGCGTCGTCTCCGATCGGCGGGGGTCCGACGGCGGCTGGCCGGCCACTCCCCTTCCCCTTTTTCCCAAGGCGGCGGCGGCGGTTCATCTTCTGCTGCGCTTAGGGTTTTGGGAGATGGGGTCTCGCAGGGGATTGGAGAAGGTGAAGGGTCTTTGACCCTTTTACCCTCCATTAAGTGTATATTAAGTTTGAAACTCAAATTTTGGGATCCAATAAGGCTCGTGGATCTAGTTTTGGGTCTCCCATTAAGGCATTTGGGTTTTAAGTTTGGGTTTGGATTATGTATAGTTTTGGATTCGGGTTTAAGTTATTAAACGGTTTTGGTTTCAGATATTGGGTCTTAGATCCATACGGATCTTATTTGGAACCCGAATCCGGATCCGTTTACGTATCCGAATCCGATTAAAATCCATTCCTTTTTAAATATCCACATCCATTATTGCTTAAATGTATCCTTTAAGTATAAAACTGTTTATTAAGATTCATTTAATTATATCCTTATTCTTTAAATTCTGTTAATGGGTTTTCTATAGGATCCATTAAGTTCTGGATCTTGGGCCCATTCATTCTGGGTACATATTGAGCCCATTAACATTTTTTTAAAGGATATAGGGTCCATTATGTAAACAGTTTGGATACAGAAGTAATGTCTGTGGGTATGTTTGCAATTCAGTGGTTATTTCTGCAAACAGAAAAGGATATTTATGTAACAGCATGTTAGAACTTGTGTTTTCAACCCCTTTTAATTTAGTTTTGGCATGATTAAGGCTTATTAGTGAACAAATAATTATTGCTTTAATAGTAGGAGATATTTTTGTGATATTTTGACCTCTCTACAGAAATTATTCATACATTAATATCTCCATTTCAGATTGCAATAATTATTGTGTTTATATTCTTTTTGCTCATATTAAGTGTTATTTGATGCTATCATATAGTTTTGTAATTTTTAAGTGGTTAGGTAGACCACCAAAGTGGCACTAACTACGATGAATGATAAAATTTCACACTTTTGAGTTTAAGATAGTGTCATTCATGAGCATTATAATTTGTTTGTTATCATTTTTTAATTGGGGGAGGATATTTTAGCATTCAAAGTGTGTAAGTTGACCACCAAAGTGGCCTTATGCATGGAGAATAATAAAGTATTCTCATTAAGGAATTAAAATGATATAAAACTTTGTGTTCTTGGTTTGAATGTAGAATTTAACTCCCAAAGGAGTGTTCTATTTTCATGTCATGAACATGATAGAATATGACTTATGTGCATGGCGACTCTTGAGGGTTTTTTTACCCAAAGGTACTTTCTCTTGACATCAAAGTGTATATAAGTCTTAGTTCTATCACTTAAGTTATTTTGTGAGGAGTTTGTCCATTAGCATGCTAAAGTAATTTATTTCAGTTTGTCAGAATTACTTAGCATTCATTTATATGCCTCATTATTTGCTGCCATTTCACATTTTGATATATGTGAGCATTTGGTTATCTTCAGGTGCTTCTCCTTTATTTGCACCCTTCACTGGAACTGTCCCTCATCTGAATGACACTAATTTCACTGAATGGAAACAAAGGGTACTATTTGCTTTAGAGTGCATGGATTTAGATTTGTCTTTGCGTGAGGAAAAACCAGCTCCACTTACAGCAGAAAGTACACAGGAACAGAATGTTGTGCCCCTTAGGCACAAGCATGTGCTATGTTGCTTTGATGATAGCAATGCTATTTGGTTTTGATGATAGCAAGACAGTGAGTGCATTTGAGTGCATTTGATATAGTGTTTTGATGACATTGTGCTTTGATGATAGTAACATGACTGTGACTGGTATATCTGATATATCAGTTTGTGTTAGACTTTTGTTATGTGCATAGTCTATACATTGTGCATCTCGTTGACAAGTTTGCACATTCATGAAGTCTATACACTAGGCTTGAAGTGTATACTTTGAGCGTCTCAATGAGCATCTCATGTAAGTCCATACATTCATAGTGCATTGCATTGGCTAAGTATATACAACGTCAGTTCATGCAGTGTCAACTCGCTAAGTGTGTACAGCGTCAACGCATGAAGCCTGTACATCAGTCTTAATATTCTAAGTCTGTACAGCGCACTTCATATGCAAAGTCCAAGTCTGTACAGCGTGAAGTCTAAACATTATTTTCAGGGCTTGTCTTCGCGTCGTTTTGTTCCATTGTGTGCAGAACGTTGCAGCACCTCGTGTTGCTTTCAGTGCCACTTGAGCTACACTTCGTGTTGTTTCCCCTCACTAACACGAAAAGATTTCGTGTCGTCTGAGCTTACAACACTTCGTGTTGATTTCCATGCTTGACAGGAAAACTTGTATGAGGTAATACTTCGTGTTGTTCTATCCTTGTCATCTATGTCTTCGAGTCCTAGTCATGGTTGTTTAACTCCGTGTCGTGTCTCCATCTGTCTTCGTGTCGTGTTACTGAAGCAGCTCGAATAGTTCTAACGAACTCCGAGTCGTTTCTCTGTGAACCTCGAGTCGTTTCCTTTTTCTCTGGTTTTCACTGCTTCACCACGTGTCGTGATAGCCGTGTCTGTGCTGTCTCCGTGTCGTCCTTAGTTCGAGTCGGTTCTTTGTTATTTCCGTCTTCGTGTTGTTCTTCCTAGACCTCGTGTCATTCTTGTGTTGAAACCACACTTCGTGTTAGTTTCTGTTCTCGTCCTCGTGTCGTTGTCAGTCCTTGTCATCTTTAGACTTCGTGTCCTTCTCGCCTTGACCACACTTCGTGTCAATTCCTGTGTTTCGTCTTCGTGTTGTTTTCAACTCGTGTCGGTTTCTGTGTTTCGTCTTCGTGTTGTTTTCAACTCGTGACGGTTTCTGTTATTTGTCTTCGTGTCGTTCTCGTCTCACTTCGTGCTGTTTTCATCTGACCTCGTGTCATGCTCTCCTTGTCTCATACTGTAGTAATCTTGTGTTCTCGTGTCAGTTACTGTAGTTACTCGAGTCGTATTCCTGCTTTCTTTGTGTTATCACGTGTCGTGTCACCTTATGTCATTCTCTGTGCTGGTTGTTATGTCGTGTTGATTTCTGTATCTCGTGTCGTTCTTTTCTTATCTCGTGTAGTAGTCACGTCGTGTTGTTATCACATACCTCATGCAGTTTTAGTTCTTGTGGCCCTCAGTTTTAATGGTTTTTATCTCCTTGCAGGTCCGAGGAAGAACATTCCCCAGTGACTGGCAGCACGTGATCCGAGGCTGGAATGAAGCTTGCTGAGAGACTGCCACGTGGTCCGAATACTTAGGGCTGGAAATGTGGAGGTCACACGTTGGGGCTGATGATGATGCTGCTGCTATATATATGAGCCTTCTTCCATAGAAGAAGGTCGATCGAGTTGGCGAAAAGAAAAGTCCATACAGATAGCCACGATCCAGAAAAGAAGAAGAGCAGAAGAAGAAGAAAAGGAGAAGAAGAGAAAGAAGAGAAGAGCCAGAGTGAGAGATTAGCGAGAGAAGAAGAGAAGTGCAGCAGAGAAGAAAGAGAAAGAGAGAGAGTGAAGAAAGAGAGTGAGATCGAGGGAGATCTGTTCTTGATGGACCGTGGATCAAATCCAGGCCATTCAGCTCTTTAAGAGCCACATTGTGCTTCATCGTTTACAGCTTTCCGATGCTGTTATCTTGTATTTTGTTTTCCATTTTACATTTCCTTTCAAGCTGTTAGTCAGCGGATTGCAGAGGTGCTGCCTCTGGACGGCTAAGCTGTATTGCCCAGCGGTTTGCAGTGGAGGATTCCATTGGACAGCAAGCTGTGTTGCTCAGCGGGTAGTGGAGGTTTCCACTGGATGGGTAGGCTGTAATCCCCAGCGGTTGCAGTGGTGGATTCCACTGGACGGCAAGCTGTGAGGCCCAGCGGTTTCAAGCTGTGAGTCAGCAGGAAGCCACACTCGGGTTGAGTGTGGGGTGGATGTAGGTCTGCAGGACCGAACCACCTAAAAACCCTTGTGCACTGTGGTTTGATTTGTTCATTTGTGCTTCCGCTAGATGAATGCATAGGGGCGCTCCATGTGTTTGCTAACTGGTCGAACATAATAGTTGATTAGCTTTCAGATTTGGTAAATCTGTCTAGTTAGCATCATAGTTCTAGTTTGAGCGAAATTTTATATTGGGTGAGAGTTTAAAAGGGCCATATTCATTCACCCCCCCTCTGAATACATAGCACCGAACACAACAATTGGTATCAGTGCGGGTCTCTGATCTATCAGATCTAACAATCTGTAGAGGATCCTGCTAGTTCTTGGTGCATTTCAGAGTGGATCTCTTGAAATCGTGTCTTGCTTCATTGACTTGTGCCTTATTTTGATTATCTGGTTTCTGCAGTTCGTGTCATTTGTTTTACTTCGCTGAAATTGTTTGCCATCTGTTCTAATGGCTCGACCTCCGATTTATGATGGTTCTAATTTTGAAAGTTGGCTAGGAGGCCTAGCTGTGTACATAGACTCAATTGGTCCACATTTGTGGAGTCTTATATCTAAAGGCCCACACCGTTTACCTAAAGATCAGACCAATTGGTCTAGTGAGGACAGCTCTAAGAATTGCGATAATACCATAGTTCTTAATATCTTGAGAGCCATAGTTAATACTGATATGTATCCTTTTGTTCTCAGGTGCACATCTGGAAAGGAAATATATGACAGAGTCGTCTCTACGCATAATCAGCAAGGTGATAGCTGCTTGATGGCCAACCGGGATGATGAAGATGAGATCTCATCTCAGGTAAGCTCTGAATCAGAAGGATACTCTTTCGATGAATTGATAGAGATGTATGAAAACTTGTTAGAAGTTTCCAAGAAATTGAAATCTGAAAATAAAAAATTGAAAAAGAAATGTGATAGAATAAATCTGAAAGATTCATGTGAAAACTGTCCAAATATGAAAAAGGCTTATGATACTTGCATGCTAGATGTTCAGAATCTTAAGAAACAAAATGATTCTCTAAAATTTGAAAAACAAACATGGTTGGATAAAATATCAGAAATAGAGAATCAGTTGAATGATAAGAAAAAGGAGCATCTAAAAGGCATGCAGGAACTCACTGAAGTTAATTCTGAATTGGACAAAATGAAATTGGAGAATGAGGATCTTCAAAAGAAGAATAAAACCCTTATTGTCAGAATAAATGAAATCAATGGGGAGGCTTCACATTCTTCTTCTGCTCAATTAACTTGCCATATGTGCTCAGCTCTAAGAGAACGGAATGAAGATCTTTATAGTGAGAATGAATGGCTGAGTAAACAAATTATCTCACTTAAAGAGGATCACAAAAACTTGGTGGCTGAGAAAATTAGAGTGGAGGAAAGAGAAGAGGAATTAATTGAAAAACTGGAACTAATGTCTGGAAGAGAAAGACGTGCTAATAATGAAATTCATGATAAAAATCCTGAGGAAGAAAACACTGAATTAAAAGCTGAAGTTGAAAAACTAAAGTGGTTGAACACTGGCTTGTCTGAAAGACTTCTCACTATAGAAAAAGGAAAAGCTGTCTATGATGGAAATTCAGAAATTTTGAACAGTCTAGAACAAGAAATTGAGAAGTATAAAACTGCAAACCAAGTTCTAAGCGAATGTGTTAATTGCAGTGAACAGGAAATAGTCAGTTATGAACTTCACATTGCTAGCTTGGAAGATAAAATTCATAATCTGGAAAATTCAACTATTGAGTCTGCCAAGATTAAAGGAAAAATGAAAACTGTTGGGAAGAGGAAGGATGATAACTCTGAAGGGGGAACAAATTGCTGTTCTGATGTTAAGAAAATCACTAAAGACCAGCTATATACCACTTTTGTTCAAAGCACTGATGTAGCTGGTACTTCAAGGCAATCCCCAAAACAAAATGAAAATGAGAAATCATCTTCAAAATCTGTCTTTCAGTTCAAAGCCCAGAAAATTGAAAAGCAAACAAAATATGTTGAGAATAATCAGAAATTGAAAAGAAAGAGTCAAACAAAGAAGGCTAAGAATATTTCTGGTTGTACTCTGAAATTTGTTAGCTCTGCTGAATGTAATGGGTCAATGCAAAATGCTCATGCTTCATGTACTCATTCACATGCATCTAGTCAATCTGTTAGTAATCATGTCATCAGGAAATCACAAGTGTCATGTTACTATTATGGCAAGATAGGACATGTAATGGATGACTGCAGATTGTTGATTGAAGATGAGCAAGCTAGTGAAGCAATGCATTCTAGGAATTCATCCGACAGAAACCATGCCATTAAGAAATCTGTTGCTTATTGTTACTACTGTGGTAGGCGTGGTCATCTAATGAATGCATGCTTTAAAATGAAAGAAGACAATAATTTGAACTCTAGATTTTTCACACATGCTCATGGCCCACATAGATATGAATATACTTCAGGTCAGCATATCATCTGTTTCAATTGCAACAAGCCTGGACACAAGGCAAATGAATGCTGGTCAGAAAATCACAGGGGCAAAAATGAATCAAACAATAAACATCTTAGATGCTTTGAATGTGGTAAGTATGGGCATGTAGTCAAGGACTGCTGGTTTGTTCAGGGAAATCACTTTAGTTCCAAATTTGTAAGATTCCCTCCAAACAAAAATTTCTTGGGCAGAAATAAAGCTGGTCTTAAAGAAAAGACTCTTGTTTGTTATGAATGTGGAAAACTTGGCCACCGAGCTTCTGAATGCTGGTGGGCAGGTAATGGTAAATCAAAAATTCATGCCTACAACAGAAAAATTCATGCTGAGTTTCATAGGTCTCATGTTGCTGTAGATATGCATCATAGGACCAGAAAATCTGTTGGTTCATGTCATTATTGTGGAAATTTTGGATACTCTATGTCTGATTGCTCTCTAATGGAATTTGATGACAATATTGTTAAGAGATTATCTAGAACACCTGATAGGGGTAATTCAGGACTCAAGACTTCTTGGGTTCCTGCAAAATCACATTGAATGACATGCTGCAGGTGTGTCTTGGAAATGAATAGAAGGGGTTAACCAAGGCACTCAAGAAAGAAAACCCCAGGACTCAATTCAGGTCAGTTCTGAAATCTATTTTTAAATTCCATTATCTGAAATTGTGAGCATGAAAATTGTGAGCTTCATGTTGATTTGCCTGATTGATCGTTGATGATCTCTTCATGTACTGAGTTTTACTGTGCATATATCTAATGCTTTTCTCTCACTGATTATTGCACTGAATAAATGGACTGCATGCTTGTGGTTGAATGCATAACTTGCTGATTGTGAATAACTCTTCAGTGTATAGAGTCATTGCATGTGTCTAATGTCTGCACACACTATTTGCATGACTGACTTTGAAGTTGTTCAATGCATGTAGGACTGCTTTATGTTGCATTGTCTTGCCCCTGGTATATCAAATGGTAAGCTACTAAAAGGCAGGGAAATCTGCCTGGAGGTTCTTACTATGTGTGAGATGGTCCTTGAGACCAGGTTCTCTGCCAAGTACCAAGGGTCTTGTCCTAATGTAGAACAGTGTACTGCATCATATTTTTGAAAAATCTGAAAAAGGATAAAAATGTGCATATGACTTGGATGCATAAACTTGAATTGATTGCATACTTGCTTCATATATCATTGTTGCATAGTCTATAGAACAGCCTAGTGTATAGCATAATCCTTGCATCATGGTGTCAGGGGGAGTTGTGAGTTTAGTTCAATTCTTGAATCCTATTTACTTCTCATTGTCCCCTTTCAACTCATTCATATTCACTGTCATCAGATGCTATTGAACCATATTGCCAATGGCTATCTTTTTCCTATCATTTTCACTGAGCAACAGTTCTGTATCTGGTTTAGTACATTGAGTTGTGATTATTGCAATTGTTCTTTTATAAGAATTTCTCTTACAAACTGAAAGGAATTAAAGGTTTAACCTTTATAAATTGGAGAGTTAAGTGTCTGCACTTCAAAATTTGAGATAAAAGAAAACTTTTATAGCTCTCAATCTTTGTCTCATGGCTAAAATAGAAAAAGTTTTTTTAATGCCTAAATGTGTTAATCTGGAAATGTCTAGAACAGGTGAACAAGAGTGTGTAATGTTTTTCAAACAATCACTCTAAAAGAATTAAGGGCAGCAGTAAATAAGATCATAAATGTAAAGAACTGAACATTGTGACAGAGCAATGGTTAATTACACTGAGAAACTGTGAACTCCTCCAATGAAGCAGGAAAATTCACATGTCATGAAGTGCCTCAAGCTAACTCTGTTCATAGGGTCAAATCTATAGGGGGAATCCTCACCAAGTAACTGAGGGTACTGGCCTCTAATCAAGGTATACCCTTAATGTCAAAAGTGAAGACTATTCCTTGTAGGTCTTGATCTGAAATAGATCTAGTAGTTTATGCCTAGTAACTGGGGGTACTTGCCTCTGATCAAGGTGTACACCTAATGTCAACAGCATAAATGCCACAAGTCTATTCACTTAGTTCAGGTTCTGAAAATTAAAAAGTGAAAATCAAACTGCTGTAACCCTTCGAAAATCAAAAGTCATTGAGTGAAAATTGTTTTTCTCAATACATGTTCAAGTTGCCTCTCTTGAATTTCCTTGTTTAATCACAAAAGGGTATTATTTCTGACTTATCTATTAATACCATGTGCCCTAGATTCATTGCTATAAATGGAATCAATAAACTCTAGTTCAGGGGTCAAATGTTTTACTCTCGATTTATCACTGTTAAACCTGAATTTTTCTCAAAAGTGTATGTTGCTGATTCTTATACTTTAACATTTGTTTATAATCATGCTTCCCTTCTGAACCTATGATTCAGCTGTTGTCTAGTGACCCTCCTACCGTCTCTTCCTTGTTTATCTGATCATTTTCCTTCTCAAAGGGGGAGAAATAGTTCAGGGGAGTCTTACTTTCAGGGGGAGATTGCTCTAGAGGATTTTGCATGCATAATGCACTTTGCACTCTTATTTTTACTATTTTTCTCTTTTTGATCATGTCAAAGGGGGAGAAAATCTTGTGTGTGACTCACTGTCACATTGTGTTGCCATCATCAAAAAGGGGGAGAATGTTGTGCCCCTTAGGCACAAGCATGTGCTATGTTGCTTTGATGATAGCAATGCTATTTGGTTTTGATGATAGCAAGACAGTGAGTGCATTTGAGTGCATTTGATATAGTGTTTTGATGACATTGTGCTTTGATGATAGCAACATGACTGTGACTGGTATATCTGATATATCAATTTGTGTTAGACTTTTGTTATGTGCATAGTCTATACATTGTGCATCTCGTTGACAAGTTTGCACATTCATGAAGTCTATACACTAGGCTTGAAGTGTATACTTTGAGCGTCTCAATGAGCATCTCATGTAAGTCCATACATTCATAGTGCATTGCATTGGCTAAGTATATACAACGTCAGTTCATGCAGTGTCAACTCGCTAAGTGTGTACAGCGTCAACGCATGAAGCCTGTACATCAGTCTTAATATTCTAAGTCTGTACAGCGCACTTCATATGCAAAGTCCAAGTCTGTACAGCGTGAAGTCTAAACATTATTTTCAGGGCTTGTCTTCGTGTCGTTTTGTTCCATTGTGTGCAGAACGTTGCAGCACCTCGTGTTGCTTTCAGTGCCACTTGAGCTACACTTCGTGTTGTTTCCCCTCACTAACACGAAAAGATTTCGTGTCGTCTGAGCTTACAACACTTCGTGTTGATTTCCATGCTTGACAGGAAAACTTGTATGAGGTAATACTTCGTGTTGTTCTATCCTTGTCATCTATGTCTTCGAGTCCTAGTCATGGCTGTTTAACTCCGTGTCGTGTCTCCATCTGTCTTCGTGTCGTGTTACTGAAGCAGCTCGAATAGTTCTAACGAACTCCGAGTCGTTTCTCTGTGAACCTCGAGTCGTTTCCTTTTTCTCTGGTTTTCACTGCTTCACCACGTGTCGTGATAGCCGTGTCTGTGCTGTCTCCGTGTCGTCCTTAGTTCGAGTCGGTTCTTTGTTATTTCCATCTTCGTGTTGTTCTTCCTAGACCTCGTGTCATTCTTGTGTTGAAACCACACTTCGTGTTGGTTTCTGTTCTCGTCCTCGTGTCGTTGTCAGTCCTTGTCATCTTTAGACTTCGTGTCCTTCTCGCCTTGACCACACTCCGTGTCAATTCCTGTGTTTCGTCTTCATGTTGTTTTCAACTCGTGTCGGTTTCTGTGTTTCATCTTCGTGTTGTTTTCAACTCGTGACGGTTTCTGTTATTTGTCTTCGTGTCGTTCTCGTCTCACTTCGTGCTGTTTTCATCTGACCTCGTGTCATGCTCTCCTTGTCTCGTACTGTAGTAATCTTGTGTTCTCGTGTCAGTTACTGTAGTTACTCGAGTCGTATTCCTGCTTTCTTTGTGTTATCACGTGTCGTGTCACCTTATGTCATTCTCTGTGCTGGTTGTTATGTCGTGTTGATTTCTGTATCTCTTTTCTTATCTCGTGTAGTAGTCACGTCGTGTTGTTATCACATACCTCATGCAGTTTTAGTTCTTGTGGCCCTCAGTTTTAATGGTTTTTATCTCCTTGCAGGTCCGAGGAAGAACATTCCCCAGTGACTGGTAGCACGTGATCCGAGGCTGGAATGAAGCCTGCTGAGAGACTGCCACGTGGTCCGAATACTTAGGGCTGGAAATGTGGAGGTCACACGTTGGGGCTGATGATGATGCTGCTGCTATATATATGAGCCTTCTTCCATAGAAGAAGGTCGATCGAGTTGGCGAAAAGAAAAGTCCATACAGATAGCCACGATCCAGAAAAGAAGAAGAGCAGAAGAAGAAGAAAAGGAGAAGAAGAGAAAGAAGAGAAGAGCACAGAGTGAGAGATTAGCGAGAGAAGAAGAGAAGTGCAGCAGAGAAGAAATAGAAAGAGAGAGAGTGAGATCGAGGGAGATCTGTTCTTGATGGACCGTGGATCAAATCCAGGCCATTCATCTCTTTAAGAGCCACATTGTGCTTCATCGTTTACAGCTTTCCGATGCTGTTATCTTGTATTTTGTTTTCCATTTTACATTTCCTTTCAAGCTGTTAGTCAGCGGATTGCAGAGGTGCTGCCTCTGGACGGCTAAGCTGTATTGCCCAGCGGTTTGCAGTGGAGGATTCCATTGGACAACAAGCTGTGTTGCTCAGCGGGTAGTGGAGGTTTCCACTGGACGGGTAAGCTGTAATCCCCAGCGGTTGCAGTGGTGGATTCCACTGGACGGCAAGCTGTGAGGCCCAGCGGTTGTAGGCAAGCTGTGAGGCCCAGCGGTTTCAAGCTGTGAGTCAGCAGGAAGCCACACTCGGGTTGAGTGTGGGGTGGATGTAGGTCTGCAGGACCGAACCACCTAAAAACCCTTGTGCACTGTGGTTTGATTTGTTCATTTGTGCTTCCGCTAGATGAATGCATAGGGGCGCTCCATGTGTTTGCTAACTGGTCGAACATAATAGTTGATTAGCTTTCAGATTTGGTAAATCTGTCTAGTTAGCATCATAGTTCTAGTTTGAGCGAAATTTTATATTGGGTGAGAGTTTAAAAGGGCCATATTCATTCACCCCCCCTCTGAATACATAGCACCGAACACAACACAGAAGACTCACTTTGAGAAATGGGAAAGATCCAACCGTTTGTGCCTATTGTTCTTACAAGGACATGTAGGCCAAAACATTAAGGGATCTATCCCTGAGCAGGCCACAGCTAGTGGATTTTTAAAGGCTATTGAGGAACAATTCATCAGTTCTGATAAAGCAAAGGCTAGTACCTTAATGGCCAAGCTTTCCTCAATAAAATACACTGGCAGTGGTAGCATTAGAGAACACATTATGATGATGAGAGATATTGCATTTAAGCTTAATGCAATGGAGGTTACCATTTCAGATACATTCCTTGTCCACTTTATTCTCAACTCTCTTCCAAATGAGTATGAGGCCTTTAAGATCTCATACAACACACATCAGGCTAAATGGTCACCAAATGAATTGATGACCATGTGTGTTCAGGAGGAGGAGAGGTTGAGAGGGGAGAGAAATCAAGTTGCTAACTTCTCTTCTCATAAAGGAAGTGGAAGTTCAGGAAAACACAAGTGTTCAGAAGAAGGGCAAGAAGAAGCACTACAAAAAAGAAAAGGGCAAAGGCAAAGAAAAAGAAAAATAAAATGAAAAGAAATGTTTCTTCTGTCATGAACCTGGACAAATTAAGAAAGAGTGCTTGAAATTCAAGGGATGGTTTGAAAAGAAAGGTAATCTCTCATCTTATGTTTGCTATGAGTCTCATTTAGTAAATATTCCTAATGATACATGGTGGATTGACTCAGGTTCTACTGTGCATGTTGCCATTTCTATGCAGTGATTCCTATTCTAAAAACCTGTCAATAAGGGTGAGCAATGCATCTTTTCAGGAAATAGGACGCGCTCACATATGAAGGCTATTGGAACTTATAGGATAATTTTGAGTTCAGAATTTGTTCTAGATTTGAAAGACACTTTTATGTACCTTCTTTTAGTAGAAATTTGGTTTCAGTATCAAAACTTGCTCCAGAAGGTTTTCATGTTAGTTTTGGAAACTCTTTAGTTGAATTCATGAAGGATTCTGTTGTTATTGGTACTAGTTCTATATCTGATGGTTTATATAAATTGTGTCTTTGTAATGTGAATGAACAATCCTTGAATACCCTGCATACTTCAGTTTCTATTGGCAACAAGCGTGGTAGAGTTAATGAAAATTCATCTATGTTGTGACATAGGAGATTAGGGCATATCTCCATTAAGAGGCTTAAGAGGTTAGTGGGAGAAGGAGTGTTGCACACTCTAGATTTCACTGACTTTGAGACTTGTGTTGATTGCATAAAGGGAAAGTAAACACACACGCCTAATAAAGATGCCACTAGAAGTTCTGAACTTCTAGAAATAATTCACACTGATATCTATGGTCCCTTTTCACCCTGTCTTACTGGTGAGCGATACTTTACCACATTCATTGATGACTACTCTAGATATATATATATATCTCTATCTACTTCTTGAAAAGACAGATGTTTTCAATGCCTTTAAAGATTTTAAGAATGAGGTAGAGAAACAATCAGGAAAATCTATTAAGATAGTCAGATCTGATAGGGGTGGTGAGTATTATGGTAGGTATACAGAGATGGGACAGAGGCCTAGACCATTAGCTAGGTTCCTTAAAGAAGAGGGTATTGTACCTCAGTACACTACTCCTGGCAGCCCTTATCAGAATGGGGTTGCAGAAAGAAGGAACCGAACGCTTAAAGAAATGGTTAGGACAATGTTAAGTCACTCTACCCTTCCTTTGTCTTTGTGGGGGGAGGCCTTAAAGATAGCTGTACACATTTTCAATAAGGTTTCTACTAAAGCTACTCCTAAAACTCCCTATGAGTTGTGGAGTGGTAGGAAACCTTCTGTGAGCTATATGCGCACTTGGGGATGTCCAGTTGAGGCCAGACCATATAACCCACAAGAAAAGGCTTTTGATCCTAGGACAACTAGTGGATTCTTCATTGGTTATCCGGAAAGGTCAAAAGGGTATAGATTCTATTGTCCATCACATGTTCCCATCATTATAGAAACATATAAGGTAAGATTTCTTGAGGATGGCAGAGTCAGTGGGAGTGGACCTTCTCGAGAGATTTCTTTTGAGGAGTTACAGGATCAGGTTGAAATACCTGTAACAACTGACAGCTTTGTTCCTATATTCATTCATCAGAATGATATTCAGAGGGAACAAGAAGTTGTAGTTGATCCACCTCAAGTGGCTCCAGACCCAGAAGATACTGCAATTGTTGACCAACCACCTCCTCAGGTGGATCAGGGGCCAGCGCTACGCAGATCTGAGAGAGTTAGGAGACCTGCCATATCTGATGAGTTTTTGGTATACCTACAGGAGGATAATGTAGGCAGGGGTGACATTGATGATCCAGTGACATTTTCACAAGCCATGAAAAGTGAAAAGTCCACCTATTGGTTTGAAGCCATGAAGGAAGAGCTTGACTCAATGGCTAAAAATCAAGTCTAGGATCTCGTTGACTTGCCTAAAGGGTCCAAACTTATTGGATGCAAATGGGTATTCAAAACTAAAGTGGACTCTAAAGGTAAAGTTGAGAGACATAAGGCCAGATTGGTGGCTAAAGGTTTCACTCAGAGGGAGTGCATTGACTATGATGAGACATTCTCTCCTGTTTCTAAGAAGCTCTCATTCAGGTTAGTCATGGCCTTAGTAGCTCATTTTGATTTAGAGTTACACCAAATGGATGTGAAAACGGCATTTCTCAATGGGGACCTAGATAAAGAAGTGTATATGGAGCAACCTCAGGGGTTTCATGCTAAGGGAAAAGAACACTTGGTATGTAAATTAAAGAAATCTATTTATGGACTTAAGCAAGCCTCCCGTCAATGGTTCATAAAGTTTAGTGAAATCATTTTATCCTTTGGGTTTAAGAAAAACATCATTGATGAATGTTTATACCTAAAGGTCAGTGGAAGTAAATTAATTATCTTACTTTTGTATGTGGATGACATCTTGCTTGCCAGTAATGATCTTGGTTTGTTGCATGAAACTAAGACTTTTCTTTCTATGAACTTTGAGATGAAGGATATGGGTGATGCCTGTTATGTCTTAGGCATTGAGATCACCAGAGATAGACCTTCAGGTACACTTGGTCTTTCTCAGAAAGCTTACATCTCAAAGATATTGAAAAGGTTCAACATGCAATTCTGTGCACCCGATAAAGTACCTATTGTGAAAGGAGATAAATTCAGTGATTTGCAGTGTCCTAAGAATGACTTAGAAAGGAAGCAGATGGAGCTTATTCCTTATGCTTCAGCAGTTTGGAGCCTGATGTACCTTCAGACTTGTACACTTCCAGATATTACTTTTGCTGTGGGTATGCTTAGCAGGTACCAAAGCAACCCAGGTTTGGATCATTGGAAGACTGCCAAGAAAGTCATGCGCTATTTGAAAGGGACTATGGATTATATGCTCACTTACAGGAGGTCAGATCAGTTAGAGGTCATTGTATATTCTGATGCTGATTTTGGTGGTTACCTTGACACGAGGAAGTCTACTACAGACTATATCTTCCTCTTGGCAGGGGGAGCCATTACTTGGTGTAGTGAGAAACAGAGTATTACAGTGACTTCCACTATGGCAGTTGAGTTCATTGCTTATTTTGAGGCTAGTGGACAGGCCATTCAGTTGCGGAATTTGCTCACATGTCTACCATTTATTGATTTCATCTCAAGACCTATCAAGATTTACTGTGATAATTTCGCTGCGGTCTTCTTCTCTAAGAATAATAAGGCATCCAAGGGTGGTAGAGCCTTGGATATTAAATATTTTGCTCTTAGAGATAGAGTGAAGAATCATGAAGTGTCTATAGAACATATTGGGACAGATCTTATGATTGCTGACCCACTCACTAAGGGACTACATGCTAGCACCTTTTGTAGTCATGTGATTAAGATGTGTCTTGTTGTTCTCTTGATATGTTATGACACTTACAGTTATTTGTGATCACATTTATATCATGATTCTTCTTTTGTTTTCTGCCTATTCCATTTGTTGTATATACATGTTGGTTATGGATTATGGTTGGCAGAATGTATGCTTAAGTGGTGACCAGCAGATAAACATTAAGTTTGAGTTTATCTATTAATTCAGTTTCAGTGTTCAATTGTAGTAAGTTGGTGGCATTGTGGTACATGGAAGGTGGTGTGTGATTAGAATGCATTTACCGCCATGACTCGTGTCATTTGATTTACTATACTTGAACTTCTTCAGATTCTATTAACTGGAATGGTGTGTGATTTTGTTTTAATCATGCGCGCATGTATCGTGTTTTTCCCTTCAGGTGTAGGCCCACTATCAAATCTTCAAATGTCTTTTAAACTATATGTATGTCTATGTTATATGTATGTTTTCAAAAGGAAGATTTGATATGTTTGTGACAAGATGAATCAAGTGAGAGAATGTTGGGTTTTATCCCAATATAATGGTCCACTTGTCATTGGGCTACACACACTTAACACACCATTAAGTCCAGTTAAAGGAATATGTTAATGGGCTGAACCCATTAAGTGCCCATTAGGATCCTGTTATGGGTGAGATCCTGCTTAAGCCCAATTGGGGCTGGTCCCTCCTCTCTACATTAGTGCGTAACTCCCCATTAGGTTACACACACACATACAGTACGTGAGATAGAGAGAGGAAACCAGAGGGAGAACGTGGGTTCCGGTCGCTCCCTTCCCGGTGTTCGTGAGCGTGGATCATCTTCCTCCTCGGTGGGATGGCTTCCGCTTCAGGTACACATTCCAACATTATCTACTTTACCATATAGATCTTATGATTTGAATAGGATATTCAGTTGCTTATTTTTTTTCCTCTAAGTATAAAATTTAAGAGTAGGAACCCCACCTAACATGTTTGGTAAGTGATCTCAGATTTTTTAAGATGGAATCTCGTACTTTGATAATCTCTCCTAAAATAAAAATAACCTTTTTTTAGAAAACACCCCGTCATTGTGATCTCAACCCACATTTGAATTTCCTCGTAAGGTTCTCCTCTAGGTTCAAGCTTTCTTCCTCTCTCTCTCTCTCATCTGTCATCTACTCCCTCTCTTTCAATATTGTCTGCAATGATGTTGGCTAGCCGCCTCCCTCCCATATCACCGCATGCTCCCCTCTCTTGTCTTTAGCTTCTCTACCACTATATGATGGTGCCCTACCCTCCCGTCGCGACTACACTGACAGGTTGGACACATAGTGAGTCTCTCTCCTAGACAGTCTCATGCTCCCTTCTCATGTCTTTGACTTCTCTATCATCATACAACGTTGTCCCACAATCTTTTATCTCATCGGAAGCCCTGCTTGCAACCTCTTCCTCATGTTAAAATCTTACAGCCCAATGTGATGGACCTTCCCCCACCCCTCACTCGTTATAGCTACATTAGGGGCTTCCCTAAGTTGGTCCACCGTAGGTTCTTCTTACATCGGCTCAATTCTTCATGTGTTTGCTTCCGTGTGTTGGCTTGCCCATGAGTGGCCATCTTGATTGGGCGCTACCATAGTTTGATACGTGTATGTCAATGATATTTACTATAGTTGTTGGCATCCTTGTTTTGGTTATTTGGAATGATAATCCGGTGGCCATCGTGGGAGAAGTGACGACGAAGCATAAATAACACAGTGCAGGTTGCAACTAGCAAAATATCTGTGTTACATGACCACAAAGAACAATCAAAACACTCTAATCTAGAATATTTGTCAAATATATCCACATAGTTTTTTAAAAAATATACTGATCTCACAAAACATGGAACAAATGATTTGCATCACTTTTAAAATTTAAGTTAAAACTTGAAATGAGCTAAATTTTGAAAGAGAAATAACTTCGGAGGAAAAAATTGCTCTAAAACACCATATAAATTTTTTCACAAAAACATAACAATGGAAGATTGTATTATCACATAACTATTGTCAGATTATTTAGAAATTTATGTCCCCTGAGATGATGTATATGTGTATTAAAAGATAGAGTTTGACACAATTAATGCTATTTTTTGTGTAAATGAGTTACGATCTATCATTGTCAAGGTATTCATCACTTTGGGCGCCCATAAATCTCACGACTTTGCCCTTATTTTTTTTTTGCCTTTCGAAAAAATGTGATTTCTTGAGTTAAAGGTGAAAAGTCTATTTATAAGTATAGGCTACATCCTCGTATAACAATGTGAGATCATTCAAACTCTATGTACTTTTTAAAGTTGACATGTGCTTATTAGACCTAATAACCTCGCAATTTTGTCAATTTTTTAAATAAAACAATATTTTTAAGAGAAAGATGAGAAACAATCTTTATAAACATAGGATCATCTTTTTCACATAATTAATGTGAGCCTATCCGAATTCCTCGTATTTTAATATAGTCATTTTAAAAGGGAAACACTATGCATATTGATAAGTTTAATGTCAAACCTACAATAACTTGTACGCGATCTCTCGAGAATAATTATTTGCTTTGATAGGCAAGGATACTTTTTTTCTTTGAATTTTTGTAATATTGAAAAAGAGATGGACTTCATTTTTATGGATACATTTGTTAACAATTATTATGAAACCAGTACGATGATTACTTTTGTATCAACACCAACTTTATATCGTACATAATTATATAGGCAATGAATATGATATATATTTTTTGAAGTTTCGATCATTAGAATGTCCGATAACATTGAATTATTTTCAAAATAAGATAATTCTCTTCGACTTTTGTGTAATTTTGAACGAGAGATATCGATAAAACAGTGCAATTTTATCGAGGCAGCTCGGATAATGACTCTTGCAATTGTAGGGTATCTGAGTCCCAATGGAACTTTAAAATTTAAAGATATCAAGGAAGTTAAAAAAAGCTTGAAGTCAACATAAGTTGCAAAAGATGTCATTGTAGACTGACAATGGTGTCAAGAAAGTTATGCACGGTGAAAATTATTCTAAATATATTTGATTTTGTCAAATATATCTTTTATCTGAACATATTATCATGAATATTCTTCATTTAGACAAAAATATTACGGTTATACTTTTTAAGTTATTGTCGTCGATGGGAGGAGAATATTCCGTGAAATATATTATATACAGTCGTTAGATGTAGGTATATTTGACAAAATCAAATTTTATAGGGGTATGTATATAAAAATCTTACTTTTTAACTCACACTTAACTCAGATTAAACATACGGGAGTTACGGTGACGACATAATCATGACATTACTCATATTTCAAAGATATTCATGATAATATATTCAGATGAGAGATATATTTAACAAAACTACATTTTATGAGGATATATATGAAAAAATCCCTATATAATTCTGGAATGCTATGCTCATAAAAGAGTAACCATACGTCTTCTTGTGTGTTTTTTAACACATTGGAGCCTACACTCTGCATCCCCACTTGGGATGGAGGACCTCCAGCACCCCTGGTATTGCTCTTTATACAAATATCGTGATAACTTTGCTATCAAATTAGAATAAGGGTGAGTAGACATAATTAACTCATCCCATGCCGTCATAAATCAAAACCAGCCAGAGTAACCAAAGGAAGGCATTGGGTTTGAGATATTCGAGTTAGGACGTGAGGGGTGATAATTAATTTATAATGATATTATATAGAAACTCAAGATTTTGATTCATCACTTCTACCAGGAATGAAAAAGAAACAGAGAAAGGTTTGACCACAGATGCTTACAGCGGGTTTAAAATAATCACCAAAATTTGAAGGGTAAATATCTTCACCCTTTAAAATCAAAGGTGAAATGGCAAAAAATCAGGGAATCAAATAAAAAATGCATATTTTTTATTTTTATGTATTTCACAATAATCTAAAAAATATGCTCAGAATTTAAAATAAGAATATTACACCAATTTTAAAATAGAAAATTTTGAAACAAAGAATTATATTATTTTATGGGTGAAACAAACAACACTTTAGTGTAAAGGGTGATCATTTTATGTCTAACTACTTATACATCTATTTTTTTTGGGGGGGGGGGTTTACATAAAATTTATTGTTAAATGAAATTTTTTAAAAAATATTCCTGTAAATATATTAGTAGCCATATTACTGTGTAAATTTAAATTGTGTAAAAATATCAGATTTATCTATAGACATGTCGCTTATTTTTGTTAAAAATTTATTAAAAAAATCATGCTTAAATGATATATATGTACTATTTGAATTAATCCAGCGACATGTCTATTAATATATTTTTAAGAATAATTTTTTTATAAATTTAACTCTAACAATAGTTATTGTGCAAAAAATCATATTTTTTTTATAGAAGAGTGAAGGTACGGACCATTTATAAGCAATAGTCTTCTATATTAGACACATCTATATTTTAATCTTCTACGTCTTTCCAGAAAATTGATAAGTAGGCAGTCAACCAATAGTCACATCATATTAATAATTTAACCGATAATATGCCCTTATCTAGACCCACACAAATCTGTCTAGTGACATGCCATACAAGCATCATCCTGAGTTGCGTAAGAATGCGTATCCCTTTGAACTCATTACGTATAGGGAACGAGAGGAGGCATATATGTTTAAAGTTGTCTCTTGAAAAGTTAATAGATAGAATCTACTACAATAATTTTGGAGATAGATAAGCAAGGTAGTAGATAAAATGCTAAAATGAGTGAACTTCAAAGATTTTAAACGTGAATCTGAACTTCGTGAATTACATAGTCCACAATTCTCTAAGGCCATATTTGATATCCGAGCGGGATACCTTGTTCGATCTTTCGGGGCCGAACAAGGTCGAACAACGTATTGTGTGTGAGAGGGGGTGTGGGTCCGTCGCACCCTCCACCGACGGGTAATCGATGATTCAGTTACCAAAGGGCGTCTAAAATGATATTTTATCACACATTTGAGAATGACGTGATAGATATACATGCTTGTAGTCATATTATATAAAATATATTTTTATTTGTAAATTTTTACTCGGTGAATTTGTAAGTATATTCAATCTCTATTGTTATCGAGAGAGACATTATTCATATTTTATAAACATGAGACGCGCCTCGTGGGTAGATCGCGAGTTTGATCCCCCTCCTCAGCGTGAATAGCCAGATTCTCCCTATTCTCATGTGCGCTCTACACCACCGTGTGCACGAAAACAAGTGTACATATTATCTGTGGACCATTAGGGTGACACCCCGATTTCAGGAAATCTAATAGTTTATTAGATTATCAGTGATACGAGTCTAGGTGTAATTCTTTGTTTTAAATGAATAATATATTATTTATAATATAATTTTTCATAAAAATATCTAAATAAGATAAAATTGGTCTCGTTAGAAATATAACATAATTATCTATGACTTTAGTGTTGAGTATATTTTAAGATTTTGACACGTAATAGGTCAAAATATCAAATAAAGAAGTGCAGCGTTTGATGGTAATTTTAGACTTTAAGGGTCACTTTGATAAAAGGGTCAGCCGAGTTAAGGTGAATTATCTAGGGTGAGATGACTTAATCTTAGTTTGGCTCTTTTTATCTTAACCGAGATTAGTTAGGGATAAGTTTGAATTTTTTCACTCCAATCAAAAGGATAGAATAAGTCACCCGGGGTGGGTTAGGGTGGGCCATTCGGGGTGACTTACCCACCTCTAACTCACCCCTTTATCAAAGCGACCCTAAATGGTTAGATGCAATATCATTTAAATTAGATATGTGAATGAAGTATCATCTAAGTGAGGAAGGACTTAAGTGAAATATTGTTTAACAAGGAAGGGTTAAACGAAATATTGTTTAGTCTAGAAGGGATATACAATATATTGAATGATTAGATGATATATTGAAAATATATATGATATATTAACGATAAATTGATGAGATATATGATAAATAAAAAAATAGATAATAAGAATGACAATTAATAAAAGATAGATGATATTTAACGGTCATAATATGATTAAGGACTTTTGTGAATTACAAAATTACTCTTATTATGATTAATTACACGTAAAAATGTCCGAAGGAAACGATATTATACTCAATGGAAATATAATAGAATTATCTTTAAATTTAATGTTAATTATTTTTACTAATTATGTCAGATGCTAAGTTAAAAATAATAAAAAAGAAAGTAGATAGTAAAATTAAAGTTTTGTCACTCACTATGTAATGGTTTGTAAATATTATTTAACACATATTAATAGGTGACTTTTATGATGACTTTCAAGAGAATGCTAATGTGATGCAAAATGGCTATTGATCTTATCTTTCAACCTTGAAACTTGTGTTTAGCATTCAAACTTGGAGAGAACTTGTGTAAATTATAAAATTACCTTATTCATATTATTACAAGTAGTACTGTTAACCTTTTTTTTACGGCGGTGATCGAGAAAAATGTTATATTGATTAAGAAAAAAATAATTGAAAATATACTAATTATATGATATAGATGAAAAATTAATTTCTATGACGCTTAAGGAGGGAAGAATATGCCTAAGCCCATTAAGATCCAACAATGACTGACCCAAGATTTAGGTTCGTGACTTGCGTATGTAATTGCTCCACGATCCATGTGGCGCACGATATTGAAACCATTATTGTAATAATGACAAAGTAATGGGCAGCAAGAGGCAACTCATGTCCCCTCGCCTCCTGCAAAGCAAAAGACCGAGTGTCCCACGATCTCACGATCACGGACAACCATTCCTCCAGTTTTAAGCGAGAAGACGTGGACGATAGAAACGTACTTGAGGAGGAAGATCCCATAAGAAGTGCCCTGGCCAAATAGCCACGGGGTAAGCATTCTACCCTCTAAGCCCACGACACTCTTTTCAACTTATGAGCATTCATGTTTCTCTTCGAGCACTCCTCTCTCTATCCGAACACTCGTATGACTTAGACATCAGAGGGTTGCCCCCCGAGATCACACCCAGAGCTTCTTCTGACATCCTTCCCTTTGCTTGCAGGTATCTCCCTCAGAAAGCTCCTTCTCTTCCCTGACAAACAAATCTCCGGGATGTAGCTAGCACGTGGTTCGAATGACCACATTTCGACCTCTACACTTCTTGGCCCCGTATGTGGGAAAAGTACAAAAAGCTATGGCTCCCCAAGGGAATTATCGCAACGCGAGCAACCGTTGGAGTAAGTCTGCCTCCCTAAGGGCATCCCATGATGGCCCAAGGAGCGACTACCATTCTCATGGGGTTCGTTATCAACGTTAGGCAAATCTTGTGGCTGAGGAGTTGATCGCGATGCGGGATCAGCTCCAAATCCTGACGGAGGCCTATCAGGGCCTCCTGAACTGGCAGGCGGAGCATGATCGCACCACGACAGCTCCTCCGCCCAATGGGAAGGGTAAGGTAGCGCCATGCTCCCACCGTGATTAGACACCGTCGGTGGCTGCTATGGTTCACACACCTCGCTCGCGAGACAAGTTTCTTTACCACCCAGGAAGTCCACTCCATTCCAATCCCAGGATGGTGAGGCGACTTCGGTGGTATGATGACATCGAACGCGAGCTGGAAGGAAAGGCGCGCTACCTAGATGAAATCATCCAGGGGCCAAGATGAAGGGCCTGGTCAACGATGAGGTCGACTACCAGGGGCCCATATCTCTGGAAATATTGGAGGCGTCGATTCCCCCAAAACAGCTGCTGCCATTCATGCCTTATGATGGTACTACTAACCCGGTCGACCACTTACACATCTTCGAGTCTAACCTGATCTTCCATGAGGTCACGGATGCTATGAATTGTTTGGCCTTCACTACAACCCTCCCGGAGAATACGCAAGCATGGTTTGAGTCTCTCACGGTGGGATCCATCTCCTCTTTCCAACTGATGAAGAGGATGTTTAGGGAGAACTTCCTCGGTAGTAAAAAGGAGGTAAGAATTGTCATCAAACTCCTCGCCATCAAGCATGGGCGCGATGAGCCCTTTTGAGACTTTGTCTCTCGCTTCTGCAATGAGCTACTCTGCATCCCTCACCTGAACGTCAGTGTCGCGATGACTACACTGACACATGGCACAGATGCCATTCTTCGACGAACCATGGAGGTCCAAAGCCCTACGACTCTCCAAGAGCTTCTCGCGTTGACCCAAAAGCATGCCAGTTGTGAGGAGAATACTACAGTGCTCGGTCGAGCACCCCGGATGTGATCGTGGCAAGAGGGAGCTTCCTGGTCATGATGCTCTGAGAGGGGGAACTGCCTATAGGTAGTATACACCCTTAACTACCATCCCGAATTAGATCATCATGGAGATCCGGGACGAGCCAAACCTATGGTGGCCCATGAAGCTGAAGTCTCACCCGAAGAGAAGAAACCAAAAAGAAGTATTGTCGCTTCCACTACGATCACGGTCACAAGACTGAGGATTGCATTCAACTCAAGGATGCGATCGAGGACCTCATTTAACGGGGTCTTCTTGACAAGTTTGTAGCCAAGGTGATGGAGCGATAGCAGAGGAGGGTGGACACCCCTCCACCCATCGACAATAGGCCTCGCGGGAGAGAGATCATGATGATCTCCGGTGGGATAGCTTCGTGAGGAGACAGCTCCAGCAGGTGCCGCTCGTATGTGAGGGGGGTGAACCAGATCGAGCACGACGATCCCAGTTGACATGGCTCGCATATGAGGATCCCCGCAAAGGAGTGCCTCAAAGAGCTTGTTGCCCTCTCGAACGAGGACCTAGAATGCGTGACCACTCCCCACACCGACTTTCTAGTTGTTTTGGCTACTATCAACCAATGTATCGTGCGTCGTGTGATGGTAGATAATAGAAGTGGTCCAGACGTGATTTCTTATGATTGTCTTCTTCTGGTGGGTGTAGATTCTTCTCACCTCAACCCTTTATACACCACTCTGTTTGGATTCTCTAGGTCCACTGTCTATACTAAAGGTCAAATCTCCCTTCTGATCACCTTGAGGACCGCTCCGTGGTAGATCACTTTCGTGGCCAATTTCACGGTCGTGAAGGGAATGCAGGGATATTACACCATCATTGGCCACTGTATCTTGGGATTGCTGAAGGGAGTCCCCTCCTCATATCACCAGAAGCTCAAGTACCCTACTTCTCACGGGGTAGGAGAAGTCTAAGGAGATCAGGGGGAATCCCGACAGTATGACTTGATCTCAATAAAAAGAGAAGATGACCAATGCGTCTCCGTCGGAGAAGAAGTTGAAGGCGAAAAACCGGGGACCAGTGAAGGAACCCCAACCGAGGACCTCTACCTTATTCAAATTGGGGAGGAGCCCAGTTGGGTTCTGAGGATTGGTTCCATCCTATCAGAAAGCGAAAGGGATGAATTCAAGTGCTTCTTAAAGGACAACGAGGATGTGTTCGTGGGGTCGAAGGATGACCTTCCCAGCATTCAATTCCTCTGGAGGTAATCACCCACCGGCTCAACCTAGATCTCCACTACCATCTAGTCCAACAACGAAGGCGTCGATGTAACCCGGAATGACAGGCAATCATCAGGGAACATGTGAGCAACATGTTACGCTCTGAATTGCTTAGGCCTAGTCAATATCCCCAGTGAGTAGCCAATGTAGTACTAGTTCTGAAGAGTAACGAAGTGGTGAATGTGCGTCAACTATAATGACCTGAAGAAAGCCACCCCCGAAGGATAACTTTCCCATGCCGTGCATCGACCACTGGTAGACACAACATCCAAGCACGAGATGCTGAGCTTTCTAGATATGCATTCTGGATACCACTAGATCAACATGCACAAGTCCGACGAAGACAAGACTGCCTTCATCACCGATCACGGGCTCTGCTACTATACGCGTATGCCCTTCGGTTTAGAGAATGCGGGTGTGACCTATCAGCGGTTGGTCAACCATATACTCGACTCTGAGATCGGTCGCAACACGGAGGTATACATTGATGACATGCTCGTCAAGAACCTCCGAGCGTCTGAGCATATAGCAGACCTCGTTGAGACAATCACCACTCTTTGGGGATTCAACATCAAGCTAAACCTGAACAAGTGCGCATTCGGAGTTCACTCGGGTAAGTTCCTCTGATTCTTAGTTACTCACCGAGGGATGGAAGCCAATCCTGAGCAGATAAAGGTAGTACTAGAAATGAAGCGATCCAAGAGAGTGCACGATGTACAGTGCCTCACTGGCTGCGTCGCAGTGCTCAACTGCTTTTTGGCCAAAGCTATCGAGTGTTGCATGTCGTTCTGCAAGCTGATTCGATGAGCTCATAAATCACCGTATAAGAAGGGGCAAGTGGAAGGGGACCAGGAGTGCGAGGACGCCTTTGAAGAGCTCAAGAGGTATCTTTCTTCACCTCCTATCCTTTCTAAACCTTAGGCAGGCGAGTAGTTGTTCCTCTACCTATCTATGACCCCGAGGATGCTTAGTGGTGTGCTCACTCGCGAAGAAGAGAGAGTGATGAAGCAGGTGTATTACATCAGCAAGGTTCTCCTAGGGGGAGCTGTGCTATTTCTGAGCAAAGAAGTTCGCCCCCCCTGGTGATAGTTGCTAGGAAGTTGAGGCTGTATTGCCTCCCTCATTTTATAGTGGTCTCCACTGACCAACCCCTACGTCAGGTTCTTTAGAACCGTGACGCTTCAGGGAGATTGATCAAGTGCACCATTGAGAAATTCGACATCCACTTCCACTCGAGGACTATTATCAAGGCGCAGGCCTTGGCTGATTTCTTCACTGAGTGTACGCTCCCCGATTAAGAAGTGCTTGGGGGATCCCCTAATGAACCTACTTGGAAGTTTTACGTGGATCGGTCATCGTGCTCTGGTGGTTGCAGTGCATGTATGGTCCTCTCTTCATCTGAAGGGATCGAGCTCCAGTATGCCTTGTGGTTTCAATTCTCGATGTCAAACAACATCGCCGAGTACGAGGCACTCAATTCCAGCACCTATATGACCAAGCACCTCAAAGCTCTTAGCCTACAAGCATACAATGACTCCCTCCTGGTTATTAATCAGGTAAATGGGGAGTATGACGCTCGGGAACCGGTCATGACTCGCTATCTGCAGAAGGTCAGGGAAATATCTTCAGGCCTCATATGTTTCGAGGATGTTCATATCCCAAAGATGGATAACGCCCGCATGGATGCTGATCTCTCTCACCTTACGTCATTGTCGGCCTTGGTTAGCTCCTAGTCAGTCCTGCTCGAAGAACTGCAACAGTCGAGCATCGAGGAATTGGACCTCCAAGTCAATGCGATAGACTATTAGCCTTCCTAGATGGACCCCATCCTTGAATTTTTGAGCAGACATCAACTCCCTGAGGACCCCTCGGAGGCTCACCGCATGAGGACTCAGGCTGCCCACTTCACTCTCATCAACGGATGCCTTTACCAACGCTCCCTCTCCTCGCCTCTCCTCAAGTACCTGTTCCCCATTGAGGTAGAAGAAGCTATCAGGAAGGTCCATGAAGGATTGTGTGGCAACCATGTAGGGGGGAAAAGCACTCGCCATGATTTTGTTGTGACAAGGATATTGGTGGCCAACCATGCAACATGAATACCTCAGTTTGTTCGTCGATGTGACCAGTGCCAAAGGTATGGACATCTACATTACCAACTGACAACCGCACTCCGCACCTTAACTAGGCCATGCCCTTTTGCCCTATGGGGCCTTTCTGGAATCCCAAGGCTAGAAGAAGTTCCTAATCATCGCCATCAACTACTTCACCAAGTGGGTGGAGGCCGAAGCCCTCGCCCAAATCACCAACAAGGCGTCTTGGAAGTTCATATTGCAGAACATCATCTACTAGTTTGGGATCCCACGAGTCCTCACCATCGATAATGGTCGCCAATTTAATAGCACATTCTTTCGCGAAAAGTGCACTGAGTTGGGGATTTGGAACCACTACATGTTCGGGGGAATCCTCAAGTCAACGTACTGGTGGAGAACGCGAATTGGACTCGTCTACAAGGCATCAAGACTTGCTTACAGTAGGCCAGCGAATCTTGGGTAGACATAGTTCCTAGTGTTCTATGGGCACACCGCACTACTGCTCGAATTGTCGCATGTGAAACTCTATTTCATTTGGCTTATGGAGTAGAGGCAGTGATCCCTGTGGATATTTCCAATCCTACTCTCAGAGTGAGACAGTTCAATGAAGCACGCAACCACCAAGCTCTACGAAAGAACTTGGATCTATTGTCCGAGGATAGAGAGCGATCCCGAGCATGACTGGTCACCTATCAGCAGCGGTTGGCTCAGTACTATAATACTCGGGTCAAGGAATGCCTCTTCTTCCATGGTGATTTGGTTCTTCAGTGTGTCGGTGTCGCAGACTCGTGGTTAGCGGCGCGTAAGTTGGCACCTAATTGAGAAGGTCCATACAAAATTATGGAAGTGCTTGGCAAGGGGGCATATAAACTCACCACGTTAGATGGTTGAGAAGTGGCTCACACCTAGAATTCTATAAACCTAATGGTCTATTATCAATAGAGTATTAGTTCCCATCATGATATATTGTTTTTTATAGTTTGCTTACGGGGAGAACACATTTATCGTAATGGCTGTGAGCGACGTCACGCGGATTTAATTAATTTGCCGAAGGAGGCGAAGCGGAGCGCGCGAGGGGCTCATTTTGCTACAACACATAAAGAAGAGAGAAGAGGAGAGAGACCACCACGGGAGATTACTCCGGCGGGACGTGCGAGACAGATACAATGTAATAAAGATATGGGAATTAAATGGCCATAGCGGGAAATGACATGCCGCGGTCTCGGGGGGACGGGAATGGTGCAAAAATTAAATAACAAGAATTGAAACGGCCATTGCGGGAAGTAACTCGCCGCGGCCCCGAGAGTACAGCAGATATAGAAGCGATAGATATAAAAAAGGGGCAGAATTGAAACGGCCATTACGGGAAGTAACTTGCCACGGCCTCGAGAGTATGACAGAATAGAGCAGTTCAAGATATGAGAGACAGAATTCAAACGGCCATTGCGAGAAATGACTCGCCGCGGCCTCGAGAGTATGACAGTTATAAGAGCAGCATAAAAATATAGAGACATAATTCAAATGGCCATTGCGGGAAGTGACTCGCCGCGGTCTCGAGAATATGACATATATAAGAGCAGCATAAAAATATAGAGACAGAAATTCAAACGGCCATTGCGGGAAATGACTCGCCGCGGCCTCGAGAGTATGACAGGTATAAGAGCAGCATAAAATATAGAGACAGAAATTTAAACGGCCATTGCGGGAAATGACTCGCCGCGGCCTCGAGATTATGATGTGATCGCCAGGGGCCGGGGACCCCAAAATAAAGAGTGATCCCGCCTACCTCAAAAGCAGAGATGGCGGGTTGCTTCTTCCTCTCCCTTCGGCCGGCCGATGGAGAGGGCTTTCCTTGGTTGCCCTTGCAAAACAACAGACAATAAACAAATGAAATTAGAGAATGGTAGTGCAATATCAATCCCTTGTGATGAAAATGACGAAATGAAGGCGACACACACCTGATTGGTGTTACCTTTAAACCCCTCTCGGACACGAGTAGGAGGAAAATATGATGATGGATGGATATGCAAGCGTATGTAAAAGAAGACTCCCTTATGAAGGGAGACGGAGAATGGGAAATGATGAATGCAAAAGAACTACGGAGAAAAGGGGACAGAATGGCTTATTAGAGGTGCCGGTGGCGGGATCCGGCGGAGCTTTGGCAGCATAGGGACGACGTGGAAGCACGGTGGACGAAGGCGGCCTTCCTCTTGCAAGCGCGGGCACCCGGGAAGTCGGCGGAACCTCCTCCTACAAAAACCCACGGGTTAGAAATGGGATCCGGCAGAGTCCCTCCTTCCTCTGTCAGATCTGAAGCCCCTTCCCTTCGAGGGAGGGGGTCCTCTATTTATAGAGGGGAATTAGATTGAGGTGTCCAGGAGACTGGACGCCTCAATATGGGGGCATCCAGGACCCTGGATGCCTCCATCAATAGATTAATATTTTTTATTTTTTTTATTTTTAACCTTTTTATGAAGGCGTCCAGGAGACTGGACGCCTCCATGTCCGTCCACCGGAACTCCGCCGAAAGTCACAGACAGCGGGTAAACGCGTGGTTTTGGTGGATACCCGTGACTCACGAGTGGGCGCGTCTAGCTGGCAAGACGTCCTTATATTCTTATATTTTTTCGCAGCGTCAAATCGAGCGGCGATTCGGCTTGTCCGGATGTCGGAAATTGAAGGCGTCCAGGCCCCTGAACGTCTCAACGTTTTGAAATTTTCCGAAACGTCAAATCGAGCGGCGTGCCGGGATTGTCCGGATGCTGAGTGTGGAGGCGTCCAGGCCCCTGGACGCCTCAATACTGAGGCATCCAGTTCCTTGGACGCCTTCACAAATTTTTTTATTTATTATATTTTTTTTCATTTTTCATGATGGAGGCGTCCAGGATCCTGGACGCCTCCATGAAAATCTGCCCCCCCCCCCGGAACGCCGTCGGCAGCCATCCGCCAGATATCCTCTTGGTTTCGGAATCTTTCGGTACGTCCGATTGGTGGCGATGCCGTCCGTATGCTGCATGATTTCCATAATGAGATGATTTTCGGATGCCGAAGAAGCGTTACGTTACCCACTCAAAAGGCGAAAAAAGACCCAAGAATGGGAAGCACTCAAGCGATTCAAAATGCGAAAGCCACTGCGGGACGTCATATAGTAATATGAGATTTTCTCAATGTGATGTCAGGAATAGCGTGTCTACAACTGCCCCGCCTGTTGTGCCCCTGGCCCCTGTGGCTTGTGGTTTTGATGATTGGCTTTAGGGGTTTGTGATGATTGGTTTTAATGTGAGTTAATCACTGTGAGTCACCATGGTTTTATTCAGTCATTCTATATTCAGTCATTTTATCAGATCATAACTCAGTCATTCTTATATTCAGTCTGTCATTCAAATGTTCATTCAGTCTTTCATATGTTCAGTCAGTTTATCTGCTTACACTGTGAGTCATTGCATTTGAAGTTCAGACTGTTTATCTGCTGCATAAAGCATTGATATGCATTTATAGAGTCTGCACATTTGCATCAGGCAGCAAGTGTGTACAACGCCCTGTGTAGGCACGACAAGTCCATACACTGGTTGCACATTGCACAGCTGCAGGCACTTCTAAGTCTACACATCGTGTAGCTTGCTGGCATAGACTGTACACTCATCTGTCTGCATGTGTCACCAAGTCCACACATTGCATCGTGTGTTTCTTCATGAAGTCTATACATTGGCATGCAGCATCTCTTGAAGTATGTACATCCTCTTCAAGCATTTCAAAGTCTATACTTCGCTTGGAGTTCTTTCAAGTCTATACTTTGCTGAGCGTCTCACTGACTGTCTCATGCATGTATATATAGTGGCATATGCTTTAACTGTAAAGCTTATACATCCTGCACCGTCTCATGCAGCATCTCAAGCCAAGTCCATACATTTGTCTTCTCTTCAAAGTTAGTACATTGGCGTTGGGCATCCAAGTATATACATCGCCTTCAAGGCATCAAGCCTATACACTGGACTGTGCTCATAAAGTCTGTACAACGTAAGTTTCGGTTCTTAAAGTCTAGACATTCTCCCGTTCAAATTCCTCAAAGTCTATACATCAGTTTGATTGAGTAAGTCTGTACAGTATGCCTTGTTGTTCACAGCCTTTAAGGTCTGTACATCGGCTTTGCATCTGCAAGTCTGTACATTGGCTTCATATCATAAAGTCTGTACATTGGCTTCGCATCTGGAAGTCTGTACATCGGTTTGATATCAACAAGTCTGTACATTGGCTTCAACTCTCCAAGTCTGTACAGCCACATTTAATAGGTAAAGTCTATACATTCTTCAGCTGGAACTGTGCAAGTCTGTACATCGTTACTTGCCAAAGTTTGTACATTGGCATCTGTTCCTACGTTGCACTTCCAAGTCTGCACATTGGGTTCTTTACCTACGTTCAGCTTTGAAAGTCTGCATATTGGTAGTCTTACCAACGTTGCCTTGCCAAAGTCTATACACTATGTTTGTTCAAGTATGTACAGACTTAGCCTTGTTCTAGTCTGTACATCGACCAGCTATAATTGGTAAGTCTACACATCGTGATTTCATCATGTCTGTACAGCCTCTTCATTGAAAGTCCACTCATCACTCAAGTCTATACTATGCACACTTGCTTTCTTGCATAAAGTCCATACACTGCACTTGGCTTGTGTTCTTCACACCAAGTATGTACAGCCTGTGCTCGCAGCAGTCAAGTCTATACACTCGATTGCCTTGCTTTGTTTCAAGTCTGTACAGTCTCTCCCTCAGCAAGTCTATACACTGGGGTCGTCAGCTGCAAGGACATGATGTCTGTACTTTGGGTGCTCATGCATTGCTCTCATCGAAGTCTACACATCCGATAGGCTTGTTACAAGTCTGTACACCGAGGACGCTTGAAGGTTTTCAAGTGTATACACTCTACACACTTGGTTAACTAATGCATTTAACTGCAAGTCTATACACTATGCTCGCATGAAGATATCCAAGTCTATACACTATCTCAGTGTACACACTTACTCACTTGCTGTTCTTCAAAGTATGCACATCGCATAGCTTCACATATTTGAAGTCCATACATTGGAGAGTTTGTACATTGCATTTGCATTCACAAGCCTATACATCCTGAAGTCTGCCATTGCTCCCTTATTCAATGAAGTCTGCACATTGCTGAATGTTCTTCAAGTCTGAACAGCAGATGTCTTCATATGTCAAGTCTATACACTGCATGCTCACTCAACTAACTCTATACACTCATGAGTGTCTCATCAAGTCCATACACTGGCCTTGAAGTAAAGTCTATACAGCCATTGCTTGCGTCGCCTTACACGACCAAGTCTGTACAGAGTTTGCATTGCATCTCATTAAGTCTACACATCGTGGGCTTCATTCCTTCTAGTATGTACATCCTTCAAGGGCCAAGTGTATACATCGCTCACAGGTCATACGTCCATGTCTGAAGTCCATACAGCCTTGGTTTCTGCATTGAAGTCTATACACTGGTTGAGCTTCGTGAAGTCTATACAGTGGCTGAGCTTTGTGAAGTCTACACATTGGTAAAGCATGCATTGTTCATCACATGTCTTGTTCACTGCGTCGACGCTGACACTGGATGCGTTGACGCATTGGCCAGTTGCCAAGGGCGTGAGCATCTCGCTTGAGGAGCTGAGGCGACGCTGCACGTTGGAAGCGTTGACGCCTTGGGCTGATGTCCAAAGGTCTTTTGATCAACATCAAGTCTGTACAGCATGAAGTCTGTACATTGGTTTTTATCTTGAACAGAAGGCCTAAGTCTACACACTCTCCTGTTCTGATAATGCATTCGTCCTCACAAGTATATACATTGCTTTTGCTTTATCTGCTCAAGTCTATACAGTCTGAAGTCTATACAATGCTTTGCATTCACAGAGTCTGTACAGGGTGTTTAGACTTAAACTGATGACTTATCCGATGCTCTGTCTGACAGGGATTCTTACCGAGATTGATGACCTGGCTCGTGATCCCAGGAGGACGAGGTATGCAGATGCTGACACGTGGATGAAGCTGCCTCAGATCTGGCGAATTCCTTGGGCGGGAAAACGTGGAAGCCACGCGCCCAGGGGCTGCTGCTGCTGCTGCTATATACATGAACCTTCTTCCACTAAAGAAGACTGATCAAAAGAAAAGGAGCAAAGTCTATACATCCAGTCTGAGAGCAGTAGAGTATTCTCGATCCACTGAGTAGAGAAGAAGAAGAAAAAGAAGAGTGGCAGAGTGAGAGAAGCAGTAGAAGTAAAAAGAGAAAGAGAGAGAGCTCGCGAGTGAGAGAAGGAAGTAGAGAAGAAAAAGGAAGAGAAAGAAGAAGCTTCATCTGAAGACTAGTTCCTACTGGACCGTTGATCAGATCCAGGCCAGTCAGCTCCGTTGAGAGCCACATCTGTGTTTTCATCTTTTACAGCCTTCTGATTGTTGTGTTATTTTCGTTTATTGCTTTCCTTTGTTTTCTGATTACCTTTGTACTTCCGATTCTCTGGATTGAGGTCGGGTTCCTCCTGTGGACTCAGGAGAAGGGAGATCTGATCTCCAGTACTGGGCTTGTGGGTTGCAAGTCCAGGGGTCCCTCCTGGTATGGAGGAAGAGAGGTCTTCGACCTCTAGTTTCCAAGTGGCTGGGAGTCACTTGGGGTGTCCCTCCGGTTGGGAGGAAGAGGGGAGGTTGTTCCCCTGGTCAAGCTGTGTGGCAGCACCTAGTTCGCAAACTGAGTCCGTTTGGTTCTAGCATTTGCTAGTGAAGCCTCACTCCGGTTGGGAGTGAGGGGTGGATGTAGGTCTGGAGGACCGAACCACCTAAAAATCCTTTGAGCAATGGTTTGCTTTGTGTGATTGCTTCCGCTAGATGCTTGGATAGACGCGCTTCATGTGCTTGCTCATAAGTTTAATTGAATTAGTTTTATTCTGTGATTGCGTCTAGCATCCGAGTTTTTAAATTGGGCATTATTCGTAGCAGGATACATTCACCCCCCTCTGTATCCGGGCCTAGCACCCTAACAGTTGGTATCAGAGCGGTGTCTGCATACAAGGTCCAGCGACCTGCAGATTCGATCTTGCAGTCTTCGGTGCTAATTTGTTTTTAGTGCATCAATATTCCTGTTGCATTGAATCTATCTGCTATCTGTTTCAATGGCTTGTCCACCTGTTTTTAGTGGTTCTGATTTCAACCAGTGGCACAGTGCTTTACGTGCTTATGTTAAATCTGTTGATCCAGACCTGTGGAAAGTGATTTCACATGGTCCTCATAAATTACCAAAGAAAAAGTCCAAATGGACTGACAGTCACGAATCAATGTATGAGGAGAATCAGACAGCTATAAATCTGATGAAAGCAGCCACTGACAAAGCCTTTCACTCATGTTTCCTTAATTGCAGATCTGCAAGGGATATGTTGGAGATGATGAAGAGAGCCGGGAAAGGAAATCAAACAAGCTGCATGATGGCCAACAGAAGTAATCAAGGTGGCAGCGATCAAGGCAGCAATCAAACTGAAGAAGATGATGATGATGAGGTAAATGTCTTCGAGAATTTTTCTCTAGAAGATTGGGAGAATGCATATGCTGAATTATTTGAATCTCATGAACTGTTAAGAAAACAGTATAAAAAATTGAAGAAGGGTACTGGTTTAGATAGTTCAAGCTCTTCTTGTAGAAATTGTGTTGAATTGAAAAAAGTTCATGATGCCTGTATGTCTGATTTTCAAATATTGAAAAAATAAGTTTCATTATTGAAAAGTGAAAATCAAGATCATATAAATGTGATATCTGAACTCAAAGAAAAATTCAACTCAGATAATGATAATCAGACTCTTGTTAACTATCATGACAAGTATGAAAAATTGCTGAAAAACTTTGAAAGTGTAAACTCAGATTTAAACAAGCTGAAATCTGAAAATGATTCTCTGAGAACATCTGCTAATAAAAATGATAAAAAATTTGAGAAACTTGAGCAGGAGAAAAACTTGCTTGCTGAAAAACTTGAAGCTATCAAATCTGTAAACATAGAATTACATAAAGATCTTGAAAAATAGCAAAAAGATATGAAGGAAATTGAAAATGGAAGAAAGTATGAAGTCAATTCAGAAGATCAGCTCCTAATAAATGAATTGGTTAAGAATGACAAACTTAAGCAAGAAAATGAGAAATTGAAAATGCTGAACTCCACTATGTCTGAGAGACTTCTAGCTTTAGAAAGAGGTAAAAGTGTTTGCTTTGAAGATTCTGATAAACTGAGCAATCTGGAAAATGAAATTGAGAAATATAAAACTGCTAACAAAGTTTTGAATGAAGCTATGAATTGCAGTGAGCAAGAGATTGCCAGTTATGAGTTACAAATCACCTCTTTAGAAAATGAAATCCAAGACTTAAAGAACTCTCTGTCAAAGTTTGTAAGTGGACAAGAAAATCTGGACAGGTTGTTAGGAGTTAAGGTCAATACTCAAAGGGAAGGGTTAGGCTACAACAATGTCAATAAAAAGGCCTTTGAAAACAAGCTGATGACATCCTTTATCAAAGCATCAGATGTAGCCACCACCTCAGAAAATAAACAACCAAATGTTCAGAAGAATCAGAAACAAACTGAAAAGTTAAAAAAGGTTGATGGATCCAAACTGAAAACTGTTTTCATTAAAATCTCTGAACAGGAAAAGCTTTCTACTTCATCTCCAATTCAGTACAAGGCTAAGAAAACAGGAAAACAGGATAAAAATCAGAAAAGGACTATAAATCAGAAAATAAATGAAAAGGGTTCATCAGTGCATGTTGATCACAGTCCTCACACACACTCACATGCATCTAAAAGGAAAATGTCATGCCACTACTGTCATAGATTTGGACATTTAATGCACGAGTGTGAATTAAACGAACTGGATGATTTGAATGCTGAAATGATGAATGCTAGGAAATATCATGATAGAAAACCTGCTGTTCATTCAAAGAAAAGTGAATGCTCTCATTGTGGTAGATTTTGCCACATCTTTGCTCAATGTTGGTTTGCTAATGGAAAAAAAAATCACTCTCACATCATGCTAAATCTTATGCTAACCAACATACTTTTAATATAAACAAAACTGCTTCTCTGAACCAGCATGTCAAATGTTTTAACTGTAACAAGCTTGGGCACAAGGCCACTGAATGTTGGGCAAGCTCTTTTAGAAGAAAGTTCCCTTTCTGCTCCCATTGTGGGAAGCATAGCCACGCAGTCAAGGACTGCAGGCATGTCCAGGGTAGAAATAGAAATTTCAAAGAATTTGATAGGAACAAACTTGTTTTTAAAAGAATTCCTGTTTGCTCAAATTGCAGAAGACCAGGCCACCAAGTTGCTGCTTGCAGGGTAGCTGGTCATGAAAAGAAAAAATTTCATAATAATAACAGAAACCCTCATGCTCACTCCTATAATGCTCAAGTTCATGCTAGTATACATAAGAGGAACATGAAACCTGATAGTTCATGCCACTATTGTGGATTGTCTGGGCATTCAATGCATAACTGTTTTATCATGAACTCTGATGACTATTTGGCACAGAAAAAGATGCAGGCAGTCTCAAAAGGGGCTAATTACTATGCAAGACCCAAGACCACTTGGGTTCCTGCTAGTGGAAAATAGGAAGGTGCCTAGCAGGTGTGCCTTGGATGGAATAAAGGGGTAATGATCCAAGGCACTCAAGAATGAAAAACCCCATTCTCACACTTTTCAGGTAATCTCTCTGCATTTCTTATTTTGAAACTCATTGCATATCTGGTTTGATGTATTCTTGCATATCCTGTTCTTAGTTTCATCTAGTGCATGCATATTAAATATGTTCTTGCATATTCATTCATCATATGCCAGTTGCATTATTTTCTGATCATGCACTCTGAAATGTCTGAAAATCTGAACTGAATGTGAATATTGTTTGAAATTTGTGTGTTGCAATAGCTCACTGAACATTCTGAATTGCATATAGGACTGCATGTTGAATTATCATGCATGACCTCAATGGTATATAAATGGTAAGGTACCAAAAGGCAGGGAGGTCTGTCTGGAGGTTCTTACTATGTGTGAGGTGGTCTTTTAGACCAAGTGCTCCGCCTAGTACCATGGGTCACCTTGCTGGTTAGGACAGTCTGAATGTGCATGAATCATTTGGTATCATATGTTCAGTTTTCAGTGCAAACATTGCATGTCTTCAGGGGGAGTTAGTTGCATATCCTTGCATAGCATTCAATGTTGAGTCTTTGCATGTCCCTGCATACATATAGTGCATTGCATTTCCTTATATTGAAAATGCCAAAAAGAGAGCTTGAATGCATATTGTGAGGGGGAGTCAATGTATTGCATATAGGTTGTCAAATACATACATTTGTCAAAATTCATTGCATATCCTTTCTTATTCATTTGGTTGACAAACCTTAATCATACTCTGAAAACTTTGAGCTTCACAATCTCTCTTAACAATTGGTATTTCTCCTATCAATTGGTATCATTTGGGTTCAGAATTCCATCAGTCCTTCATGAAGATTTCAATGGGCTATCTCGATCATAAATCTGAAAATTTTGAACTAGAAATCTTCTATTATACAGTTTTATGAATGTCTGAAATAACTCATGTGGTTTAAGTTTAATGTTCATAGAGTTTGACTTTAAAATCTCTTAAAAATATCTGAAGCATGTTTAATAAACCTTAACCATTTGTTTCATGCTGTGTCTTGTGAAAAATTTCTGAAATCTGCACTTTTGAATACATGACTTTAATTGGTTAAGTACATGAAACTATTATTGATTTGAAGCAAATGAATGTCTCTGAAATGTCTAAAGGGTTATATCTGTCAGAGCAATGACATTGGTCACTGAGAAACACAAATCCAAAGGACTGTGTCATGAGGTGCCTTAGTTAACTCTGCATAAAATTCATTGAAAATCAGGCAGAGCAATGGCATGCACACTGAGAAATACAACTCACTCATTAAAAAATGATTTGTAGTGTGTCATGATGTGTAAATGCTAACTCTGTTCACATAAAGTATGACAGTTAGTCACACTAAGGGCTTAGGGATATTGGCCTCTAATCAAGGTATATCCTCTAGTTACAATGTGTGCACTGAACTAGAGTGCTCGTAAAATTTGTTGCAAGAAAATTGTTGAACAAATTGAAATATCTGAATATTGATGTAAAAATCAAATTGCTACAACCCTAGACAAAATCATATGACTTCATAATTGCTTGATTTCAATACTAGTGCATGTAATTCTGAAAGAAGTCAATAGATTTGATTGTGTAAGAGAAAGGGAGATTAATCAAGATAAATATGAGGGCTTGGTTCATTTTTATTAAACCATGGTTTTAGATATCAATACAGAATTTTACTGATAAACTCTGCATACATTATGGTTAAACCATACTGAACAATAACGCTCATTCATAAGCCCTTATAATGGAAGACTTTGAAAACTTATGTTTTGGATTTATGAGATTGCTATCTCTTTGAAAATCTGACTGAATTTCTTGTGATTGGAGCTTCTTTGAAAATCTGCTACTTGAAACTCTTCTGCTCAATATCATTGATTCATTGACCTGAATCTCTCCTTGTTGTCCATATCATGAGATTCCACTTATTGAGGGGGAGCTTCCATGTCATATGCATCATGCTGCATAGAAACTCTTAAAGGGGGAGCATTGTGTTCTTACATTCATATTTTTAGGGGGAGCTCTTGCATCTTGGTATCAAAGGGGGAGATTTTTTCCAAAGGGGGAGAATTTTATTCCATCATTGCATGCTGGTTTGCTTTCACTTCTCAAACTATTTTCTTTTTGATGAAGTCAAAGGGGGAGAATAGTTTGAGTCATCAGAATGACTTTCATAAGAATGTCTTACATCATCAGAATGACTCACTGTGTATTGTGTGTATTGTTGCCATCATCAAAAAGGGGGAGATTGTTGTGCCCCTGGCCCCTGTGGCTTGTGGTTTTGATGATTGGCTTTAGGGGTTTGTGATGATTGGTTTTAATGTGAGTTAATCACTGTGAGTCACCATGGTTTTATTCAGTCATTCTATATTCAGTCATTTTATCAGATCATAACTCAGTCATTCTTATATTCAGTCTGTCATTCAAATGTTCATTCAGTCTTTCATATGTTCAGTCAGTTTATCTGCTTACACTGTGAGTCATTGCATTTGAAGTTCAGACTGTTTATCTGCTGCATAAAGCATTGATATGTATTTATAGAGTCTGCACATTTGCATCAGGCAGCAAGTGTGTACAACGCCCTGTGTAGGCACGACAAGTCCATACACTGGTTGCACATTGCACAGCTGCAGGCACTTCTAAGTCTACACATCGTGTAGCTTGCTGGCATAGACTGTACACTCATCTGTCTGCATGTGTCACCAAGTCCACACATTACATCGTGTGTTTCTTCATGAAGTCTATACATTGGTATGCAGCATCTCTTGAAGTATGTACATCCTCTTCAAGCATTTTAAAGTCTATACTTCGCTTGGAGTTCTTTCAAGTCTATACTTTGCTGAGCGTCTCACTGACTGTCTCATGCAAGTATATACAGTGGCATATGCTTTAACTGTAAAGCTTATACATCTTGCACCATCTCATGCAACATCTCAAGCCAAGTCCATACATTTGTCTTCTCTTCAAAGTCAGTACATTGGCGTTGGGCATCCAAGTATATACATCGCCTTCAAGGCATCAAGCCTATACACTGGACTGTGCTCATAAAGTCTGTACAACGTGAGTTTCGGTTCTTAAAGTCTAGACATTCTCCCGTTCAAATTCCTCAAAGTCTATACATCAGTTTGATTGAGTAAGTCTGTACAGCATGCCTTGTTGTTCACAGCCTTTAAAGTCTGTACATCGGCTTCGCATCTGCAAGTCTGTACATTGGCTTCATATCATAAAGTCTGTACATTGGCTTCGCATCTGGAAGTCTGTACATCGGTTTGATATCAACAAGTCTGTACATTGGCTTCAACTCTCCAAGTCTGTACAGCCACATTTAATAGGTAAAGTCTATACATTCTTCAGCTGGAACTGTGCAAGTCTGTACATCGTTACTTGCCAAAGTTTGTACATTGGCATCTGTTCCTACGTTGCACTTCCAAGTCTGCACATTGGGTTCTTTACCTACGTTCAGCTTTGAAAGTCTGCACATTGGTAGTCTTACCAACGTTGCCTTGCCAAAGTCTATACACTGTGTTTGTTCAAGTATGTACAGACTTAGCCTTGTTCTAGTCTGTACATCGACCAGCTATAATTGGCAAGTCTACACATCGTGATTTCATCATGTCTGTACAGCCTCTTCATTGAAAGTCCACTCATCACTCAAGTCTATACTATGCACACTTGCTTTCTTGCATAAAGTCCATACACTGCACTTGGCTTGTGTTCTTCACACCAAGTATGTACAGCCTGTGCTCGCAGCAGTCAAGTCTATACACTCGATTGCCTTGCTTTGTTTCAAGTCTGTACAGTCTCTCCCTCAGCAAGTCTATACACTGGGGTCATCAGCTGCAAGGACAGGATGTCTGTACTTTGGGTGCTCATGCATTGCTCTCATCGAAGTCTACACATCCGATAGGCTTGTTACAAGTCTGTACACCGAGGACGCTTGAAGGTTTTCAAGTGTATACACTCTACACACTTGGTTAACTAATGCATTTAACTGCAAGTCTATACACTATACTCGCATGAAGATATCCAAGTCTATACACTATCTCAGTGTACACACTTACTCACTTGCTGTTCTTCAAAGTATGCACATCGCATAGCTTCACATATTTGAAGTCCATACATTAGAGAGTTTGTACATTGCATTTGCATTCACAAGCCTATACATCCTGAAGTCTGCCATTGCTCCCTTATTCAATGAAGTCTGCACATTACTGAATGTTCTTCAAATCTGAACAGCAGATGTCTTCATATGTCAAGTCTATACACTGCATGCTCACTCAACTAACTCTATACACTCGTATGTGTCTCATCAAGTCCATACACTGGCCTTGAAGTAAAGTCTATACAGCCATTGCTTGCGTCGCCTTACACGACCAAGTCTGTACAGAGTTTGCATTGCATCTCATTAAGTCTACACATCGTGGGCTTCATTCCTTCTAGTATGTACATCCTTCAAGGGCCAAGTGTATACATCGCTCACAGGTCATACGTCCATGTCTGAAGTCCATACAGCCTTGGTTTCTGCATTGAAGTCTATACACTGGTTGAGCTTCGTGAAGTCTATACAGTGGCTGAGCTTTGTGAAGTCTACACATTGGTAAAGCTAGTGCATGCATTGTTCATCACCTGTCTTGTTCACTGCGTCGACGCTGACACTGGATGCGTTGACGCATTGGCCAGTTGCCAAGGGCGTGAGCATCTCGCTTGAGGAGCTGAGGCGACGCTGCACGTTGGAAGCGTTGACGCCTTGGGCTGATGTCCAAAGGTCTTTTGATCAACATCAAGTCTGTACAGCATGAAGTCTGTACATTGGTTTTTGTCTTGAACAGAAGGCCTAAGTCTACACACTCTCCTGATCTGATAATGCATTCGTCCTCACAAGTATATACATTGCTTTTGCTTTATCTGCTCAAGTCTATACAGTCTGAAGTCTATACAATGCTTTGCATTCACAGAGTCTGTACAGGGTGTTTAGACTTAAACTGATGACTTATCCGATGCTCTGTCTGACAGGGATTCTTACCGAGATTGATGACCTGGCTCGTGATCCCAGGAGGACGAGGTATGCAGATGCTGACACGTGGATGAAGCTGTCTCGGATCTGGCGAATTCCTTGGGCGGGAAAACGTGGAAGCCACGCGCCCAGGGGCTGCTGCTGCTGCTATATACATGAACCTTCTTCCACTAAAGAAGACTGATCGAAAGAAAAGGAGCAAAGTCTATACATTCAGTCTGAGAGCAGCAGAGTATTCTCGATCCAGTGAGTAGAGAAGAAGAAGAAAAAGAAGAGTGGCAGAGTGAGAGAAGCAGTAGAAGTAAAAAGAGAAAGAGAGAGAGCTCGCGAGTGAGAGAAGGAAGTAGAGAAGAAAAAGGAAGAGAAAGAAGAAGCTTCATCTGAAGACTAGTTCCTACTGGACCATTGATCAGATCCAGGCCAGTCAGCTCCGTTGAGAGCCACATCTGTGTTTTCATCTTTTACAGCCTTCTGATTGCTGTGTTATTTTCGTTTATTGCTTTCCTTTGTTTTCTGATTACCTTTGTACTTCCGATTCTCTGGACTGAGGTCGGGTTCCTCCTGTGGACTCAGGAGAAGGGAGATCTGATCTCCAGTACTGGGCTTGTGGGTTGCAAGTCCAGGGGTCCCTCCTGGTCTGGAGGTAGAGAGGTCTTCGACCTCTAGTTTCCAAGTGACTGGGAGTCACTTGGGGTGTCCCTCCGGTTGGGATGAAGAGGGGAGGTTGTTCCCCTGGTCAAGCTGTGTGGCAGCACCTTGTTCGCAGACTGAGTCTGCTTGGTTCTAGCATTTGCTAGTGAAGCCTCACTCCGGTTGGGAGTGAGGGGTGGATGTAGGTCTGGAGGACCGAACCACCTAAAAATCCTTTGAGCAATGGTTTGCTTTGTGTGATTGCTTTCGCTAGATGCTTGGATAGACGCGCTTCATGTGCTTGCTCATAAGTTTAATTGAATTAGTTTTATTCTGTGATTGCGTCTAGCATCTGAGTTTTTAAATCGGGCATTATTCGTAGCAGGATACATTCACCCCCCCCTCTGTATCCGGGCCTAGCACCCTAACACCGCCTTGACGTCTGCTTTGTAAGGGAGTGACACGTAATGGAATGGTATCGAAGTGAAGTTAAATGGAGTGGGAATGGACTGAAAAGTTGATACCAAGGTGCGATGAGACACGCTTTTGACATTACTGTTTGGAATCTTTCTCGGAGTTTCAGTAAGGCGACCTTGGAGAAGGTCTTCCAAATTTGACGATTGCTTGGACGGAGATCAAACAAGGGAGGGGGAGATGTGCGCTCAGGTGCGAAATAAAAGGAGACCAACTTCTTAGTGTGGAAGTACCTGGGTCGTAAACCTGCAGGTTTCACCTTTGGGGAGTGGTTACCAGCCAATGTGGAAGTGCTGCGACCAAGGTGGGTCAAACAGGGTAAAAAGTAAAGGAATATCTGAGGGTCAGTCCAAACAAGGGTCTCTTTTGGAAGAACAATGTAGGGCGGTCTCAAGGAAACTCCGCATTTTATTCGGAGTGGAATATCTCATATTTGTAAGAATTGAAGCACAGTGGTTGTCACAATTGAATCACTTTGAATGATCTTCCGTAATAAAATCAAAGTCCTATATGAATGCATGCTGGGTTAAAAAAAATTAAAACAAACTAAAATAGAAAATAGCCAAGGATAATATTATCAATTTGTTAAGAAAGGGTCAGGATACCGATTTGGTGAGTTGATACTGAGCTGGGGCTCGTTTATCCACGCACCAACTCACTGAACGGAACCATCGTCCCTACGCTATCACAAATTTACGGCCTATCCATACAACCCAAATTCTTCTGAAATCATCACCGTTTTTGTTGAAGCGGAACTCAAATCCCAGATTCGTTCGGGTTGCAAGGTCCTTGACATGTTCTAATAGCGTAAATATCATATAATATGATGCATGATATGGTGGGACCAATCACCGAACAGTGGTACACAAGGTGGGACAGTGGCGTCCGTTAGTAAAACCTGCACAGGTTAATAACATTAGAAAGCAACAGAATCGCACCACAGTACAAGGGAGATCCAGACAAAACACTGACGACTGACCACTGATGTGACGTATTTTGTCCTTTAGCGCCTCTCCTTTCTTATAAATGCTCCCTTAGGCTAGCTTAGCCAAATACACCAAGGAGTGGGCTTAGAAGCTTAAAGGGGAGGAGGAGAGGAAATCTAAGGGTTTCAGGATGGAAGGCAAGTCTTCCCGCCTTATGAAGAGGAGCAGGCCTAGCAGCGAGATTAGGCGACTTTCCGACCTCGAAGGTCATCTGAGTGGGATGATCCAGTCACATATGGTAAGTTGATTTATTTCAAATTCTCCGCACGAACTCTCTTTTCACTTCTTTTCCTTCCTTGTTTTCTTTTTCTCTTCCAGCCATACCCCCTTTTCCCAGGCTCGAGGAAGTTTTCCAAGGTGCCGTGGCTTTTGAAACTCACTTTCAACATCTCCATCAGCATGAGGGCCATAATTACGAAGTGGCATCTGTAAGGGCTCCTGATCCACGCCAAGCACTACGAGAAGATTCGCATGGACTGGGCGACTATGGGCACATTGGTGGAGATCTGGCATCCCCAGACCCACCCTTTCATCTTCCCCACCTTCGAGGCGACCATCCTTCTCGAGGAGGTGGAACTTCTGCTGGGACTGAAGAAATTCAAGAGTGATGGGAGGATAAAGGTCATGCGGATGCTGACAAGGGTGACTTCCGAGAGTGTCCTCGGAAGCTTCATGTCGCTTGGTGCTGCTAGAAAGGTCCAGACTAAAAAGGGAATTGATCTGCAAAAGCTCGCGGAATGGGTCATGGATGTAGACACGCCAAAATTGACGTTACTGTGAGTGCATCTCGTATTACCTTGTAATGCCCCAATTTGACCCTCCAATTAACTTTGTTTGAGTTATTTTCCCCAATTTTCATAGATTTCTCCCTTTTTTTCCCTCTTCTTATTTTCCCTATTTTTCTGGATTTTTTTGGATAATTTTCTCTATTTTTTGGATTTCACGACTTGAAGTGGGGCGTGTTTTAATTAACGGCCTGGTCTGAGGCGCGTTTTGAAGAAAGGACGACTAGAGGCAAAGGCGTCAGTTTCTGGAATTTTCTGATTTCCAAAACTGAAAAATAAAAATTAACGACCCTCCTTGGGTCGTGTTTTTAAATAACGCCTCTCCCTCAGGCGTCTCTTCATCATTTTTAAATACAGAAAGTTTTTATTGCTAAAATTAAATACGTGAATTAACGCCTTTGTCCCAGTCGTGATTTCAATTCACGCCTTGACCAAGGTCGTCAATTCTTGTTCAATTCCGAACTCCAGTAGCACCCCTTCCTTTCCTCACTTACACTCCTTTTTCACTTGCGAGAGGGTTCCTATGGCTTCCTAATATTGAAAGGACACTTGGAGGAAGGATCCCCTTTCCATCCTACCAAAACTAAGTTTTCTAATTTTTTATGGAATTAATTCCGAATTTCCCTTCCTTTCCTCATTTAACCTCCTTTTCCACTTGGGAAATGGTTCCTATGACTTTCCAAGGTTGAAGGGACACTTGCCTAAGGTTTATCTCTTTCAAATTCAACTAAAACATGTTTTCTTATTTTCTCTTGGAATTAATTCCGAATTTCCATTCCTTTCCTCATTTAACCTCCTTTTCCACTTGAGAAAGGGTTCCTATGACTTTCCAATGTTGAAGGGACACTTGCCTAAGGTTTATCTCTTCCAAATCCAACTAAAACATGTTTTCTTATTTTCTCTTGGAATTAATTCCGAATTTCTCTACTTTTCCTCATTTAACCTCCTTTTCCACTTGGGAAAGGGTTCCTATGACTTTCCAATGTTGAAGGGACACTTGCCTAATGTTTATCTCTTCCAAATCCCACTAAAACATGTTTTCCTAATTTCCCTTAGAATTAATTCCGAATTTCAACCCTATAAATAGAATCTCTCTCTCCCTTGTGAAAGATCATCAAGATCAATTCAAGAGGAGGTGCTGCCGAACAAAAGGCTCAAGGAGGAAGACTCCCATGCACCTAAAAGCTTCATCCATGGAGTTCTTCTTCCTCTATTGAAGATTTGAAGCCTCTACATCCATGGAGTTCTACATCATCTTCTTCCTCCATTGAAGATCTTCATCCTAGCTTGAAGCTAAATTGGAGAAAACCACTAGGCTTTCCCCTCCTATCTCTTATTTTTGCTTTAGTTAATTGCATGCATCATATCATTTTTTCTTTTATTTCTTTATTGAGATCTTCCCATGTTGTGCACTCTAGCACATCTCCATAGTGCAACACTCGCACATCTCCCTCTATTCTTCATCATACATCATCTTTTACCTACCCTTTTGCATAGGGGTTTTAAAGGCCAAACAACAATAAGGTGTGTTCATATCCATGCTTTCTATGTCCATATTTTCATTTGGATTTGATGCGACACATCTTGGTTTCTAATCCATGTTTGTTTATTGGTGTTTGTTAATTTTGCAAGGATAATCAATCAAGGAAAACTCTCTTCATCGGCCGGCCGATAGAAAGAGAACGTGCACTCACAATCTCCCCCGCATTTAAGGTATTTATATCGCGATCCCTCCATTGATTATTTGTTATATCCTTTGAGGCCCTCGCGTCTCTGGCGATCACATTCCCCTTAGCATCCTCTCATGCTCCCCTTTTCTCCCTCTTTTCTCATTCTTCTATTCATTTTCTTTTTCCTTTTAATTGTTCTAAGTGGATTTCTTAGAATCTACAAATTGGCGATCACGGTGGGACCCCTTTCGTTTTTCTTTTGATCCCTTGGGCACCCACGTGTGCCATCTCTCCTTTTGCACCCACGGTGCGTCTCCCTTTGTGCTCCATGTAGCACTCTCCCTATGTGATTTGTCAGTTTGATAGGTTTTTAGAAATTCCATTTATCCATCTCTTTTTTTTTAAAAAAAAATGATGAGCATGCTATATCCCTTGTCATGTTTGATCGCCATGATTCTTATACTAAGATTGTGAGTGTTTTTCATTTTTGTCAGTATTTTCCACTGTTTGAGCCCTATGGCCGTTGAAGTATTGAAGTAATTAACGCCCCTCTCAGAGGCGTCTTTTATCAGTGTAACGCCTCACATCAAGGCGTCTTTCACTTGAATAGCGCCTTACTGTAAGGCGTCATTTTTATTATCATTGTTTATTCGTGCTGATTACTGCCATTTGACGCCCCTGCTCCCGGGCGTCCATTCTAGAGAAAGCGCCTCACCCTAAGGTGCTATTTTGCTCTGCTTGCACTATTCACAGTGACTAGCGACTGATGCTCAGACGCGATTTATGGATGTAACGACCCTTCCCAGGTCGTCATTTGTTTTTGTTCTGTGTTGTTATCTACTTGATACTGTCTGCTGCATTCATCCTTGCATTGGTTTGGGAGACCTCCTCTCCCCACACTTTTAGGAGTCACACCACCCTCTTGGTGAAGGAAGGACCCCCCATTGAGCACTCCGTCTCATTGGATCGAAAATTCCTAAACCAAGCCTCCATAAGTCCCCGCACCCATGGATTCCCTCACGGACGCCGGGCAGGTTGTACCTTTGAAGTCCCGGGTTTAGTTGGCCTATGCATGGTGAGAGAGTGTTCCTAGTTGGCATCGGAGAAAACCACATTTGAAACTAGGTTCCCCCCTTGAGTGATCACATCAATTTGCATAAAATCAATTAATTTGCCAAGGTTCAAATAAAAGAAATCAAAGGTAACCCCATCCTAGCTTGTTTGCTATCTATGTGAGCTGTTTTGATTGCACATTGAATTGTTTGGGATACCTTGATAAGAAAGTCAACATGTTTAACTCAATTAATGTTCATGAGGGTGATCAGCCTAGCACATCTTATTCCCTTCAATTTCAACATATTCATCACAACTCTCACCATAATCTTTTAAAGGGACCACGCCCTCATCTTCACGGTTTTGCCCCACCCATGGGCAATATCCAATCCCATGGTCCCTCGCCTCAATCGCGAGCCACTACTCCTACGGGACCGTCTCCTCCCGAAGATGAGAAGGTCTCCCAGATCTTGCATGCATTAGATCATCTCACCCCTCAACAAATCCAAGCCCTTAAGGCCGTTGTTGAGGGTGCACCTCATTCTCCTCATCCTCCTTCCAATCCTACGCGGGTGGCCCATCACCCACTTCCCTCCTCTATTCACATTCCTACCCGGGTAGCCCATCACCCATCTCCTCCTATTCACACTTCTCCTCGGGTGGTCCAATACCCGCCTCCTTCGTCCACACCTACCCCAATTCGGGTGGCCCGTCACCCGCCTCCTTTTATTCCTCCTCCACCATGGCCCCAAGGCCCATTTATTCCTTGCAACCCGGCCCATCCGGGTTCTTCTATGGGTCATCCCATTAATCCCCTTCCACGGCCTTTTTGTGCGGCCCCTCCTTCAAGGCCCTGTCGACCCTCTGTTGCTCAAGTCACACCCCTCCAACAAACTATTCTCGACAAAGTCACTTTGTTGGAGGAACAATTAAAGAGGGTTACGAGCCCACGGCCCGCTCCTCCTACTCCAGTCAATCCCCTTTATGCGGCTCTAAATGACATTACAAAGATGGAGAAAGATTGGAAGGATAGGAGAGACGGCTACGGCGTCGACAGTTCAAGCAAGCAAGAGCCGGCAGATTTCAACGTTCAAGTCGACGATGTCCATCCTCCACCCATTCACCCCGTTCATTTATATGGCCCTCCGCCTCCGCCTACGCATTCACACTTGCATTCACCACATCATCTGCAATACCATTACATTCCACCACCTACTAATACATCTCCACCATGGCATCCACTTGAACTCGATAATGAAGAACCGGCAATTGAAGAATTCAAGACGGCACATGATGATGAAGCTCTGCAGGCATCCCTTCCGAGTTTTCTTCGTTTTCCTCTCCATCCGCTACCACTGGATGAACCCCCTGCTCAAGACGATGCCATCATCCTTAATATAACCCCCGCTTCTAAGACTTATTGGTGTTATGACGAGAGATCAATACTCCAATCACCCATGTCGGCGCACCAAGACATGTCTCCTACCCCAGACACCGCTCGCCCCATCCGGCGTTTCCTCCGGACCAAACCTTATACTTTTACACCTCCTGCTATACCATCAGCCTCCACAGCACCGGCCTCCGCTAAACCTCCACCTGCTATACCATTAGCCTCCACTTCATCAGCTAACCTCCTATTACCGCCACCTCGGCCCTCCATTACACCTTTAACCCCAAACCTAGCCACTCCTATTCCACCACTTAACCCTTCACCTTTACCCATGGTTAATCCTGAGCAGAATCTGTCTCTTTTTGCACTCGAGCCAACCCCAACTGTCTCCGAGCAAAGGGGGAAGCTCGACGTGTTTGAATATCCACTTCCACTCATCCTTTCTCTAACACTTTCCATTACACCATCACCAATTATGGAGCCTTTCGCCTCCGCTTCACCTCCCTTTACTACTCGGAATGGGAGTGCTTCTGCAAGTACTTGTACCGAAGATGATCAAGAGCTGGGCAAGAAGGATTTGGCTACGGCCGAGCTATTCAAGATGCAAGAGTTTATTTGCCGGATGCCAATCCGGGTTGTTGTGTCAAGCATGGTCGAAGAGGCCAAGTCGCCGCCACTGCTCACTAAGAGAGAATGTCAAGCTTTGATGCCATGTAGGCTTGTGCCCAAAGGCCGGGAAGGGCACCCCTTGTTCCAACTTTCAAATCTTGAACCTTTTCTTCCATACAAGGGGCGAATGCCTATTCTATTCAACACTCCATATACGCCACAACCCCTGGGCAACACAATGCTTCCTATCCCAACTGTTCAACTCTCTCACACTATTACTTTTCACTCATCAAGGGAGTTTTCACTTACCATTGAAGCTTCATCTATTGGGCCAATTGGCTATACACTTTCACTGCCATGGAGGGGCGGTTATCTTGGTGCTAAAGGGCCTTCCACTATTTTATCCACCTTCTATTCAACTCCATCCACATTCTTGTCTGTCACATTTTCTTCATGGGCCACTCCAAGGGTAAAGAGGAGGATCTCATCCTCTCGCCCTTCATGTTCGTCATATTCTTTTCATCTCATGCATTCTATTGCATCCATGCATTCATCGCATCCCTTCTATTGCATCCACATGCATTTACACTTCTTCTTTCTCGGGTTTCAAAACCCGTATCTTCCCCGCCTTCCGGAATCTCCGGATCCCCCACGTTTCCCATATCTTCCGCCTCTATCTTCGGGATCTCCAGGTCCTCTTACACTCACCGGGCATTGTGTCCCCTCCAATCATCCCTCAGGGCATCGCGCCCCTTTCCAACTATTGCATCCGCACTCCCCGGATTTCTCACCCGTCCTCCTTGGGCATCACGTCCCTCGATATTTGCTTCCTCCGGAACCTCCGGATCCTGCTCTTTGGGCATCGCGCCCCTACACACCCTCAAGTCTGGATCTTCTGGGCTTCTTACTGATTCTCCCTGGGCATCGTGCCCCTTTCCGTCTTCTTCCTCCGAAACCTCTGGACTTTCTCCCAGGGCATCGCGCCCTTTTCTATCTTCTTCCTCCGGAACCTCCGGATCTTTCACCCCTCTCTTTATCCCTTGGGCATCGCGCCCCTTTCCGTCTTCTTCCTCCGGAACCTCGGATCTTTCTCTTCTCCTTGGGCATCGCGTCCCATGGTACCTTCCCCCTCTAGAACCGCCGGACTCTCTTTCCTTCCTCCCAGGGCATCGCGCCCTTTCTGATTCTCTTCCTTCGGAACCTCCGGATTCTCCATCTTATTCTCTTTATCTTCTTTCGGGGCATCCCGACCCTTCTGATTCCATCCCTCCGGAACCTCCGGACCCTCCTGATCCTTTTCATCCACTCTTCCCCGGGCACCGTGTCCCTCGGCATCTCATTCCTCCGGAACCTCCGGACCCTCCTGATCCTTTTCATCCACTCTTCCCTGGGTACCGCGTCCCTCGGCATCTCATTCCCCCAGAACCTCCGGACCATCCATCTTTCTTCCGATTCATCTTTCTACTCTTCCAGGACATCACATCCTTCATTTTCTTCTTCCTTTTCCATCATCTTTTCCCCTATTTCTTCCCAGGGCACCTCGTCCCTCGATATTTTATCCCTCCAGAGCCCCCGGATTCCTCCTATCAGGATTCTCCTCCACAACCTCCGGACCCTCCGGATCTGCCTCTTTCCATCTATCAATGTCTTCTTCCGATTCCCCCTAATCCTAGGTCCGACCCAACTTCTTCCACATCCACTGCCTTGGGCATCTGCCCTTTCTCTCACTGCTTTCGAGGCTTTAGTCCTCACTCCTCCTTCTAATTCTCCGCTTCTTCTGTAGACCTTTCATGTGATCAGGGTCTCCACACCTTAGTGAGGGAGTTCTAGCCCTCGCCTCTCTTCCTTTTTTTCCTTATTCGTCTGAGTCTGGTCTTGGCACCACTCCTTCTTGTTAAGCCACTTTCAAACCCTTTGCTTCCAATCCTTTTGACTGCCAAAGAGGACTATCCCACGATGATCAACCTCGCCTCTGACAGCTGCTTCTACAAAGGTTGCAAGGTAACATATTGGCGTAAGCACTCATTTCATGATATCATTATCTCATTGCTTCACGATGATTTTCAAAATAAAGTGCTTCTTAACAAGATTAAGAGTGGTAGTCAAGACCTTTATCCTAGGTCGAATCTTTATCTTTACTAAATCATTCTCAAAACAGTCTTTTAGGCTTGTTTTTGCAGCACCTTTGGTAATAAAAACCCCACGCTGGGAATTCAACGTTCTCTCCCCGCTTGTTAAGAGCAACCCTTAGCTTGACATTCCACACACTTCACGGCGTCCTTAGCCGGCTCCTTTGGTTAAAACACCGTTGCTACTTTGGCCATGCCATGAGAATTCCTGAAAGTCTTTTTCTCTTCTTTACTCGGCCGCGTGCAGGGGCAAGAGGTCGACGGGTGAGATGACCCACCCAGGGTAATCCCCAATACGAGAGGAGTCTCAAATAGGGGCAGTCTTGACCCAAAATCAATGAGTTTTCATGATATACATCTCGCCAAAAGGGCTATTATGAAAATCAAGTCAAAATTTCGATAAAAGTAAAATTGTGAATTATGGCATGTCAAGAGTGGCAAAGTCCCCGTAGGGAAAACCCTGATCGTATGCATGTCAAGGGTCTAAAAATCAAAGGCACAAAGCCCCGGCACAACAGACTACCTCTTTGAGGGGAAACACCTTGGAAGGAATTCAAGTCCCGACATCTCCCATCCTGCATAAAGCTTATCCTCAATTATTCTTCTCTTCTCCCTCTAAGACCGAATGTTTCTCGGGTATGGCCTTGGTAGGAGCACCGTTAATCAAGGGCAGTCAGTTATAGGGCGCCACCCTTCAATGCACGCTCGGCTTTGGGTAATTTTAGCAAAAGGGGAAGGAACAAGGACCCCTAGCCAGTGGTTCAAAAACACCCTTTGATGCTGCATTAACAATGTCTAAACAAAAAAAAATAAAAAAATCAAAAGAAAAAAAAACAAAAAAAACTTGAATATTTCCTAAGTCAAAATCCAAAAAAAATTTGAATATTTTCTAAGCCAAAATCCAAAAAAAATTGAATATTTCATGATCAAAATCCAACAAAAATTGAATATTTTCAAAATTCATAATAAAAATTCAAATATTTTTCAAAATCCACATAAAAATTCAAATATTTTCAAAACTCATAAAAATTTGCATATTTCAAAATCCAAAAAATTGCATTGTATTTTTCTGATGGTGCTTTTGCAGGAACGGCAACTTTGCAAGGACCAAGAGCACGGGATGAGTCCTCTCCATTCATTGCCATCTACCTTTTGATTCTTCCCATGTTCACAATTGATCACATCTTCATAATTTGCTACGCATTACTCCGATTATTCATCTCCAAATCTTTTTTATCAAATCTTGCTGATCACTCCGCCGATGGACATTATCAGATCTTGATCATTCAACTCCAAATCTTGATTAGCCAAGTTGTCATCCTCATGACAAACGACAAACAATAATGCTATGCTATCTATGCTTTAATGATGCTATCTATGCTATTCTTGAATATGATACATACCTGCTATTGATGCTTTGATTCATGCTATGATTGCTATGCTTAAATGCCTTATTCATTACTTGTTATCTTTTATATCTTGGCTGATGAATCTTTGAGCGCAGGAAGAAGCTCTTGGTCCCACCGACTGGGCATCATCATCCAAGCCCCACGGTGCTTGCACCTCATTTCTCAGTTCCCCCATGCTCATTGCTATCAACATCCCCCCTGTATGCATTCTACTATATATTACATACGCTATTAGATTATATCAAGGACCTTGTGACTTTGGTAAATCTGGGATTTGAGTTCCCTTTCATCAAAAACAATGATGATTCCAGAGGAGTCTTAGTCACACGGATAGGCCGTTGAGCTGTCCAAGACTGGGGACGATGGTTCCCTTTTGCGAGTTGATACGTGGATAAACTGGCTTCGGCTTAGTATCGGCTCGCAGAATGGGTTTCTTGACCCAATCTTGGCAGTTTAACAATATTATCCTTGATTATCTTATATTTTTATTTGTTTTAATTTTTTCTTTTAAACCCAGCATGCATTCATATAGGAGTTTGAATCAACGTTGAAAAATCATTCAGATAAGCTGATTTGGAGAGTCAAATTGATCTTAATCTTTCCAGATATGAGATATTCATTGCTGATGGAATCCTCAGTTCGTTTTGTCACTGTTTTGGGTCATTTTCTCGAAAGCTCCTTGTTTGGATTTCTATCATCTTATCTCAATCCTTTTACTTTGATCCACCTTGACTGCAGCACGTCCACATTGACTGGTAACCACTCCCCAATGGTGAAACCTACAGGTTTGTGACCTGGGGTACTTCCACCGCGCTGGAAGTTGATCATTCTCCTTCGTGCCCGCGTGCACACTCCTCCTCTTATCCAAACATCGTTGATTTCATTGAAGTTCCCAGGATTGCTTCATCTCGAGCTTTTGATTTCATTCTCATCAAGTGATGTTGATTGCGTGTCTCATCACACATTGGCATCTACTTTTCAGTTTGCTCTGCTCCCTTGCAAAACAGACGCTAAGGCGGGGCAGCTGTAGACACGCCAAAATTGACGTTACTGTGAGTGCATCTCGTATTACCTTCTAATGCCCCAATTTGACCCTCCAATTAACTTTGTTTGAGTTATTTTCCCTAATTTTCTTGGATTTCTCCCTTTTTTTCCCTCTTCTTATTTTTCCCTATTTTTCTGGATTTTTTGGGCAGTTTTCTCTATTTTTTGGATTTCACGACTTGAAGTGGGGCGTGTTTTAATTAACGGCCTGGTCTGAGGCGCCTTTTGAAGAAAGGACGACTAGAGGCAAAGGCGTCAGTTTCTGGAATTTTCTGATTTTCAAAACAGAAAAATAAGAATTAACGACCCTCCTTGGGTCGTGTTTTTAAATAACGCCTCTCCCTCAGGCGTCTCTTCATCATTTTTAAATACAGAAAGTTTTTATTGCTAAAATTAAATCCGTGAATTAACGCCTTTGTCCCAGTCGTGATTTCAATTAACGCCTTGACCAAGGTCGTCAATTCTTGTTCAATTCCGAACTCCAGCAGCACCCCTTCCTTTCCTCACTTACACTCCTTTTTCACTTGCGAGAGGGTTCCTATGGCTTCCTAATATTGAAAGGACACTTAGAGGAAGGATCCCCCTTTCCATCATACCAAAACTAAGTTTTCTAATTTTTTATGGAATTAATTCTGAATTTCCCTTCCTTTCCTCATTTAACCTCCTTTTCTACTTGGGAAAGGGTTCCTATGACTTTCCAAGGTTGAAGGGACACTTGCCTAAGATTTATCTCTTTCAAATCCAACTAAAACATGTTTTCTTATTTTCTCTTGGAATTAATTCTGAATTTTCATTCTTTTCCTCATTTAACCTCCTTTTCCACTTGGGAAAGGGTTCCTATGACTTTCCAATATTGAAGGGACACTTGCCTAAGGTTTATCTCTTCCAAATCCAACTAAAACATGTTTTCTTATTTTCTCTTGGAATTAATTCCGAATTTCCCTTCCTTTCCTCATTTAACCTCCTTTTCCACTTGGGAAATGGTTCCTATGACTTTCCAATGTTGAAGGGACACTTGCCTAATGTTTATCTCTTCCAAATCCCACTAAAACATGTTTTCCTAATTTTCCTTAGAATTAATTCCGAATTTCAACCCTATAAATAGAATCTCTCTCTCCCTTGTGAAAGATCATCAAGATCAATTCAAGAGGAGGTGCTGCCGGACAAAAGGCTCAAGGAGGAAGACTCCCATGCACCTAAAAGCTTCATCCATGGAGTTCTTCTTCCTCTATTGAAGATTTGAAGCCTCTACATCCATGGAGTTCTACATCATCTTCTTCCTCCATTGAAGATCTTCATCCTAGCTTGAAGCCAAATTGAGAAAACCACTAAACTTTCCCCTCCTATCTCTTATTTTTGCTTTAGTTAATTGCATGCATCATATCATTTTTTTTATTTCTTTATTGAGATCTTCCCATGTTGTGCACTCTAGCACATCTCCATAGTGCAACACTCGCACATCTCCCTCTATTCTTCATCATACATCATCTTTTACCTACCCTTTTGCATAGGGGTTTTAAAGGCCAAACAACAATAAGGTGTGTTCATATCCATGCTTTCTATGTCCATATTTTCATTTGGATTTGATGCTACACATCTTGGTTTCTAATCCATGTTTGTTTATTGGTGTTTGTTAATTTTACAAGGGTAATCAATCAAGGAAAACTCTCTTCATCGGCCGGCTGATAGAAAGAGAAGGTGCACTCACAATCTCCCCCGCATTTAAGGTATTTATATCGCGATCCCTCCATTGATTATTTGTTATATCCTTTGAGGCCCTCGCGTCTCTGGCGATCACATTCCCCTTAGCATCCTCTCATGCTCCCCTTTTCTCCCTCTTTTCCCATTCTTCTATTCATTTTCTTTTTCCTTTTAATTGTTCTAAGTGGATTTCTTAGAATCTACAATGGATGCCCTCAGAGGGTCACCAGATGATGATCACTTGGAAGGAATCATGAAAGGGTTTACCATTTATTTGGCGGGTGCTCTCCTGTTCCCTTATACCGACAACATAGTGGAGGAGGACCAATTGAGTGCCATCTGCGGGATTTGGAGTGGGAAAAGGGTGAGACCCGCCGTCCTTGCCTACCTTTACAGTGGCCTTACTGCCTCCAGCATGGGTAAGCCTCCTTTCGGTTGCGCACTTCTTCTGAATTGCTGGATTGATTTGTACTTCAAATTTGACCACCGCGAGGGGATGCCAACTGCTTCGAAGCTCTTCCAACAAACCCCCCTTTATCACATAGCCGATGTGTTAGGCTTCGGTGGTACCCTAGCGAACCGTGTTCCGTGGCTGAGGAAACGCGAAGACTGGCGGTCTCACTACAGAACCATGACGCAAAGCTTTTTCACTTGTGCACCGGCATGCTTACTCTCACGCGAACTCCTCACGAGGTCTTCTCCCGGAGCTGAACTCCAATTGATCGGCGCGACGGAGTTTGTTCTTTATAACGCGCATCGGTGCTGCATTCAAATCGGCCTTCCCCGCCACTCGTTCCCACTGCTAACCGGTATTGTTCCTTTGAAGAAGAGGGAGTTGGGCACGGAAGTGGATGCGAAGGAAGCGAAGGCCATTAAAGCACCCTGGAAGACAAGTATTGCGAGAAAGACATTAGCACATGTAGAGGAAGAATGCGAGCTGTGGAGGGCTTATGTAACCGAACTAGGGAAATTAAGACCTAAAGCGCCTAAGCCCCTAATGTAGCTCACTCCGCTTTCTAATGAAATAAAATCTGGAATTTGGGAATGTGCGAAGTTCAGATTTTTATCTTTTTATTATTTTTATTTTTTTATGTTTTCATTTTTCATTTTTGTTTTTTATTTTATCTTTTGATGCGTCCACAAAGGTGGACGCTTTATTATTAATATATATATATATTATTAAGTAATTTCAAAAAATGTTTTTATCTAATACTTCTCCTTCGTCCCTTTTTTTGTATTTTTTTATTAATTATATTTTTTTAAAGCGTCCAAGCTCTTGGACGCTTTATGTCTTTTTTTATTATTTTTTTTAAAAGCATCCAGGCTCTTGGACACATTTATTTTTTATTTTTTTAAAAAAAAATTTTATGGACGCGTCCAAAAAGTGACATTTCAAATATAAGAGAGGTCGCCCACACGGCCTCTCACACTCTCGCTCTGTTCCTCTCTCTTCTCTGGCCCATTTCACACCCTTTCAAATTTCTTGATCTCTCTGCCCTTAATCTGAGCCTATGGAGCGTGGTGAAGCGAGTCAGGGAGGTGAGAAGCGTAGGTGGCTCGCCCGTCGTCCGCGGAGAACGAGGGATCAGGCTGAGGCGGTCGCCGTGGAGGAGGAGGAGGTTCCTTTGGCCTTGGAGGGGCCCGAGGACGCAGGAGAGGATGGGCACGACCCGGTAAGCCCCCTAGAACTCCACTTACTACATTATTGTGTGATTTCATGCGAGAAATGGGGGCGAGAGATGGCGTTGGAAGGGAGGTGAGAGAGAGAGAAAGCTGACTATTTGAGGCATCCAACACAGTGGACGCCTCTATGTTTTTTATTATTTTTTATATTTTTTGTTTTTATGTATCTTTTATATTTTTACAGAATTAAATAAAAAAAGATAAATGTATAGAGGCGTCCAGGCCCCTGGACGCCTCAGATAATTTTGCATTTTTGTTATTTTTTTGGATTTTTTTGGATTTTTTTTAAAAAAAGGGATATAGAGGCGTCCAGGCCTCTGTACGCCTCAAAACATTTTGTGGTTTTTTTATTATGTTCATTAATTACAGCCCTATTTTAACTGATGTGATTTTTGCGTTTGTTCTTTGCGGTGTGTAGGGCGTGATGAAGAGCCGGATCAGCTGGTCCTTGGTGGTAGCAGCGTACCGGGGGCTACCAGACTTCCAGAGGGCACGGGTGGATGCCATGGGATTCGGGGCGTTCCTGAGGATTGAGCCCTTCCGGATCGACCTTCCCCTTATCCAGGCGCTGAGGGAGCGGTGGCATGTGCCGAGCCGAGCATTCCTGATGCCTTGGGGGCATATGGTGCCGACACTGGAGACGTAGCTCGGATCACCGGGCTACGAGCGGACGGAGAGGCGGTCAGCGGGGTCACCTACCCCGACTACAGAGAGAGCGCCCTGGACCTGCTGTGGCTGGAGACGAGCGCGACTGACAGAGACAGTAGGGTGGTTGGCCGAGTGGATATCATGGAGGCGCTCAGATTCAAGGACCCGCGGCAGCGGGTTAGTGAGAGCGAAGCAGAGTTCCTAGCGCGTCTGGAGGGAGATGCTCGGGCGGCTTTTACTTAGGACCCGAGCGAGCGGGAGCTGGCGGACCTGGACCTCCGGAGGTTCCTCTTCTTCTTACTGGGCCGCCTTCTGCTGGGGACGAAGGGGGACGGCATCCATTCCCGCTTCCTCGGGATCCTAGCGGACCTGGACCGAGTGTGGGACTACGCGTGGGGAGCAGCCCTACTCGCCCACTTGAACGTCGATCTCTCTCAGAGTATAGAGAGGGAGACGACAGTTAGTGGCTTCGCACCTTTTCTCCAGGTAAACATTTTATTTATGCATTTTACCGTATTTACAAATATGCAATTACTTGTACTAATGATGTATGATGGATGCAGGTATGGAGCTACTACTACTTCCCGATGGGAAGAGCCAGGCAGTGGAACAGGAGAGCCGTGCCCCTGGCGCGGCGGTGGAGGCCGGTCATGGTCGCGGCACCGCACGGCTACCAACTGGCGTCACTTCGACGTGAGCTGATTGAGTACCTTGAGGCTATGGTATGATGCGTATGATTTTTTTGTTTTATGCATATGATTTAATTGAGTAAAATGGCGAGTAATATGATGCATGTATGGCGATGCAGGTGGTGTGGAGGCCCTATCTGGGCATGGCCGATACTGGCCAGCCTTGGGTCGTAGCGGGCCATCCTCGTTTCGGGCGGGACGTGTGGGTCCATCGCCTGAACGAGATCGAGCCGTTGTGGCTTAGGCTGGTCATGAGGACGTTGGGGCTAGCCCATGAGTGGGTTGACGTGGACAAGCCGAGCCATGTCGGGCGGAAGACCCGAGGCAAGGCAAAGGTCATCGACTGGCGTACGCGCTTCCCTGCACACTACCTAGACCGGCAGCAGGGTGGCGTCCCGGTGGTGTCCCACGTACAGGACAGCACCGACTACCTGCGACGCTACCGGACTACATACGCGGGGCATCTCTACCTCGGTGGGGCGGCAGGGGTAAGTATGAGATGAAGATCCTTTTCTCTCCTTTCTATATGCATATGCATGTGACACTAACCTGTGTGCATAAATGCTGGATGCTCGTGATAATATTATTGCCGACCTGCAGGCCCAGCTGGCGGACGCCAGACAGCAGTTGGCGGCCATCCGGTAGGAGTTGGAGATCCTGGTGAGTCTATGCAATGTATTTTTTTTATAACCTGGATTTTTCGATGCTTAGCCTCTGACGGTCGTTTGCTCTTGTGTTTCAGCGTGCTCATCAAGCAACGGCAATCGGGATGACTGGCGGAGCGGGATCTAGTTCGTGGGGCCCTCCTCCGGAGATCTCTTCCCTCCAAGAGCAGCGGGCGCATGCGGTGGCCCGGGCTGAGGAGGCCAAGCGCGACCGCGCGGCTCGAGTGAGTGCTTGCTTGACCCCGGCTCTCCTTCCAGTTGCTCTCCTTCCTTCACCGATCATTTACGGGTCATGCAGGCTTTGGCAGGTGGCGGAGATTCGGGATGCCCTAGCTCGTGCAGTCTGTGCCGAGCAGGAGCGCGACGCCTGGGTAGCAGAGCGTGATGCCCGGATAGCGGAGCTAGAGGAGGAGCGACGGCGGGAGGCTGAGGAGCTTCCTCGCGACGTGCTGGAGCTACGGATTGCCCTCGAGCTGTCGAGGAGAGAGACGATGAGAGAGAGGGAGAGGGAGGACAAAGAGAGAGAGAGAGAGAGAGAGAGAGAGAGAGAGAGGACAGGAGGGCGGAGCGACAGCGAGATTGGGACGAGAGGAGGGCTCTAGAGGCCCAGATGATGGAGCTCCGAGTGAGTCTTGGTACAGTGGAGGGGAGGCTACGGAAGAGCGAGGAGCGGTGCCAGAGGGCGAAGGAGCGCGGGGCGCGACTTTGTCAGTCTGGTTCATTCTCTGTAGGCAGCTTCTTGATTTCTTCGGCCGAGGAGCGTCGCCGCGCCTTCGAGGCTGGCGTGCCACCACAGGGCGAGGCGAGCACTGCCTCTCAGAGTTCGCAAAGGCCCCCTAGGGATCCCCGTCAGAGGAGGGAGGCGAGAGATGATCAGGAGGGTGGTAACGAGAGTTAGAGAGCTGCTTGTACACCCCACCCTCTTCACTTTATGATGTACAAGTGACTATTTGCTTATGTGAAATGTAATGGTTCCTTCTGTTGTGTACACCTTCCCTTTCCCACGCTTCTTTTCTTGCATCTGTTCTTTCGAGGCACGCTTCACGAGACCTTACCCTGAAAAGCGGGGAACTACGCCTTGCACGGAGGGGTCCCCTTTTTTTTCTTTTTTTTTTGGGCGCGTCTAGGCACGAGGACACATCTTAACTTTCAAATTCAAATTTAAAGCGCTAGGCGGCCCTTCTTCTTCCGTGCCTTGCCAGCAAACGAACCCGCCTCCCGTCGAGGTTTGCTCGCCTATCTTCGTCTTCTTCCACTCTCGATCGATGGAGTTTGGTGGGCCAAATCGTGGTGAAGGGAGAGAGGGGCGAGGAACTCCTTGCCCGAGGAGGGACGCGCAAGAGCATGGAGAGACGTCCATGGAAGAGGAAGTGCCCCTTCGGGCACTTGAGGGACCCGAGGGGCCCGATGGCACGGAGGGAGGTGAACACGGCCCGGTAGGTCCTCTGATCTCCTCCTCTTTGATTCGTTTTGAGTTTGGAGCGAGCCGTGTGAGAGGGAAAAAGGGTTCGGTGAGTGTTGCACTCAAATGATGGACGCGTCCTTGACAGGAGACGTGTTCTCGTTGTTTGATGTAAGACCCTTCTTTCTTGATGTAGGGCATGGCAAGGATCCCGGGCTTGGCCGATGAATGGGCAAGCGCTGATGAGCCGAGCCGTGTCAGGAAGGAGAGTCGCGGCAAGGCGAAGCTCGAGGACTGGCGCATACGTCTCCCCAGACAGCAAGGGAGCGTACTGGTGCAGGGCAGTGCCGACTTCTTACGGCAGCGGCGGGAGAGTCATGTGGGACCTCTCCGATCCGGGGATGCACATGACGTCTACGGCTTGCGTGCCCAGCTAGCAGAGGCCAAGCGGCAGCTGACCGTCACTCAACAGGAAATGGCGACCCTGGTAAGTTAAGTGTTGCATTTTTTTATTTAATTTAATTAATTTTTTTAGAGCTTAGCGGATGGTCGCCGTTTGTTTGTTCCAGCGTGCCCAGCAGGCAGCGATGGCAGGAATGGCTGGCGGCGCATCTTCCAGCTTCTCGGCCCCTTTTCTTGAGATTACCTCTGTAACGACCCGAGAATCCGATTACCGGGAAGGCCCGATAACCCGAGACTCGCACCGCCACCCACGAGCCCGAAGACTCGGAAGGGTTAAAAGGATGGTGTGGAAACTACACAAGCATCACGAATAATCGCAGAAATTAAATAGTTATAATACTAAGCAGGAAATAAATTAACATTTTACATGGTCCACAATAAAATAACAACAACAGTAACAGTAGTCCACGACTACTACAGTGACAAGAAAGAAAAGTACAGCTACACGGGGCATACCCCGGCTCTAACCTCTGGCACTACCTCTGGGCACCCGCAACACGCTGCACTCCTGACGCGCTCCCCGAAGGTGGCGCCTCACCTGAAACACGGTGAAAACACGCAGGGAATGAGTCTCGGAACAAGACTCAGTAGGGATCACTCGAACCCTACCTCGTAAAACGAGAAATCACTACACTAGCGCTAGGAAAGTACCTCGGAAAGGAAAGCCCTGTGCTCTACAGAACCAGGCCCTACGGCACGCAAACCGACACACGTGCCGCGATACGAGACCGAAACTCAACGGTCGAACCGCAAAACCCGAAGGTCAGAAACACACGACTGACAGTCTGTCACTCCGTACTCGACAGGAGTATCACCCACTAGAAGCACAGCCGGTAGCGTCCCCTGACGTCTTACACCGCGCCGCAGGTGAACCGCCTGACGTGGTAGGTCCTACCCGAGGCGCAGACACCGTACAAGTAACCACAAACAAGTAACTAGCTGGGGTCACGCCCGTCGACGTGGGTCCAACCGCCCCCAACCACGTGTGCACACACAGACCTTGCGTCACTAGGTCTGGTCCTCTGACCGGTTTTCCCCCGTAGCCGGACTCTGGCTACCGACGAGGGGCCTACGGTAACCGGTCCACAAACCGTCTCAAGGTGAGTGCCCGTACACCACTCCCAGGTGAGACCAGCACCTTGTACTGGTGGGCTACGACTAGTGGAGGGTCACTGAAAGAGTAGACTCTCAAGACCACGGAAAACAACGTCCGAACCTGACGAAGTACGGGGGCCGTCCCACGTACCATTACCATCGCATGGTGACCACGGTCGGAGAAGAAACGGACGCACCGCCCACGGCCAAACGCATGACCAAGGCAAACGGAACCTCCGGACACCCAAAGACACGGTCCCAGAACTCCACGGGGTGTCCAGGACACACACACGGCCCAAGAGGAACACCCGACGACAGGACAGATCGCGCTAGGGACCCCTAGCGCGACAAGGAAGAACGCGCTAGGACCCCCTAGCCCGACAGGGAAGATCGCGCTAGGGCCTCCTAGCGCGACAAGACAGGTGGCGCTAGGGACCCCTAGCGCGACAGAAACCGCCCTACTGTTCATCTTCTCCGATGAACGCACCCCATCGGGGCAGCGCGACCATCAAGAACGCGGTACTGGAGTATAGCGCGTTCTCAGTCCGCGCCCGAAAAATGGCGGAAACACCTAAAAACTCCAACCACGCCCTCATACCTCCACCAGAGAGGGGGAAATCAAGGGGAATGACCCCTAAGGACCCCTAGCATGCTTCTAAGCCACCAAAACACGAAATAGCGGGCTAAAACCATAGATCGGGCGAGCTCTCCCCAAATCATGGAAAACCCCAAACCCGCTCAAACAAGCCTCTCTCGGCCTCCCCGCGGCCTACAAATCACGGAAACGAACGGCAAGAGGCTAAGGAACGTCACCCTACCTCGGGGTTGTCCGAAACGCGGCGGATCGCCGCCGATCCTCAAGAATCGTTCGAAGCTTCACGAACTCCCCACACCCTCACCGAGCACCGAACACCGCCGCGATCGCCACACCGTCGCCTACGCCACGACGCCGTCGCCTCGCCGCAATCCGCAGCCGAAGGGGGTGGCGCCGGGGCTAGCACCGGGAGAGAGGGCGGTCACGGTGGAAACGCACGGGAGAGAAGGGAGGAAGAAGAAGAAAGAGAAAGAAGAAAAGAAAAAGAAAAGAAATGGGGTTATATAGAAAATCCGATTTTTCGGAAAAATACCAAAAAATAGAAAAATACATTTCGGAATCCTCGGAACGCACCGATCGCAACGGTACCACTCGTGCCCGGGTGAACCGCCCGGTTCGCCCGCAGCGAGCTTCCGAAGAAAAAGTCGAAACACACACCGGGAATCAGAAAACACACGCGAAAAAGCCGCGGAACGCCTCCGGGCCTCCGAAATGACTCCGGATCGCGCCGATCCGAACACGAAAGATGTCCGAAACGAAATTTCGGACACAACAGAGCCGGACGCTCCGAAAACCAGATCTGGGACCCACGAAGAAGGATCCAAAAGGTCCGGGATATTACAACCTCCCTCGAGAGCAACTTGCCGATGCGGTGGCCCTGCGCGGCCCGGGCTGAAGAGGAGCGTGATGCCTGGGTAGCGACTGTGGCGGAGCTGCGGCATCACAGTAAGGAAAGGCCACATCCGGACATCCTAGAGTTGAGGGTGTTCCTCCAGGTAACCAAGAGAGAGGCGGAAAGAGAAAGGCTAGAGAGGGAGAAGGAGAGAGAGGGCAGAAGAGCCATGGAGGCCCAGGTGAGGGAGCTCCAGCTAGGCCTTCAAGCTATGGGATAGAGGCTAGAGAGCATGGAGGCAAGCTATGAGAGGGCACGAGAATTCGGGGCACGACTCCGCCAGTCTGGCCAGCTCCATACGGGTGGCTTCTTTGCTACGCCAGGGGAGCATCAGCGGGTCACCGTTGCTGAGCAGGCGCCACGAGGCGAGGTGAGTGCTGTTGCACGGGGCTCCAGAAGGCCCTTGAGGGACCCTCACCTTAGGGGGGAGCAGAGGGACGCCTAGAAGGATGAGCGTGAGTGTGATGGGAAGAATTAGCGGGTTGGTGGTCCCACCTTTTCTTTTGTGATGTTCATGACTGCAGTGTTCATGACAGCTTATGTAGACCTATGAATGGAGTGATCTGTGTCCCTGTTGCTCATTGTCCTCTTGCGCGTTCCTTCCTTCCTACGCTTCTTCTCTTTTACTGTGTGACGTGCTAGACAAGGCCTAGCCGCGAAACAGAGACTCGTGCTTTGCCATGCCCCTCTTTCCACGAGAATCTGCCATCAAAGTCAACAACGACGGCCTTCGCCTAATCCCTTTTGCATCCCTTCAGACTCGATGGGTCATTTCTGAGTCGTCATGTCGCACCACTCAATCAGCTTCCCTGTGCGAGTGGCGAAGTGACACATGGGACCGCAAGGAAGGTGCCCTAGCATGAGGGGGGGTATTGATGGCGGCAGTCATGGCTCGCACTTCTCCTATTTCTATAAATACCGTCCTTGCTCGTCTCCCGAGGGACATCGAACGCCATCTTGAAGAGTAGGGGCTTCCACAGCACGGAAGAGCTAAGAGTTCTAAGACTTGGGATGGAGGCCGAATCTTCCCACTCTTCGAAGAGAAGCAGGTCCAGCGGTAGCAGTTCCAGGAAACTCTCGGACCTCGAAGGGCACTTCAATGAAAGGACCCAATCGCAACTTGTAAGTTGAGCTTGCTCGTCTCTTCTTCCAGTCTTTCTTCCTCCCTTCTAACAAAACCCCTCCTTGTGTATGCGCAGGGTGTGATGAAATAACACATCCCATGGGAGTTGGTAGTGGCCGCATACCGGGGTCTCCCGGATTTTTAGAAGGTCAGGCTAGATGTGATGGGGCTTGGAGTCTTTCTTCGGATCAAGTCAATCAGGCTCGACCTCTCTCTCGTCCAAGCAATGCGTGAAAGGTGGGATCCAATGAGTCGTGCCTTCTTGATGCCTTGGGGGCACATGGTGCCCAGCCTGGAAGATGTGGTCTGAATTACGGGCCTGAAAGTGGATGGCGAGGCACTGACCGGTATCACGTACTCCGACTATAGAGAGGCTGCCCAGAGGTTACTAGGGGTGGATCTAGATGATCACAAGAATAGGTCCATAGCCAAGATGCCTATCATGGAGACACTGGGGCTTACTGATGTTCGTCCTCGTGATGACGAGTCCTCGGAAGAGTTCATGGAGAGGACTGAAAGAGGATGTCGTGCCGTCTACTGCGTAGATGCGAGCAATTGGGAGAGGGCCAACATGGATTTGAGGTGATTCCTCTTCTTCCTGTTGGGAAAGCTGTTACTGGGCTCGAAAGGAGACAGCATTCATTACCGCTTCTTAGAATTCCTGGTAGATCCCGAGAAAGTGGGACGATACGCCTGGGGGGCAGCCATGCTGGCGCATCTATTTGCGGGTCTGTCTGAAAGAGCAGATCGAGAGGTAGCAGTGAGTGGTTTCACGCCGTTTATCCAGGTACCTGGCTTCTCTCTTAGCTTCAGCTGTATCTTTTTCTTTTGATGACGATGTTCATAACACATGATAAGGCAGTTGTGGAGCTATTACTATCTTCCAATGGGAAAGGCCCATCATTGGCGCCCAATGGCGGTGCCGTTGGCGAGGCGGTGGCAACCCATCATGAGTCCGGCCCCTATGTCCTACCAGCTGATGGTGATAAGACACGAGTTGCAAGAGTTCCCTGCAGTAATGGTGGTTATCAATTGCCATCCATTTTATTTTTGTGTTATTTTGTCCCTCTCGTAAATAGAAAGATTTGCCTGACTTAGGTGATCTGGAGGCCTTATGCGGGCATGACCGACGCCGATCAGCCCTGGGTTATAATGAGCCATACCCGGTTCAGACGCGACCTCTGGATGCACTGCTTGAACGAAATCGAACCACTTCGGCTACGATTGGCCATGAGGACTCTAGGGCTTGCCCAAGAATGGGTGGACATGACTACCACACCACGTGTCGGGAGGAAGACGCGTGGGCCGGCGACCTCCGTTGATTGAAGAGTGCGGTTCCCTGAGCAATACGAGGATTGGCGACGGGGTGACACTCCCGTGGAGTCACATGCTCAAGACAACGAGGATTATTTGCGCCTCTATAAGGCGATGTATGCAGAGCGACTCCATCCTGAAGGGACCGTGGAGGTGAACCACATTTTTTTATATTTTTTTATATTTTTATGTTTTTTATGTTTTTTTTAACCTATGTCCTGGCCACAGGATGTTCGCGACACTATGATAGCGAACCTGCAAGCTCGCCTGATAGGCACGGAGCGGCAGTTGCATGATACTCGCGCCGCCTTGAGTTCTTCGGTAAGCCTACATACACACGATCATAGATCAAGATTCCTGGCGTTAGGTTCTCGGTGTCACCTTATGTGTGTTGCAGCGCGCCCAGCTTGATGCGGCTTCCTCAGCAATGGGGGCGGATGGTGTCTCTTCCAGTTTGTGGATCCCCACTTCCGAACTTGATTTGCTTCATGAGCAGCTTGCTCATACTACGCAGCGAGCCGCAGAGGCAGAAGGAATGCTCTCCGCACAGGTGAGAGTCTCGCCATTGAATTTGAATTATTCGTGCCTCCACATATCTGAGATGATGGTTATGGCAGACGAAAGAGGTGCAAGATGCACTTGCTCGCACCGCGCAAGGGGAAGCTAGAATAGCGGAAATGGAGGAAGAGTTACGGCATCGTCTAGACGATGGATCTTCTCGGGACCCCGTGGAGCTGAGGATCACCCTTCCGCTGGAAAGGGAGGACCGAGAGAGAGAATGTGCGGAAAGGGAAAGAGACACCGAAAGACAGAGAGCCGACAGATTGGCTGAGAGGGAGGAGCGTAGGGCCATGGAGGCCCAACTGTTTGAACTCCGGACCAGCCTCGGTCTTGCTGAACAATGGCTAAGAGATGGCGAAGAGCGCTACCGAAGAGCACGAGAGCGTGGCTTTCGTGTTAGTAGCTTATTTGCTGCCCCTGTCGATCGACGGGGAGAAGAGACAGGAAGAGGGGTACAGAGCAGCAGAGGCACCGCCTCGCGTGATTTAGCAACACCCTCCAGGATTCTTCGCCTGGAGAGTGGGGAAAGGGGTAACACTGAGAGAGATGATGAAACTTAATGTACAATTCCTAGGAGGAAATAAAGGAAGAAATGTTCAGTTTCATGTCTTATGCCTTCATTCCTGCTTTTCAATCCTGTACACATTGCTCAATGAAACAAGTCAGTTTTTCCGTTCTGACTTGGCCCCTTGCTCAAGAGTGGGTGATTGTTTTGAGACTAGCCTTGATAACGAGTCAAGGGGCCAAGCCTTTATCAATTAAGGCAAGAGCAAAGATGATGAATGCAACATACGGGCACACAAATGGGAACAGAATGTAGAAATGTAGCACACAAATGAGATCACACGGATGCATTTTTTTGTGTTGTTTGTTTATGCTTTTTTTTGAAACCTTTTTTGTTTGTTTGTTTATTTTTATTATTATTATTATTTTGAAAGACAGTTGTTATTACAATCGGCATGGTTCTCGGATCATGGGTGTTTAAATCGTTCTTAAGTAGCGTAAAGCAGGGTTAACGTGCTCCAAGGGAATCCCCGCTTGGACTTACTCGACGGAGCCCCCCGGGGGGCCTCTTAATCACAAACATTACCATTTTCGTACATTTTTGTAACTAATGTCTGGCAACCATCCTTATGGCACCTGACCTATATGAAGATAGGGTTTCTTACTAACCTCCCAGGTATCGTGTGTGCACATCTAGATTGATTTGGGCCCCTAGACCCCTCAAGTGATAGTCCTACCGGTTAAGACTTAACCTGATGACAAAACCGTCATGCCATGCTTAGGCTCCCAGTTGCTTCCGACCGCAAGGATACACCGAAGGAGTGTTCAGGGTAAAGGATTTGCTCGACCCGAGTCTATTTCCTCACAACTCTAGATGGTATATGATGGAACACCTTGGAACCCTAACGGTCAACCGCGCGACGCTGACCCGGAATCAGACGCCGTCGCACCTATTGGTGACGCGCTTGCATTGACCTAAGCCTGAGGTTGAAGTAAGAAGCCATCAAAGTAGTAGATAGAGGTCTTGACCGGCCAGAAACATCGAGACTCCTTCGCAGTGACGGCTTTTGCTCTTCGAAGTAGACAAATATGTGTGTTTTGCAAAAAATGGGTCGTTTGCCTTAGCGGGGCGCACCTCTCGGGCATTCCATTGAGCTTTCATCTTTGAGGGCAGAAAGAAGAGTATGGTGGGGTTAAACCTTCAGAGAGGACCGGCAAAACCGTTAACCCGACGAGCTAACCGGGACTTACTCGACCTTTCCCCTTTGGGTGACTTCGGACCAATCCTCGAACATACTTATGTTGCCCATTTGTAGAATTTCCTTTGTTTGGGGGGTTTCGTTTGTCGAAATCAGGCACGGTCACGACCAAGCTTTTGACTTTGATTTTTCTCTTTCCCCTCTCTTTTTTTGAGGGAGGTATGAGAAGTTGATATGTGGGAATCCCTTTTGTATGCATGCGGGGACACTGCCCTCTTCTCGTGCTCTGACTCGGGTTCGAGGAGATGAATCCTATTCTCGCCTTCGGGGTATTGCGTTTCGGTTCCCTTATGCTCAGCGTTTTAAGGGCGCCGGCTGTCTCATTGGGTCGAGAAAGGAGAGAACAAAGATTACGACTTTCTTGGAGACCTTCGAGCACAGCCCCATGATGAGCAAAACTACCAATTTTCTAGCTAAAACGGCTGCGTGTGTGCGTTGCCTTCTTTTAATGGGCATAATCCGACATGACCGGACATGAGTCTCCACAGTTCTGACAGACCAAGACCCGAGATCTACCGACCTTAATGGGTGCTATCTTAATATGAAGGATAGATGCAAAGAGCTGACCGCATGATAGACATCAGGCATCAGTTCTTTTTTCTTCTTCTTCTTTTTTTTTTCTTTTTTTTTCGAGGCTCCCCTCGGGTTCCGTTCCATTCTATTCCAAAACCGGGGTACGGGAGTGAGCGGGGGTTAACCCTGAGTTAGACTGCAAAGATCGAAGAGTGAATTCCAGCTCGCTGGTCCTCGTATCATGCCAGTTGTTACGGCTATCTAAGGGTAGTATTTCTTAAGATAAAGCTCGTTCCAAGGGTGGGATAACTCGGTCCCTTCGGCATTGACTAGCTTGTAGGCGTTACCGGCGTACACGGCTTGAATCACATATGGTCCTTCCCAATTGGGTTGGAGCTTAGAACGCGGCCCTCCAGGTTTGACAAAAATTCTTTTTACGACCATCTCGCCAATTTTGAATTTTCTCTCAATGACATTCTTTTGGTAAAAGCGAGCGAGTCTATTTTGATAAACGCGTGCATGCTCGGCAGCGGCCAACCGCTTCTCGTCTAAGAGTTCCAATTGGGCAAGGAGTGAATTACGACGTTCATCGATGGGAAATTTCTTATCCAATTGTACCCTGATAGAAGGTATCAGAGTCTCGTATGGGACTATCGCTTCCATCCCATAAGTAAGGGCAAACGGAGTCTGCCTGGTGGGGGTATGGATTGAAGTGCGATAGGCCCATAGAGCTTCGATAAGCTTTTCTGGCTAGTCTGAAAACTTATTAGACTCGCAGGTTTTTTTTATGATTTTGATCAATGTTTTGTTGGTGGCCTCTGCTTGGCCATTACCTTGTGGGTAATAAGGTGATGAATGATGCAATGCGATTGCATACCTTTTGCAGAGATCTTGAAGATCCTGAGAAATGAACTGTGGCCCATTGTCGGTGACGATTGTGCTTGGGACGCCGAACATGGTGAGGATGTTCTTCATGATGAACTTGCAGACTGTTGACGCCTTGATTTCGGCGTAAGCTTCGGCTTCGACCCATTTGGTGAAGTACTCCGTCGCAGTGAGGATGAAAGATTTCTGCTTGGTGAGGGAATTTGGATCACCTAGGGGACCAATGATGTCGAATGCCCACATGGAGAAAGGCCACGGGGAGGATATTGGATGAAGTGAGGAAGATGGTGAATGAATTTTGTCGGCGTGAAGTTGACACTTGACACACCTATGGACATAGATATCACAATCTTCTTCCATACTGGGCCAGTAAAAGCCTTGCCGAATGATCTTCTTAGCGAGCATTTGGCTATTTACATGGCCACCGCACACACCTGAGTGTGCTTCCTCCACACATTTCTAGACCTCATCGTCATCAAGACATCTTAATAGAACACCCGTAAGGCTCCTCATGTACAGTAGACCTCCAACCAATGTGTATTTCTGGGCCACCCTTCTTATGGCTTTCTTATCTTCTGTGGTGGCTCCTTCAGGATAAGACTAATCTTTACAGTATTTGACAATTTCATAGAACCATGGTTTCTCCTCATCAGCCATTTCTTCTTCGACTTCTGCCAACATGATCTCCCTTTTCTCGAGAATTTCTCCCTCCTGGACCTTCCGTAAGACTCTTTCTTTGATTCTTAGGAGTTACGGGTCTTGAACGGCAGGGACAAGACGCTTGTAGAGGGTCATGGATTCAAACCATACACCTAGAGAGAATCTGAAAGATGAGGCCAAGGAGGCGAGGGCATCGGCCAGAATATTCTGTTCGCGAGGGACATGGACAAAGATCAGTTTGGTGAACAATTTGGCATAGGCGGAGACCAACTCCTGATAAGGCTTGAGTTTAGGATCAAGGGTGCGATACTTGGTAAGCACCTGGTGGAGAACAAGTTGACTATCACCCACGACTCGTAATTCGGTGATATAGAAGGAATGGGCTAGTTCTAGACCAGCTAGAAGAGCCTCATACTCAACAATGTTGTTGGTGACTGAAAATGCGACGTGAAATGCCTCTGGGATGGTAACGCCTTCGGGCGTTAGAAGGACAATGCCAATACCCTTCCCTTGAGAATTCAGAGCTCCATCAAAATATAATGTCCACATTGGCTCATCAGATTGGGTGATGGACATTAGTTCCTCATCTGGAAACTCTGATTGGACAGGGTCGAACTTGGGGAGAGGATGATGAGCGAGGTGCTCGGCTATAGCATAGCCTTTAATTACATTTTGCTGGATGTAGGTGATGTCAAACTGAGATAGAAAACTCCGCCAGCGTGCTAGCCTATCAGTAAGGACGGACTTCTCCAGTAGAAACTTGATAGGGTTCATGCGAGCAATCAAATAGACTTCAAGAGCCAGAAAGTAATGCTTTAATTTCTGTACTACCCAAACGAGGGCAGCGCATGTTTTTTCCATGGTGGTGTACTTCCGCTCACAGGGGTTGAGGAGTTTGGACATGTAGTATGTTGCCCGTTCCTTACCTTCTTCATCAACTTGTGCGAAGACGGCTCCCACGGAGTCATCCAAGACTGAGATGTAAAGGATCAGAGGTTTTCCCGACTTAGGTGGAATGAGAACGGGTGGGTTAGCTAGGTATTCCTTCAATCCTTCAAAAGCTTTCTGGCATTTAGAATCCCAGTGGAATTCTACTCTTGGCTTGGTCAACTCGTAGAAAGGTCTACACCTTTGTGAGTGTTGAGACACAAACCGACGAATGAATTGCAACCTCCCAATTAAACCTCGAACTTCCCTCAAATTTTTGGGAGGCGGCATGTCCCTGATGGCCTTAGCTTTGTTGGGGTCTATCTCGATCCCCCTTTTACTCACAATGAAACCCAGTAATTTGCCCGATGATACACCAAACACACACTTCTTCGGGTTCATTTTCAATTGGAACTCCCTTGATCTTTGCAACACCTTAGCCAAAACTTTCGGATGTTCCACCCTGGTTCTTGATTTCACCAATAAATCATCCACATACACCTCCAGATATATATGAATCATGTCATGAAATATGGCCATCATAGCTCTTTGGTAAGTAGCTCCAGCATTCTTTAACTCAAATGACATGACCACGTAACAATATGTTCCCCATGGTGTAGTGAATGACGTCTTCTCCTGATCCTCTTCTACCAAACGAATTTGATTATATCCCAAAAATACATCCATGAATGAGAGGGTCTCATAACCTGCTATGTTATCGATTAACACATCAATGTGAGGTAAGGGAAAATCATCCTTTGGACACGCGCGGTTAAGGTCCCGGAAGTCGATGCAAATCTTGACTTTTCCATCCTTCTTCATGACCGGGACAATATTCACCACCCACTGAGGATAAAGGATGACTCTAATGAACCTGGCTTTGTGGAGCTTGTCGGCCTCTTCTTTCATTTTTAAAGCCATCTGAGGGTGGAAACGCCTTAACCTTTATTTTACCGAGACAGACCATGGTTTTAATGTCAAACGGTGTTCGACCAAGGTGGAGTCCAAACCCGGTATATCCTCATAGCTCCATGCAAACGTGTCCTTATACTCTTTAAGAACTTCGACCAATGTGTTTTCTTCAGAGGGTGGTAGATTATCACTTATGAGGATGATCCTAGGGTCTTCCTCAGTTCCCAAGTTGACTTCTTTGGTGGACTCTTCTACGGCGGCTGACGGCTCGTCGAATCTCCTTATTCCACTAGCATATGCGCCAGCCGCATCCTCATATTCTTCATCCCCTTCTTCAATAGGGTATTCCTCATCGGTGATTTCATAAACCCCATATCCTTCATCAATCACACAATTGTCCTCACATTCTATCTCTGGTAGTTGGATGGGTTTTTCTAGCAACTGAGGGATGTCAAGAAGGGCCTGACACATGGTGACTAAATCCAGAAGGAATCGACGATGGATCTGCTTACCCTTGGATTTCTTTGTGTATACTACCCTTGACTCATTATTCCTAGGTTGACTGGGTTGTCCTACGGACGAAGAAGAAGATAAAGAAGATGCCGAAGAATGTACATGGAAGGACCCCTCAGAGGAGGGGTAGAAAAGGTCACTCATAGGACCTTTGATGGGTGGCCCGCAGGGCGGGATGCACTCGTGGGAGATGTAGGAGGTTTCCTCAACAATGATGTGTTGTTGAAGAGTTTGAAAATCGACGTTTTTTTTTCATTTTTATTTTTGATGACAAAACAATGAAAAGAAATCGGAGGAGGGGGAAAGGTGGTTATGGCTAAAGGGTTGCGAGGCTCGTAGAGCAAATCATGATTGAAAATTTGGCGCGGGTTGAGAAACCCGTGCAGGTATGTAAGTAGAGAAGGGGACCGGGGAAGGTCGTCAGACAACTGTCTGGCCCAGGAGGAAGACATCAGCGAAGGCTGAGGTGAGTGAATGGAGAAGACGACGACTAATGAGCCGTCGATAGCAATGTTGATGACGGATGAAGATCCGCCAATGACATAGTCCTTATGGCGAGGACGAGGATAGTTTGGAACTTTGGCAACAATAGTGATATTCTCTGGCATTTCGGAGATCAATGGCGGTTCTTCAAGCTGTGGAGGCGAGAACATCCTTTCCAGTGCAACAGAAATATCCCGTAAATCAAACCACTTGTCCCATTCGCATTCTGGATCTTTGATCTTTCCTCTTTTGGTGACCCTCGAATATTTTTCAGCCAAATATACAGCATGTGATCCCCCATGTGCTTCTTGCGGGTAATCCCCCATCTGAATAACGGGCCCTTTGTTGAAGTGGTTCGATAGGGTCCACGTGAGGGGCTTCCAATCTGCCTTGAGTGGTCCTTTGAAGCCTAGGCCAAACCTGCGGTTCGGCCTGATCTCCTTTGGCGGTTTTAACCTACCTTGTAGTTGCGCGCCCAGACCTTTGCCCTGTTGATAGCCGATATTCCTCATAATCTTCTAACCTTTGGAATGAAAAGGGAGATATGGCGTTGTCGCCTTGATCGATTTCTTTGGTGCCAGCGGAAGGTGAGATGAATCACACACATCCAGCAGCGACAATATGGGCCGATGAGATGGTCAAACAGAGGGCAGAGAGGTGTTGATAGCATCCACCGTGTGAAGAACATGTGTACTGACCACTTTAATAATTCTCCCATTGTAAGGAAACTTCAAGCACTGATGGTTGGTGGAAGGCACAACATCCATGGCTTCAATGTAGGGGCGACCCAATATGGCCTTGAATGTGGGGTCCATGTCGAGGACATGGAATTCCGTGGAGACTGACACAGGGCCTAGCTCTGCCTTCAGGATAATCATCCATTGTGGCGGCCTTTTGCTATTGTCATAAGCTGTGACTGTGATCAAGAAAGGTCTTATCTGTTCCTCGTCGACCCCACACAACTGAAGGGTGCTCATGGAGATCACATTTATGGACGCACCCGTGTCTACAAGGCACGGGTTTATGGAGACTCCATTAATTTTTATTGAAATGCACAATGCATATTTCCGAGCTTCCTTGGGAGCGAGCTCGTAGTTATGGAACATGATGGCCGGTTGTGTGTCTGTTGGTGTCAGGACGGCTGAAATCTTCTCTACAGGGAGGTCTTCATTCACCATGACCTTTTGAAGATATTCCATTAAGGCCGCCTGATGGGACGTGAACCTTTGAAGCAACTCGAGGATGGAGATCTGAGCGGGCATCTTATCCAGGTGTTTTAATAAATCATAATGTGTTCTAGGGACGGACTTTTCTGGCTGTTCTCCGTCCTTTTCTGGCTGAGATTGCTCAGGATTCTGACTATTCTGAGGGAGAACCCTATGGAAAATCTTCCACTCCGGAGCACCATTGCCTGCGATTTTTGCACCTCGACGGGATTAGGTGTGGGTTTAAGCAAAGGTTTGAGGGGGAGTGGTAGAGGGATGGTTGATGAAGCCGAAGAAGCAATGGGAGCAGGGATTCTGATGAGGGGTTTGTTCGGTGGAGGCATGGTGGAGGTATAGGGGATATTATACGGGCTATGAAGGATAAGGGGTTCGGAAGGTGGAGGTGGAGGCAAAGTGGAGATGGATAAGGCTTGAGGTGGGTAATGGTTTTGAGGTGGATGGTGGGTGATGAGTGGTTTTGAAGGCATTGGTGGAGGTATTGTGGAGGTAGGCAGGGCCTCATACGGACGGCGGATAATGAGTGGTTTGGAAGGCACATGGGTAGGGGGGGTAGATGGCGAAATAGAGGGATGAGAGAGAATGAGAGAAGGTGAGGGTATGGCGGAGGTGGATGGCTGACAGGTCACGGGTGAGTTAGTGGGAAGGGTACGGATGAGAGGGCGTGACGGTTGTGGAAACAACGAAGGCCGTATTATAAGTGATGACGCGGGTTGATGAGAGAGAGGTGCTACCCGGGCAAGGTGAGGGGGTTGCCTGATGATAGGGTTGGCAGTAGCTAAGATGGAGGTGCTTTCCGAATGCCAACCTTGCTCTCTCCCGACTTCCGGAAAGGAGGAGATGGGGTTGACCTGGTGATTGGGCTGTTGGTGCTCTGATAATGGATTTTGGATTATGCCCATGTTAGGCTGTTGTGGTTGGGCCTGCTGAGGCTGTTGTTGTTGTTGTGGTTGTTGCTGTGGCTGTTGTTGTAGTTGCTGGAACTGTGGCCTAGGAGGAGGTCTCCTGGCTTTGAGAGTGGCGACGTATCACCTCATTTCATCCCAGTCAATTCCGCCTTCATCATTTGTATCGTGGATGTAATCTTTAAACTGAAAGCAGTTGTCTACTGTGTGTCCTGGCTGTCTGTGATAGACACAGTATCTGGAGGTATCAACATTCGGGGGCCACACGAGCCTTTCCCTGGGTAGGATGAGTGTGTTTGAGGCCATGAGGGCGCTGAAAATATCTGTCAAAGTTTCTGGCAATGGTGGGTAATAGGCTCTCTTGGGACCAATCGGTCTCCTTTGTTACTGTGGGGGGCTATAATTCCCTGGGGGTGAAACTTGGTGGTACTGGAGTGGCGGTTGTTGTTGCTGAGGTTGGGGTTGTTGCTGGGGTTGAAGTAGTTGAGGCATATTGTTCTGGAATGGATTGTTTTGGGGTGGAGGACAAGAGGGGAAAGGACCTTGTTGGAGGGGAAGTCGTGGCATTTGTGGAGGCCTTGGGTTGAGTGCGTAGTTGACGTTGTTGACTGCACTCACCTGCTCATTTGTCACCACCCCTTCTGTCATTCCACTTGGGACACCAGTGCATGTCTTTCTGATCACCTTGGGCTTCGGCGGCTCAAACATGTGCATAATGGGGGAGTCTTTTAACTGGGTCTGGACATACCGGGCCCTTTCGTAGAGCTCCTCCATTGTGGTAAGCTTGTTCATAGCCAGGACGTGCCTGAACTGTGGGGTTGCATTGGACACATTCATCTTTACTTGTTTAGGCTCTGAGAGGGTATCTCTTATCCTTTCTGCCAGGGACCTCCATCTGTCGGCATAGTGGACAAAATCCTCGTCGGGCTTCATTTTCTCGGCCACTAGGTCGGTAATGGAAAGAGAGGGACTGTAACGACCCGAGAATCCGGTTATCGGGAAGACCCGATAACCCGAGACTTGCACCGCCATCCACGAGTCCAAAGACTCGGAAGGGTTAGAAGGATGGTGTGGAAACTACACACGTATCATAAGTAATTGCAGAAATTAAACAGTTATATAAATAAGCGGGAAAAGAATTAACAAGTGACATGGTCCACAATATAACACAAGAATAACAACAGTAGTCCACAACTAGTACAGAGACAAGAAAGGAAAGTACAGGAACGCGGGGCATACCCCGGCTCTGACCTCTGGCGCTAACGCTGGACACCGGAACCGCGCTGAGCCTCAGACGAACTCCCCTGAAGCCTCGCCTCGCCTGAAACATGGTGAAAACACGCAGCGAATGAGTCTCGGAACAAACTCAGTAGGGATCACTTGAACCCTACCTCGCAAATGGAGAAACCGTTATGCTAGCAGTAAGCGAGTACCTCGAAAAGGAAGCCATGACACTATAAAACACCGGTCTCACGGCACGCAAGTCGACACACGCACCACGGCGGAAAGACCGAAATGCAACGGTCCACACGACGAAACCCGAAGGTCAAAGTCGCGGCGACTGACAGCCTGACACTCCCGACTCGACAGGAGTACATCCCACTAGAAGCACAGTCGGTAGCGTCCCCTGACGACTTACACCGCACAGCAGGTAAATGCCTGACGTGGTAGCGCCTACCAGAGGCACGGACACTGAACAAGTACCACAACCAAGTGACTAGCTGGGGTCACGCTCGTCAGCGTGGGTCCAACTGTCCCCAACCACGTGTGCACACACAGACCATGCGTCCTAGGTCTGGCCCTCTGACTGGTTTTCCCCAGTAGCCGGACTCTGGCTAACGACGAGGGGCCCGACGGAAACCAGTCTAAAAACCGTCCTCAGGGTAGCCTCTCCACCACTCCATGGTGGGACCACACGCGTGTAAGAAGGCTACGACTAGTGGAGGGTCACTGACGGAGTAGACTCTCAAGTCAACAGAAAACCACGTCTGCATCTGACGACGTACGGGGACTGCCCCATGTACCGGCATCGTCGCACGGCGACCACGGTCGGACAAGAAAACGGGACTGCGAACTACCCGGTGCAGCCTAGAGCCTGACGGTCTACACTAGACGCGTCACAGGTTCTGACGGTCTAGGCTGGACCGTCACAGACACCTGACGGTTTAGGCTGGATCGTCACAGCACCCTGACGGTCCAACACAGGGCCGTCACACTCTCGGTGTAAAACAGAATGTAACGCACCTGCCTTGGTGCGTTACAGACTGTGAGGCGCCTACGCAGGTGCGTCACAGGGAAAATAGGGCAAGCTGTGACGCATGCCACTCGGTGCGTCATAGAGTGTGACGGTCCAGCTCTGGGGCCTCACACAGCCTAGGGGAACAACTACCCTGACGCACCCACTTTGGGCCGTCACAAAGCTGTGACGCGCCAGAGCTGATGCGTCACACACCTTGACCCCCAACGGTCAAACCAACGGTCGGATGCCAACTGTCGGGACGCTCTGACGGCCCAACCCAGGCGCGTCACACGCCTGTGGCGGTCTATCGTGGGACCGTCACAGTCCCTGACCCCCAACTGGCTTAACAAGGGCTGTGACGCACCCACCCAGGCGTGTCACAGAGTGTGACGGTCACTGGAAGGACCTTCACACTCGCCCGACGACGAAATGACAGGAAAAGTCCAAAAAAACCAACCACGCCCCCATGCCTCCACCGGAGAGGGGAAAATCAAAGGGGAAGACCCCTGGGGACCCCTAGCATGATTCTTGGCCATCAAAACATGAAATCGCGGGCTAAATCCATAGATCGGGCGCGCTCTCCCCAAATCATGGAAAACTCCAAACCCGCTCAATCAAGCCCCTCTCGGCCTCCCCTCGGCCTATAAACCACGGAAATGAACGGCGGGGAGCTAGGGAACGTCACCCTACCTCAATGGAGCGAATGCTCCGCCGAATCTTTACCGATATCGCAAGGAACGCTTTGAAAACCCTCGTCCCTTCATGGTTTCCCACAAGCTTTACGCCACCACGACCACCTCGCCGTCACCCACATCGTCACGCCGTCGCCCCACAAGCCGGAAGGGGACGTTGCCGCGGCCGAACGAGAGAGAAAGAGAGAGGGGGCGGTGGTCACGGTGGGGAGAAGAGAAGGAAGAAGGAGAAGAGAAGGAAGAAGATGAAGAAGAAGAAGAGGGTGAGGGGAGAGAGAGAAAAGTGAGATATTTATAGAAAATCCAAAAATTTTAGAAAATATCGAAAAATAGAAAATTACGTTTTCGCGATCCTCGAAACGCACCGATTGCGACGGTACCACTTGTGCCCAGGTGAACGATCCGGTTCACCCGCAGCGAGGTTCCGAAGGAATTACCAAAACCCACACCGAAAATCGAAAACTACACGCGAAAAAAGTCGCGGAACGCTTCCGGGCCTCCGAAACAACTCCGGATCGCGCCGATCCGAACACGAAAGATGTTCGAAACGAAATTTCGGACACAACAGAGTCGGAAACTCCGAGAGACCAGATCCGGGACCCACGAAGAAGGATCTGAAAGGTCCGGGATATTACAGCTCTCCCCCCTTAATGGAATTTCATCCTCGAAATTAAGAACAACCCAAGGGGAAAGAAGAGGAAGACTCACTCGAACAGGTAAGGGAACTGCTTACGCATCTCGTCCTCACGTTCCCAAGAAGCCTCACCACCAGAGTGCCGCTGCCACACCACCTTCACCAAGGGGGTGGCCTTGCTCCGCAGGCGCTGCTCTCGCCTATCCTCAATGCGGACGGGAAACTCTGGAAGAGAAAGATCTGGAGTCACCTCGGGCCACACAGAATCCTAAAGCACATGAGAGTCATCGGGCATATACTTTCGCAACATCGGGACGTGGAACACGTCATGCACCGACGTCAACTCAGGGGGTAACTGCAACAGATAAGCTACCTCACCGAGACGCTCCACAATCATAAAGGGACCAATATAGCGGGGACTCAGCTTCCCATGCCATCCAAAGCGCATCACCCCTTTCATCGGAGAAACTCTCAAGAACACACGATCACCCACGGCGAACGCGAGAGGCTGCCTCCTCCGGTCAGCATAGCTCTTCTATCGACTCTGGGCCGCCAACATGTTCTGACGAACCAGGTGCACAACATCTACACACTGTTGTACCAACTCCGGTCCCGTCAAAACACGCTCACCAACCTCAAACCAATCACGTGGAGTCCGACACAGACGCCCATACAACACCTCATAAGGAGCCATGCCGATGCTCGAATAATAGTTGTTGTTGTAGGCAAACTCCACCAACGGTAGGTGGTGAATCCAACTCCCCTGCCACTCCAGGTAGTAGGATCTCAACATATCCTCCAAGGTCTGGATGGTCCTCTCAGACTGACCATCTGACTGAGGATGGTACGCTGAGCTAAACACCAACTCCGTGCCAAGAGCTCACTGGAAACTCCTCCAGAATCTAGAAGTGAAGCGCGGATCCCGGTCCGACACGATGGAGATGGGAATCCCATGCAACGGCACGATCCGCTCCACATAAAGACGAGCCAACTTGGACACGCTCCAGCTGACTTTAACCGGTAACCACCGCGTCACCTTCGTCAGCCGATCTACCAGCAACCAAATACTATCCTGCCCACTCGGAGTCCTTGGCAATCCCACCACAAAATCCGTGGTCACGTGGTCCCACTTCCACGCAGGAACATCCAAGGGCTGGAGAGTACCTCCTGGTCGCTGATGCTCCGCCTTCACCTGCTGACAGGTCAGGCACCTGGCCACGAATTCGGCCACATCTCTCTTCATGCCAGGCCACCAGAACTGCCTCCGCAAGTTCCGATACATCTTCATCGCACCCGGGTGTACGGTGTACCTGCTCCCATGAGCCTCACGCAACACCGCACGACGAACCTGCTCCTCAGCTGGGACGTACAGCCTGCCACAAAATAGCACAGCACCGTCCTTGCCGAGTTCCACATCAGCCATAGCCAGAATCCGGGGTAACTCAGGGTCCGCATGCTGAGCCTCTGTCACCTGACGGCGGATCACAGGAGTGACAGTTAGACTCGCAAGCACTGCTAACCCCGGCTCTTGGGGAATCTTGAGCCTGAAAGATACTTCGGGTACTTGTTCCCAGAGCCTCCACTTCCTCAACATCAAGGTACTGACCACGACCTTTCGACTCAAGGCATCGGCTACAACGTTCATCCTGCCCGGCTGATAAGACAGGGTGAAGTCATAATCCTTCATATACTCCATCCAACGCCTCTGCCTGAGGTTAAGGTCCCTCTGCGTGAACACATATCTCAAACTCTGATGGTCAGTGAACACCTCGAACTTTTCACCGTACAGATAATGCCTCCAGATCTTCAGCGCGAAGATCACAGCCACCAACTCCAGGTCATGGGTAGGGTAGTTCTCCTCGTGGGGCTTCAGTTGTCGAGATGCATAAGCCACCACTCTACCATGCTGCATCAACACAACACCCAGTCCGACCCCGGAAGCATCTGTACATACCATAAAACCTCCCGATCCAGAAGGCAAAACCAACACCGGAGCCGAGGTGAGCAATCTCTTCAGCTCCCTGAAACTCTGCTCACACTCCTCAGACCAGACGAAAGGCACATCCTTCCGTGTGAGTCTAGTCATCGGGGCCGCAAAGCGAGAAAAATCTTGGATAAACTGACGATAATAACCCGCAAGCCCCAAGAAACTCCGGATCTCGGTCACAGACCTCGGCCTCGGCCACTGCATTACTGCCTCGACCTTGGTGGGGTCCATGGAAATGCCATCACTAGAAATCACGTGCCCCAAAAAGTGCACCTCACGAAGCCAGAACTCGCACTTACTGAGCTTCGCATACAACTGGTGATCTCGCGGCGTCTGCAGCACCACACCCAAATGGTACGCGTGCTCCTCGGCAGACCGCGAATAGACAAGGATGTCATCCACAAATACGACCACGAACTGGTCCAAATACGGACGAAACACCCTCTGCATCAAGTCCATGAAGGCTGCGGGGGCATTGGTGAGCCCCAACGGCATCACCAGAAACTCATAATGCCCGTACCTCGTACCGAATGCAGTCTTCTCCACATCGGACTCGCGAATTCTCAGCTGATAGTAACCGGACCGCAAATCAATCCTCGAGAATACTCGAGCAGACTGAAGCTGGTCGAACAAATCATCGATCTGTGGCAACGGATACATGTTCTTGATGGTCACTTCATTCAGCTGTCGGTAGTCAATGCACAACTGCAAGCTATCGTCCTTCTTCACAAACAACACAGGCGCACTCCAAGGGGAAAAGCTAGGACGAATGTACCCCTTGGCCAGCAACTCTTGCAACTGCGCCCGCAACTCCCTCAACTCAGCGGGGGCCATACGGCAGGGAGCCTTCGCCAAAGGACCCGTACCCGGTACAACCTCGATCATAAAATCGATCTCCCACTGGGGAGGCAATCCAGGTAAGTCCTCCGGAAACACATCGGAAACTCGCACACCACCGGAATGTCCTCGACATCTGTTCACGACTGGTCTACCAAGACCACAGAAGTGAGAAAACCCTAACAACCCGCATCAAGCAAACGGCAAGCTCGAATCGCAGAAATAAGAAAGCGGGAAGAGGAAGACCTGATACCTTGGAAATAGAAGGTGGGTCCACAAAGTCACCGAAAATAAACTCTCTTCGAGCCACAATTCACCAACGCATGATGTGCCTTGAGCCAATCCATGCCCAAAATCACATCAAAGTCCTGAAGCGGCAACGCATAGAGCCTAGCCGGCAAACTCTGCCCTTCCACCCACACGGGAACCTCATCGAAGCAATACAGTGTGATCATAAAATCACCCGAAGGTAACTCCACTGCCAAATCGCAGGACAACTGGGTCACCGGCTGCTCGATGCTCAGCGCGAAATCCTTCGAAATAAACGAATGAGACGTGCCAGAATCAAACAAAACCCGAGCCGCGCAACCCAAAACCTGAACGGTACCTTCCACGAGCTACGACGCCACTGCTTCTGCCCTGGTCATGTGTGTGATTTGGCCTCGAGCTCTCTGCCTGCCTCCCACACTAGCTGGCATGGGTAGCGGCGGATACTGTCCTTGCTGCTGCTACTGCTGCGGCCTCTGCTGCTGGGGAACCTACTGCTGCGGAGAAAACTGCTGCTGCTGCTTTCTCTGAGGACAGTCACGCGCCATGTGCCCTGGCTGGTCACACCGGAAACAAATGACCGGTGCCGTGCACTGCCTGCCCGGGTGGAACTCGCTACACCGTGGACATGGTCCTCGCGATCCACCCACTGATCCCTGACGCTGAAACAGAATCGGCTATTATACACTGCCCGTTGATGCCTGCTGCTTACGGCCTCCCTTCTTCTTCTTCCGGAAACCCTTCCCAAGGAACTTCTTGATCTTTGAGCCGAACGATACGGATCCTGTCACTGACGCTGTCGGTGCCGGCGCTCCTGAACCACCTAACGCATGCTGGAAGGAACCCTGCTGCTGGGTAGCCGACTGCTGACTGCGACCTGACAAGGACTGCCCCTGGCTAATCGGTCCTCGAGTCCTCTGCATATCCATCTCCAAGGAAGCCGTAACGCGAGACGCTGTCTCCAAATCGGTGGCAGCATTCGCGATCAAATGGTGTCTCAGCTCCTGCCTCAAGCCCTGAACGAACTGTGCGGTCTTCACCCTCTCATGCTCAATGATGTGAGGTGCATACCGACCCAGCTCAACAAATCGGGCCATGTACTGCAACACGGACATGTCGCCCTGAACCAGCTCCAAGAACTCACGCATTCGCTGCGTAGCAATGTACTCCGGATAGTACGTACGCTCAAAGGCGCTGACGAAGTCGCCCCACGCAATCTGCTCAAGGGGACAAGACTGAAAAGACGTCTTCCACTCGGAAGATCACCACGCTCAAGCCGTACCCTGCAAGCTGCAACTGGTTATAGGCCAGCATCACCCTGTCCTCTGCAGCACATCTCACGGAACTGAACACCCGCTCCATCTCGTCGAGCCAATCACGAGCCACATCAGGGTCTGGCTGACCGCCATAGTAAGGGCGATGAAACTGCATGAAATCCCTCACTACTCGGCCTGGCCCACCCCTGGTCGACGAGCCCTCACCAGCCTCTCCGCCGAACTGCTGAGACATAAGCCGGTACATGCCACGGAAGAAATCCTCGGCCCCTGGAACCCTTGCAACATCCGCTGCCTCGGTGGCCGCTGGTGGCGCTCTACTATGCTCCTCCTGCTAGATCTCCTGACCTCTAGCCGACTGCCCCTGCTGAGAGCGAGTCGCCCGCCTCGGCGCCATACTCGCACCTCTGAAGAAAAAGATAGAAAACACAGAAACGACAAGGTCAAGAAAAACACATACAATGCCCGAAGCCAGTGTCAACTGTACATCATCGCTGTGGACTAGTGGACCACCACAATTACCTATGATTCTCGTATAATTCCACAACCGCGCTCTGATACCAGCTGTAACAACCCGAGAATCTGGTTACCGGGAAGACCCGATAACCCGAGACTCGCACCGCCACCCACGAGTCCGAAGTCTCGGAAGGGTTAGAAGGATGGTGTGGAAACTACACAAGTATCATAAGTAATTGCAGAAATTAAATAGTTATATAAATAAGTAGGAAAAGAATTAACAATTGACATGGTCCACAATATAACACAAGAATAACAACAGTAGTCCACAACTAGTACAGAGACAAGAAAGGAAAGTACAGCTACGCGGGGCATACCCCGGCTCTGACCTCTGGCACTAACGCTGGGCACCGGAACTGCATTGAGCCTCAGACGAACTCCCCTGAAGCCTCGCCTCGCCTGAAACACGGTGAAAACACGTAGGGAATGAGTCTCGGAACAGACTCAGTAGGGATCACTCGAACCATACCTCGCAAGCGGAGAAACCGCTACGCTAGCAGTAAGCGAGTACCTTGAAAAGGAAGCCCTGCCACTACAAAACACCGGTCTCACGGCACGCACGCCGACACATGCACCACGGCGGAAAGATCGAAATGCAACGGTCAACACGACGAAACCCGAAGGTCGAAGTCGCGATGACTGACAGCCTGACACTCCCGACTCGACAGGAGTACCTCCCACTAGAAGCACAGTCGGTAGCGTCCCCTGACGACTTACACCACACCACATGTGAACTGCCTGACGTGGTAGCGCCTACCAGAGGCACGAACACCGAACAAGTACCACAACCAAGTGACTAGCTGGGTTCACACTCGTCAGTGTGGGTCCAACTGTCCCCAACCATGTGTGCACACACAGACCATGCGTCCTAGGTCTGGCCCCCTGACTGGTTTTCCCCCGTTGCCAGACTCTGGCTAACGACGAGGGGCCCGACGGAAACCAGTCTAAAAACCGTCCTCAGCGTAGCCTTTCCACCACTCCCTGGTGGGACCACACGCGTGTAAGAAGGGTACGACTAGTGGAGGGTCACTGACGGAGTAGACTCTCAAGTCAACGGAAAATCACGTCCGCATCCGACGACGTACGGGGACTGCCCCACGTACCGGCACCGTCGCACGGCGACCATGGTCAGACAAGAAAACGGGACTGCGAACTACCCGGTGCAGCCCAGAGCCTGACGGTCTACACTAGACGCGTCACAGGCTCTGACGGTCTAGGCTGGACCGTCACAGACACCTGACGGTCTAGGCTGGACCGTCACAGCACCCTGACGGTCCAACACAGGGCCGTAACACTCTCGGTGTAAAACAGAATGTAACGCATCTGCCCTGGTGCGTTACAGACTGTGACGCGCCTACGCAGGTGCGTCATAGGGAAAATAGGGCAAGCTGTGACGCATGCCACTCGGTGCGTCACAGAGTGTGACGGTCCAGCTCTGGAGCGTCACACAGCCTGGGGAAACAACTACCCTGACGCACCCACTCTGGGCCGTCACAAAGCTGTGACGCGCCAGAGCTGATGTGTCACACACCTTGACCCCCAACGGTCAAACCAACGGTCGGATGCCAACGGTCGGGACGCTCTGACGGCCCAACCCAGGCGCGTCACACGCCTGTGGCGGTCTATCGTGGGACCGTCATAGTCCCTGACCCCCAACTGGATAAACAAGGGCTGTGACGCACCCACCCAGGCGCATCACAGAGTGTGACAGTCACTGGAAGGACTGTCACACTCGCCCGACGGCGAAACGACGGGAAAAGCCCAAAAAAACCAACCACGCCCCCATGCCTCCACCGGAGAGGGGAAAATCAAAGGGGAAGACCCCTGGGGACCCCTAGCATGATTCTAGGCCATCAAAACATGAAATCACGGGCTAAATCCATAGATCGGGCGAGCTCTCCCCAAATAATGGAAAATCCCAAACCCGCTCAATCAAGCCCCTCTCGACCTCCCCTCGGCCTATAAACCATAGAAATGAACGGCGGGAAGATAGGGAACGTCACCCTACCTCAATGGAGCGAATGCTCCGTCGAATCGTTACCGAGATCGCAAGGAACGCTTTGAAAACCCTCGTCCCTTCATGGTTCCCCACAAGCTTTACGCCGCCACGACCACGTCGCCGTCGCCCACGTCGTCACGCCGTCGCCCCGCGCCGTCTGCAGTCGGAAGGGGACGTCGCCGCGGTCGAACGAGAGAGAAAGAGAGAGGGGGCGGTGGTCACGGTGGGGAGAAGGGAAGGAAGAAGAAGAAGAAGAAGAAGAGGGTGAGGGGAGAGAGAGAAAAGTGAGATATTTATAGAAAATTCGAAAATTCCAGAAAATACCAAAAAATAGAAAATTACGTTTCAGCGATCCTCGGAACGCACCGATTGCGACGGTACCACTTGTGCCCAGGTGAACGACCCGGTTCACCCGCAGCGAGGTTCCGAAGGAATTACCGAAACCCACACCGGGAATCGGAAAACACACGCGGAAAAAGCCGCGGAACGCTTCCGGGCCTCCGAAACAACTCCGGATCGTGCCGATCCGAACATGAAAAATGTCCGAAACGAAATTTCGGACACAACGGAGCTGGACACTCCGAGAGATCAGATCCGGGACCCATGAAGAAGGATCCGAAAGGTCCGGGATATTACAGGGACCGACCCTATCCCGATACTTTTGCAAGAATCTTCTTTGTACCGTATCAAAGTTCTCGGCCTCACCGGGCTCCAAAGAATAGAACCACTCTAGCGCAGGACCATCCAATGATCTCCGAAAGAGGTATGCCAGGGATCTCTGGTCATTTTGCCAATAGGAGGATTCATACATGAAATCCTTGAGTGAATAAAGGGGTTGCCAGTGCCATTGTACCTGCGGTACGTGGGCATTTCGGTGGGAGGAAGATGGATCACCGGAAGGATTGGCAAAGCAACCTCCGGGGTGGATTTCACGTCCACCATTTTCTTCAAATTCTGAAACTGTTCGTCCATTCTATTGAACCTGTTGAGGAGCGATTGGGCAAGCTCCTCGGGAGGTGAAGGTGGCACGTGCCACTGGGGAGGAAAATGTCACCTGGAGACTTGAGGGGGAAACCCCGAATGAGAGGGAGCTGCCGGACCATCGGCAGTTGGCCCCGGCTGGAGCGGTGTGTGGGGAACAGCAGGGGTTTGAGATTGTGAAGGGAATTGGAACGAGGGTGGTTGTTGGCTCGCCTGCCCTTGAAGCGAGGGAGACTGGATGGCTTGCGCCAGTGAAGGAGATGGGATGGCCTGCACCAACTCTTGGATGGGTGCGATGGCTGGAGTTGACTTTTAGGGGGCGGGAGAAACAGATTTCCCTTTCAGAATGGCCTGGAAGGCTCGGAGCTGCTCAGAGGTAAGCTCCGTGTTGGCGAGGACACCTAGCAAAGAGGAGATGTCCTGTGGCGGGGATGTGTCCCCTGCGGTAATCTGCACCTCACGTGAGGGCTCATAAGAAGGACCCGAGTCCATAGCATGGACTCGCGGCTCGATTGATTGACTACGACCAGGGTGGTTCTCCTCAAAAGACTCGTGAGCCATGCTCAGAGTTCTTCCGGAACGTAAAAATATACACCAACACACAGATAGCAAAGATTATCAAACAAGTGAATGCCTTTACCCCTTTTTTTGTTTTGATTTTGATAATAATTTTTTGTGTTTTTAACCAGATCGGAAGTTCACACAAAAATAGGGAGGACCCTAATTCCAATTTGTTTCACTACCATGTCAACTAGGGTCACTCTTCTTGCCACGAATGTGTTACTAGCTCCGGGGAACTTCAATGGTACAACCAGCCCAGTGAACGAGGAGGGAATCCTTCGCTGTAGGGGACTTACGGAGGTCCCAGTGGAGGAGATCCTAGTCCGTTGAGAGGAATTCTCAAACGGAGAGTCCTTCCTTCACCGAGAGACGGTGATCCTTAAAAAAAAATTAAAAAGATAGAAAAGGAGGATGGATGTATGCAATGAAATGCTGACAGATATATGGAATATAAGAAAATAACAGAGATAACAAAGATATAATCAACACCCAATGAATCACAAGGGATTAGGGGCGAAGTGCACGAGGGATAAGAACAGAAAGTGCTACTATGAGCACAACTGGAGCGCGCGAGGGCGCAAAGGTGGGGGGGGGCACAGGCGGTGCCGAAGTTGTAAGAGTCACCAAGGGAAAGCGAAAGAAGTCCCACCGTGATCGCCAATCTGTGAGCGACGTCACGCGGATTTAATTAATTTGCCTGGGGAGGCGAAGCGGAGTGCGCGAGGGGGTCGTTTTGCTGCAACACAGAAAGAAGAGAGAAGAGGAGAGAGACCACCACGGGAGATTGCTCCGGCGGGGCGTGTGGGACAGATGCAATGTAATAAAGATATGGGGATTAAACGGCCATAGCGGGAAATGACATGTCGCGGCCTCGGGGGGACGGGAATGGTGCAAAAATTAAATAACAAGAATTGAAACGGCCATTGCGGGAAGTAACTCGCCGCGGCCTCGAGAGTACATCAGATATAGAAGCGATAGATATAAAAAAGGGGCAGAATTCAAACGGCCATTGCGAGAAGTAACTCGCCGCGGCCTCGAGAGTATGACAGAATATAGCAGTTCAAGATATGAGAGACAGAATTCAAATGGCCATTGCGGAAAATGACTCGGTGCGGCCTCGAGAGTATGACAGTTATAAGAGCAGCATAAAAATATAGAGACAGAATTCAAACGGCCATTGCGGGAAGTGACTCGCCGCGGCCTCGAGAATATGACAGATATAAGAGCAGCATAAAAATGTAGAGACAGAAATTCAAACGGCCATTGCGGGAAATGACTCGCCGCGGCCTCGAGAGTATGACAGGTATAAGAGCAGCATAAAAATATAGAGACAGAAATTTAAACGGCCATTGCGAGAAATGACTCGCCGCGGCCTCGAGATTATGATGTGATCGCCAGGGGCCGGGGACCCCAAAATAAAGAGTGATCGCGCCTACCTTAAAAGCGGAGATGGCATGTTGCTTCTTCCTCTCCCTTCGATCGACCGATGGAGAGGGCTTTCCTTGGTTACCCTTGCAAAACAACAGACAATAAACAAATGAAATTAGAGAATGGCAGTACAGTATCAATCCCTTGCGATGAAAATGACGAAATGAAGGCGACACACACCTGATTGGTGTTGCCTTTAAACCCCTCTCGGACACGAGTAGGAGAAAAATATGATGATGAATGGATATGCAAGTGTATATAAAAGAAGACTCACTTATGAAGGGAGACGAAGAATGCGAAATGATGAATGCAAAAGAACTACGGAGAAAAGGGGAGAGAATGGCTTATTAGAGGTGCCGGTGGAGGGATCTGGCGGAGCTTCGGCAGCATAGGGACGACGTGGAAGCACGGTGGACGAAGGCGGCCTTCCTCTTGCGAGCGCGGGCACCCGGGAAGTCGGCGGAACCTCATCCTACAAAAATCCACGGGTTAGAAATGGGATCCGGCAGAGTCTCTCCTTCCTCTGTCGGATCTGAAGCCCCTTCCCTTCGAGGGAGGGGGTCCTCTATTTATAGAGGGGAATTAGATTGAGGCGTCCAGAAGACTGGACGCCTCAATATGGGGGCGTCCAGGACCCTGGACGCCTCCATCAATAGATTAATATTTTTTATTTTTTTATTTTTAACCTTTTTATGAAGGCGTCCAGGAGACTGGACGCCTCCATGTCCGCCCACCGGAACTCCGCCGAAAGCCGCAGATAGTGGGTAAAGCGCGTGATTTTGGTGGATACCCGTGACTCACGAGTGGGCGCGTCTAGCTGGCAAGACGTCCTTATATTCTTAGATTTTTTCGCAGCGTCAAATCGAGCGGCGGTTCGGCTTGTCCGGATGTCAGAAATTGAAGGCGTCCAGGCCCCTGGACGCCTCAACGTTTTGGATTTTTCCGAAGCGTCAAATCGAGCGGCGTGACGGGATTGTCCGGATGCTGAGTGTGGAGGCGTCCAGGCCCCTGGACGCCTCAATACTGAAGCATCCAGGTCCTTGGATGCCTTCACAAATTTTTTTTATTTTTTTTATTTTTTTATTTTTTTCATTTTTCATGATGGAGGCGTCCAGGGTCCTGGACGCCTCCATGAAAATCTGTCGCCCCCCCCCCCCCCCCCCCCCCGGAACGCCGTCAGCAGCCATCTGCCAGATATCCTCTTGGTTTTGGAATCTTCCGATACGTCCGATTAGTGGCGATGCCGTCCGTATGCTGCATGATTTCCGTAATGAGACGGTTTTCGGATGCCGAAGAAGCGTTACGTTACCCACTCAAAAGGTGAAAGAAGACCCAAGAATGGGAAGCACTCAAGCGACTCAAAATGCGAAAGCCACTGCGGAGCATCATATAGTAATATGAGATTTTCTCAGGGTGATGTCAGGAATAGCGTGTCTACAATGGCATGAGGGCGTTATGCTTCCAAGAGCAAGGCCAACTAGTCCACTCCTAACTAGAGACGTGACGAACTAGCCCCTCGTAACAACGGATCCCGAATCCATACATGTTAAAAGGACTAACCAGTCGCTCGCCAGAGTCGGCCAAAAAGCTCCGCTTGACGTGAGGCGAACCAATCCCCTCCTAACTAGATAGGTGACCAACGAGCCTCTTGCAACAACGGTTCCCAGATCAATATCTGACAAAGAGACCAACTAGCCACTCGCAAGAGTCGGCCAACCAGGCCTCTATGACCCGTATGACTAAAAGTCATGGCTGGGGCCAACCAATCCACTTAGAAGGTGAGATCAATCAACCCTAGCACAAAGACCTACCCTTCGAGACTCTTACACGATACTCCATGCTACCTGCCCAAAAAAATGCACGTGGCAATCTCACAATGGAGGAACAAGAGAAAGGGGACAAAGGAAATTTCTTAATTAAATGGTTGAGGAAAGATACATAACGCTCGACGATGAGCATGAATGAGCAAGGCCCACTCACCTCAAACTGAGAAAACTAGGGGGAAGAGGGCCGTGACTCGTCAAATTTAGGCCCGCTGAGGTTAGGGGAAATGTTCAGCATTCCCTTGATATCATACAACTTGTGGACCATGTTCGGGGCAGCCTTCCACCCCACATGGTATCTAATCCGGAAAGTTTTAGATTGGCATCAGTCATGAGGCTTGAAGAAACTGTGGCCGAAGATGAGCTAGCGACATGCAGAGCAGAGGACTCTGCATGAAGACGTGGATGCTTGGACGACTCATCCCGAGCGTCGAAGGAGTATTTGGATTCTCAGTGTGGCATCATCAAGTAGGGGGAGACTTCCTTCTGTGGATGAACTGGGTGATCGCTTTGCTTCTTTAACCAAAGCTCCTATCATCAAGAAGGGTCCTACCACACTTCTAGAATTTAGGCCCCCTTAATCGCCATCAACTGACATGATGGTTCAGGAAGGCAAGTCATCCGAAAAGCATGGTGGGATTCTCAATGTGATAATTCTAGAAGACAAGTCGTCTGAAAACCACGCCAGCCGTTCAGGATCCAGAGGTTTATGAGGATGCGCACTAACCCTGATCAAATGAAGGGATATACTATCCCAGGATATGAACACACGAAGATACAGTCAATGCCTAAGATAACTCATTAGGTGAAATAGAATTTCTCATTGCCATTGTAAGAAGCAGATTACAAAACGTCTTCACAGTGTTCGAAGAGTAGTGACTAGAGCACCCCTCAAGGGGAAGGATCCACACATACAAGGAAGAAAAAAGGAAGAAGATAACTAGCAGTGAAGGTGTCTTCACTCCTCAGCGGGACTCATGCGCTCGCACCTACAGGAGTGGGAGTCAGAAGGGCTATGGTAAGCACTAGGGGAATGTCCGACAGGACCACTACTCCTCCCTCAGGATCGACGGTGATAGTTTTGTCCATGGGAGCTTCCACGGAGTGCCCATCTTGCTCAGTAGGTGCTCCATCATCTTCGGCGCCCACCAACGATGTCTTCTCTTCCACGTTGGAGTCAAGAGGAGGCGAGAGGTCGAGGAGCTTGGGTGTCACGCCCCGAGTACGGAAGGAACTCGGAGTGCGTGACGAGTTTATATCGATCATGTCAATCAGAGCGTTAGTGTATTCGACACAAAGACAGAGTGCGCAAAAGTAAAGATAACCCAATCCTTTATTCAATCACAACCCCAAAGTACTTCCATTACAATTTACTTAATGAAAGTGTTAGGACTCAATAAAAGGGAAAAGTACCAAGAATGACTCAAGAAAATAGAAAGATAAGACTAGTTGACGCTTGGATAGACGGAGTAGCTCTAATCTCCTCACTCTTGACCTTCCCCATCCGATTGAGTCTCGTCATCGGATTTACCTGAAAAATAGGGGAAAACACTGGATGAGCAAACACTCAGTAGAAATTATATCTCAAGTGCTAGCTTGCTTTAAGTAGATTACAAGTTACATGAATGCAATATAGCTATGCATGCTCGCATAAAACGACGATAAGGAGTGTATGTCAAGATAAAGAGTGCATATCAAAAGATAGTTGAGTGAACTAGCATGTCTTTCAAGAACTCATATCAAGATATTCAAGCAAGTATATTCGTCATGTCATGTCGAGAATTGGCTATCATGTTTCAAACAAGTATATAATAAATACCCTTTCCGGGTCACGCAAGTCATGTCATGTCAAGTCGAGTCAAGCACGAGATTTGTGGAATGTCATTTAACTAGAATAACAAGTACTTCGGTGCAATGCCACACCGTGATCGTTAAAACTCCCATGGGCACTAGTACTTTTGGGTGCTCCTCCCAGGACCAGATCGGGCCCTATATGCGCAGGCATTGATCATGTATTTTTCGACATCCACTATAGTTATAGCCAATATAGAATTCCAAAGGAACTAAACTTGTAGGAACTTTAAGGTAGATCATATGGAATAGAATTTCAAGGATTGAACATGATGTATAAGGACGATAATAATGGTATAATCACGATTAACGATAAAACTAGGTGGAGTCGGCTCCCTAGATGGGTGTCATGACATTAAGAATAAGCTCCCATGTAGATATGGTCGCTCATTCTTGTACATGATAAGGTAGATCGAATTAGTGTCCACAAGTATGGCACATAATTCTTAAAGAGTATTAATGGTATGGTTCCCCACTCCATTAGTTCAAGAATATTCTCATGACATCCACATAGCATGTCACGAGGGCCGGTATACCATGTTTCTTTAGAGTGACATGGCAATTAGATAGTGTCATGGGTTTTTATGGTACAACCAGCTCAATCGGCCTTGAGGGAATCCAAGGCATCGAGGAGACTTATGGAGGTCTCTATGACTAACTCACAAGTCCGAAGGAGCGGAATGTCGAACGAAGGGCTTGTAAGTCACCGAGAAAATATAGGGTAATCGATAAATCATCGAAAAAAAATGTGGGACTATACTCACGGCTGGAATATAGTGCCATGTATGTAGCCCATTGGAAGGGTGTACATGAAACAATGGAAAATCTAAAGGATAGAAAATTGGCGCCTGGGTCATGGACTCTATTTCTAAAATAGCACATGGGGGTACATCCACTATTTCTTAAATGGCGCATGTGACCCAACCATCAATTTTAAATTCATGTTCCAATTTTAGTGTAAATAAATCATGGAATTTTATACCCTTTTAGCACAACGTTTGGTTCTGTTTTAATTCGCGCCCATGGCATAGCCATGTTTCAGAAATTGGCGCCCTGGTTCGTGTCATGTTTCAATAAATCGCGTCTATGCTTTGGGCGTCCCATTCAATAAAACGACAGGGTGATTGTCGCTATTTAAGCCAGTGTATAAATTTGCATGAACAGTGTCATTTCTCCAAACAAGATAATTTTCCAGGGACAAGTACATGAATAGGTAGAGAAAAATACCAGGAATCTAGCAATGCACGCATTTATTTGATTAGATGTCCACATTTCAAGTTATTAAATTTTGAATATGCTGGTTTTATAATTAACCATGAAAATAGCGACTACTATACAGTCGTAAATTTAGAATAGCGTCCATGACTGGGTCGCTATTTCACTGTGAATCCGAAATTCAAAAGAAAGCCATTAAAATAAGGTTAAAATATATCAAAATGCATGCATGAATCCATGTATTTATTAGATTAGGCTTACACACTTGAGAACACCTATCTTTGGGTGAAGATTTTGGTTGATGACGGGTTTGAAGACTAACAATAATTTATCCTCAGCCCCGTAGTAGATGATAACCCAAATAGAAGAACGGCTTTACAGCAACGAAACAGGGGAAGCAACAATCTTCCCAGCCACCTCTACTTAGGTTCCGTAAACAGCTTAGGGTGATGAAAATCCCTTGACAGCAACTTCTTTTGATCAGAAGAAACTTCACCAATATATTGCAGCAGTAGTAACAGAAGTGGACCGTAGGTGCCTTCTCTTGGCAACCGAAGGGAAGAAAGGTAGCTTCCCTCCTCAATCAGCCGAAGAGGGAGATGAGCAGCACAGCTTCTTCAATCAATAAAAAAAAGAGTAGACTTCTCTGCAACAATTCTTCTTATTAGAGAGAAGAATACGCTCTTCCTTCCAATGAAGGGAACAGAGCACCGGCGGTCAAGACAAGAAGCAGCAGAGAGGAAGAGTTTTGGGAGAAGAAGCAACACCAGAGGAGCAGCAACAGAGTTTCGATGGAGAAAATAGAACAATCCCAGGGGTTATGGCAGGGTATTTATAGTGGTTTTGAGTGAGTTAGAGTTTGAGTTGGAATAAAACTCTTAATAGGGTCCTATCAGAATTAGAGTTTCTCATAGTTAATCCCTTCCCAAAACACAAATACTTCCCAATTCGATCCCTTTCCAATTAATACATCTATCAGTTTGAATCGGAGAAATTGGCGTTCACGTTATTAAAATTAACGTTTATTTTAAGTGTTACAATCTTTAGAGATTTTTATGTTTTTTATTTGATGGGGTATTGACATGAAATTTTATGGGTAAGACCTTTCCATTTTTCTCTATGTTTCCGTATAATTAGTTTTATAAAATTCTTTTAATTTAAAAGGTGGCACTATTCACGCACTATTCAATCTTAGGAAATAGTAACTTTGACTTTGTCGCTTTAAGCAAATGTTGCGCCCATATGTTGGGCGCTATTCATCTCTTTCCTTTTCCCCGCAACCTCAAAAGGACCGATATTGTATATATAACTCTCTTATTTCTACAATTCTCTTAACTATATACTTTATTTGAATTAACGTCAATATTTATGTCGTAACTTCATAACAAACGTCCATTACATGGTCATGTATTATTTTAAACATTTTCTTCTCACCCTTATTTAACCGAAATTGCATATATGTCCATTCTACCTCCTTTTAACTATCTTTAATATATTAAATCTTATCTATATACCCCTATTCCTTCAAATAAAATATAATGTAATAAATGTAAAATATTAAATTTTCTAAATTATTAATAAAATATAAATTGATGTTTCCTTCAAGATTTATTGATTATTAATTCAAATAAAATTACAACATGATTTTAAATGACTACTTAAAATGATGTTATATTCATAATCCCTTAAAATTTAAGGGTAGGGTCTACGAATTCTTTTTGTAAGGCTCATTAGGACGTAAGGGGGTTGTTTACAGGGTCTGGACTTGATTATTTATCAGTTTTAATTTATTTAGACTTTCTAGTCCTTTAATTTACTAGGGTTGCTACTGTAACGACCCGAGAATCCGATTACCGGGAAGGCCCGATAACCCGAGACTCGTACCGCCGCCCACGAGCCGGGAGGGCTCAGAAGGGCTAAAAGGAGTGTGGAGGCACAAAGAAATAGGAAATAAAACAGGACAACCAACAACAACTAGCTGAAAGAAATAACAACCAAAGATACAACAGAGTCCAGTCCAACCGAAAGTACAGTCTAAAGCAGTAAAACGTACCACATGCCAAGTGAACACTCGGCCCGGCAAGCTGGCAACTGAGAACCTCCGCTCCGCACCCTCGAACCTCGAGGAAGAACCGCCACACCTGAAAAGTAGGGAATGAGTCTCCAGAACAGAGACTCAGCAGGGATCCCGCGGAACCCCAACCGAAACCAACGGCGGAAGCGGAAAGGAGAGCTACAACTACAGCAGGAACAGCAAACCGGCGGCCGGTCAAAAACTCGGCACTACAGCTACTCCTACTGCCAGAAGGCAGACCTCGATCACGCAGTCGAAGCTACCGAACCACGCTAGTACCACCTACCGAAGTAAGAACACACGACAACCACGCCGTAGAGGCCTGTCCCTCGGACAGGCAACCTGGACACGCTGTCCAAGGTGCAACCCCGACCATCCGATCGCGGGTACCGCACCACAAGATGCCACCTCGGTAAAGCCACTAGCACTAATCTCATGACGCGAAAACCAACACACGCGTCACGGCGAACCAACCGAAACTCAACGGTCAACACGACCGAAACCCGAAGGTCAAAGTCACGGAAACTGACAGTCTGTCACTCCGTACTCGACAGGAGTACCACCCACTAGAAGCACAGCCGGTAGCGTCCCCTGACGTCTTACACCGCACCGCAGGTGAACCGCCTGACGTGGTAGGTCCTACCCGAGGCGCGAACACCGTACAAGTAACCACAAACAAGTGACTAGCTGGGGTCACGCCCGTCGACGTGCGTCCACTGTCCCCAACCACGTGTGCACACACAGACCACGCGTCCTAGGTCTGGCCCTCTGACCGGTTTTCCCCTGGCACTGGACTCTGATGTGACGAGGGGCCCGACGGTAACCAGTCTAAAACCGTCCTCAGGGTAAGCCCGTACACCACTCCCTGGTGCGATCAGCACACGCGTACTGATAGGCTACGACTAGTGGAGGGTCACTGAAGGAGTAGACTCTCAAGACAACGGAAAACAACGTCCGAATCCGACGACGTACGGGGACCACCCCACGTACCGGCCCCGTCGCATGGTGACCACAGTCGGAGAAGAAACGGGACTCACAGTCCACTGCCACGCACGCACCGTGCGCTAGAGTCGAGAAAGCTCAAGTGGCGCTAAGCCACTGGACTCTGGCAGTCCTCTAGACGCACTACGCCCAACGGTCCTTGAGTCACAAGACTCGAGGTCAAGACCGTTGTACGCAACAGCACAAGGCCGTCAATCTAGTCCAATCTCTAGGTCTAAAACCACGGTAGCACAAGTACCGAGACAACTCATGAGTCGCTAAGACCACTCCCTCGGGAAGGGAACGCAAAGGACCAAGGCCACCCACACGAGCCACACGGAAAACACAGAAGCACGATTCCCAGGGCAACACACAAGCCACCACGACGATTTCCCATCTTGAAGCAAGCGGGAAACCTCCAACCCCAGGCCGGACAACTGGACTCGCAGTCCAAGGCCAAACACGTGGCCCACACGGAAATCACCTTCCAAAGGAAACCCACGACATGCGGGGGAGACCCCACCGTACACACACCGATACACGGTGACTCGATCGAGCGTAACACGAAAGCCCAACACGCGAGAAGTCACCCGGACTCTCAACCCTATGGGCACGCTAAACGAGATAACACGGTCCTCCAGACGCCCTCAAAACACGGACACAGAATCCCATGGGTGTCTAGCACTCACGAGACCGCAAGTCGACCACTGGGTCACAATCGGGTCGACCGGAGACCAACACAACACAATCGGAAGGCTAGAAGGTCACCTGGACCCGCCAAGCCCACAGGCACGCTTATCGAGGTAACCCAAACCTCTGGACACACGGCTCAAGGGGGGCACGATCAGCCGCAGACCGCCCGCCCCGGGCAGC